>CM077668.1:79409235-80009235 GCA_039707655.1 Elymus sibiricus
TCTTTCATTCTCTCGAACGTGCATCTAATTGCGTGTCATTTTTAGTTACCATCATCTTTCATGCTTTTGTTTTTCACCGAGACAAATTTCAAATTATCAGTGGCTATTGTCTAATTGTGTGAGTTGGTAACAAGGAACTTGCTTTTGCCAGCTGTTTTATCAGGAATCCTTTTTTGTGTGGTCAGGAAATCCTTCTTGTGAGGATCTCTATTTAGGTGTCCTCTTCCTATCCAGTTCATCGGTCTGACTTTGAAGTGCCAGCTTAATTAATTAGGTGCCCTCACCAACCAATGGTTAACCTGGCTGACCTCCCTTTCTGAAGCCATGTATATACCCCTACACAGGCAACTTATTCCCCTAAACACCAGATTGTTTAGGATCAGAAAAAGGCATGAATAGCATGTTTTGTGAGACAGAAAAACATGACAAGCATGAATGGTATCTTGTGAGAAAGAAACATGAACAGCATGCCATACTTGTTGCTACATCTGACCAATTATTGATCCATTTGATTTATTCTACATCATATATATTGTTTAGGAACAGAAATTTCCAGCCTTTCTAACTGCCTCCAACTGCCCAAGTGGAAAGCAGTCCATTTTTGTAGAAAAAAAAAGTGGTCCATTTTTGGTGCTCATGAAAGACTCGACTGCCCTTTGCCTTGTGTGGTTAATTAAAGTAGAGAGGCCGTGTTTTCTCTTCCTGGAATGGAAGGCATGTGCATGAATGAAAGCTCTGCTCCAACCTCCTCCTCCTCCATCTACTGGTATTGTATGGCCATTATATAAAGACTGCACAAAGAGATAGACTGGCTAGCTTAGCTATATACACAAACACAAGCAGTGAGCATCATCTATTTGAGAAGTAGTAAGAAGCTAGAGGGAGTGTGGAGAAGATGCAGGACTGGGCTGGTGTGTTCATCCCACTGGTGCTGTTCATCCTGCTGTCGCCGGGGCTCCTGTTCCAGATCCCTGGCAAGTGCCGGATCGTCGAGTTCGGCAACTTCCACACCAGCGCCGTGTCCATCCTCGTCCATGCCGTCATCTTCTTCAGCTTCGCCGCCATCTTCCTCATCGCCATCGGGGTGCACATCGACCTCGGCCCCTAAACCGAACTCGGTGTTTCGTGTTTTCGCCATCCATCAGCTGAACATGTAGTTTGGCTGAGTTCTCTGAAACTTTAGGTGTTTTTTCTGTTTCTCTGTCGGCATGTCGCCGTGGTGATTAAGAAGGAAACTGGTTCTTCGCTTCTAGCTAGATTCACTTACCTCAAGATAAATAAAGCTCAGTTTCTGTGACACTTTGATTACTCAGATTGTTTGCATTTCCCTTGTGCCTGAAGCTGCTTCAAGAGAGGACGAAGCAGGTTAGCAAGTAGCAGTTACAGTGTTTGTCAGATACAGTGTGGGTGGTGCGGAGTCGCGGTAGGATGTGAGTGGTGCAGGAAAGGAACAAGAGGGAGAGCATCCATCAAAGTCCCCATCTGAGAGTGAGTGACTCCTCGTCCTAAATAAAAGAAACAAATAGAGAATCTGCGTAGCTCTAGAGCTTAGGGGGTTTTTTTTTTTTTTTTTTGAGGGAAGCTCTAGAGCTTAGTTGGTCTGGAACTGATGAGCTGCTGCTGCTTGTGCTTCAGTATATCCTTGCATTCAGTGAAGAAGTGAGCCTGGTCACCTCTGAAAATAAATTTCCCATTCTGTAACTTCCTTCCTTGTTCAGATTGTTTGCATTTCTCTTCTCCCTGAAACTGTTTCGGCGCCGCTGCGCCGAGGAAACAGGTTAGTCGTTACAGTGTGTGTCTAGTTAACAAAGGAGGGTTTGGAGTCGAGTCGCCGTAGCGCGCGGTGCAGTGTTGGATTTTATCTACAAAGCGGGGCGAAAGCCGAAAAGGAAAGGAACAAAATCCAGCTTAGGTGAGCGTGACCTCGTGTTGAAAAGGAACAGGAATAAAAACGTCGCTGCTCCAGCCTTGGAACTGGTGTGTGTAAATTGGTCTGAAAGTGATTCAGAGGATGATGCAGAGGCGCAGAGCTGCTGCTTCAGTGTATCCTTGCATTCAGTGAATAGCTGAGCCTAGTCTTAAGAGTGAGGATATGGTGGACGACGGTGTCTGTCTTGGCTACTGTGGCTGGCTGGTGTGCTTGTTGTGTAGCCGTACTGACAAGTGAGCATGCGGGCTGCGTCGTTAAGCTTCTGACAGTGACACATTATCTGCACACGGACACACACACATACACCAGTCAAATATACACTAGTGGTTAGCACTAGCAGGAAAAAGATGACATGTTCAGCTGGTGGTGTAGTGCACGAGGCAAGGCAGGATGATGATCAGAAACACAAATGATCTTCTTCCAAACTGTAAATGAGCTGTCCAGGTCTTCTCACAAGATGCAGCCTTGGGGTCTCAGAAGCCGTGATGTGATGGATGCGTTTTGTCTGTTGCCTAGGTCCAGTTAACACTTAGACTCGCCTGGTAATGACCATTTCACGCCGGCCGGCCGGCCGGCCCTCCTCCCTGGACGGCACGGCAGAGCGATCGATGTGCACACACCACACTATCATCACCGTCGTCGTCATCGTCTCGCCAACATCCTATTTATACATGGAAACCTAGGCTAGGAGAGAAGCACAGGTAGATTAGATACACAAGAGCTGTTGACTGAGAGAGGGGCGCTCGCGCTCACCGTTGATCGGATCCATGTCGGGCGACTGGGGCCCGGTGCTGATCGCGACGGCCTTCTTCGTGGTGATGCTGCCGGGGCTCATCTGCGAGATCCCCGGCGGCGGGGGGCGCGGCCGGCCCGAGTTCCACAGCATGAAAACCAACGGCATCGCCATGTTCGTCCACACCGTCATCTTCTTCGCCTTCTGCGCCATCTTCATGGTCGCCGTCGGCGTCCACGTCTACGCCGGCTAAACCTCCCGCACTCCACATACCACCAGCTAGCTAGCTTGTAGTGCTAGTGTAAGCAAGAGATCCATCATGCGTGTTCCATGTTTGATTTTTTTTTTCGCTTTTATATACAATCTATATATGCTCAGGATTGTCTGTCAGTTCATCAACCTGTGATTTCTTGATTGGTTGATTGTAGCAATACGACCCCCCAAAAAAAAAATATTACCTCCATCCCAAAAAGCTTGTCTTAGATTTATCTAGATACGGATGTATCCAACACCAAAACATATCTAAATACATTTGTATCTAGACAAATTTAAGACAAGTTTTTGTAGAAGGAGGGAGTAGTACTGTAAGTGCAATTCAGTATCACCAGTCAAAGAGGGTTAAAATTGCTGATTCGTAAGAAGAATTGCTGAATGAGTTTCATCGATCCAAGAAAAAATTGTTCCAGTTTCACAGCTTTGATTTTTTTTTAAACTTTGATTTACATGCAAACAGACACATCACAGCCAACTCTTCTTCATTCTTGCTTCAGTTGAACCAACAAAGCCTCCCCCTCTCTCTACATAATTTAATCATCAACCATTGCATTCAACTGCACTGAATTTTCAGCGCTATCACAAGCAGCCGGAACGAGATGAATCATAGGTCACCGGCGTCTTCACAAATGGGGTTGCCTCCTGCTGCTACTGGAAGGAGAAGAGGCCATCTTTCCCTCGACGTACTGAGCGAATTTCACCCTTGGGCCCTGAATTCATTCAAAGACACAATTGTTTAGTTAACTCACTCCAGCGAGTTCTCATGGCAAACCGTTGCACAGGGTAGGGAGGCCACTCACAGGAATTTTGCAGTGAGAGTTGAGCTCAGCCAGCATCTTCTGCCGACGCTCCTTGGCCACCTCCTCTACCCGCAACGCCCTCTGGCAAGCTTCCGTCTGCTGCTGCTGCTGCGATTTAACAGAAATGTTTCTTCAGTACTGACATTTTTAATAAACACAAAAGGCAAATATATTGCAAGTCACAGTAATGCTACAGGCAGCTAAAATCTTCAAACAGGATTCCCATCCATGATGAGCAAACAGCCAAAATAAATTATAAGCTGAGAAAGGACAGGTCAGATTACAGGCACTGCACTCCCAGGTTTTAATTTTGTGTTGAAAGCCAGTTTCCTAATATGTTTTACTAGTATGCGCTCACAAGAGTTGCACACATAAATAGAACACACAAGCAGTGCCATGCAGAGGGCTCATGTCAGATATAACCATGATTTGAAAACTGCAGCCAAGTTTAAAAACTGCATATGTGGGTGACAGCCTGAATTAAGTCCTAGTCCTGACAATGAATTTTCATTTAGGCAGATGATGAGTCATTAAAACAAGTAGCAAAGCAAAATATATTCAGTGTTTCTCTCCTTTGGAAAAAAATGCAAGTGTAGAACTTCATCACAGGACGAGAAACTGAAAGTGAAGTGCCGGTGAATACACTTACTTGGCCAGAAGATTTCTCCGTCAGACTCCTAAGACTTGCCACCTCCTCCAGTAAGTTCACTATTATATCGTCTGCCTCTTGCATCTGCTTCCTAGAGAACTCAAAAGCTCTATCAGCACGTAGACGAAATACGCTGCAGTCCAAGCACATGCAGATGCCCCTGCACCCCATTGTATGCCTCTTAAGTATTCCCTTCTTTGGAGAAAGTTTCTTCGGAGAAAAGCCCCGTTTCTTCAGAAAAGAGACGCCGCTGAAAGCGCCACAGGTAGGGGAGGGTATCTTCGGAGAAAGGCGTTGTTGTTCCAAACAAGGAGAACCCAATGGACGCAGTGTGCCCACTTTACTCAACCCTGATTCAGCATGTGCAACACAACCAGACATTCCCTCTGCTGATAAGGGTGAGCCAATAGAAGATTCAGAAGGCTTGCAGATCATTCCCACATCAGGCAGTAGGCCACCAAGAGAAGCCACAAAATCCTGTCTCTCTGGTGCACCATGTGGATCAGCTCCACCATCCACCATTACTGTCTTGGTAGGGCTACCAAGACCAACATTCAAACATCCTGACTCTGGGCTCTGGCATTGTTGTGCTTCAGCAAGTTCGGCATTGTCTTGCAACAGCTTCTTTGAGTCACATAGCTGAGGCTGGTCTTTCATCAGAAACTCACCCTTGTCTGATGTTAATCCACTTGACTCGTCTCCATCTGAAGTCAATGCTGGTTTCTCTGTTACATCTTTCATTTCATCTGTATCACCATCCTGATGAGATACTTCAGAGACAGCAGACTGGATATCTCTGCCATTAAGTACAGAATTCTCATCTGATTTTGTTGCCTTTTCTTCAACTATCCTCTCAGCTTCAGCTACATTACTTTCCTTAGCAGAGCCATCTGAGACAGCAAGCTGACACTGTCCACCAGCCAGGACATCATTCCTCTCTGATGTTAGCTCACCCTTGTCCGGGCATAATAGGTCTCCATCTGAAGCCAACACTTCTTGTGTGACTTTCTGCACTTCAGCTGTACTGCCATCCAGAGAGACTTCCGCAACTGCAACAGCAGACTGAAGCTGTAGACCCTTCAAAAGATAGCTATCATCTGATGTTGATGTTATTTCTTCTACAATTCTGTCAAGTTCAGCTTGGTAGCATGCTTCAGGAGAGCCTTGTGAGACAGAAAAATGATTTCCACTAGCCAAGACATCATTTTGCGGCGATGTTAATTGCTTCTCTTCCGAGGCTGTTTGAAGCTTGGCCATGTCTCCTTTCTGAGAAGAGGTTTCTGATACAGAAAGACAACAGCACACTATAAGAAAATCAAACTATAAAATAAGTGTCGCAGATCATAAACAACAAAACACATCAACCAACTCACCATTTTCCATGAGAAATGGCAGCATTCTCTTGTAGTTTAGTGAGCTTGGTTGGGGAACAAACTTTGATCTAGCGCAGCGTGGAAGGAACTGAGACAGGCAAAATAACACATGATGTCATTACTATGCGGGAATGGCAATTAATCTTGCTTAGGAGATGCAAATAAGAGACAGTCTTAAAAGGAGATGCAGATAAGAGACAGTCTCAAGAGCTCACCAGCTTGGTGCTTGCAAGATCACCAGGTACAATCTTGGTTTCCTCTTTGACACTGTCAAAGCAATCCTTCACCTCCTGGGCTCCTTCAGCCCTTGCAACAGGCAGCTCTACAGAATCCATAGGAACAGGCTTCTCATCTGATTTTGATGCCTTCTCTTCCACTCTGCTTTCAACTTCAGCTGCATTTCTTTCCTCAGGAGTGTCTTCTGAAACAGGAAGCTGGCTCTGTCCACCAGCCAGGACAGCATTCACGCATGATGTTAACTCACCCTTTTCTGAAGACAATGGGTCTCCAACTGAAGCAAACTCTTCCTCTTGTGTGGCTTTCTGCACTTCAGCTGCACTGCCATCCAGAGAAACTTCTACACTGGCAGACTGAATCTGTCCACTGGCCTGGACATCATTCTCATCAGATGGCATTTGTTTCTCTTCAGACAATCTTCTGAACTTGGCCCTGTCTCCTTCCTGAGAGGAAATGTCTGGTACAGAAAGACAATAGCACTGTCAGAAAGCCGAACTCTAAGAGAAGCACAGCAATATCACAAACAATCAGCTGCACACAGCAGTCGGCTCACCGTTCTCCATGAGAAATGGCAGCATCCTCTTGTAACTAAATGAGCTCGGGTGATGAACAAACTTTGACCTCGTGCAGCGGGCAAGGCACTGAAACGAGCAGAACCACAGATTATCTCGCTGCTATGCAGGAAATGTAGTCAACCCTGCTTAATTTACAGACGCAAACAAGAGACGTATAGTAGTATCAAGAAACTCACGGGCTTGGTGCTTGCGAGATCATCTGGGACAACCTTGTTTTCTTCTTTGACACTGTCACAGATCTCCCTATCTGCTCCAGCCTTCACAACAGGTGGCGGCTCCACGGAATCCACAGGAGCAGCTCCGCCTTGGCTCCCATCCACGGGAGGGCTCTCATCAGCCAACAAGGAGTCAGATCTGTTGAGCTCCTTGTTTGGGATGGAAACGTTGTTCTCTGAGGGCATGTCCTTGACGCTTGAGATGTCTGAACCTGGAAGGCACATCGACGAAATGAGGAATGAACTGCGAGTCCAAGCACATGAACACAGGGGAAGGGAAACCAGGGAAGAGGGTGGGTGGCGTTACCTTTGTTGGCCATCTTGTTGAGGAACGGGAGCAGCCGCCGGTAGCCGAAGGAGCCCGGATCGCGCACGAGCTTGGACCGCGGCAGCATCTGATCCATTCATCAACGAAGCGAGATGAGATGGGGAATCACAGGGAGGTCGAGAGATGCGCAAGGTAATAGACAGACCAAGAAACGGCGCGGGGAACTCACCGGCTTCCTCTCGCGGTCTTCGGCCGCCGCCACGGGCTCCGGCGGGGTGCTCTGGATCTGGACGGATCCGGGCTTGGCGGCGGCGGCGCATTCGGGGGAGACGTCGAGGGTCGCGGACGCGGGAGGGACGACGCGGCGGAGGCGGAGGTCCTTGACCGAGGCGCCGCCGCCGCCGGCACCCCCGTCGCCCTCGACGAGGTGGAGCAAGAGCTTGGCGTGGCGGCGGGAGGTGATGCCGCCGACCGGCGCGGCCGGGATCTGCTGGCTCGGCATGGTGGAGGTGGTGGCGGCGGCGGCGGCGACTGCGTTCACGCGCGCCTCAGGCTCGGAGCTGTCTTGGCAGGTTTGGGAGATGGGAGAGGGAGGGTTTGGGGGGGAGATGAGGACGGGATTCGGCGGCAAAGCTGGGCTCTTTTGGCGCCAAAACGGGTTGGAGGCGGGGGGCGGGGGGAGAGGGACAGGCTGGTGAAATTGAATTCTTTCTTTTTACTGGGAAAACCGCGTTAGGCTTTTCGAAGTTTGAACGGTAAAAAATGCGGGGTGCCCCGCGTGAGTTTATTTCTTTCTAGAAAATATAAACGAGATTGCGTTTCTTTCTAATTTTAGAGAAATTTTCGTATAATCAAATTTCAGCTCTTGTTCCTGCATGAAAACTGACAAAAACGGTGAAATTTAGCGAACGTGCGATGATACCCTAATAGGCAAATGTTACATGGGGTTGCGATACGGCTAAGTTGTCGAGATAGCTAAGGGCATGTTTGGTTGGTTAGGGCGTCTCCAATGCCGACCCCAAAACGGACACGGTGTTCGTCCGCGGACTGTCCAGACCAGTCCGTGGACATAGATGCAGAAGCTGGCCATCCAACCATGACTGCATACATTTCAAAGCAAAATTAAACTAAACGGACGAATACCATACAACCAGGTTGATTTTCACTTAAGCTGGATCAAATTCATTACATTTTTTACATATTTCCACTAAACAATAACCGGTCTAGACTTTTTTAACCTAGTCTAAATAATCGCCGGCCGCGGCGGCTCCCGTTTCTCACGACATGTCTTCCCCATGTTTGGCAAGCTCACCGGTCAGCCGTGAGAAAGTGAAGCTTCTGCGGGAAGGGAAGAGTTCGGACCCAAGCCACGACGGCTTTCGATGTGCTACTCTTCCTCGCCAGTGTCCGCCGTGTCGACGGCGTCGGACGTGCATGTGTCGGCCTCATCGTCGTGGCGGCGGGGTGTGAACGGCGGTGGCGGCGCGGCAAACGCGGAGCTGACAACGTCAGCGATCTCCTCCTCTTCCTCCTCCGCCGCGTCGATGCCCGCGAACAGGGCGTCTTTCTTCGCCCATAGGACCCGCAGCCTCCATGGCTCGCGGCGGATCTCACGGGCGGTGTGGTAGGACCGGAGCAGCGTCCGCTACTCATCCAGGAAGTCCGGATCGTTCGCCACCATGGTCGTAACAGCATTGTCGTTCGCCTGGTCGCGGGAGATTTGTTCCTTTGTGAGTCGGTGCTCGTCGAGAAGCCAGAGGTTGTACCTTTGGTCCTCCTGTGCATGCCGAAACGCCGCCTCCCGCTCTTCCGCCGTCATGTTGGTGAAGTGCGCCCGCGCCTGGCCCAAGGTGATGTTGGCATGGACCGGCAAGGGCGGTGGCGCCAGCTCGTCGACATCCGCCTCTTCCATTGTATCGTCGGCATCGCTGCCCTCCGGAGAGCTCGCTGGCAAGCCATCCTGTTGGAATTATGCCCTAGAGGCAATAATATTGTATTATTATATTTACATGTTTATAATTAAGAGTTTATATTTCATGTTATAACTGTTATGATCCTGGAATATGCAATTCAGTGGAAAACTCATATGCACGTGTGTAATGATAAATGGTAAAATATGATTCCTAGTCTCGCCTCTAAGACTAGCTCAAGTGTTGTTGGTGATCATGTTTTTCGGATCTTAGAATATCGTTAAGTCTAACGATAGTCCTAAAACAACATTGAGAGTATTACGTTAGAAGAAAGGTCATATTGAATCGACGCAAACTTGTTTGTTATACTTTGAGATAATATCACCTGAAATCAATTGTGAAAGAACATGTGGTGCCCCCATGTTTGGTTTTGGTAATTGATGACAATCTCTATGGACTAATGGTTGCCTTGAGTTATATTCGAAGGGTTTGTCCATAGGCATTGCTTGAAGACCATTTGTTGGTTTCAAGGTTATTAGAAGAAGAATATGTGTTGACCAAGGTTGATCAAGAATAAGTACAACGAGTGATTCAAGTTGATCAACACACAAAGCGTAGAAGATGTACCAAGCGAGATCGAGTGATCCCATGGTATGGTAAGCATTGTCCATTACGCTTTGTGTACTAACCCGTGGTCTATGTGAGAGTTGTTGTGGGGTTAGGTATGTTTTCATGGGCTTGCGTCAAGAGGAAGATCTCATTCGACCCATGGAGGATGACATCAAGTGGTGATCGTCATCAAGTTTGCGGTGTGCAAGTTCAAGTGGAGCATCACGAAGAGATCATGCTTGAAGCTTGTAGGGTAACGCAGCAGAAAACAAAATTTTCCGACCTACGCACCAGCCCAGGACCACTATGGAGACTGCATACAAGGTTTGATCTCTTTCGTTACCGACTCGTAGCGTAGCGGAAGTAGAGTCGATGACGAACGGCGGTGCAGATCCCCGCAGCTAGGATTTTACAACCTCCCAACCGCGAGGATGTATACCCTCATCTGTCCCGCGGACAGCCCTCCGGGAGGCGGTCGCACAGTCCCCCGGACGGTGTCGCGGACAGCCCTTCGGGAGAACCTCCGAAACTCGGACTGTCACTCGGACAGCCCTTCGGGAGGACCTCCAAAACTCGGACGGTCACACGGACAGCCCTTCGGGAGGCACTCTCGAACTAAGACCGAAACTACGATCTCTCTACAGAGTTGCACACATACGGTGTCATCTATCCGGCAGGGCTTCGCCGTCCAGAACTAGTTCCCACCGGAACCCAGACAGCCTTTCGGCTCTACGAAACTATTTCGTGGGAGGGAGAGAAGAAAGGCAGATCATGCATGCCATGTGTGTGAGAGTTAGAGTGAGTATGGAGAGCTCCTCTCCACCTCCTTATATAGTGGTGGAAGGGGTGAGGGGGGGGCTGAAATTTCAGCCCACAAAACAAGCACCCACCAAACAAGGAAACATGTTCCCACCAAACATGGAGAAAACATGTTCCCTTGTCCATGGTGTTCCCCCATGGGGCCCCACCTTCCTCCCAACACTCTCCACCATTTGTGGGGGCTGCCCCCCACCATGGGGGGGCCCCCCAACACTTTGTCCAGCCACAAGGGGGCTGTCCCCTAAAGGGGGCGCCCCCAAAAACAGCCCAAAAACAGCCCCCACGATCCGTGGGATCTTGTCCCCTCTCGCTGGGACAAGATGTTTTCCGAAACTATTTCTTTTGAAAAATTCCGGAAGGTCCCAGAACATTTCCGGCACCCTCTAAAATTATCTGGACGCGCTCCGGAACATTTCCGGTATGGTGGTTTAATTTAAAACCATCTTCGTTTACCCGGTAAACAATTCCGGCAGCTCCGAAAACCTTTTTCGGTTTTTTCTCCAGAAAAAATCCAGAAATTACCAGACCAATCTGGCAACCTCCAAAACATTCCCGGTGCTTGCCGAAACCTTTTTTGGATCAATGGTTTTATCCGAAACAACTTTTCGGTTTTACCGAAACTTTTCCGGTGTTCTCTCCGAAACTTTTCCATCGTCTCTGAAACCTTTCCAGTGACTTTCTCTCGGACTCCTCGTCTAGTATTCAGCAGATAGATGACCCTTAAGCGTGTGACCCTATAGGTTCGGTGAAGTATAGACATGACCGGAACACTTTCCGATCAATGATCAGCATCGGAGCCGTGGACACCCATATTGACCCCTATACCCATACGAATGAATATTCGAGTGAACCTCCAGTTGCCGTGTGCTATTCCTGCTGCTTCGCGATATGTTACAATTACCCGAGGTGAGAAACATCGGCATCCTCGTGGATCAACACTTGTCCACAATGCCAGTTACCTCGTTGCCGGTATTGTTCTCTTTTCTCGTTCCCGTGTTCCGGCATCCCTGTGATCAAATCACCCTGTGTCTGGGCAGACGATGATGGATACCGTAACACCGAGAGGGCCCAGAGATATCTCTCCATCGTCAGAGGAGCAAATCCCAATCTTGAGCTATCAAGTTACTTGACATACTTTTCCATGAACCCGTAAGCCGCCGTAATAGCCACCCATTTACGGATGACGTTTAACAAACCCCAAAGTTCATGAAGCAAGCATGAAGAAACTCGATACTCTCATGGTCTAAGGAATTATGCAAACATTAACTTCCTGTGTTATTAACCATTAACTTATGACGAATGTATCTCATAGCATAACATCAATATTGGGTCGATTCAACACAAGTGTTCTACCAACAATTGTGCCCTCAAAATTGCCGGCATAGCCATGCCCATGATCAGGAAAACAGGATCATCATGCAATACTTGAGCCAGTCATAGAGGCTTGACTAGGAATACATTTTACCGTTTATTATCCCACATGTGCAAATGAGTCTTCCTCCGAGCCTCGTGGTTATTGCAGACTCGAGAACCACAGCAGTTATAGCATGGAACATAAACCTAATTATGAACAGGGAGATAATCAATAACATTTATTATTGCCTCTAGGGCATATCTCCTACAGACTCCCACTTGCACTAGAGTCAATAATCTAGTCAATGCTAATGCACTTTACACCTATGGCATACTGGTGTAAAATATGCTTCGCATGTGGTATAGCCTGATGTCCAACGGATCTGACGACTTCAGCTCCGTGTGTAACTTTGCATATCCTCGCGTTTCACGCTTTCACAAACTTCATATTTTGTGTGGACTTGGCTTTGCATATGTGTGAATCATTGGTCGAAACCTGATTCCTCAGACTGAGCTATGGAGCAACTATCTGCAATAGTGTCCCATAGACAAAAGCCATCTTGGAACCATACTAAGTTCATGAATGAACTATATGATTCAACAACTTCTTTGTCGCTTCTTAAGCGTCAACATACTTAGCCTCTGTTATAGAATTCGCCACAGTATCTTGTTTGGAACAATTTCCAACTACCGTGCCACCATATTATGTATTACACAAAACCCTTAACTTAAATCGAAAATCGCATGGAGCATTGATGAAGACTGTATCGATGTAATTACTTACAACGAGCACTTCATAATCTCTGCTTGCGAGAAAACATGTCATCACTACTACTCTAGTACTTTAATGACATCTTTCACTGTTGTCCTACGATCAGTACTTTGATCACTTTGGTATCCATACTCTCAACAACTTTGGAGTATCGGACATATCTGGTTGTTTTACATACCATGGAATACATGATTAATCCAAACACAAGAGTGTGTGGAATCTCCATCATGTATTTTACTCATCAGTGTTTTGGGACACCGAGTCTTGCAAAACTCTTTCCATGTGACTTCGGCAAGAATCACTTCTTGGCATTTTAAATGCTAAATGGTTTTAGCATCTTGTCAATATGTATTCATCGCTTAGCCCTATTAGGTAAATCTATCTCCATAGATCATCATGCCTAATATTGAGGCTATTTAGCCCAAGCACTTCATCAAAAAACTATTTTCAAATGAAGTCCTTAATTCGTGTCAAGAAATTTATTTCCAATTAACAATGTGTCAAGCACACAACATTTTTAGAAATATTATTATGCTCCCACTTAATTTCTTGAATTACAAGCATCTTCGTTACCCATTGATGAAGTCAAACCCCTTTGGCCATTTCATCAAAACACGAAGATTCCAACTCCACTTTGCTCTCTTCTGTCCATCGCTGGAACTCTGAAGTTTGCATACTTGCTAGCATCCTCTGGATTGACAAATTACTTTGGACTGTATCACATACAAGTCCTAGGTTTCATTTCCATGAGATGGAAATCCTTTTGTCATCCATGTTTCATATCTCATGATTGATATATGAATTAATTGCTAGTTCAACCCGAACCGACCTCAAGCATCGCTACGGTGAAACAACCTCATCGTAGTCAACTCCTTGAACTTGTTATTTCAACAAGTCGAGCTTTATGGATAAAACATTTTTATCCGTATCAGTTTTTAGTTCCATAAATATTCGTTTAGACTCTAAGTCTTCCGAAAGGTGTATCAAGGTTCTAATCTTGAATTACTTATATGGAAACTATCTCGGATTGTATTGGCATTTAGCCAATTCCGGAGTCAGGGCCCATCATCGCTTCCTTGTGTATCGTAGGTATACTGTTGTCCAACAACAATATCTCGTTTGCGCACCTGAGAGGTTTGCACGAGCCTTGCCTACGAGGTTCAGCTGCAAGTTCGACTGAAGTCCATACATTTTATTGTAGAGACTTCCGTATCAGTCGCAGTAGGAAACTCCGGAATCACTTCCAAGGTTCCTTTCCTTTGACCTGATGACGAAGATACCGGTTATCTCGTCGAGTTGCACTGTCCTCCCACTCACCTTTTGTAAGAACTATTCTCTTTAAAAGCATACCGTTTTGTGGCAATCCTATTTGCCTCGGTATAGTGAGGGAGGAATACCCAATGACTTGGGATAACCTTACAAAGTAGCATTTGTCTGATTTGGAATAGGTTTGTAATCTTTTACACAAGCCCCATATTCCAAATGTTAAGAAAAGATATAACATGGTTGGGCGTACCATACCATGGCGTCATTTCAACAGACCCGATGGAGCTCTTTTCAGTGTAAAAGCCGTAGTCTCTAAAGCATCACCTTAAAAGGGATAATGGCAAATTTATTTATGTCATCTTTGATCTTACCATGTCATAAATGGTTCGATTACATCTTCACGGACTTTCCACTTGCAGTGGTGTTCCAGGAGGTGCAAGTTATGAAACCCCTTTCATAACTCATCAGACATTCGCTAAAGTTGTAACTCAAATATTCCTTTCTGCAATCGAATTGTAGAAACATAATTTTCTTGTTACAATAACTTCTACTTCATTTTTGAAAACCTTATGAATGAATTCAAAAGATCCAGACTTACGTCTCAACAAGTAAATATCCATATATCTACTTGAGTCATTTCTGAAGATAGACAAATCCACTACTTGCAACAACATTTGTTGGACTTTCACACATCATAATGTATGATCACCAATATGTTCTTTGCTCGTTCCTTATGGCATGTGAACGGTATTTCAGTCACTTCACTTTTCAGAGGAAAGTTGCAAGTGTCAGATGATTCAAAATCAAATGACTTCAAAAATCCATCATAATGGAATTTTCCATGCGGGTTTCTCCAATGTGACCAAATGCAGTGCCACACTTGTGTGGTATTCTTTTAGTCTTGCGACATTTAGCGTCAGTGTTATGGATGTAGCATATTACCATCAATATTCATAGCATACATCCCATCCTGTATGGAAGCATGGCCCTTCATGTTATTCATAACACCGAACATCAAAAGTTCTCTTATGAATAACCTTCTTGCTAAATACCTTATGCAAAGGGCTAGAGTGTATGAAACTCTAAATGAATTATGAAAGTAAATACAGAGGCAATGTATTAATATCAATATTCATAACATACATCTCATTCATAATGAAAGTATGGCCCTTATGTTATTCATAACACCGAACATCAAAAGTTCTCTTATGAACAACCTTCTTGCAAGATACCTTATGCAAAGGGCTAGAGTGTGAAACTCTAAAATGAATTATGAAAGTAAATACATAGGGAATACACCTATGGAAGGCATAGTAACATTTACTATGTTCCCTGCGCGTATCTAAACCTCATTCCTGGCTAGTCTTTCAGACCATAGTAGTTCTCACATCGAGCTGCAACAGAATGCAATCGAGCGGGTATCTTTGTGATTAACTCACAATACCCAAGAATTAGTGATTAACATGTTTAACCATAATTGCCAAGAACTATATCTTTGACCAGCCTTCTATACATCAAAAACTTGTATGACATTCATACATGAGCTGGATATTCCAGTCTTCTTTCCTTTTGCCATTATACTTCTAACAGTTTAACTTTCAGTATTTCTCCTACTCTCAGAAGAAGCACCCAACTTTAGAGTGGCGTTAGCCCCGGATTTCCTAGGCGTGAAAGTTTCACTAACACCCTTCGGGCACTTCCTTTCTCTTTAAGTTGTTGTTTTATTCACCATCATCATATGACAGGCGTTCTTCTGGATTCCTCTTTTATCAGTCTAATGCATAGTAAACTCCTTTACTAATAGTTTGCAAACAAACATTGCTTTGGATATCTCATATCTTTTAGCCTTTATCTGTCTCTGAAAATGATTTTCAGATTCCATGAATATCACATAACTATCCAAACTTTTGAAGTTCGGGTCTCATGGAAGCAAACGTATTGCACTTGACTGAAACAGAATTCTAGCTTTTGGATCGAAGGACGAGAGTCACATGATCCATAGCATTAGCGGGAGAATACCGAAAGTATGCGATAGGACAAAGTCCTTCTCGGCACTCTAGAGGACAATCCTCACATTACGTTACCAACCGTAAAGATTTAACCAGATATTTAACAGCTATTCAATTTTTAATAGGGAAGGTGGAAACGCGAGCCATTATCCTACAACTATTATGCAAATCACACTTAGACAGAGTTCATAATTAATTGCACTGAGAATTAAACAAGGTAATTCTACAGTGCGCTCCCACTCAAATCAATATCTCTCATAATTGATTGTGAGTGATGCAAGATCCAACTTTCAATTCAGCGTCAAGGATGTAACCATCTCAAGTGACGAGAATTTCAATTGGTAGGCCAACTTGCCAATCACATCTCTATGTGACTCTTGTTCATCTTTCGATGCTTGTGTTCCGAGCTCATGACTTTCATGCCTGAACGTCAAGACAACCAAGTGATCTTGCTGCGAGGTCTCAACTCACCCGCCTCACACTTCTCTAATAGTTCGTACCCATGTAACCATGTGATACCCCGAAGAGATAGGTGCCGTGACGGTGCTACACTTGGGAGAACACTAACTACTTGATATTTTTTTGTGAGAGATCACCCTAATAAAAAGCGACTACCGCGCAATCAAGAAGGGTGCATCATAAGGGATAAACATCTCAGGCAATTCATAATAGCAAGATATGGTATAGCCCTTTCTGACGGAGAAGTCTTTCATTTCTTCGTCTTCGGCATTCGCGTCGGTGTTCACCTTCGCGAAGATTGCCACCACCTTGTCGATGCACCAAATAATATTGCTATCTCTATAGCTAATAAAATAAGTGCATTACATAAGGTTGACACGCAGGTCATCAAAGTGCAATCATATGGCTCCAGCCATCATGCCGAATCATGACACGCAGGTCATGTTAATCAATTTACATCATATAGTCATCTCATACATAATCAAATTATTATGAACACTGCTATACCACATCACATGCACATGCAAACCATCCTGCAAAACCAAGTTAGACGCCTCTAATCGGTTCATGCGAAATTTTATTTTACGTGGCTTCTAAGGTTTCGAAACAAACCGAAGCTACCAACGTCCATCATCAAGCATGATAATCCAAGTCGCTAGATTAACATTCCAGGGTGTATGAAACACGAGATAATAAAATCTCGAGCCCCATACTAAACTTCGTCATACGCGTGACCCCCGTGCAGATCACATCTGCATTGCCCTTTCGTCTGCAAAATTTCATCTTTCTTTTTAACTACGGTGGAATTCAATGAACTGTTAGCACTTCGTTGATCAATCAGGATCGCGGATTGCCAGAACATTGAAACTCCACCATACTGTTATCAAGATCAGAAATATGCAAATTCGAGGGAAGCAACAAGAACATCGGGTAACAGACTTCATCTGCTACCCGCACAAATAATTTTCAGCAATAGATCTCATCTACTACCTAATTATATTGTGCAACACCCATACATCTCTATGTATTCTAGATCGCAACCTGCATCTACGCATAGCACGGCTCTTGATGCCACTGTAGGGTAACGCAGCAGAAAACAAAATTTTCCGACATACGCACCAGCCCAGGACCACTATGGAGACTGCATACAAGGTTTGATCTCTTTCGTTACCGACTCGTAGCGCAGCGGAAGTAGAGTCGATGACGAACGGCGGTGCAGATCCCCGCAGCTAGGATTTTACAACCTCCCAACCGCGAGGATGTATACCCTCATCTGCCTCGCGGACAGCCCTCCGGGAGGCGGTCGCACAGTCCCCCGGACGCTGTCGCGGACAGCCCTTCGGGAGGACCTCCGAAACTCGGACTGTCACTCGGACAGCCCTTCGGGAGGACCTCCAAAACTCGGACGGTCACACGGACAGCCCTTCGGGAGGCACTCTCGAACTAAGACCGAAACTACGATCTCTCTACAGAGTTGCACACATACGGTGTCATCTATCCGGCAGGGCTTCGCCGTCCAGAACTAGTTCCCACCGGAACCCAGACAGCCTTTCGGCTCTACGAAACTATTTCGTGGGAGGGAGAGAAGAAAGGCAGATCATGCATGCCATGTGTGTGAGAGTTAGAGTGAGTATGGAGAGTTCCTCTCCACCTTCTTATATAGTGGTGGAAGGGGTGAGGGGGGGCTGAAATTTCAGCCCACAAAACAAGCACCCACCAAACAAGGAAACATGTTCCCACCAAACATGGAGAAAACATGTTCCCTTGTCCATGGTGTTCCCCCATGGGGCCCCACCTTCCTCCCAACACTCTCCACCATTTGTGGGGGCTGCCCCCCACCATGGGGGGGCCCCCCAACACTTTGTCCAGCCACAAGAGGGCTGTCCCCTAAAGGGGGCATCCCAAAAAACAGCCCAAAAACAGCCCCCACGATCCGTGGGATCTTGTCCCCTCTCGCTGGGACAAGATGTTTTCCGAAACTATTTCTTCTGAAAAATTCCGGAAGGTCCCAGAACATTTCCGGCACCCTCTAAAATTATCTGGACGCGCTCCGGAACATTTCCGGTATGGTGGTTTAATTTAAAACCATCTTCGTTTACCCGGTAAACAATTCCGGCAGCTCCGAAAACCTTTTTCGGTTTTTTCTCCGGAAAAATTCCAGAAATTACCAGACCAATCTAGCAACCTCCAAAACATTCCCGGTGCTTGCCGAAACCTTTTTTGGATCAATGGTTTTATCCGAAACAACTTTTCGGTTTTACCAAAACTTTTCCGGTGTTCTCTCCGGAACTTTTCCATCGTCTCTGAAACCTTTCCAGTGACTTTCTCTCGGACTCCTCGTCTAGTATTCAGCAGATAGATGACCCTTAAGCGTGTGACCCTATAGGTTCGGTGAAGTATAGACATGACCGGAACACTTTCCGATCAATGATCAGCATCGGAGCCGTGGACACCCATATTGACCCCTATACCCATACGAATGAATATTCGAGTGAACCTCTAGTTGCCGTGTGCTATTCCTGTTGCTTCGCGATATGTTACAATTACCCGAGGTGAGAAACATCGGCATCCTCGTGGATCAACACTTGTCCACAATGCCAGTTACCTCGTTGCCGGTATTGTTCTCTTTTCTCGTTCCCGTGTTCCGGCATCCCTGTGATCAAATCACCCTGTGTCTGGCCAGACGATGATGGATACCGTAACACCGAGAGGGCCCAGAGATATCTCTCCATCGTCGGAGGAGCAAATCCCAATCTTGAGCTATCAAGTTACTTGACATACTTTTCCATGAACCCGTAAGCCGCCGTAATGGCCACCCATTTACGGATGACGTTTAACAAACCCCAAAGTTCATGAAGCAAGCATGAAGAAACTCGATACTCTCATGGTCTAAGGAATTATGCAAACATTAACTTCCTGTGTTATTAACCATTAACTTATGACGAATGTATCTCATAGCATAACATCAATATTGGGTCGATTCAACACAAGTGTTCTACCAACAATTGTGCCCTCAAAATTGCCGGCATAGCCATGCCCATGATCAGGAAAACAGGATCATCATAGAATACTTGAGCCAGTCATAGAGGCTTGACTAGGAATACATTTTACCGTTTATTATCCCACACGTGCAAATGAGTCTTCCTCCGAGCCTCATGGTTATTGCAGACTCGAGAACCACAGCAGTTATAGCATGGAACATAAACCTAATTATGAACAGGGAGATAATCAATAACATTTATTATTGCCTCTAGGGCATATCTCCTACAAAGCTTGCCGTCCATTGTGGTGACAATGGACTTGTGATGATGTGCCGAAGAGTGGCTCACCCATAGTGGAGTATGGGGGAGCAATCAACTTGTCTTCATCGAGCCAACGCAATCAAGAAAGGTGATCCAGCTTGAGAAGTCAAGATCGCTGTTGGATAGTATTTGTCGTCATCTATCCAACAAGCTTGAGTTTGCTCAATTCGGAGCTCATTTGCAGAAGTTATGGCAGTTCTGGTTTTATTTGTATCCTTCTGTTTGTTTGGGCAAGTTTTCAGCACCCAAGCGGGAGTACCGCTCGGAACCACGGTAGTACTGCTTAGGCGGTACTTCCGCTGTGGTCTGCCGCAACGAGTACCGCTTGGGAATCTCCTTCTGTGCAACTTTCTGTTGCCTAATTTCTTTTAGCGTTAGTTGCACGGTAGTACCGCTCAAGCGGTACTTCGGCATACTACTACCGCTCCTTGTACCGCTTAGGAAATACCTTCTGTGCTGGTTTATGTTTGCCCATTTTGCTTTAGCGGTAGTAGAACGGCACTAGCACGGTAGTACCGCTTGGCGTCGTACTACCGCGCCAGTTTCCCCTACTACCGCCGCCTCACCTGTGTCAGGATCCCTAAGCGGTAGTACCGCTCCGGCGGCACTACTGCTCGTATACTGAGTACCCCTGGCCAGTGTTTGGTAGTACCACCTAAGCGGTAGTACCGCTCCTAGGAGCAGTAGTACCGCTCGGCTGCGGGCAGAGCACATAACGGTTGGATTTGTGGGGGACCTATTTAAGGGTCTTTCTTCCCCAATGGTTCCCCATCCGTGAGCAAGCTCTCTCTCCTCCATTGTTGACTTTCTTTGAGCTTGCTATCTCTCAATCCCTCCAATGATTCTTGCTAGTTCTTGAGGGAAAAGAGAGAGGAGATCTAGATCTACGTTTCCACCAATCACTTTCTCCTCTATGTGAGGGGAACCCCTTGGATCTAGATCTTGGAGTTCTTGGTGTTCTCCTTCTTGTCCTTCCTCTCATATTCCTCCATAGCTTTCGTTGCTTTGGTGGGATTTGAGAGTGAGGGACTTGGGCACTCCGTGTGCCCTTGCCATTGCATTTGGTGCATCGGTTCGAGTTCTCCATGGTGATACGTGGAAGTGAAGTTTGAGAAGCTTTTTACTCTTGGGTGCTTGGTACCCTAGAGCTTGTTCCTCTTGGGTGCTTGGGCGCCCTAGACGGTTGGTGATGCCTCGGAGCTCAATCATTGTGGTGTAAAGCTCCGGGCAAGCGTCGGGGTCTCCAATTAAGTTGTGGAGATTTCCCCGAGCAATTTGTACGGGTACCGGTGACCGCCCCCAAGGGTTACCAAAGTGTACGGGTTCGGTGACCGCCCCCAAGGGTTGCCATTTGTATGGGTTCGGTGACCGCCCTCAAGGGTCCCTTAGTGGAATCACGGCATCTTGCATTGTGCGAGGGCGTGAGGAGATTACGGTGGCCTTAGTGGCTTCTTGGGGAGCATTGTGCCTCCACACCGCTCCAAACAGAGATTAGCATCCGCAAGGGTGTGAACTTCGGGATACATCGTCGTCTCCGCGTGCCTCGGTTATCTCTTACCCGAGCCCTTTACTTATGCACTTTACTTTGTGATAGCCATCGTGTTTCATGTTATATATCTTGCTATCACTTAGTTGTTTATCTTGCTTAGCATAAGTTGTTGGTGCACATAGGTGAGCCTAGTTGTTGTAGGTTTTGTGTGCTTGACAAATTAACCGCTAGGTTTATTCCGCATTTGTTCAAGCCAAAACCGTAATTATTTTAAAACGCCTATTCACCCCCTCTCTAGGCGATATCCACGATCTTTCAAATTGTTATAACACGGAGTGTTAACATGTATTTTTGTTTTTTAGACCATGAGAGTATCGTAGTCACTTCTTACCGTACGATGAACTTTGGGGTTGCTCAAACGTCATCTATAACTAGGTGATCATAACGACAACTTACAGGTTCATCGGGAAGTTTGACAAGGGACTCGATAGCTCGAGAGTGGAATTTGCTCATCCGACGATGGAGAAATATTCTTAGGGCCCTCTCGGTGTGACGGCATCCATCATCGTCTGGCCAGACACACGTGACTACGTCACGAAGATGCCGGAACATGTCAACGAGAAAGAAGAACAAAACCGACAACGAGGAGACCGGTATAGTGAGCATGTGTATGACTCAAGAGGATACCGATACATCTCACCTCGGGGTATCGCGAAACAAAGGGAACATCAGATGATAACTAAAGGTTCGCGCGAATGTCATTCGTGTCATCATAGGGATCGATATGGACGTCCACGATTCCGCTATCGGTCATTGAACGAAAGAGTTTCGTTCATGTCTATGTTTTACCGAACCTACGGTGTCACAAGCTTAAGTTAATCACGATCCGCTGAGCGTTAGTAGGACGAGAGTATCGATGATTTATTTGTGAAATTGTTTCATTAATATTCAAAATAATTACGGTGGATCTGAAAATCAGGGGGGGGGGGCAGATTTAATGAGAAGGAATAAGCCCCACCTGTAAAACCCCGTGTGTGTAGCATTTTTTATCGACGCCTCGAGGCGCTGGCCTCAGCAATTCACCGGACATGTCTTAGGATCTCTCTCGTCTCACCTACTGCTCCGACAATATATAAACCCTCCATCGCAAATAATATTTATTTTTATAAACCCGGCAGGCCGGCACCCTCAACTTTTCTCCTCGGCTCTACTCGAAAAGGGAGAGTTTTTCTGGTACCCTATACTGCTTGGAGGGGAGGGAGCGGTATATCAAAATCCAACCATTGATTTTGTGAGGGTAGAATAGAGAGGTTTGAGCCTATTTTCGATGGTCAAACTCGGGAGTGAGCTAACACTCGACTCAGCTGATCGATCTGTTAGTTCGTAGCCTTCTATCTGTCATCGCCGCCGCTCTCCATAAGTGCTCTTTCCAATTCCTATAGCGCGGACCGTGTAATCTAGTAGCATCAGCCATGGTGATCCATGTCAACAACATCGCTGGTGTGGCGACGGTAAGCGAGCAGCTCGAACAAAAAGCCATACATCCGCGTACAGTGCCACGGGCCACGCGGACACCGCCGGGGTCTGGCGTGGCCGCCCCATCCTCCGCGGCGTGGTGCCAGGTGCGCACAGACGCTAGCATGTTCCACAACGAGGAGAGTAGCGCGGCTTCGACGGCGAGTAAGAGGACACTTATTATGAACGGGGCAGGAGAAAGATCCAAGGGCATGCTGACGGGCCTAGCTCGACAGAGCCTCCTGATCTGCCATAGACGGCCATGGCCAGACGCGCGCCGGCGGCGGCCTGAACCTAGTGGGTGTGTCCGGGACCGGGTCAATCTGCAGGAGGCGGGGAAAACTCCAAAATGCCCTCAGGACGTGTATACTGGTGGACGGAAGAGAAGCGGTGCTAGTTATACCGCTCGCGATTGTAAACGCAAATTGCAGCCGTGCAGATCGACCTCCACCGTTGGATTCCATGGATGGATGGCCCATATCCATTGCAAGGTACGTAAAAGAGCTCTCGAAAAGCGTCACTCCAGCCTAAAACCCACACAGTAGAATACCCCAAGCAAAAAACAAAAAGAAGTAGAGCTTCTAGTTCGAGTATCATGGTGGGCTTGACCAAGATCGCCATGGAATGGCTCCAAGATCCGCTGAGCTGGCTGTTCGTTGCCTCGGTGGCCTTCGTGATGCTGCGGCGGCGGCGGCTGCCGGGGCGTCGCGGCGCTGGCGAGGAAGTACGGCGGCTTTTTCCACCTCCGCCTCGGCAAGGTCCACGCCTTTGCCGTGTCGACGCCGGAGTACGCTCGGGAGGTGCTGCAGGTGCAGGACGGCGCATTTTCGAACCGGCCGGCTACCCTCGCCGCCACCTACCTCACCTACGACCGTGCCGACATGGCGTTCGCGCACCACGGGCCCTTCTGGCGCCAGATGCGCAAGCTGTGCGTGATGAAGCTCTTCAGCCGGCGTCGTCCGGAGACGTGGCTCGCCGTGCGCGACGAATCCGCGGCGGAGTGGCGAGACCGTGAACCTTGGGGAGCTCATCTTCAACCTCACCAAGAACGTCACCTTCCGCGCCGCGTTCGGCGCCGGTGCCGCCGGCGACGGCGGGAAGCAGGAGGAGTTCATCGCCATCCTCCAGGAGTTCTCCAAGCTCTTCGTCGCGTTCTGCATCGGCGACTTTATCCCGTGGCTCAGCTGGGCGGATCCGTAGGGAATCAACGTGCGCCTCCGCGCCGCGCGCGCCGCGCTCGACCAGTTCATCGACAAGATCATCGACGAGCACATGAAGAGGGGCAGGAACCCCGACGACGTCGACGCTGACATGGTGGATGACATGCTCGCGTTCCTTCCTGAGGCGAGAACCAAGAAGGCCGCCGGCGACGGCGGGGACGACCTCCAGAACACGCTCCGCCTCACCCGTGACAACATCAAGGCCATGATCATGGTACGTAGATCGAAACTTCCGTCAATTATTTACTGCCATATGCGCCAAAAATAGATTTTTTCTAAGAATCAGTTAAGGGGTCTGTTTAGGTCTCAGTGGACTTAGATGTCACCTAAGACAGATTAGGCCCGTTTGTTTACTCGATTGCTGCTGGGTTTTATTCTTAGCTAGGCCTTTTTCATTTCTCTGTTGTTTGTTTCTTTATTTGTTTATTTGGGTTGGGCTGTTTGTTTTTTTGTCTTTGTTTTTTCTTGACACGGAAAAAAAGTGTTCAACAAGAGAAGTAAATAAAAAAAATCTGTCACCAGTACAGCTCATCGTTCAGTCCTTTTCTTCGTGCGTCATTTTTCTTCTCTTTTTATTTTTATTTTATAATTTCTTTCAAAAAAACATTTTGTATATTAGGACAAAAATCAATCTTTAATGTAACAAAGAAACAAAATGGAAACAAGACAAACTAAATAGTGTGGCACAGTTTTTCAAAAGAAAGGAATATTAAGTTGCATACAAATGGAGGACATGCAAATGTGTGCATCCGCGTGGGTTGCGTTGTTTTTCTTAACATATCAAAAAGAAGAAGAATACAAATTCAATACACAACGGTAAAAAAATAAAAAGGAAAAAGAAATTAGAAAAAGAAAAAGAAAAATTCATTAATAAACCCGCTTAGTAGGCCGCCCAAGCCGGGTGTTTAGTTGCAAAAAAAGACAGTTGCAGCCAGGGCGAGACTTCCAGTTGCAAGCCTACAGTCGTACATGCCCCCCCCCCCCAACATGATAAAAAGTCCAGTTGCAACCATGTTGGAAAACATGCAATTGCCGTCGGGGGTGACTGTTGTAGTTGCATGTCTAGTACTGGACATGCAACTACCCCACCCCCCCTCTCCCGCCGTTCTCTAACAAAACACAAGACCAGTTGCAGTCGGGAGGGAGACACGTAGTTGCATTCGGGGGCGACACTTGCAGTTGCATGCCTAGTATTGGACATGCAACTGCACCCCCACCCACCTTTCCCGCCACTCTTACAAAACAAAGGTTAGTTGTAGTAGCGGTGTGTGGACATATAGTTGAATTAGGTGGCGACACTTGCAATTGTAAAGCCTAGTGTCGGACATGCAACTACCCCCCTCTCCCGACTCCCACTTACAAAACAAAAATGCTAGTTGCATTGGGTGTGTACGCATACAGTTGCGGTCAAGGGCGACACTTGCAGTTGCAAGCCTAGTATCGGACATGCAACTCCCCTCTCTTGTCGCTCCCTTACAAAACAAAAAAAGGCTAGTAGCAGTCGAGTGTGTAGGCATGCAGTTGCAGTCGCGGGCGACACTTGTAGTTGGAAGCCTATTGTCGGACATGCAACTCGCCCCCCCCCTCTCCTGCCTCTCACTTACAAAAAAGTCAGTTGCAGTCGGGTGTGTAGGCATGCAGTTGCAATCGAGGGCAACACTTGAAGTTGCAAGCCTACTGTCAGACATGCAACTGTAGTCGAGAGCGACACCTGTAGTTGCAAGTCTATTGTCGGACATGCAATTCACCCCCTCTCCGACAAAATATAAGGCTAGTTGCAGTCGGTAGGGGGCATGTTGTTGCATTCGAGGGCGACACTTGTAGTTGTAAGCCTAGTACCATGCATGCACCTCCCATCTCCTCTCCTGCCACTCACTTACAAAACAAAAAAATCAGTTGCAGTCGGGTGTGTAGGCATGCAATTGCAGTCGAGGGCGACACTTACGGTTGCAAGCCTAAAGTCGAACATGCAATTGTAGTTGAGGGCAACACTTGTAGCTGCAAACATATTGTCGGACATGCAATTCATCCCCACTCCGACAAAAACACAAGGCCAGTTGTAGTCGATAGGGGACATGCAGTTCCAGTCGAGGGCGAGACTTGTAGTTGCAAGCCTAGTATCGGACATGCAACTCCTCCCCCCACTCCCGCCACCCACTAACAAATCAAAAATGTCGGTTGCAGTCGGGTGTGTAGGCATGCAGTTCAAGCCGAGGGCGACACTTGCAATTGCAAGACTGCTGTCAGGCATGCAATTGCCTCCCTCTCCAACAAAAACACAAGGCCAGTTGCAGTCGGGAGGGGGACATGTTGTTGCAGTCAAGGGCGACGCTTGCAGTTGCAAGCCTGGTATCACACATGCAACTCCCCCTCCCTCTCCCGCCGCCCACTTACAAAATAAATGTTAATTGCAGTCGGGTGTGTGGGCATGCAATTGCAGTCGGGGACGACACTTGTAGTTGGATGCCTAGTGACAGACATGCAACTGCCTTCTCTCGACAAAAGACTAATATATTATAGTCAATGGCGACACTTAAAATTGCACCTAATAGCAGACATACAAGAAAAAGGTTTTAAAAGCAATAAGAAGAGAAAATATAAATAAATAAAAAGAAACAAGGTAATTTTTTGGAAAGCAAATAAAAAGAAGAAAAAATAAATAAAAAATGAAACAAGAAATGCAAAATAAAATCAATGTCATGAGGACGCCGATTTTTTTGTTAAAATCACTTACAAAAAGATAAAAAAGAGGCAGGAAAATAAAATAAAATAAAATAACACAAAATAAAACCGGAAAAAGCAAGGCCATCACACATGCCTGCCCACGCATAAAATAAAGAAGAAGAAAAAGAGCGGCCAGACACACCCTAAAACAGCCTGACACCAAAAAAACTAGAAGCAAACTGATTGGGCATGAGAGAAAAAACAAAACAAACAAAAAAACTAGCAATTCTTGGTCGCTTTGAAGACATGGAGTTGCATTCTGGGGCAAAACTTGCAGTTGAGGTCCGATGCTACCGAATCGATTAAGACTTGACTAATTCTTGGTCGACTGAGAATAGCAAATCCACATAAAATATATACTTTTTGAATTAGATATTTCCATCAATACTTCTTTTAGACTGACATACTTAACGCAAAGTTAAACCTAAAAAAAATAGAAAAATAATATGGATGCTTGTTCTATACAAAAACCCTTGCGCGCACACACATCTCCAAATAGAAAATTTTGGTTCTCAAAAAACAAGACATGGATGCTAGACTAGAAAAACTACATAAAAAAACTATACAATAGGGATATAATCTATCAACAACAGCCACACATACGCACGCGGATTCTAGAAAAAAAAAGGGAAATACTCACAAAGGATGCTACTGCAGTATACAATTTTTTTCCTTTTTCTTAGGGAAGTATACCGGTCTTTTTCTAGTCAGGCATCGCTTGTATACAAAGTACAGGCCAGAAAAAAAAAAGACACACCACCTAAAGCCTGCCACTCCCCTGCCCAGCTCACCGCCCAAAGCCGGTAGAGAAACAAGACACGAAAGCAGCCCACCCCTGTTCATCCATCTACACGGGCCAATTTGCAATTTAAGCACAGTTTGCACGCATCTAAAAGCTGCAGTAGATCTGACGGTCGAGGAGTCGACTGAGACTTCGCGAAGTCTCAGTCGACTGATTTTTAGCAGCACCGTTAGTTAAGTTTCAGTCCCTTTTTTTTAAAAAAAGTTAAGTTTCAGTCAACTCTTTAGCTCCCAGATCTAGACATCAAGATCCGTGTAGAATTTCTGTGTAACTGTTTATTTATTGATGACATAAGAATGGATCGAGTGCATTTAACGGCCCCTTTGACACAAAGGAATTTTATAGGATTTTTGAAGAATTTGGATCTTTAGGATTTTTTTCCACGATGGTCGTATGATTGGTAGAATTTAATTATTTTTCATAAGATTCATTTGTACTCCATCTGTTTATTTTTAGTCTGCGTATAAAATTTGGTCAAAGTCAAACTTTGTAAAGTTTGACTAACTTTGTAGGAAAAAATATCAACATCTACAATACTGAAGCTATATGGTATAGAAATTAATTTCATGATGCATCTAATAATATTGATTTCATATTGTGAATGCTGATATTTTTTTCTATAAACTTAGTCAAAGTTGACAAAGTTTGACTTTGATCAAATTTTATATGCAGACTAAAAAGAAACAGGGGAGTACTATATTTTGAAGAAAAATTTCCATCCATTCAAACCTCTTTGTTGAATTCTTTTTTTTTGTGCTATCAAACACTCTTCCAAATCCTGTAGGGTACGAAAGTTCATGACAGTCTATTCCTACGTTTTTCCTATTCCCGTATTTTGAGAATCCAGCAAATCAAAAAGGTCCTAAAACTTTAAAATGCTTATTATAAGATAGATCTAAAAAAGAGAGTAACATAATATATTTTTTTATCTTTAATGACATAAGGGAAATTAAGATGAATTTGTTACTACTCCCTCCGTTTCATAATTTAGTGCATATAGATTTTTTGAAAAGTCAAACCTCATAAGCTTTGACCAAGTTTGTGAAGAAAAACATTTACATCTAGAATGCCAAATATGTATCATTAGATTCGTCATAAGATATAGTTTCATATTTTATATACTTTGTATTATAGATATAAATAGTTTTCTCTATAAATTTGGTCAACGTTTGCAAAGTTTGAATTTTTAAAAAATCTATACGCACTACATTATGGAACGGAGAGAGTACTATGTTTCTTGAACTAAAAAAAAAGAGTATGTTTTTTTTATCTTTAATGACATAAGGGAAATTAAAATGAATTTGTTACTACTATGTTTCTTAAACTAAAATGTGCATGTATATATGTATTTATGTACGGCAGGACGTGATGTTTGGCGGGACGGAGACGGTGGCGTCGGCGATCGAGTGGGCAATGGCGGAGATGATGCACTGCCCCAACGACCTCCGACGTCTACAACAGGAGCTCGCCGACACGGTGGGTCTTTGGCGATCGAGTTTGGTGGGTTTCTCTTTGCCTTTTTTTTCTTCTATTTTCTGATACTACAGAACACAATAATTGGATCTTCTAAGATTAGTTTTTTTTTTTGAGAACCTCTTCTATGATTAGCTTACAGAGTGTGATGCGTGGCTATTTTTCATGTATATTGTCTTGGGAGGGGCAATGACACATGAAGCAGGCTCCACCATGAAGATCCATATTTCGGTGGTAGCTTGAGCATTGAGTTTCATGTCATCGTCAAAGAGCCTAGGGCGACGACCTAGGGGGATCTCCTGCTCGTCGCTCGCCGCGACGAGTTGTTGATCAATTATACAACAACGATTGGGACAACCCACTATAGCAATAGAGACATGTTTTTTTTTCCTCTTGATTTCTGACTTTCTAGCTGGTTTTCTCCCAAGAACATCGACTACAATAGAAAGTTAGTAAAAACGTAGTGTTTAAAGATGTACTAAATTTAAAAAATGTGCATGAAAGTGAAAAATGTTCACAAATTTCTACAAATGTTCATGTTTTTGAAAAACACGAATTAAAAAACTATCCACTAATATGCAAAAAATTCTCTTGTACAAAAATGTTTGTGAACTTTAAAAAATATTGTCAATTTTTTAAAATAAAAGCATGAATTTTAAATATAATATATATATGTAAAAACATAAAAATGTTCAAATGTTTTGAAAATACGGTAAAAGAAAACCGAAAGAAAGAACCAGAACAAACTGGAGAACAGGAGGGAAAACGATAACCCGAAAATCCAGTACAGTACGTGCCTAACAGAGGAAACGAAAAAATGGGCTGCACTCCGCGCTATAAATGGCCTGGCCCATAGCGCTTACCCTGCATTTGCTCGATAGAACCGCGAGAGCTATGTCTCGCATTAAGCGAGACGGAAGCAACTAACTAAGGAGTGCTCCTTCGGAGCCTCCCCAACGATCACTTGGGGTGGGCTGAGAGCGCGCCACTTGGCGCGCTCTCAGCCGCCGCCACGTGTCGCGCTCTGGGCGCTCCCTCCGAATTTTATTTTATTTTTTCACATGCGTTTTCGGCTTTTTAAACGGTTTTTTTCGGTTTTTTGGTTTTCCACCGGCCTTCCTTAGCTTTTGGACAAAAAAAATATACGAAAAAAATTTGTGCGAAATAACGCGGGTTTTTTTGCACCCGCGAGAGGCACGGTTTTGCTTCTGCGAGAGGCACGCCCGTGACTCTCGGGAATGAAAAAAAAACACGTCTTCTGTTTTTTTTCTTCCGCGAGAGGCACGGTTTTGCTTCCGTGAGAGGCACGGTCTTGCTTTCGCGAGAGGCACGGCCTTGCCTCTTGGAAACGGGAAAAAAACACGTTTTTTGTTTTTTTTTCTTCCGCGAGAGGCACGGCCATGCCTCTTTCGGAAAGGAAAAAAAAACGTGCTTCCGGTTTGGTTTATTCGTCCGGTTTTTTTCGACCGGTTTTTTGTGGAAAAAAAGTTTGTCAAAAACCTATCAACATGGGATCTAATTTTAAAGATCTCGACGCGAGGAATCCAACGGTGAAAACGGTTCGAGATTTGGACGCACGGTTTAAGAGATAAAACGTTTTGAATAAACTGATCTACGAAAAAAGAGAAACTCCCAGGTTGCGACAACTTGTCGCAACCTGGGGAGATGGGAGTGATCTTTGGAAGGAGTACTCCTTAATTAGTGATTTCGAAGCTGCTCTCGCTGAAGGGAATCACTCCTCGCACAAGCAACTGGGCCGGCCCATCAGCACGCTTTTAAAACAAAAAGAGGAGAAAAAAAGGGGATTGGTCCCAGTACCTCCATGGAGAAGCCCGGCCCTGCTAGCCACTCCGCCCGTTTCGCATTCGTGGCTAGTAGTAGGGACTAGGGAGGCATCCTTCTTGAAGCAATTCGAGCCGGTTTTCACAGGGTTTTTTTCCTGTTTTTTTTCTTTTTTCTTCTTCGGTTTTTTTCACTCTTTTTGCATTTGTTTCTTCGTTTTTATTTTTAATTTTCTTTTTTCTTTGGTTTATTTTCTTTCTTTTTTGGTTTTCTTTGTTTCTTTTGGTTTTCATTCTACATATTTTGATATGTCAACAACATTTTTCCAATTCACATTAAAAAAAATTCCAATACAAATTTAAAATATTTTTTAATATATGTTCAATATTTTTCTATTCACATTTTTAAATGCTTGATTAACATTTTTTTAATACATGGTCAACATGTTTTCTATACATTTTTTTAAATGATTGATTAACAGTTTTCAAATAAAAAAGATTAACATTTTTTTAATATATGGTCAACATTTTTTCTATACATATTTAACATTTTCCAAACTGTTGATTAACATTATTCAAACACTTGTTCAACATTTTTTCAAATGCTTTCTTAACATTTTTATATACATGATCAAATTTTTTTCATCATTTTTTTAATACACGGTCAACATTTTTTATACACATTTATCATTTTTCAAATACTTGTTTAATTTTTTTAATTGATTAACATTTTTATATACATGATAAAAAAATATCATTTTTTTAATACACGATCAACAATTTTTCTATACATGTTCAACATTTTCCAAATGCTTGATTAACATTTTTGAAATGTTTTTGTAATATATATATTTAGAATATTTTAAAGTATAACAAAAGTACAAAAATAAAGCAAAAAATGAAAAAAAGGGAAATGATTAAGATCACCCGACGGATAACAACTCATGTGTCCGCCGCCACCGTGGCAATTGGATCTGATTTTAATCAGATGGCTAGGAGCAACGTATTACTAGACTAAGTCTTGCAACTGAGTTGTTGTTGCAATCTTCCCGCCGCAACAATTGGTGTGTTGCGGGATCTAGATCTGGATTCCTCTGAGTGCAGTCGTCACCTATGCTCCTCCCGAGCTCGCTGTCAAGCCGACGCTTCCTCGCGCTGCTTCGACCGTCGCCACCGATGCTCGCCGCCGGCAACACGCCGACGAGGTCGCCGACGTGGGCGCCGCCGCCCACCTCCACCATGAGGATCAACCGTCGCGGTGCGCCCGAACTCAAGCTGCATCTGCCATCCCCGGGGAGCACCGGCGTCCGCGTCCACCATGACCCCGCTGCCCCAAGGGAGCACCGGCCTTTCTTTCGGCCGACATGGTTGCTGCTTGCTGCTCACTGTCCGCTACAACTAGTTTCTGCAACAAGGTCTTTGTTGCAAAAAAACTGTAAGAAGATCTCCGTTGCCAAAAAATATATATTCCAACGAGACCTTTGTTGCAAAAGTATTAAATTGCAACAAGATCTCTGTTGCAAAAAAAAAACTGTTGCAAAAATTTCCGTAACATAACCTGTGTCGCAGAAATTTTCTACAACCTGACATGTGTTGCAATGGTAGAAGATAATCCTCGGTCGCTTAATCCACCAGATCAGACGGCTCGCGAGGCGGCGGATCTTTTATAAAGATCCGCCGGCCGACGCGTAGCAGGGCCCAAACAAAAAACGTAAAAATAAAATAAAAAATAGGCTGTGGCTAGTCAACAAGGCCCAAAGTGGTCAACAAAAATCAAAAAAGTTCAGGGAAATCAACACAAGTCCAAGACAGACAACAAAAAGCCGAGCAAGTTGCCATTTTCAATAAGTCACAAGAGAGGGCAAAATAAAAGGCCCAACTGGCCAAAGGCCCATTCATGCATAAAGAACCTGAGTGGTGCACCGTAAACTATGGACACCTTCAACTTTGGCTAAATTTCATGGACTCATGGGCCTAGTTTTATCGTACTACACCTCCTACATACCACCACCATTGGCGGCATTAAATCATTTGTCAAGGCACACCCCCTATATAAGGCCTCCATGGGCATGTAACAGGTTCACCCACGTCACTAAACTAAGGGAAGGGCACTAGAGATCTTGGAGTTTTGCTCCCAAGACGCTCTAGGATCGAGTCCGAGGAGCCGCATCGCGACTCGGATTGGTGCTAGAGATATAGGAGCCTACTCCCAAGACGCTCTAGGATGGAGTCCGAGGAGCCGCATCGTGACTCGGATCGACGCTAGAGATCTAGGAGCCTACTCCCAAGATGCTCTTAGGTCGAGTCCTTGGAGTCGTATCGCCGCTCGGATCGACCTCGAGGTAGAGTTAGGGGAGGGTTTCAAGGAGCCTCGTCATGACTCTAAGTCTATGACAGTCCATCCTACCCGGGGCCTTTCTAACATAGGACTACAGGTATAGAACGCCTCATTGAGGTGACGCTTTGCGATAATGCGTTTTTAGGGATTGCACACAATTTAGAAAAACATTGTGTCACTTTTGTCAAGTGTACTATGACATTCGCTATAAAGTTGTCATACACGCCTTCTATAATTTACCAACGATCGCCCTACTGCTAAATTGGCACATAGTCAAAAGTCACAAAACAATGTGATTTACACACCTATTGCTAAATGGGCACATATACATCTGTTGTATTCAATGTTTAAAAATAGAACAACAACCCTGGAGATTAGTCTCTTGACAACTCCAAAGATGAATTGCATCTCACGTTGATTGTGATGGTGTGGCCTAGCCCTCTCTCACACATGGGTGCGCAGCGCACGCATGCACGCACATGTGAGAAGTTTTGGAGGCATGCCATCAAGCACAAAGCTCTGTCAAAAAAACAATCAAGCACAAAGCTTGTCTACTTCATCTTTATGGAATTTTCAACCTCGTCAAATTGGACGGCACTGCAATGTTTTCTGCAGCTGATACATCTATCGTGTGATCGATCCTTAAAAAAAAACTGAAGCCCTTAGTGCCTCCATTAATTAAGAAGAAAGTTGCCCAATTAATTAACGCAAAACCAAAGAAAAAAACTTTCCCACACATCTCTTGGTGCCGCGTTCTTGGCTCTTACGACGGAGATCTCATCGAGGTCACCCAAATCTGCACAGGAGTTAGGAGTATCATTGAGTGCAACATCAGCAAGGATCTCCCGATTTGTGCTACAAACCTTGCTCATCTCTCTATCCTTGAGTCCTTGAGCACAACATTCTTCGGTTAGGGTGGACGGTCGCAGGCTCAGAGTCCTGACTCACTCAAAGATACCTGATGGCATTTCAAGTGCTTCACAACAAAGTGCTTCACACTGCTCTTGCAGAGTGTCAATCCTTGAGGGTTACACCGTCAGGCAGGCAGCTACCCTTGTATTTCTTTTTTTGAACGGTCTCCGGGGGGGAGGGGGGATCCCCACCTGAATATATTGCTCAAAAAGCTGCCAAAGCCAAGAGTCACTCCTTAAGCTTTGGCTGATCCAGTTTATAAGGGAAACCGGATCAAAAACCTAAACAAGTTGACCCCGTTTATGAGGGAAACCGGGTCGAAAACCGTACAGGTAATAAGGTTATAGAAGATGAGAAAAAATTGCCACCCAGGAGAAGGCATGACCTAGCCAGCAGGCAGAAAGACCAACACCACGAGAGACACAAGTAGATGTGGGGTGCTGTCGAGGGATCACAATACCAAGACTCTGCAAACAACCTAACGCACCGCACCGGCATGCGTATCGAGCCCCACGGCACAACAGAGGATCATCCATAATCAACGAGTCTATAAGCCCAATATTTCGAGAATATCAAAATCTCCATATATGGGGCTATGAGCCCAATAAAAACCTTGCTCACTGCACAATGCATGGATATGAATGGAAACTGTTGGCGAAAGAGCAACGAGATCAAAAAACGCTGGTACAAGAAATAAACTTAAGCTAGCTGAAGTTGTTACCCATTTCTTTTCTCCCACGGTGGAGAGATCTACCTATTTTAGATTCTCAAAAGATATATATTGCGTAAAAAAGGATTCCACAAACTGAAAACTGTGTGTAGATGAACAAGTCAAACCGCCAGGAACAGTTAAGCCATACAAAGGATACTGCATCTTCACTCCATCCATAGATAAGTCCAGTGACTCGTCAACCACAGCCACATCCAGAAGGATATCCGTCAGCCATCACCAACATGACTCTGCCTAACGGGTGGCCAATAATAGGACACTGCAAACAAAAAATCAACACCATCAGTCACTCCACAGTCCACACCACTCCTTCATCTGAAGCCACTGAAAGGATATCCATGCGTATGGCTTTCTTTCTTTGCAACTCCAACCACTAAAAAACACAACACATCACCTCAAGAAAATTCCACAGGTCAAATCGTCAGTTCATAGTACCGCTAGATTTGATTACTTCTGTCTCATTATATTTACATTTCATCAGGCAAGATTTGATTACCGAAAAAGTAAATTTACCGGAACCGGTACCTACCGGTTGGAAATCCATCGCACATGCATTTCATCAAGATTCGTGTGGTCTGACGACGTAAATCACTTCTAGCTGTATACACTGTGAATACTACTAACACAGCCTGACAGAAAGTACATATACCTACTGGGTGTCAGCCTTTTACAGAGGAGAGAGAGAGCTAGAGAGGAGAAAAATAACCGTGCATGCATGCATTCTCTCTCCCATGCATCTGACATGTATTAATTTTCATTCTCATATTTTGAATGATTGATATCTTTTGAATCAAATGTCCATTTTTGAAACTTTTTATATATTACAATTCGTGATGACAAGACCTTCAAAACAAGATCAATCTAGGATATATTTGAACAACTTTTTATTTTATATATTTCAATTATCATTGAAATCACTTTTTATAAAAGTGATATCGGTTGTTTCGGTATTTCATAAAAGCGATATCGGTTGTTTCACTAATTTTTAAAAAATGATTTCACTAGCTAAAAAAATAATTTCACTTATTCTTAAACACTGGTTTCACTTATTTTAAAATGCATATTTCATTCATATTCAAAAACAATTTCAATAATTTTTTTAAAAAATAATTTCACTCATTTGAAAGAACTAATTTCACTCGTTCTTAAACACTAGTTTCACTTATTTTAAATTGCATATTTCACTAATTTCATAAAATGATTTCACTCATTTAAAACAAACTAATTTCACACATTTATAACACACTGGTTTCACTTATTTTAAAACACATATTTCACTCATTTTCAAAAACAATTCCACTCATTTCAAAATACATATTTTTCTTGTTTCAAAATCAAATTTCACTTGTTTTGATAAATAAGTTTCACTCATTTTGAATTAAAAAGACATGTTTCAATTCCCTGAAGTAATCGAAATATATGAAATGAGTGAAATTAGATTTTTGAATTAAGTGAAATATATGAAAAGAGTTGTTTCTTGAAATGTGTGAAACGCGTATCTAGTTGACAAACGAACTAAAATATGTATCATATATTTGGAAAAACAACTTCATATACTTGAAAATAACCAAATTCACTCGTTGAAATAATCTATTTCACATATTTTGAAATAAAATGTTTCATATATTTTCACGGACTGGAAATAAGCAACTTGACAAAACTAGCAAAATATGTTTCATATAATTGAATCATACCGGTTTAGATAGAGAGGAGAAAGAATGAGTTTATTCTATGCATGCACATGCACTTTTGTATGACCCACCCGTACCTTTGTAGGACAAAACGCTGTCAATAATATGCATGTGAGAGAAAAGTTGTCAGAGAAAGAAACAGAGATACGAAAGTGTGTGGAGCTGAATACATGCATATACTTATGGGATGATGGGACAGATGCACAGATCTGAAAGCAAACCTACCGTGGATGTTTCACCGGCACATACCAGAACCGGTAAAAAGAGGTTTCTGATATCCATGCGTATGGCTTTCTTTCTTTGCAACTCCAACCACTAAAAAACACAACACATCACCTCAAGAAAATTCCACAGGTCAAATCGTCAGTTCATAGTACCGCTAGATTTGATTACTTCTGTCTCATTATATTTACATTTCATCAGGCAAGATTCAAGGAGGAGCGACACATCGTTGAGTTTTACATACAGCAGCCTGGAACCTACTCAAACTATCTATATGATCCCAAGTGGTAAGCTGGTGCTGCTGCACTCCAGTCCTAGCCATGCTTCTTAAGCATAATCGTTCTAATTTTGCTACTCAAAAGGTATAAACAGTTTAGATGCTACGGACGGCTAGTGCGTATAGCGTGTCAGAGGATCGATGTCACAATTGTTCTGCCCTTCTTCTTCGCATCTGAGCTCCCCAGGATAGGTTCTCTTCTGCATCCTTCACCGTGCTCCGCTTCTTCAGCTCGGATATTTGGCCTTCCCAGGAAGTCCTCCATCCAGACTTCTCTTCCTGCTCCTGTGGTATGGTTCACAAAGGAAGGAAGTTAGTGTGGAGACAGAGAATAACTTCGCAGAGAGCATGACATAACAATGGTTGACAATTGCTACGGACATTGTTAATTCAACACCATCATAAATGATGAGAAAAGAGGCATCACCATTGATAGCTCACTCCTGCAATTTTCATCCATACACGTAGGACACCACTTTCCAAATTATTAACCATTTAGGTTTCTTGTCAAATTTGACAACACTAAATTAACATATCTCACTCATGCGATTCTTTCTTTTCTTCTGCAAATTATTAACATGAAAATGACTTCTCTAAATCCTTTTGAACGATACCAATCATCATCATGCCACATACACATATATTTTGCATCCGCTGAATTCATTCATATTCGTATATAACATCGCATAAGGGAGAGTTTCTGTATTTCTTATTCTGTCTGTTTGTGATTGAAAGGTCATACATCAAGCATATGGAGTAGTTAGTCGTCAAGCACCAAATATTGGGATCTAAACTAGAAGATCTCCAATCAAGTATTGTTTCCCCAGTCCTAGAATACTCCTGGATTAACCAGCCAGCCATCTCAAGCCAGGTTGGATCCCACATGAATGATATGCTAAACTGTGAGTTTACAGGCGTCTTATAACTGAATAAATAGGCTAGCACAGAGTTATTGAGGTGTTCTGTTGAGGAATCTTGTTAAATATATTGAGATTAGCCTAAAGTATTATTAGGTGTTAACACACGCTAAAGTCTTCATACAAAAGCAGAGCATCAAAATGTGAAGCTCATTTGTAAAACCATCTGAATTCAACAGGTTTGCATAGAGTGCAGTTTGAAGGATTAATTATAAGATTTAAAAAACCGAGGTAAAAACCCCAGACGGATTCAGAAGCGGTTGGGAATTCGAGGAGCAGATCATGATGCAGACAATTTACATCCATTATTATCCAGTAAAAAAGGAAATGAACGGAGACAGATAGAATGGGCACCTGGTGGTAGAAGGCGGATGCGTCGTGGCGTCGCGCGGCGGGGGAGAAGGCGAGGCGGCAGACGCCGCGGGCGAGGGCGCGGTCGTAGCTGGTGCGGCGGCTGGGGTCGGAGAGCGTCTCGTAGGCCTCCTGCACCTGGATGAAGCGGCGCGTGTGCTCCTTGGCGGCGTCCGGCGGGGAGACGTCCGGGTGGTACTTGCGCGCCATCCGGCGGTACGCCGCCCGCACGTCCTCGAAGGTGCTCCCCTCCGGCGAGATCCCCAGCAGGTCGTAGAACGTCGGCTGCTGCTGAACCGCCGTGGCCGTGGCCGCGCGCGCGGCTCCAGAAGCAGCAGCCGCCCGCGCCCGCGTCGCCGCGCGGGGAGGGGGGCGGAACCCGGCGTGGCCGCCGCCGGCGACGGCGAAGGCGGCGAGGTGGGGCATGTGTGCGGTGGAGTGTTTGTGCACTGGGTCGGATCTCTGTGTCGCTCCACCTGATCGATCTGATCTGCTTAGCGTTTGCACTAGCACAAGTAGCCTAAGCTTAGCCGTAGGAGCAAAGAATGGCGTAGCTCCAGTTTTTAATTAGGAGAGAGGGAGGCGTGGAGAAGATATATAATATAGAGAGAGAGGGATCCCCAACCAAAGATATGTGTGGAGTCGCTTTCCGGCCATTGTCCATTTCTTCCCCCCTTGTTGATGTGTTGGTCCAGGGCCAGCAAAATTGTCAAGAATTACTATTTTGCATCTGAAACAAAGCAATTTTATGTGCTATGGGTTCCGTGTTGGATGCTGTGCACACATCCAGGTCCAGCAGTACCTTCCAGAATTTATGCATAAATGGCTGTAAAAAAATTTCTCAATTGGAAAATATATAAGATTATAATACATGGACAATTTCCCACTTGTCTGGTCCTTGTCAAGTAGGGATGCAGGTGAACACGTCCGCCAAGTCCACAACCACCCGTATTGATCTTTTTTTTTTTTATCATGTTCCGACTGACTCTTGATGAGGTCTAAGATGACGGTATTATTTACATTAGATCCATCTTGATCTTCTTCCTCGTCTAGTCATACTTCAAGCACAAACCTCTTGAGACATCCAACCATACACAAATACTCCTACAAAAATCACGCATGCACGCCTGACCATGTCAACGAGCATTGATAAACCACAAGCAACTCGTGTGCACAGCACGAAATTACCACGATTGAGGGTGCACACATAAGATTCGTTGAAGAAATATATTACATATACACGACGACAAGACGTCGACCGTATGATATATATTCGCATCGCACGGGAAACAAAAGCACGCGTGCATACATGCATATTTAGACCATGTCACCACAAGCCACCTGCGTACACGGCAGATAAGTTACAAAGTGCAGGAAATGTATTTTAACAACAAAAGGGGCAAGGATAGGACGGCAACATGTTGGCATATAGAGATCTGGTTCTCGACGTTCATCATGCCAGGTTTCTTTATATGATTTATTTACATGCACATCAACGGGATCCGATATGCACTCCATTCGTCTACATTGTTAGGTCAGGGCTCTCTTAGCCGCCTTCTAATCAGTAAACAAAACAACCTCCTCGTGTAACTGGAGAGGAATTAACAACGGGGCTTTTAGCTTGGACACAGTAAAAACAAGACGCTTAACTAGTGCTCGATGGATTCGAGGGGCAAGGCTTTGCCGACCACGACTTTGATAAATCAACTAATACCAAATGCCCCTAGTACCCTTTTAACAGTGGATGGAGGTCAGCAAGCACACGAGCCATTGCGCGTTGCTGATTGCTTGGCTGATGTCAGTGTAGTATCTGATACTTGCACCTAGATATCCATATTGTTAATGCATCAGATATATCTACAACCAACTGTCTCACAAATGATTCATACAGCAATCCGGAACCCGGCACCATATTGCAAGGGTTGAATCCAAACAACCAAATCATCTTCACTCGCTGATAAGATTTAATTTGCTCATCTGCTAAAATGCAATCAAAACTACGATCTGGCAGGACAAACTCCCTATGTCCATTTATTCATCTTTGTTGGAACAAAGACAATACAGGCGCAGGAAAAAAAAAGAAAAACGATTACTAAGACTTATTTAGATTCAACTCTGGAATGCTAGCACACCTGTAACTCGTTGAAGAGTGTAAAAACAAACACCGAATTTACTATCAAAACCCCAGAATAGGTTGAAGCGGAAGAGGATAATAACACATTAAAGGATGGATTTCTGGACTTGAATAAATACTTCTGGTGTTATTGCTACACTACGTCTCATGAAACAAATATTGAGCAATTTGTAGGTGCAGGCCAAATAGCCTGTGGATGCATGCATGATGATACTTGTCACCTACTTCTCCCTAGACAGTTAACACTGATATATCTAGAACCAAGCCTCCCATATAATTCATACATCAACCCAAAACCCAATACCAAATGTCGAGAGATTCATTTGATAGATCCAAGCAACCACATTATCAGTGACTCGCCAATACTGTTTAAGCCTCATTTGGTTTGGATGAATTTCATAGGAATTCTATAGGATAGGAATTTTGTAGGAAAAAAATCCTTTGGAACCCTTTGGTTTGTAGGAATGGATTCCAATTCCTATCTAGGATAGGAACTAATCCTTCACATTTCAAAAGAAAAAAACATTAGCCTAGGCTCAATGGAAAAAATTCCTATCCTATGCATCAAATGACATCTCTTTCACTATAGGAATTGAGATACATGTCATCCCACTCCTATGATTTTCCTATTCCTATGATATTCCTATATCCTAAGAACACCAAAGGAGGCCTTAGTTTGCTCAGTCTGTCATATGCTAGACGCTACTCGATCATCCAGTGACAGGGCGAGACTAGAAAAACGATCTAGCAGGTACTTATAAAGATCCGGATCCCTGGAACAAACTTGCTATGTCCATTGTCCTGTAGTCATCCTATTCAACACAAGCAAATAAAAAAGGCAGAAATGGCATCAAGTTTATAACTACGAAACTGACATGGTTGCACACTATTATAACTTGTTGAACAGTGTACAAAGTTCCTATCAAGAATCCAGTCCAATGGACAATGGAATAGGCTATATGGCACAAAAACTCAAGACTGGGTTTCTGGACATGGATAAGTATTTCTGGTGTTCACTCTAACCAGGTCCACAGCATAAATCCTTACCTCTTCTACACACAAAGCAGCTTTTAAAGTTAGCATGGCCTGTCCCCTCCCAAATTCCAATGGCAACCACCTTTCAAGAAACCTGCACATGTTTTTCCAACCACAGCACCAATCACAGCAGGTGAGCAGTAACTAGCAAAGTTACTCTTTGCACAGGATAGGTGCTTCCGAAACAAACATATGCAAGAGCAAAAAGAAGACAAGGAATGATAATATTTGAAGGCATGCTGCTTATCTCTGGAACTATCAAGGGAACACCCTGGAGTAAATGTTCCGACTTTATCAACAATTGCCTCACATCAATCACAGACACTGCCTTCTCAAGCGAGCCCCTGTCACTCAGGAAAGGGGGAAAAGAAAAAAGAAAAAGGAAAGGAAAAAAGAAAAATCATGAATGCCATGGCACAAACTCAAGACATTTATTTTAAGCAGACTTAGTGAGAATTGAGCAGCACACAAAATAACAAATAAATTCTACAGCACAATTGTCTACATTCATCAGAAGGAGTAAACAACTAATGAACTTATGCTGAACTTCTTGAATCATCAGATCATTATTGATAAAAGATGCACATGAGGGAATCATACGCAAAGACACAGCACATATTCACAGTATGTAGATAAACATCTCAGACCATTGCACCAGCCAAAGCATGCCAACTGAAATGTAGCATAGCCTAGAGACAAGTTGTTTAATCTTTCATAATGGACTTTACTTGAGTATGGATAAGTGCGCACTCCCTTGAATCTTCAATTCACACCGTAGAATCAGCTCCAACTCTTCACAAGCCTGCAACGACAAATATATATGGTTGGTTTTGACCTCACTGTGCTAAATCACCTTACAATCTCCAGTGTTACATTTAGAAGTTTACTCCAAGGAGCAAATTTCCATCAATTAAGTTAACGAGGAATACATTTTTATAGATCAGATGAACACTCTGGTCGGCACTGAAGCTCTCCAAAAGATCTTCATATCCTGCAAATAAAACTCCTAAATCAGAGAGGAGATAACAAACACCAGTTCAGCTATGCATCCATTGTTGAGTAGACTCTGCAGTCAGCCAACTGAACGATGTGGCAGGTAAACACTGTGGTTAATATCACATGGCAGACTCTTCGGTGCCCCCTAAAGCGCCATCTCCTTCAAGTCCATGTTGCCCATTAATGTCGGACACAGTAGAGCAGATATCTTCCTTGGCTTTCTGCTTTGATGCAGGCAATAGAGCATCTGCTGAGCATTTACCTCTAGCAGTTTCATCAGCAAATTGCTGGTCTTCCTGGATGACTAGATCTGCTCCTTCTAATGAAGCATCTCGCAGCCTAACTTCAGTGTCATGCTTGAAGCCATCAGAGCCTGAACCAGCTTCCGACTGATTAACCATCCTATCAGGAGAGCTCCCTTTATGAACATTCTTTTTATCTGAAGACAAGGGATCATCAAGGGAATTTCCTTTCCTAGCTCTAGTGCCCTCTTCTGATTTCTTCGACTCGTGCTGGTCAGTACCATCCCTACGATATTTATCCCTGGAATGCCTTGAACTTCTATGGGACCGTGAAGATGAATGACGCGAACTTTTATCTCTGGAATGTCTCGATTCATCTTCTCTGTGTTTTCTGTCCTTGCGAGAAGAATCGTCTTTGTCATACTTCTTGCCATCTGTCTTCATCTTAGAACTCCTACTTGTGTCATGTTTCTGAATATTATCACCATCCTCTCCCAAGCTTCTCTTCTCAGATTTTGACCTTGGAGAATCCACATCCTCAGTACTGTCTTCATTCTTCCTCTTATCATACTCCACGGCAGCAGCAGTATCATGTCTAGATTTATTGTGATTGCCATTGTCAATATCCAGCAATTCATCTTCAGATACAGACGAACTCCTCTTATGAGCAACAACAGAAGTATCTGCATCTTTGCCACCTCTAGTACCTCTATCAGATCTTTTTTTGTCATCCTGCACCTCGGATTTTTTGACATCCTTCTTATCACTGTTACGATGCTTTCTCTCTTGAGATCTGGATCTTGAATGCCTGCTACGACGAGAAGAACGCTGATCACGTGTTGGTGATGACTTGCTTCCTTTATGATGTCGTGGTGACCTTGAACCAGCACGAGCTGACCTTCTTGATTTTGATGGACTTAAACTTTCTTCCCTTTGCCGCTTCGGTGACCGAGAATCAGCTCTTGATGGCTTCTTAGACCCCGGGCTTATACTTCTGCTCCTGTTTCTCCTTGAACTAGACGAGTAATGATCATGAGACCTGTCACTCTCTCTTCTCCCAGACCTGCTATATTTGTCCCTATCATCCCTATGTGATCGGTCACTGCCATACTTTGAGTGGTGAGATCTCGACGGAGATCGTGATCGGTGATCCCAGGAGCGTCTAACTGGCGGAGAGTAAGAGCGATCCCGCCTACTCCGACGGTACTTGATAGGTGATCTTGACCGAGACTTGGATCTACGAGAAGGGGGCGATGGCGATCTGTAAAGCAAATAATAAACTGGTCAGGGTTCCTTCTGCAGTTTTAAACCAAAAGAAATTATGCTGTTGATAGTCCTACTCTGAGATCTCTCATTCTACTCCCTCCGTTTCTAAATATAAAACCTTTTAGAGATTCCACCATGAACTACATACGGAATATGTAGTTCATGGTGGAATCTCTAAAAGGTCTTATATTTAGAAACGGAGGGAGTAATTCGCATGTTTCATAAAACCATAGATGCATAAACGTAAATGGTGATATGTACGCCAAATAAATAGAACATCATCGAAACGGAAACCATTGTGTTCCTATATCTTAAAAAAATAAGGCATGTACGATAAAAAATAATATAAAAATCCCTTTCACACAACCAATAACTAAAGAACTGTCTGAGTAAAGCTGTAAAGACAGTGTGCTTCTAATCCAACTAGAACTATCTGTTACCAAAATACTGGAAAAGATGACAATGATTCATGTATAATCCAACTAGTCAAACATTACCTTGACTTCTCTTTGGCATCCTTTTCTTCCGCACTTACCCCACCAAAGCCCTCTGCTTTCAACTTCCTGCTTATCTCAGCAGCCCGTGCAGCTGCTGCATCAGTGGCATTTTTCATAGTGGCTGCACGTACGGCGGCCTGCTGAGCAGCTATTGACGTCTGCATCATCAGTGACTGCTGGAATTGCATCTGCTGCATCTGAACAGCTTGCTGCATCATCATAGGTAAATTGCTATTTGCAATACTAGTTTTTTGAGGAAGAGATTTAGCCATCTCAACATTCAAGGGGCGACCACCAACATCCACGTTACTGAGGGCCAATGCCGCAGTTGCTTCTTCGGGTTTGGAGTACTCCACATAAGCAATATGCTTCGAGTCTGTGATAGTACAATCAACAACTTTGCCACAGTACCCAAATAGCTGCTTAATGGTCTCCACCGTAAGAATTGGGCTCAGGTTGCTAATCTGAACAATTTTCTTCAGAGTCTCAGCTTTCTCGGCTTCCGTCATACCTACAAAGGACTCAACATGCAGGTGAGCAACATGACTAAAAAAATAAAGTGCATGAAATAATTCATAAGAGCATACAGTAAACCTTAAGGCGTAGTCATGCTAAATAATAATACAAAATAGCGTCAAGATTTTGTAACTGAACTTGCTACGTAGGTGTGCAGCGTAATTTAAGAACCTTAGATTATACAGAGAGCATTATAGGCTTGCGACCAAACATGTCTGTATTATTGATTCGGCATACTGAGGAAGAACACAGGACCATCAGGCAATTTTTAATCCTACTAGTTCAACAATAGAGCGCACATGTTATGAGAATTCCTTAAGAATCGGCAGGTATTACCTGATGAAGCCTGCTCTGCAGCTTTGGAATCAGCTTGCATCTTAGCAGCATGTGCCTGAAGCGCCTGAGCAGCCATGATAGCCTGGGCGGCTGCCATGGCTGCGGCGGAGGGTGCCATGGGAGCATGGCTGAGCGCACCCATGGACGTAGTGGCAGCCATGACAGACATGAGCAGCTGCTGTGGCGGGTGGCTGAACTTGCAGTCCGTTCCCTTGGTGCACTTTCCATTGATGTGCTCCCGGCATATCTCCCCCAACGAGGCACCAACGCCTGGCAGCACGACACCACCAGAAGCGCCAGAGGAGGCACCAGGGATGAGGCCGAGCAAGCCGGGGAAGGAGCCGGGCATGGAGCCCGCATAGTTTGGCATGTTGGGCATGGTCTGGTTGAGCATATTGGGGTAGGCGGACGAGGCGGCAGGGTAGGCGGACGAGGTGGTGGGGAAGGCTGCCGCGGCAGAGGCGGCCGTGGCCGCGCTGAAGAAGACGGGGAAGGGGCTCCCCATGATGGGCGAGCCGTCGAGATCGATGTGGACCATGTAGTTGCCACGCTTGGGGACTGCGTAGGTGACGGCGTAGGATCCGTCGCCGTTGTCCCTGACACCGCCATCTAGGTCGTCGCCACCGACGCCAGCCGCGGGGCAGATGCGGACGCGTACGCGGGCGCCGCCTACGGAGACCCTGCGCCCGTCGCGGTCCTTCCCGACGACGGTGAAGGTGGCCGGTGCGCCCGCGGAGCCTCCGGCGATGCCGGGGCCCGCGGCGGAGGACTTGGAGGGGTCGACGGGGCCGGGAGGGGCGCGGGGGCGGTCGTCGTCGTCGGAGTCGGATTCGGGGTCGGGCTCGGCGGGGGAGGAGGGCTTGTCGTGGCGCTCCGGGTCGGCGTCCTGGGGGGACTGGTCGGCGTGGGCGGTCGCGGAGAGGGCCTTGAAGGTGGCGTCGAAGGCGGCCTTGGCGGCGGCGGCGGTGTCGGCCTCGGACTTGAGCTTGGCCTCCTCGGCCTGGCGGACCCAGATGGGCTTGGGCGCCGCCATGGGAGCGAGATGCGAGATCTCGGCGACGGCAGAGCTAGGGTAGCTTTCTAGGGTTTGGCTTGGCTTCGCGGAGAGGAGAAGACGAGGATCAGATGGGATGCCGGGATAGAATAGGAGAGGAATCAGAGGACGACGGTGATACTGCCACCACCTTCTTGGGCCTACGTGGGCTTTTCGTTGCACCTTCTTGGACTTACATTGGAACTATTTGTTTAACTTCTATTTTTCGTGAGGCCCAAATTTCTTTTGTAAATCAGGCTTGTGTGATTGAGCGACTGCAAACTGAGGGTGCGTTTTGCTTTGAGCCACTAGCCCTACCAACCTCCGGCGGGCGGTGTACAATGGGAGAAAGAACAAGGATAGTATGTTTTTTAATGTAAATTTTATTTTTTTACTGATCGTTCTACGTCCAGTTGCCTATCCATTGTACTGACCTTTGTTTTTCTCGATATCAATCTAATTTAAGTTTACCGATAGTTTTAGCCGCATTATAATTAGCAACATGCAAATATTTTTCAACATAAATAGTGTCAACATGTTTATTGGCAATAGTTTCTCTAGTATTTTCAAGTTCCCTAATACAAAAGTTCAATGACAATTAGGAATATAATCACAATCAAGAATAGTTCCCTACATCATTTTCTCGTAGACTGGATCATCGTGTGAAGGGAGAAGACTTGACTTGAATAAATACGCATCAATTCCAATAGTGTGATGTTTTTGACTATCCAGGTGACAAATTAATACTCTATCATAACCTATCTTCTGATTAGGGCCAACCAATATTAGATAACCAAATAAACCAATGCATGATCCTGAAAAGTAAAGTGACGGTTCAAGTCCGTTATTATCTTAGTCTGTATATTTTGCTTTCTTTCGTGCAGGAAGCACAAGCCCTTGCTTGTGGGTCCAGATCGAGCAAGACTACGTTCTATCCATCTATACGTGTCAAAACACAATACATTGAGTATCCGGAACCATGTTCAGTGCTGCAAAAGCGTAACTGTAGCTGATGACCCATAAGTATAGGAGATTGCAACAGTCTTTGAGGGTAGTATTTCACCCAAATTTATTGATTCGACACAAGAGGAGCCAAATAATATTTATAAGCCTTAGCAGTTGAGTTGTCAATTCAACCACACCTGAGAGATAACTTTTCTGACAGCAATTTATAAGTAGCTCAGTAATATGATAGTAGTGATAAAGTAACAATAGCAGTAGAAATAATATGATAGTAGTGTTTGGAAAAGTAGCAGTAGTGATTTTAGCAAAGGAAAAATAGCAGTAAAGCATAGGCATGAGTGATACGTCTCCATCGTATCTACTTTTCCAAACACTTTTGCTCTTATTTTGGACTCTAATTTGCATGATTCGAATGAAACTAACTCGGACTGACGCTGTTTTCAGCAGAACTACCATGGTGTTGTTTTTTGTGCAGAAATAAAAGTTCTTAGAATTGGACGAAACTTTTTGGAGATTTTTTATGGATTAAATAAAAAATACTGGAGCCAAGATCCACTGGAGGGGGGCCACCTGTTGCCCACGAGGCACCAGGGCGCGCCACACCACCCTCTGGCGCGCCCTGGTGGCTTGTGGGGCCCACGTGGCTCCGCTGACCCTAATCTCAGGCCTATAAATTCACAATTCCAGAGAAAAAAATAGGAGAGGAAGTTTCATCGCGTTTCACGATACGGAGCCGCCGCCACCTCCTGTTCTTCATCGGGAGGCCAGATCTGGAGTCCGTTCAGGGCTCCGGAGAGGGGGATCTTCCGTCATCGTCATCATCAACCATCCTTCATCACCAATTTCATGATGCTCACCGCCGGGAGTGAGTAATTCCTTCGTAGGCTTGCTGGACGGTGATGAGTTGGATGAGATTTATCATGTAATCGAGTTAGTTTTGTTAGGGCTTGATCCCTAGTATCCACTATGTTCTGAGATTGATGTTGCTATGACTTTGCTACGCTTAATGCTTGTCACTAGGGCCCAAGTGCCATGATTTCAGATCTGAACCCTTTATGTTTTCATGAATATATTTGTGTTCTTGATCCGATCTTGCAAGTTATACGCACCTGCTATGTGTTATGATCCGCATACCCCAAGGTGACAATAATTGGGATTCTTTCCGGTGATTACCATAGTTTGAGGAGTCCATGTATTCACTATGTGTTAATGCTTTGTTCCGGTTCTCTATTAAAAGGAGGCCTTAATATCTCTTAGTTTCCTTATGGACCCCGCTGCCACAGGAGGGTAGGACAAAAGATGTCATGCAAGTTCTTATCGCAAGCACGCATGACTATATACGGAATACATGCCTACATTACATTGATGAATTGGAGCTAGTTCTGTGTCGTCCTAGGTTATGACTGTTACATGATGAATGATATCCAACATAATCACCGATCCAGTGCCTACGAGTTTTTCACATATTGTTCTTTGCTAAGTTACTACTGTTGCTACTACTGTCACAATTGCTACTACTATTGCTGCTACCGTTACTGCTACTGTTACTATTATTGCTATTGCTAACAAACTACCATACTACTGTGCTACTGATCATTTGCTGCAGATATTTAGTCTCCAGGTGTGGTTGAATTGACAACTCAACTGCTAATACTTGCAAATATTCTTTGGCTCCCCTTGTGTCGAATCAATAAATTTGGGTTGAATACTCTACCCTCGAAAACTGTTGCGATCCCCTATACTTGTGGGTTATCAAGACCTTTTTCTGGCGCCGTTGCCGGGGAGCATAGTTCTATTTGCTGAGTCACTTGGGATTTATATCTGTTGATCACTATGAAGAATCTGAAAGACGCTAAGACCAAGATTGTTCCCTCTAAGATGAGGGGAGGTAAGGAACTGTCATCTAGCTCCGCACTTGATTCACCTTCTGTTTTGAGTAGACTTGTGACACCACCACCTGTTATGCATTCTGATATGTCGCAAGTTATTGATGATACTGCTTCTGCTATGAATGATACTTATGATGATGCTAGTACTATGCTTGATAATGCTGTGCCACTTGGTGAATTTCTTGATGAACAAATTGCTAAAGCTAAACAAATTGAGAATGTTGAAAATGTTGAAACTCTTGAGAATTATGATTCACCTATTATGCCTAGCTCTCCTACTAGAGTTGAATCACCTGATGAACATGTCTTTGATAGGGAGACGGCTAGAGCTATTCTTGCTTGTAATGATAGAGATGAAGTTATAAAATTGCTTGCTGAAATGAAAGAAAAATCTATGAAGGAGAGAATGAAATATGATCCTAAGTTTGCTACCTCTCCCATATTTGTTACTGATAAGGATTATGAATTCTCTGTCGATCCTGAGTTAATTACTTTGGTTGAATCTGATCCTTTCCATGGCTATGAAGCTGAAACCGTTGTGGCACATCTTACTAAATTAAATGATATAGCCACCCTATTCACTCATGAGGAAAAAATTCGTTATTACTATATCCTTAAGTTGTTTCCTTTCTCATTAAAGGGTGATGCTAAGAAATGGTTTAATGCTCTTGCTCCTGGTTGTGTGCGTAGTCCCCAGGATATGATATATTACTTCTCTGAAAAATATTTTCCTGCTCATAAGAAACAAGCTGCTTTACAGGAAATATTTAACTTTGTGCAAATTGAAGAAGAGAATCTCCCTCAAGCTTGGGGGAGGCTTCTCCAATTACTTAATGCTTTGCCTGATCATCCTCTTAAGAAGAATGAAATACTTGATATCGACTACCTAGATAGTTGTGCTGGTTGTGTTTTCAGGGAACGAACTATTGAACAAGCTGAGGAACTATTGAATAATATATTGAAGAATGATAATGATTGGACACTTCCTGAACCACCACCTAAACCCACTCCGAAGAAGAGGGGTATTTTATTTCTCAGTCTTGAAGATATGCAAGAAGCAAAGAAATGTATGAGGGAAAAAGGTATTAAAGCTGAAGATGTTAAGAATCTACCACCTATTGAAGAAATACATGGTCTTGACACACCGCCACAGGTAGTAGAGGTAAATTCTCTTATAAAGTTTGATGAAGGTTGTAGGGGAACGCAACAGAAAACAAAAAATTTCCGACCTACGCACCAGCCCAGGACCACTATGAAGACTGCATACAAGGTTTGATCTTTTCGTTACCGACTCGTAGCGCAGCGGAAGTAGAGTCGATGACGATCGGCGGTGCAGATCCCCGCAGCTAGAATTTTATAACCTCCCAACCGCGAGGATGTTCTCTCTCGTCTGCCCCTCGGACAGCCCTCCGGGAGGCAGTCGGACAGTCCCTCGGACGGTGTCACGGACAGCCCTTCGGGAGGACCCTCAAAACTCGGACGGTCACTCGGACAGCCCTTCGGGAGGCACTCTCGAACAGCCCCTCGGGCAAAAAGATCGAACCTACGACCTCTCTACGGGGTTGCACACATACGGTGTCATCTATCCGGCAGGGCTTCGCCGTCCAGAACTAGTTCCCACCGGAACCCAGACAGCCTTTCGGCTCTACGAAACTATTTCGCGGGGAGGGAGAGAAGAAGCCAGATCATTGCAATGGCATGTGTATGTGAGAAAGAGTGAGTCTTTAGGCAGCCCCCTCCACCCCTATTTATAGGCCAAGCCCAAGGGTGGCTTCTCCAAGAAGCCAAGGGGAAAAATACCTAAAGGCCCTCAAGGTGGCTTCTCCAAGAAGCCACCCCAAAAGCACTTTCACTATTCACGGAAACATTTTTCCGCGACCATTAAATCCGAAAATATTTCTGTGGGTCTTAGAATAATTCCAGTACCCACTAAAATGATTTTGGACGCATTCTGAAACAATTCCGAATTAGTGATTTTCATCTGCGAAAAACAACCAAACCGGTTCCGGCAGCTCCGGAACATTTCCGGTTTTTATCCCGGAAAAATCCCAGAAGTTTCCAGAACAATTCTGGCACCCTCCAAGAATTTCCAGACGTGTGCCGAAACCAATTTGACTCAATGGTATACCCTGAAACATCTTTTCAGTTTTACCGAAACTATTCCGGTGTTCTCTCTCCGGAACTTTTCCGCTGTCTCCGAAACTTTTCCGGTGACTTTCTCTTAGACTCCCTGTCTAGTATTCAGCAGATAGATGACCCTTAAGCGTGTGACCCTATAGGTTCGGTGAAGTATAGACATGACCGGAACACTTTCCGATCAATGATCAACATCGAAGCCGTGGACACCCATATTGACCCCTATACCCACACGAATAAATATTCGAGTGAACCTCCAGTTGCCGTGTGCTATTCTTGTTGCTTTGCGATATGTTACAAATACCCGAGGTGAGATTTATCGGCATCCCCGTGGATCAACAACTTGTCCACTATGCCAGTTACCTCGTTACCGGTTTTGTTCTCTTTTCTCGTTCTCGTGTTCTGGCATCCCTGTGATCAAATCACATTGTGTCTGGCCAGACGATGATGGATACCGTAACACCGAGAGGGCACCGAGATATCTCTCCATCGTCGGAGGAGCAAATCCCAATCTTGAGCTATCAAGTCCCTTGACATACTTTTCCATGAACCCGTAAGCCGCCGTAATAGCCACCCATTTACGGATGACGTTTAACAAACCCAAAGTTCATGAAGCAAGCATGAAGAAACTCGATACTCTCATGGTCTAAGGAATTATGCAAACATTAACTTTCTCTGTGTTATTTACCATTAATGTATCTCATAGCATAACATCAATTCGGGTCTATTCAACACAAGTGTTCTCCTAACATTGTGCCCTCAAAGTTGCCGGCATAGTCATGCCCATGATCAGGAAAACAGAACCATCATGCAACACTTGAGCCAGTCTTAGAGGCCAGACTAGGAATACATTTTACCGTTTATTATTCCACACGTGCATATGAGTCTTCCTCCGAGCCTCGTGGTTATTGTAGACTCGAGAACCATATGTGACGCCCCCGACTTCATCGTGCACTAATCATACACACAAATGCGCACGATCAAGCCCAGGGACTCACGGGAAGATATCACAACACAACTCTAGACACAAAATAAAATAATACAAGCTTTATATTACAAGCCAGGGGCCTCGAGGACTCGAATACATAAGCTCGAGAACAAGCGTTAGCGGAAGCAACAACAGTATGTGAGTACAAACACAAAGTTAAACAAATTTGCCTTAAGAAGGCTAGCACAAACAGCGACACTGATCAAAAAGGCGATGGCCTCCTGCCTAGGGCCTCCGAACTACTCCTGGTCGGCGGGCTCAACGTAGTAGTAGGTGCCTCCGGGGATCTCCTGCTCCTAGACTCCGTCGTCTGATCGCAGCAATCGGGTATGGGGAAAAGAAGTAGCAAAGCAACCGTGAGTACTCATCCAAAGTACTCGCAAGACTTACATCAGAACTATACTAAGTATGCATCGGTATCAAATGAATGGGGCTATATCTTTGGACTAAACTACAGAAATGCCACAACAGAGGGGGAAAGGCCTAGCCTATCGAAGACTAGCATCTTGAAGCAATCTTGCTGCATCAGAAGAGAGTAGAACATAGCAGCATATAATAATAAGTATATATTAGTAATGCCCTGAGATCCTTCCTCGACTACCCTGCGAGAAAGTGATCCCGAGAGCAGTAGTAACAGTTTATCATTGTAACAGTATCCATTCATAGTTGTAGCAGATCAGGATACAACTCCGAGCGTCCTGTTACCGTGGACATGGCTATTCGAATAGATTACTTCCCTGCAGGGGTGCACTACTGTTACCCAACACGCTCGATTACATCTGGACGGACACACTTGCTGGGTAATGCCCGGCCTCGGGTAATTGACACGACGTAGTCCTACCTAGGCTCAGCAGAGAGGTCCCCGCCGGTCTACATCCTAAGTGCGCAGGGGTCTTGGGCCCATCGCCCTTTGCACTCCGGGTCGTTGCGTGCAGGGTGAAGCCAGGCACCACCCCTGTCCTGGATGGCGCCGGTCCGTCCCGGCCGCAATGCTGAACTGGACGTCTGACAGAGCTTTCGGCCGATACATACGGCGCCGAGGGTCCCATAACCATTATCCCACGTGGTGGTAGTGCGTATAGGCCAGCGACCAACTCAGATCAAATACCCAAATCCGTTAGGCGTGTTTAGTAACTCGCGAAGACGAACAAGATCCCTGTCGCTCCGACTTGATAACACACGGACCACGACCAAGGACCAGGCCCACCTCTCTCCTAGGTGGTCTCCGCCTGCCCTGTCGTTCCGCCACAATATCACTCGCGGGTGCTCTTGGAGCCGACCCATCTTTAACATTATTCTCTCGCGGGCACTCTTGGAGCCGGCCTGACTTTAACAGTTTAAAGTATTGCAGTAATGTAACATTTCCGTGATCATCACCCAAAGTGATCACGGCCCGATAACAAGCCTGGCAAACGGACAAGGGTGAAGGGCCCACAGATGAAACATATCATACCTAACTAAGCATCATAGGATAGCAGGTAAGGTATCAATAACAGGCGACGAAATCAGGCTATGCATCAGAATAGGAGCTATCAGAGCAACAACAGGAGCAATTCTAATGCAAGCAATAGAGAGAAAGAGTAGGCGATTTCTGGATGATCAATAGGGTTTTGCTTGCCTGGAAGCTCTGCTGAAGGGGTCTGGTCGTCGACGTCGTAGTCGTACTCAGCAGTGTCGTCGGCAGTCTCGAGGTCTATCGGGAGAGAAGGAGGGGGAAGAAACAATAAATACACGGTAAACAATGCAACAGGGATGCATGACATGTCAACATGCAGTGTTAGGGGTGTTCTAATGCAGTGCTAGGTATTTTGGTCGGAGCGGGAAAAACATCTGGAGGTGTTTTACCAGCTCCGGGCAATTTCGGTCAGATGAAATGGAAGGGAAAGTTCCATGTTCATCATGTTAGAGAGGGCTGACATGTATGTGGGTAGCGTATTCGTATTCGTCATATTTTTGTGATCGTTTTTCATATATAAATTATTTTCATCCAAGTTACAGTTTATTTTATATGATTTTTCAAAGTTTTATTGAATTTCTGGAATTGTTTTTAATGATTAAATTCGAATTATCCAAAACAGTAACAGGTGACATCAGCATGACATCAGGGTGACGTCATCGGTCAATTCCAGCTGGCCAGGGTCAAACCTGACCAGTGGTCCCACATGTCATACACAGTGGGGTAATTAGGGGTTAATTAAACTAATTAAAGTTTAATTAGAGGGTGGGCCCCATTAGTCAGTGACTGTTTAATTAATAATTTAATTAACAGATTAATTAACATATTATTTATTTATAAAAACATTTTAATTATTGCGGGGCCCGCATGTCAGTGGCTGGGCCAGCCCAGTCAGCAGGGTTGACCTAGTCAACCCAGCCAACGTGGCCGTGGGGCCCAGCGGTCAGTGGCTCGGGGTGGGGCCCAGAGGCGCCCACGTCGGCGGACAGGTCAGCGGCATCGCCAGAATCGCGCCGGCGACCATCCCCGCGGCGGAGCTTCGCCGGCGAGCGTCGGAATCCCGCCGCAGTGGGCCAAAACGAACGCGAGGGGTCGCGTTCGAACGGGCGAAGCATGCCGTGTCCAACGGCGGCAGCCACGCGGGCTGGGGTGGCCGGAACAGCCCGCGACGACGACGGCGAGCGGCGGCGTTCTCGGGCGCTCTTCGGGATCGGCGATATGGTGCGCGCGCGAGCGATGTGAGGGGCTAGGCGGGGTCTACGGTGCTCTAGGAGCACGCTACGGTGGTTGGACGAGGCCGTAGCGGCTCAGGAGCATGGCATCTGCGGCAATGGCAGCGGCCGGAGTACGGCTTCACGGCGAGCTAGCTAGGGGACGCAAACAACGCCGAGAGAGGAGGGGAGAAGAAGGGGAGCTCACAGAGAGCCTGTAGAGGAGCAAAGCGAGCTCGGGGAGGGCTTGGGGTGGACGGAGCGGCGTCGGCGATCGAAGACGAAGACGAGGATGTTGCGGATGATGTGACGGCGGAGGGGTCGAGCTCGAGGTCGTAGGTGGCGTAGCGGACGGCGGCGGTCCTAGCAGACACCGAGCTGCGGCGAGGGAGGCATGACGGCCGCGTAGTTCGGCGGCGAGGCCATGGCGGCGTCGGGAGAGGTGGGAGAGAGCGAGGGGAGAGGGGGAGAGGTGCTAGGGTTCGCCAGGGGGTCCGCGGAGATGCTCTTATCCTCACCACGCGGGCGCGGGGCGCGCGGTGTCGAGCAGGCGAGGGGGGGGGGGGGGGGCGGTGCGCGCGCGCGCTCTGCTGTCAACAGCAGCGCGGGAGGAGCAGTAGGAGGGAGACGACGGCTTAGCGGGCTGGGCCGCGCTGTCGCAACTAGAAGCCCAGCCGCACAGTGCCCTCTAGCCATTTTCTTTTTCTTTTTCTGTTTTATTCTTTTCCTTTTTGTTTTGGTAAATGTTTGGCCACCATTTCACTTCTGTAAAATATGTGACTTAGCCACACAAATACAGTGCAATATCTAGCACTGCCATAAAAAGGTTTGGAGTCCAGATGTTTTCATTTGAATTTTATTTAAATGAGAATGGATTAAATGGTGCTGTTTTGGTACTGTTTCATGATGTTAGAGTCATCTAAGTAATACAGGTGATGTTGTTTTCCTGAACATAATTAATTATGGAATATTTCCAAAATTATGAACATTTTAGTTTCCAATTGAATAACTTTTATTTTTCACTTCATATTTGAATTTAAATTTGAGTTGGAATTTGAAATAAGATATGAACCAAAGATGATCAGGACTAGTTAATCATGATGACTTGGCATTATCAAAAGGGTGATCACTGTAGCTTAATACATGGGGATGTTACACCATAGCAGTTATAGCACGGAATATAAACATAATTATGAACATGGAGATAAACAATAACATTTATTATTGCCTCTAGGGCATATCTCCTACAGACTCCCACTTGCACTAGAGTCAATAATCTAGTCAATGCTAATGCACTTTACACCTATGGCATACCGGTGTAAAAATTGCTTCGCTTGCGGTATAGCCTGATGTCCAACGGATCTGACAACTTCAGTTCCGTGTGTATCTTTGCATCTCCTCGCGTTTTCACGCTTTCACAAAATTCATATTTTGTGTGGACTTGGCTTTGTATATATGTGAATCACAGGTCAAACCTTGATTCCTCAGATTGAGCTATGGAGCAACTATCTGCAATAGTGTCCCATTGACCAAAGCCATTTTGGAACCATACTAAGTTCATGAATGAACTATATGATTCAACATCTTCGTTGTCGCTTCCAAAGCGTCAACATACTTAGCCATTTGTTATAGAATTCTCCACAGTAACCTGTTTGGAACAATTTCCAACTTACCGTGCCACCATATCGTGTATTACACATAAACCCTTAATTTAAATCGAAAATTGCTTGGAGCATTGATGAAGACTGTATCGATGTAACCTTTTACAACGAACTCTTCATGATCTCCGCTTGCGAGAAAACATGTCATCAGTGTTACTTTAGTACTTAATGACATTTTTCACTGTTGTCCCATGATCAGTACTTTGATCACTTTGGTATCTATACTCGCAACAGCTTGGGAGTATCGGACATATCTGGTTGTTTTACATACCATGGAATATATGATTAATCCAAACACAAGAGTGTGTGGGATCTCCATCATGTATTTTGCTCATCAGTGTTTTGGGACACCGAGTCTTGCAAAACTCTTTCCATGTGACTTTGGCAAGAATCACTCCTTGGCGTTCTTATGCTAAACTGTTTTAGCATCTTGTCAATATGTATTTTTGGCTTAGCCTATTAGGCAATTCTATCTCGTAGATAAATATGCCTAATATCAAGGCTATTTAGCCCAAGCACTTCATCGAAAAACTATTTTCAATGAAGTCCTAATTCGTGTCAAGAAACTTATATTATTTCCAATCAACAATGTGTCAAGCACACAAAGTTTTTAGAAATATTATTATGCTCCCACTTACTTTCTTGTAACCACAAGCATCTTCGTTATCCATTGATGAAATCAAACTCTTTTGACTGTTTCATCAAAACGAAGATTCCAACTCCATTTTGCTCTCTTCTGTCCATTGTTGGAACTCTGAAGCTTGCATACTTACTAGCATCCTCTGGATTGACAAAATACTTCGGACTGTATCACATGCAAGTCCTAGGTTGCATTTCCATCACATGGAAATCCTTTTGGCATCCATGTATCATATCTCAAGATTGAAATATGTATTAATTGCTAGTTTAACCCGATCTGACTTTAAGCATCGCTACGGTGAGACAATCTCATCGTAGTTAACTCCTTGAATTTGTTATTGCAACAAGTCGAGCTTTATGGATAAAACATTTTATCCACATCAGTTTATAGTTCCATTAATGTTCGTTAGACTCTAAGTCTTCCGAAGGGTTTATCAAGATATAATCTTGAATCATTTATATGGAAACTATCTCGGATTATATTGGCATTTAGCCAATTCCGAAGTCAGGGCCCATCAACGCTTCCTTGTGTATCGTAGGTATACTGTTGTCTAACAACAATATCTCGCTTGCGCACCTGAGAGGTTTGCACGAGTTTTGCCTACGTGGTTCAGTTGCAAGTTCGACCGAAGTCCATACATCTCATGTAGAGGCTTCCGTATCAGTCGTAGTAGGAAACTCTGGAATTACTTCCAATGTTTCTTTCCTTTGATCTGATGACGAAGATACTGTTATCTCGTCGAGTCGCATTGTCCTCCCACTCACCTTTTTTGCAAGAACCATTTTCTTCAAAAGCATACCATTCTTTGTGGCAAAACCTTTTGCCTCGGTACAGTGGTGTGGGAATACCCAATAACTTGGGATAACCTACAAAGTAGTATTTGTCTGATTTGGAATAGGTTTGTAAATATTTTACACAAGCCCCATATTCCAAATGTTAAGAAAAGACATAACATGGTTGGGTGTACCATACCATGGAGTCATTTCAACAGATCTGATGGCGCTCTTTTCAGTGTAAAAGCCGCAGTCTCTAAAGCATTACTTTTAAAAGGGATAATGGCAAATTGATTAAGTCATCTTTGATCTTACCATGTCATAAATGGTTTGATTACATCTTCACGGATATTCCACTCACAGTGGTGCTCCGTGAGGTGTAAGTTATGAAACTCTTTTCACAACTCATCAGACATTCGCTAAACTTGTAACTCAAATATTCCTTTCGGCAATCTAGTTTGCAGAAACATAATTATCTTGTTACAATAATTTCTACTTCATTTTTGAAAACCTTATGAATGATTTCAAAAGATCCAGACTTACGTCTCATCAAGTAAATATCCATATATCTACTTGAGTCATTTCTGAAGATAGATAAATCCACTGCTAGCAACAACTTTTATCGGACTACATACATCAAAATGTATGATCACCAATAAGTTCGTTGCTCGTTCCTTATGGCCTGTGAACAGTATTTCAGTCACTTCACTTTTCGGAGGAAAGTTGCAAGTGTCAGATGATTCATAATCAAACGACTTCAAAATCCATCATTATGGAATTTCTCCATGCGGGTTTCTCCAATGTGACCAAATGCAGTGCCACACATGTGTGGTATTCTCTTAGTCTTGCGACATTTAGCGTCAGTGTTATGGATGTATCATATCACCATCAATATTCATAACATACATCCCATTCATGATGGAAGTATGGCCCTTATGTTATTCATAACACTGAACAACAATTGTTCTTTTATGAACAACCCTTTTGCAACAAACATTATGCAATGGGCTAGAGTGTGTAAAAACTCTAAAATGAATTATGAAAGTAAATACGGAGGTAATATATTATTATCAATATTCATAACATACATCCCATCCATGATGGAAGCATGGCCCTTATGTTATTCATAACACCGAACATCAAAAGTTCTCTTATGAACAACCTTCTTGCAAGATACTTTATGCAATGGGCTAGAGTGTATAAAAACTCTAAAATGAATTATGAAAATAAATACATAGGTAATGTACTGAGTATAGCAACTTTTACTATGTTCCCAGCGCATATCTAAACCTCACTCCGGCAAGTCTTTTAGGCCGTAGTAGTTCTTGCATCGAGTCACAGCAGAATGCAATCGAGCGGGTATCTTTTGTGATCAACTCACAATACCCAAGAATTAGTGACTAACAATTTAATCACAATTCCCAAGAACTATTTCTTTGACCAGCCTTCTATACATCAATAGCTTGTATGACTTTCATAGATGAGCCGGACATTCCAGTCTTCTCTCTTTTTGCCTTTATACTTCTAACAGCTTGACTTTCAATATTTCTCCTACTCTCAGAAGAAGCACTCAACTTAAGAGTCGCGTTAGCCCCGAACTTCCTAGGTGTGTAAGTCACACTAACACCCTTTGGACATTTCCTTTCTCTTTAAGTTGTTGTTTTATTCACCTTTCATCATATGACAGGCGTTCTTCTGGATCCCTCTCGTATTAGTCAAATGCATAGTAAACACTTTTACTAATAGTTTGCAAACAAACATTTCTTTGGATATCTCATATCTTTTAGCCTTTGTTTGTATCTGAAACTAATTTTCAGTTCCATGAATATCACATAGCTATCCCAAACTTTTGAAGTCCGGGTCTCATGGAAGCAAACATATTGCACTTGACCGTAATGGAATTCTAGCTTTTGGATCGAAGGACGAGAGTCACATCATCCATAGCATTAGCGGGAGGATACCGAAAGCATGCGATAGGACAAAATCCTTCTCGGCACTCTTGAGGACAATCCTCATATTACGTTACCAATCGTAAAGTTTTAACCAGATATAAAATAGCTATTCAATTTTAATAGGGAAGGTGGAAACGCGAGCCATTATTCTACAACTATTATGCAAATTTCACTTAGACAAAGTTCATAATTAATTGCACAGAAAATTAAACAAGTTAATTCTACAGTGTGCTCCCACTCAAATCAATATCTCTCATAATTGATTGTGAGTGATCCAAGACCTGCATTTCCATTCAACGCCATTGTTCGAGATGAACACTGATGGCGCCAACTTCAATCGGTAGGCAAACTTGCCGATCACATCTCTATGTGACTCTTGTTCATCTTTCGATGCGTGTGTTCTGAGCTCAGGACGATCTTGCCATGAACGTCAAGACAACAAAGTGATCTTGCTGCGAGGTCTGATCTCACCCGCCTTACACCCGTACAATCGTTCGTACCCATGTAGATCATGGCGCACCCCGAAAGGAAAGATGCTGTGACGGTGCTACACTTGGGAGAACACTAACTACTTGATATTTTAAGTGAGAGATCACCCTAATAAAAAGCGACTACCGCGCAATCAAAAGGGTGCATCATAAGGGATAAACATCTCAGGCAATTCACAATAGCATGATATGGTATAGCCCTTTCTGACGGAGAAGTCTTTATTTTCTTCGTCTTCGGCATTCGCGTCGGTGTTCACCTTTGCGAAGATTGCCACCACCTTGTCGATGCACCAGATAATATTGCTATCTCTATAGCTAATAAAATAAGTGCATTACTTAAGGTTGACACGCAGGTCATTAAAGTGACAATCATATGGCTCCAGCCATCATGCCGAATCATGACACGCAGGTCATGTTAATTTACATTGTATAGTCATCTCATACATAATCAAATTAATATGAGAACCGCTATACCACATCACATGCACATCCTGCAAAACCAAGTTAGACGCCTCTAATCGGTTTATGCAAAAATTTATTTTACGTGGCTTCTAAGGTTTCAACCAAACCGCAGCTACCAACGTTTATCATCAAGCATGATTATTCAAGTCGCTAGATTAACTTTGCGGGGTGTATGAAACACGAGATAACAAAATCTCGAGCCCCATACTGAACTTCGTCATACGCATGACCCCCGTGCAGATCATATCTGCATTGCCCTTTCGTCTGCGAAATTTCATCTTTCTTTTTAACTATGGTGGAATTCAACGAACTGTTAGCACTTCGTTGATCAATCAGGATCGCGGATTGCCAGAACTTTGAAAATCCACCATGCCGTTATCAAGATCGGAAATATGCAAATTCCAGGGAAGCATCAAGAACATCGGGTAACAAATTTCATTTGCTACCCGCACAAATAATTTTCAGCAATAGAACTCATCTACTACAAATTATATTGTGCAACACCCATACATCTCTATGTATTCTAGATCGTAACCTGCATCTACGCATAGCACGGCTCATGATGCCACTGTAGGGGAATGCAGCAGAAAACAAAAAATTTCCGACCTACGCACCAGCCCAGGACCACTATGGAGACTGCATACAAGGTTTGATCTTTTCGTTACCGACTCGTAGCGCAGCGGAAGTAGAGTCGATGACGATCGGCGGTGCAGATCCCCGCAGCTAGGATTTTATAACCTCCCAACCGCGAGGATGTTCTCTCTCGTCTGCCCCTCGGACAGCCCTCCGGGAGGCAGTCGGACAGTCCCTCGGACGGTGTCACGGACAGCCCTTCGGGAGGACCCTCAAAACTCAGACGGTCACTCGGACAGCCCTTCGGGAGGCACTCTCGAACAGCCCCTCGGGCAAAAAGATCGAACCTATGACCTCTCTACGGGGTTGCACACATACGGTGTCATCTATCCGGCAGGGCTTCGCCGTCCAGAACTAGTTCCCACCGGAACCCAGACAGCCTTTCGGCTCTACGAAACTATTTCGTGGGGAGGGAGAGAAGAAGCCAGATCATTGCAATGGCATGTGTATGTGAGAAAGAGTGAGTCTTTAGGCAGCCCCCTCCACCCCTATTTATAGGCCAAGCCCAAGGGTGGCTTCTCCAAGAAGCCAAGGGGAAAAATACCAAAAGTCCCTCAAGGTGGCTTCTCCAAGAAGCCACCCAAAAAGCACTTTCACTATTCACAGAAACATTTTTCCGCAACCGTTAAATCCGAAAATATTTTTGTGGGTCTTAGAATAATTCCAGTACCCACTAAAATGATTTTGGACGCGTTCCAAAACAATTCCGGATTAGTGATTTTCATCTGCGAAAAGCAACCAAACCGGTTCCGGCAGCTCCGGAACATTTCCGGTTTTTATCCCGGAAAAATCCCAGAAGTTTCCAGAACAATTCTGGCACCCTCCAAGAATTTCCAGACGTGTGCCGAAACCAATTTGACTCAATGGTATACCCTGAAACAACTTTTCAGTTTTACCGAAACTATTCCGATGTTCTCTCTCCGGAACTTTTCCGCTGTCTCTGAAACTTTTCCGGTGACTTTCTCTCAGACTCCCTGTCTAGTATTCAGCAGATAGATGACCCTTAAGCGTGTGACCCTATAGGTTCGGTGAAGTATAGACATGACCAGAACACTTTCCGATCAATGATCAACATCGGAGCCGTGGACACCCATATTGACCCCTATACCCACACGAATAAATATTCGAGTGAACCTCCAGTTGCCGTGTGCTATTCCTGTTGCTTTGCGATATGTTACAAATACCCGAGGTGAGATTTATCGGCATCCCCATGGATCAACAACTTGTCCACTATGCCAGTTACCTCGTTACCGGTTTTGTTCTCTTTTCTCGTTCCAGTGTTCCGGCATCCCTGTGATCAAATCACATTGTGTCTGGCCAGACGATGATGGATACCGTAACATCGAGAGGGCCCAGAGATATCTCTCCATCGTCGGAGGAGCAAATCCCAATCTTGAGCTATCAAGTCCCTTGACATACTTTTCCATGAACCCGTAAGCCGCCGTAATAGCCACTCATTTACGGATGACGTTTAACAAACCCCAAAGTTCATGAAGCAAGCATGAAGAAACTCGATACTCTCATGGTCTAAGGAATTATGCAAACATTAACTTTCTCTGTGTTATTTACCATTAAGTTGTGACGAATGTATCGCATAGCATAACATCAATTCGGGTCGATTCAACACAAGTGTTCTCCTAACATTGTGCCCTCAAAGTTGCCGGCATAGTCATGCCCATGATCAGGAAAACAGAACCATCATGCAACACTTGAGCCAGTCTTAGAGGCCAGACTAGGAATACATTTTACCATTTATTATTCCACACGTGCATATGAGTCTTCCTCCGAGCCTCGTGGTTATTGTAGACTCGAGAACCATAGCAGTTATAGCACGGAATATAAACATAATTATGAACATGGAGATAAACAATAACATTTATTATAGCCTCTAGGGCATATCTCCTACAAAGGTGATATTCCTTATAACAAACCTCCTAGTCAATGTTTGTATGAATTTGACAATTATATTATTAAGCAAGACCACTTCAATGCAAATGTTATGAAACAGTTGAAATGAAATTCCTACATGATTGATCATTTGAGTGACCTGTTATTTAGAATTGCTAATGATGTCAAGTGGTAGGTAAACATGCATCCATGGTTCAAACCTAGTTAGAACAAGTTGCTAAATCTCAAAGTGAATTGCTCAATGAAATGAATAACAATATGAATGATCATGCTGTTAGAGTAATGACTAGAGGAGGTAGAATGATTCAGGAGCCACTTTATCCTGAAGGTCACCCTAATAGAATTGAACAAGACTCTCAAAGAATTAATGTTGATGCACCCAGTCCATCTAAGAAGAAAAAGAAAAATGATAGGACTTTGCTTACTTCTAGTGAACCTGAGGTAGAAAAACCCTTGGAGGATAGTAATGATGTTTCTATTTCCGATGCTGAGACACAATCTGGTAATGAACAATCACCTAATGATAATAATAATGATGATGCTCATGTGGATGCCCAACCAGATAATGATAAAGAACTTGATAATGATGTTGAAATAGAACCTGCTATTGATCTTGATAACCCACCTTCTAAAAATAAACGTTATGATAAAAGAGACTTCGTTGCTAGAAAACATGGTAAAGAAAGAGAACCATGGGTTCAAAAACCCATGCCCTTTCCTACTAAACCATCTAAGAATAAGGATGAGGAAGAATTTGAATGCTTTGCTGAAATGCTTAGGCCAGTCTTTTTGCGTACTCGTTTGACTGATATTTTAAGGATGGCCCCTTATGCTAAATACATGAAAGACATTTTCACAAATAAAAGAAAGATACCTCAAGCTGAAATTTCTACTGAAAGTGCATATGGCACTTAATTATATTTTGGTGTGATGACAATGTGGTTAGAGGAACTAATACCGGTTGCTAAAGTTTATCTCATGATATTGGTTCCATGAAGATTATTATGGAGTTGTGTGACCCCCCCTCAATTCAAAAAGATCAAAGGCGTGGTTTACCGGCGACTCAAAGGTTTTTCGTTTTGGTTCGATTTGAGTCGTAGGAAAAACCGCACTATCAAGAGGGGTCATCGTGGAATAAGTGTCGTGTGGGAATGCCTCCAAAACTTTTACACCAGCCCTCCTACTCCTCCACCAAGTTCCCATTTATTTTGTGCTTTGCCGAGGTGTCCTGTGAGTTTCATCAGAAACCCTCTGGACACCCCGTGTGCACGGGGTCTCTGACCCCCGTGCGCACGGGGTGGTCAGAAAGTTTCTGGACACCCCATGCGCACGGGGTCTCTGACCCCCGTGCGCACGGGGTACCTCGAAACTCTTTGGACACCCCGTGCGCACGGGGTCCTGGACCCCCGTGCACACGGGTGGATGGAAAGTCTCTGGACACCCCGTGCGCATGGGGCTGACTTAGCCCGTGCGCACGGGGTCCAACGGGCAGAAATCCCCTCCCGGCCAAGAACACTATAAAAGCCCCCTTCTTCCACCTCCAACCATTAACCCTAATGTCTTGTTGAGCTCCACCATGGCTACACCTCATTTTGCTCATTACTCTCAATCCCTCCACCCAAACTTGTTGAAACTTTGGGGATTGGGAGAGCAAGACCCGATCTACACTTTGACCAAACCAAATCGCGTTCCCCGCCATATTCATCCACCATGACTTATTACTCTTGGAGCTTGGGCTCCTAGGCGGCTAGAGGTTTCTCCAGAAGCTTCCTTGCTTGTGGTGTGCTCCGGAGAAGTTTGTAAAGGTGTGGTGGTCGCCTTCAAGACCAACCCCTAGTGATTCGAGGCTCATCCGTTGGGGGTGACTCGAAAGAGATTATGGTGAGCCTTCGGTGGCGTTCCGCAAGCTTTGGCTCCGGCACCGCTCTAAACGGAGAGTAGCTCTTCCCCAAGGAAGAGTGAACTTTGGGATAAAATCCGCGTCCTCGTCTCACTTGTGGTTAATCCTTTCCCGCACTTTACTTTGTGTTGTATGCTTGTTGGCTTGCTAATTAGATTGTTGCCTAGCATATTTAGCTTGGAGCTTGCTTGTCATATAGGTTGTGTTCACCTAGTTGAATATCTAGTGAACTCTTTTTATCCGCTAAACCTTAAAATTGACAAGAAAGATTAAAATTTGTAATCTCCTATTCACCCCCCCTCTAGTCAACCGTATCGATCCTTTCAATTGGTATCAGAGCCTCGTGCTCTAATATAAGGTTTTACAACCTTGGAGGATATGGCCGATCTAGGGAATGAGGGTGGTGACCCAACTCTTGCGGTGGATGGTCAAAACCTACCCCCGCCGCGGCCGACGCACTTGTTGCTCCGGTCATTGCTCCTGTCGCCCCCATTTACCCGGGTGCCCCCTTAACCGCGGCCGACATTCTTTCAATGTTTGCGGACCTCAAAACCGCGATGTTGAAAGAAGTTCGTGCTTCGGTTAAGGAGGAAATTGATGCTCTCTTAAAGCCCTCGACATCCGCATCAAACTCATTTGATCCAAATGCGGTTCACGATGCGGATGATTCAAGAGAACCCCTTGCATCCCCGGCTCGCACTCAAGTTCCCAAGTACAATGCCGTGGAACCCTTTTACTCACCCCAACCTTTGCAGCACCCTCGCATTAATCCTGTTGGGCCTCCGCCCCCTTTGAAAGCTAACGCGTTTGCTAAGTGGAAGCTAGATATGGAGTCTCACATTCGCAGTGCATCTACACAACTATGGTGGATTGTGGTCAATGGTTTCAACCCCAAGGATCCCATGAATCTCACTCCAAGAGAAGCGGTTGATGATCAACTCAATGCTACCGCCCACAACATGTTGCGCACCGCGGTGACCGATGACTATAGTGACTCCATTGCTCTACTCAAGACCGCCAAGGAAATTTGGGATTGCCTTGAGGAGGCCCTCGAAGGTGATGAAGCAATTCGAAGATCTCGGTTGGCGTTGCTCAAGCAAGAAGTCAACCTATTTGTGAGGAATGAGGGCGAGACCGCGGAAGAGGTATATTGAAGGTTGAAGTCACTTGTGCTCAACTTGAGGACCTTTGGGTGCACTTGGGCAAATGATGATTTCATTAAGGACAAATTCATTGATGCTATGGTTCTCACGGAACACACCATGGTGATGATGATACATCAACGCCCGGACTACCACAAGTTAACCGCGGCACAAGTTGTATCCACCTTTTCAACTCATGTTCTTTTGGAGACCAAGTCCAAGAAGACCTTTGCCATTGCTCAAGCCACCAAGAACTCAAATCTTGCTTTGAAGGCCAAGAAAGTTGTTGCTCAACCCTCAAGGGATGAAGAAGTTGTTGAAGAGACTTGTGAGGAAGATGTTGACACCTCATGCCCGGCAAATGACTTTGCAGAAGACTTGGCTCTCTTGGTCAAGAAATATTCCGGGACCATGGCAAACAAAGGGAAGAATCTTCAAGGAAGATCGTTTGGACGAAGAAAATGCTACCATTGCGATAGCCCAAGACATTTTGTGCATGATTGTCCTTATGAGAGACGTGAAGACAAGTCCGAGAAGCTTGTGCTCAAGAAGAAGAAGTTCACCAAGTTCACCAAGAGGAAAGATGACAAGGCTCTTGTTCATGAGGAGTACATGTCCGGAGATGAAGATGACGGTGATGATGATCATGTGGGCACGGACGCTATTGCCATGCATGCCACTACTACCTCCTACTCCACCACCGGCCTCTTCGACTCTCCCAACGAGGACAAGCCTTTCACTCATCGTTGCCTCATGGCCAAAGAGGTAAACACAAAGTCCGAATCTCTAAAACCCTCCATCCACACTTCCAATGTCTCATGTGAGATAGTGGAGGATGAGTGTGATGATGGTGTGGATAATGATGAGAAATCCTTGATGGCTTTCATGAAAACTCTTCATGGTGAAGCTCGTGCTCGTTTTGGTGATCTCCTTAAGTCACTTGCCGAACGCGATGACTTTATTGAGAACGTTGAAACCCTCCTCATAGAGGAAAAAGAGAGAGTCGAACTCCTCGAGCACGAACTACATGAAGAGAGTGTCATGAGAGCATCACTTGAGGAAGCCTTGTCTTCTCATAAAATTGACTTTGTTAAAACCGATGGTGCTTTGAAACTTGCTCTTGAGAACAAAGCTGCCCTTAAGGTTAGGGTTGAACAGCTTCTAGTTGAACACACGAGACTTGTTGAGGAACATGAGCTCCTTGTGACTAGCTCCAAGGTTGTCAAAGGTGACCTCATTGCCCTCACCGAGTCTTATGCTCAACTTAAAGCTACAACCATTAAGGCTCTTACCTCCGTCCCTCATATTGAGTTAAATGATGAATCTTGTACGGCTAACTTTGCTCATGATTGCACCTCTCTCCAAGAGGAGAATAAGAAGTTGAAAGCCCAAATTGAGAAAGGACTTGTGTCGTGCATTCAAGGGGAGAAAAACCTCAATGACCTCTTGAGCAACCCAAAGGAGTGTGTTGCCAAGGAGGGAATTGGGTTTGACCCCTCTTCCAAGAAAAAGAAGAACAAGAAGAAGAGCAACAAGAAGAAGATTGGTCCTACTCCTACTCCTCAACAAAAGGTAGTATTTGTGCACGAAGGGCACAAGGAGAAGGAGAAGGAAAAAGGGTTTGTTGGGAATGGCAAGGTCACTAGGGACAAGGCCATTCCCAAGGATTTTGCCCGGCAAGAACAACCCATCCTATGTTCTCATGAGAGGAGATGATGGTTATACCTTTGCTAAATTTGTTGGCACTAACTATGATGATTATGCTTGGACGATTTGGGTACCTAAGACCCTTGTTGCTAACTCTCTAGGACCCATTGCAAAATGGGTACCTAAAATCAAAGCTTGATTCATGTAGGACTATACCTCCGGTGGAACACAATGGATGATCGATAGTGGATGCACCAATCATATGACCGGAGAGAGGGAGATGCTTGTGGAGTTCGTTGATTCGCTTAAGGCTTCTTCGAACATCTCCTTTGGTGATAATAGCAAGGGCAAGGTATTGGGGTTGGGCAAGGTGGTAATCTCTAGTGATTCTTCACTTACGAATGTCATGCTTGTTCAATCCCTTCACTACAATTTACTTTCTACGATTCAATTGGCATGTGCCGGTTATGATTCTCATTTCGGTGAATTTCATGTGACTGTCTTTAAGAGGAGCAATCTCAAAGTGGTCTTTGTTGGGCATGTTGAAGACAACCTTTACGTGGTTGATTTCTCAAAAGAGAAAACTTATCTTGCAACATGTCTAATGGCCAAGGCCGACATGGGGTGGCTATGGCACCGACGGCTAGCCCACGTTGGCATGAGAAACTTACAAGCTCTCTTAAAGGGGGAGCACATCCTTGGACTAACCAATGTGTCTTTTGCCAAAGATCGTCCTTGTAGTGCTTGCATTGCCGGAAAACTTCATGAAAAAGCTCATAAGGTGTCGACTATCATTACCACTTTGAGGCCTCTCGAGCTCATTCACTTGGATCTCTTTGGGCCACCATCTTATGATAGTATGGGAGGAAGGAGGTATTGCCTTGTCATTGTCGATGACTATACAAGATATACATGGGTGTTCTTTCTCAAGACTAAAGATGAAACACAAGACACCTTCATCAACTTTGCCAAAGAAGCTCAACGTCAACATAATTGTGAGATCAAGGCAATTCGAAGTGACAACGGTACCGAGTTCAAAAATTACACGATGGACGAGTTCTTGAGGGATGAGGGGATCAAGCATCAATATGCCGCACCATACACTCCCGAACAAAATGGTGTTGCGGAAAGGAAGAACCGGACTCTCATTGAGATGGCAAGGACCATGCTTGACGAGTACAAGTCTCCATACAAGCTTTGGGCCGAAGCCATCAACACCGGGTGCCATGCTACAAACCGGCTTTATCTTCGTAAGCTCAAGAACAAGACTCCCTATGAACTCCTAATCGGGAGAAAGCCTAACATCAAATACTTTCGAGTATTCGGTTGTAAGTGTTTCATTCTAAACAAGAAATCCCGTTTAGCTAAGTTTGCGCCTAAAACTTATGAGGGCATATTTGTTGGATATGCATCAAACTCTCATGCTTACCGTGTTCTCAACAAATCCATCGGATGCATTGAGGAAACGATAAATGTGGAGTTTGATGAAGATAACGGTTCCCGTGCGGAGCAAATTGTTCCTAGTGTTGTAGGTGATGAGGCTCCTTCACAAGCTATAAGGACTATGGGGATAGGCCACATTCGTCCACAAGAAACACCCCAAGTTCAAGTAGAAGAAGGAGTAAGAGCCCCTCTTGTGGATTCACCACAAGGGAAGTCATCACCGCCACCTCAAGTGCAAGATGCTATGAGAGATCATGAACCTATCCAAGAACAAGAACAAGTCCCTCATGTTCCCGAGCAAGATCAAGAGCAAGCTCAACCAAATGGTGAAGAACCAATCCTTGAGGCCCATGATCAAGCTCAAGTTCATGATCAAGATCAAGATCAAACCGAACCTCAATCGTCTTCTCCAATGTCACATTCTAGTGAACGAGAGCTTGAGGTTGTGAAGAGAAGGGTATCTCCAAGGCTAAAGCATTCTCAAGGCCAAGCTTCTTCCATAAGTTCAAAACCAAGTGAAGAAGAGCTTACACTCAAAGAGCAAAAAACGGCCGCCAAGCTAAAGCATCTTCAACACCTCACCGACAACATTTATGGAAGCATCAACAAGGGGGTAACTACTCATAGACGTTTGGCAAACTTTTGTGAACATCACTCGTTTGTCTCTTGTGTTGAGCCCCTTAAGGTTGAAGATGCTCTTGACGACCCGGATTGGGTAGATGCCATGCATGAAGAACTCAACAACTTCACCCGCAACAAAGTATGGACTCTTGTGGAGAGACCCAAAGAACATCATAATGTCATTGGAACAAAGTGGATCTTTAAGAACAAACAAGATGAGCATGGACAAGTCACTAGAAACAAGGCAAGGTTAGTAGCACAAGGGTTCACCCAAGTTGAAGGTTTGGACTTCGGTGAAACCTTTGCCCCCGTTGCCCGTCTTGAGTCCATTCGTATCTTGCTTGCATATGCTTCACATCATGATTTTAAATTGTATCAAATGGATGTGAAGAGTGCATTTCTTAATGGTCCTCTTAAGGAGTTGGTGTATGTCAAACAACCTCCCAGTTTCGAAGATCCCGATCACCCCTCTCACGTTTATGAACTCCATAAGGCGCTCTACGGACTTAAACAAGCACCTCGTGCTTGGTATGATCACCTTACGGCGTTCCTAAGCGAGAAGGGGTTTCAGATCGGGGTAATAGATTCCACTCTCTTCACGAAGAGGGTAAAAGGAGAATTGTTTGTGTGCCAAATATATGTTGATGATATTATTTTTGGTTCCACTAACCATGCTATTAACGTTGAGTTTGAGAATCTTATGACCAAGGAATTTGCTATGAGCATGATGGGAGAGTTGAAGTTCTTCCTCGGATTTCAAGTGAAGCAATTGAGAGGAGGAACCTTCATCAACCAAGCACTCTATATTCAAGACATGCTCAAGAGGTTCAAAATGCTAGATGTCAAGCCCATGAAGACGCCCATGCCCACCAATGGCCAACTTAATCTTGATCCCAATGGTAAAGATGTGGATCAAAAGGTATATCGCTCCATGATCGGTTCTTTGCTTTACCTTTGTGCATCTAGGCCGGATATTATGTTGAGTGTGTGTATGTGTGCAAGATTTCAATCCGCTCCCAAGGAGAGCCATTTTTCGGCAGTGAAAAGAATCCTTCCATATTTGGTTCATACCCCAAACTTGGGCCTTTGGTATCCCAAAGGAGCAACTTTCAAGTTATTGGGATACTCGGATTCAGATTGGGCAGGAGACAAGGTAGACCGCAAGTCCACTTCCGGCTCATGTCAATTCCTAGGGAGGTCATTGGTAAGTTGGTCTTCAAAGAAGCAGAATTGTGTGTCTCTTTCAACCGCCGAAGCCGAGTACATTGCCGCCGGAAGTTGTTGTGCACAATTATTATGGATGAGGCAAACTTTGATGGATTATGGTGTCAAATGTGACAAAGTGCCTCTATTTTGTGACAATGAAAGTGCAATCAAGATCGCCGACAATCCGGTGCAACATAGCCGAACCAAGCATATTGAGATTCGTCATCACTTCATTCGGGATCATGTGGCCAAGGGAGACATTGATTTATTCCATGTCAACACCGAGAAGCAACTTGCCGACATTTTCACCAAGCCACTTGATGAAGCAAGATTCCGCGAGTTAAGGCATGAGCTAAATATCGTGGATATAAGTAACTTGGTTTGAGGTCCTTGCATACGCACACATACTCATATAATATCTTGTTTAGGTGTAGGCACATATCTAGGGGGAGCTAGCTCAACTCATGAGCTATCTCATCCTAGTAGTGCATAAATTGAACAAAATCTTTCACATTAGTCACTGTTAGGTGGCACTTGTGCTTCAAAGATGAGTATTGGTCTTGGGCCCAAGGCTCATATCTTCGCGGTGCCATACCAAATAAACTCAAACATGGTGGCTTCGGCCACCGCCCTCTTTTGGAGGCTCTTTTCGTGTTTATTGTTTTGACCTTGTTTCTGTTGTTTTTCTTGTGCTTTGTGTTGGTAGTTTTTTTGGTACAAGTGCTCCTCATATTCCTTTCTAGTAGTGTTGGATCTCTCTCTCGCGACGGACTCAGAAGTGAGACGGAAATGCATTTTGAGCCCTAGTAAGGATTTACATCCAGCCAGGACTTAGGATAAAATTCTCAGTCAAAATCCTCTGGTCACCCCGTGCCCACGGGCATGTACCGTGCGTACGGGGCCCCCGTGTCCACGGGCCTTGTACCATGCGCACGGGACCCCCGTGTCCACGGGCCAAGTTGACCCCGTGTGCACGGGGTCTGCGGTTTCTGGCCCTGAAGAGGTGGGACGTGGGGGGGGGGGGTTTGGGTTCATTCCCACCCAGTCGCCCCCTCCACGCCCCAGGTCGCCTCCTGGCCGCCGCCGTCGCCTCCTCGTCGCCCGGTGCTCCTCCGTGCACCGTGGGTCTTCGCTGCTCCGTGGAGATCTCCCGGGATGCGGTCCTCCTCTGGTATCCCCCTCCCCTTGTTCTTCCTTTTCCTCCTTGGTTCCTTGTTAGTCTAGGGTTTTCTCTTCTCTAGTTTAGGCCCGTTTTTTTTTCTTTGGAATAGACGAGAAATGGCTGTGCAAAACTGTGGAGGTTCCCCTGTCGCACCCACTCCCGGATCTTGATCTGGTAGTGGCTGCCGCTGGGCGAACCCCGTGTCCACGGGGTATTTGATCCCTGTGCGCACGGGGCCCCCCTGTCCACGGTCGTGTACCGTGCGCACGGGACCCCCGTGTCCACGGTGGTCAGACCCCCGTGCGCACGGGGTACGCAGTGGTGCCAGTCCTGTTTCTTCTCTCTCTTCCATTCCTCGCCAGCTTCTCAAGCACTTGTACTCATTTGCGTGTCTCTTGCGTGTTGTGTTGTTGTTGCTTTTGTGTTTCATACTCCGCTGACAAGAGGTCCGAGCTCCGTCGCAAGCGCAGTAAGGCAGGTGAAGATCATTTGGTTCTTGCTATTCGTCAGCCATCAGATGGGAGAGGCCAGAGTTCCATGACTGCTAATCGTGCTCGTCGTACTGCGTCGAAGAAGCCCATGATCGAAGCCTCTGATGATTCCGAGGATGAGTATGATTCTCAGGATGATGCTCACTATGAGGTAGAGCCAGCAGATGCATCTGATGCTGATGATGATGAGGAGGAAGAAGATGAGAGCCCAGAGGAACATGTTCTCCCAGGAGGTCGCAATGTCAAGAATCTTCCTCTCTCTCAATGGACCAAGCCAGAACTTTGGGCTCGCAGGCAGGATTTCCCCTATGTGCCAGTAACCAGTACAGGAATTGACCCAAGATTCAAGAATGATTTTCAGCATCGTGTGTTCTCTGAGCTGATCATGACCAAGAAGAACAAGTTTGCCCCCCACAAACAAATCAATGTGGAGGCTCTTCGGGACAATGCTCATATCTATCCCGGTGTGTTTGATGCTCTTGGGAGGCTTGGTTTGATCCCATTCGTCGCCTTCCACTATCCGTTCAATGAAGATCTTGTGATGCAGTTCTTTGCCACCGTATACTTCCACAATGACACGGCTCGCACTTTGACTTGGATGTCTGGCACATATGAGTGTGAGGCCACCATGGCTAAGTTCTCTAACATCATTCCGTATCAGTTCTTTGCTGAGGAGCATCCTGAGTATGGTAGTGCTCGTGAGACAAGAAGAGACAAGGATGAGATTGCTTTTGCATACAAGCCAGAGAAGGCCTTCACCACCGGTTCGATCAAGCACTTGAAGCCAACCTATGATACTATGCGTCACATTCTTAGGTACACACTTAATCCTAAGACCGGGGACTCTCACAATCTGAGGAGCTCCATGTTGGACATCTTTGTCTACCTTCGTGACAGGAAGAAAGTGGATGTTCTGGACTTCATGTTCTTTGAGATAAGGCAGTGTGTTCAGGAGAACAAGTCTTGCATCTATGCTCCATTCATCCAGGCTTTGATTGAGCATGTTTGCCCCGCCAGGTACATTGCTAGGTACCGCACCTCCTTTACAAAGCGTGATGCCAACTGGCTTCTGGCTGCTCCTCCACTATATGCGCCTTCCAAGAAGGGGCGCAACCCCAGGCCTGAGGATCGTGCTACCTACACTGAGGGTTGTTCATCCTATGCATGGATTCCGCGTGGCAAAGGGAAGCAGGTTGCTATTGATGCCAGTTTCTCCAGAGGGGAGAAGAAGTCTCTGTTCAAGACCATGAGCAACTTGTTCAAGATGTGTCAGTCCATTCAGCGCCGTCAGGTCAAGGAGATCAACAAGGACAAGCTGGTGAGGCGTCAGAAGAAGGCTGAGCGTGCTGCAGCTGGTGAGGAGGTTGGCCCAGGGTCTGAGAACAACGACAGTGTGGCCACAGCTCGTTCCTTTCCCATGGAGGGATGGCACTTTGATGATGATGATGATGATGCTTCGAGCATGCCTCCTCTTGTCTAGGGTCTCGTTAGCATCGCCTTTTCCCTTTTTGTTGTCTTGATGACAAAGGGGGAGAAGTGTTCTATTAGGAGCGTTTGTTGTTGAGTTGGTTTCAGTTGGGTTGAGATCTCAAGGCCTCGTTTTGTTTGGTGGTGTTTATTTGACTTGAGATACTCTTATTTGCTTTCCGTGGTGTGGTTGTGAGCTACCTCTTATTAGTTTGTGAGACTAATTATCCTGATTCATATCTATGCTTATGATTTGTCTATCATGTGCTATATGAGCATGCTCTTATTATTTTGTCTCACTCTACTTGCTCACCACACTTCTTGCATGTGATCTAGGCACCGTGTTAGGTTTTATTTTTTTGATCACATGCCTTGACTTTTTGGATCTAGGGGGAGCCTCATATGTGTGTGCTTGATGCATAATCAAGCATATCTTTTTTTCTTGCACATATATAGGGGAGCTCCTATGATCAACTATTGTCGCTTGGCTATTTTCTTAGATGTACCATTTATGCCATGTCCTAACCATATTGTCATCAATGCACCAAAAAGGGGGAGATTGAAAGTGCATATGGCACTTAATTATATTTTGGTGTGATGACAATGTGGTTAGAGGAACTAATATCGGTTGCTAAAGTTTATCTCAGGATGTTGGTTCCATGAAGATTATTATGGAGTTGTGTGACCCCCCCTCAATTCAAAAAGATCAAAGGCGTGGTTTACCGGCGACTCGAAGGTTTTTCGTTTTGGTTCGATTTGAGTCGTAGGAAAAACCGCACTATCAAGAGGGGTCATCGTGGAATAAGTGTCGTGTGGAAATGCCTCCAAAACTTATACACCAGCCCTCCTACTCCTCCACCAAGTTCCCATTTATTTTGTGCTTTGCCGAGGTGTCCTGTGAGTTTCATCAGAAACCCTCTGGACACCCCGTGTGCACGGGGTCTCTGACCCCCGTGCGCACGGGGTGGTCAGAAAGTTTCTGGACACCCCGTGCGCATGGGGTACCTCGAAACTCTCTGGACACCCCGTGCGCACGGGGTCCTGGACCCCCGTGCACACGGGGTGGATGGAAAGTCTCTAGACACCCTGTGCGCACGGGGCTGACTTAGCCCGTGCGCACGGGGTCCAACGGGCAGAAATCCCCTCCCGGCCAAGAACACTATAAAAGCCCCCTTCTTCCACCTCCAACCATTAACCCTAATGTCTTGTTGAGCTCCACCATTGCTACACCTCATTTTGCTCATTACTCTCAATCCCTCCACCCAAACTTGTTGAAACTTTGGGGATTGGGAGAGCAAGACCCGATCTACACTTTGACCAAACCAAATCGTGTTCCCCGCAATATTCATCCACCATGACTTGTTACTCTTGGAGCTTGGGCTCCTAGGCGGCTAGAGGTTCCTCCGGAAGCTTCCTTGCTTGTGGTGTGCTCCGGAGAAGTTTGTAAAGGTGTGGTGGTCGCCTTCAAGACCAACCCCTAGTGATTCGAGGCTCATCCATTGGGGGTGACTCGAAAGAGATTACGGTGAGCCTTCGGTGGCGTTCCGCAAGCTTTGGCTCCGACATCGCTCTAAATGGAGAAGATGAAGCAGGGGCCCACGAGGCACCACGGCGCGCCCCAGGGGGGCGCGCCCTGGTGGCTAGTGGGGCCCACACAGCTCCGTTTGACCTAATTCCACCACTATAAATTCCCTAAAATCGGGAAACCAACAGAGGAGTCCATGAAATACTTTTTGCGCCGCCGCAAGCTTCTGTTCTCGAGAGATCCCATCTGGAGGCCTTTTTCGGTACTCCGCCGGAGGGGGAATCGATCACGGAGGGGCTCTCCATCAACCTTGCTACCCTTCCGATGATGCGTGAATAGTTTACCACAGACCTTCGGGTCCATAGTTAGTAGCTAGATGGCTTCTTCTCTCTTTTTGATCTTCAATACAATGTTTTCCTCGATGTTCTTGGAGTTCTATCTGATGTAATCACTTTTTGCGGTGTGTTTGTTGGGATCCGATGAATTGTGAGTTGATGATCAGATTATCCATGAATATTATTTGAGTCTTCTCTGAACTCTTTTATGCATGATTATTATAGCTTCGTATTTCTCTCTGATCTATTGATTTGGTTTGGCCAACTAGATTGATTTATCTTGCAATGGGAGAGGTGCTTTGTAATGGGTTCGATCTTGCGGTGCTCAATCCCAGTGACAGAAAGGGACATGACATGTATGTATCGTTGCTATTAAGGGTAAAAAGATGGGGTTTATTCATGTGTGAGTTTACTTTGTCTACATCATGTCATCTTGCTTAAGGCGTTACTCCGTTCTTTATGGACTTAATACACTAGATGCATGCTGGATAGCGGTCGATGTGTGGAGTAATAGTAGTAGATGCAGGCAGGAGTCGGTCTACTTGTCTCGGACGTGATGCCTATATACATGATCATTGCCTTGGATATCGTCATGATTATTTACTTTTCTATCAATTGCCCAACAGTAATTTGTTCACCCACCGTATGCTATTTTCATGAGAGAAGCCTCTAGTGAAAACTATGGCCCCCGGGTCTACTTCTATCATATATTAAAAATCCTAAAAATACCTTGCTGCACTTTTACTTTATTTATTTTATTTTTTATTTTTGTTCGATCTATCTATCTATCACCATACAATTTAATCTTGCAATTAACCACCAAGGGATTGACAACCCCTTGTTTGCGCTGGGTGCAAGGATTTGTTATTTTGTGTGCAGGTACCGTTAACGAGGTGTTGCGTGATTCTCCTACTGGATTGATAACCTTGGTTTCATAACTGAGGGAAATACTTATCTCTACTGTATTGCATCATCCCTTCCTCTTCGGGGAAAAACCAACGCAGATCACAAGTAGCAGGAAGAATTTCTGGCGCCGTTGCCGGGGAGACATCATCAACATCTATCAAGTACTTACGCACAAACTTTCATCTCCTTGCATTTATTTTATTTGCCTTTGCCTCTCATTTTCACCTCCCCCACTTCTAAAAAGTTTTTACAAAAATATTTTCCGTTTGCCTTTTTCTTACTTGCTTGTTTGCTTGCTTGTTATCTTGTTTGCGTAGCCACGATGTCTCAAGAAAATACAAAATTGTGTGATTTTTCCAATACTAATAATAATGATTTTATTAGTACTCCGATTGCTCCTCCTGCCGCTAGTGCGGAGACTTGTGATATTAATGCGGCTTTGTTAAATCTTGTCATGAAAGAACAATTTTCTGGTAGTCCTAATGAAGATGCTGCATCCCATCTTAATAGTTTCGTAGAATTGTGTGATATGCAAAAGAAAAAAAGATGTGGATAATGATATTGTGAAATTAAAATTATTTCCATTCTCATTGCGGGATCGTGCAAAAATTTGGTTTTCATCTTTACCACGAAATAGTATCAATTCTTGGGATAGGTGTAAAGATGCTTTTATTACCAAGTATTTTCCTCCCGCGAAAATTATTTCCCTTAGAAATCAAATTATGAATTTCAAGCAACTTGATCATGAACATGTTGCCTGATACGTCTCCAATGTATCTATAATTTTTGATTGTTCCATGCTGTTATATTATCAATCTTGGATGTTTTTATATACATTTACAATAATTATATATCATTTTTCGGACTAACCTATTAACTTAGTGCCCAGTGCCAGTTGCTGTTTTTTTGCCTGTTTTTGGTTTTCCAGAATATTAGTACCAAACGAAGTCCAAATGCCACGAAACTTTTTGGAGATTTTTTTCTGGACATAACAAGTACTGGAAGCTTCGGGAGAGGGCCAGAAGATGGAGCATGGGCCCACGAGGCACCATAGCGTGCCCCGGGGGGGTGGCGCGCCCTGGTGGCTTGTGGGGCCCACACAGCTCCGTTTGACCTAATTCCACCACTATAAATTCTCTAAAATCAGGAAACCAACACACGAGTCCATGAAATACTTTTTTCGCCGCCGCAAGCTTCTGTTCTCGAGAGATCCCATCTGGAGGCCTTCTCCGGTACTCCGCCGGAGGGGGAATCGATCACGAAGGGCTCTACATCAACCTTGCTGCCCTTCCGATGATGCGTGAGTAGTTTACCACAGACCTTCGGGTCCATAGTTAGTAGCTAGATGGCTTCTTCTCTCCTTTTGATCTTCAATACAATGTTCTCCTCGATGTTCTTGGAGTTCTATCCGATGTAATCACTTTTTGCGGTGTGTTTGTTGGGATCCGATGAATTGTGAGTTTATGATCAGATTATCCATGAATATTATTTGAGTCTTCTCTCAACTCTTTTATGCATGATTGTTATAGCTTCATATTTCTTCTCCGATCTATTGATTTGGTTTGGCCAACTAGATTGATTTATCTTGCCATGGGAAGAGGTGCTTTGTAATGGGTTCGATCTTGCGGTGCTCAATCCCAGTGGCAGAAAGGGACATGACACGTATGTATCGTTGCTATTAAGGGTAAAAAGATGGGGTTTATTCATGCGTGAGTTTACTTTATCTACATCATGTCATCTTGCTTAAGGCGTTACTCCGTTCTTTATGGACTTAATACACTAGATGCATGCTGGATAGCGGTCGATGTGTGGAGTAATAGTAGTAGATGCAGGCAGGAGTCGGTCTACTTGTCTCGGACGTGATGCCTATATACATGATCATTGCTTTGGATATCGTCTTGATTATTTGGTTTTCTATCAATTGCCCAACAGTAATTTGTTTACCCACCGTATGCTATTTTCTTGAGAGAAGCCTCTAGTGAAAACTATGGCCCCCGGGTCTATCTAAATCATATATTAAAAACCCTAAAAATACCTTGCTGCACTTTTCTTTTATTTATTTTATTTTGTATTTTTGTTTCAATCTATCTATCTATCACATACAATTTAATCTTGCAATTTACCGCCGAGGGATTGACAACCCCTTGTTTGCGTTGGGTGCAAGGATTTGTTGTTTTGTGTGCAGGTGCTGCTAACGAGGTGTTGCGTGATTCTCCTACTGGATTGATAATCTTGGTTTCATAACTGAGGGAAATACTTATCTCTACTGTACTGCATCTCCCTTCCTCTTCAGGGAATTACCAACGCAGCTCACAAGTAGCAGGAAGAATTTCTGGCGCCGTTGCCGGGGAGACATCATCAACATCTATCAAGTACCTACGCATAAAACTTACATCTCCTTGCATTTACTTTATTTGCCTTTGCCTCTCATTTTCATCTCCCCCACTTCTAAAAAGTTTTTGCAAAAATACAAAAATATTTTTCATTTGCCTTTTTTGTTTGCTTGTTTGCTTGCTTGTTACCTTGTTAGCTTAATCATGATGCCCTGAGAGAATTATCATGATACTTCTTATTATAAAATTTTGTCCAAAATTGAGAAAAATACTAAAGTTTACATGACTACGCAGTTAAAGCACAACAAATTTTTTATCGAGGAACTCAAAGAACACTCTACTTTATTGGATGCTATTGCAAAACAACTCGATGATGTTAGTAAAGAAGTTGCTAGTCTTCAATATCAATTTGCTCTTACTGAAAATTTGCTAGGGAAAATTTCTGATGCGCAAGCTACGCTAGTAAATCAAATGGCAGCTAAGCCGGAATCATTAGAACGTAGTAATGATGAGGATATTAAAATGATTGGTGTTTCATCTATTGATTCTTTGTTTAGCAATATAAAACTTGATGAAAAGGTGACTGAAGAAGAGTCAACTTTAGCTAGTAGGCGTTCCCATAATTTGGAGGGTGAAAATCTTGATATTTTTTTTTGATAAAAGTGGGTTTGGAGAGGTAAAAACTTTAACTAGCGATGTGCCCACTGTCTTGGATTACAAAGATTTTAATTATGACAATTGTTCTTTGATTGAGTGCATTTCTTTGTTACAATCCATGTTAAATTCACCCAACGCTTATGAGCAAAATAAGGCTTTTACTAAACACATCGTAGAAGCAATGATGAAAGCGTTAGAAGAAAAGCTAGAACTAGAAATTTCAATTCCTAGAAAATTATATGATGAATGGGAACCCACCATTAAAGTTAAAATTAAAAATTATGAGTGCAATGAATTATGTGATTTGGGTGCTAGCGTTTCCACAATTCCAAAATCTCTATGTGATGTGCTAGGTTTTACCAATATAGATGAATGTTCTCTTAATTTGCACTTGGCGGATTCTACTATTAAAAAGCCTTTGGGTAGAATTAATGATGTTCTTATTCTTGCAAATAGGAACTATGTGCCCGTTGATTTTATTGTACTTGACATTGAATGCAATCCTTCTTGCCCCATAATACTTGGTAGACCGTTCTTACGAACCATAGGTGCCGTTATTGACATGAAAGAAGGGAATATAAAATTTCAGTTTCCACTAAAGAAGGGTATGGAACATTTCCCTAGGAAGAAAATTAAAGCACCATATGAATCCATTATGAGGGCCACTTATGGAATCAACTTGAAGGATGACAATACTCGAAACTATGCATTATGCCTAGCTAGGGGCATAAAACAATAGCGCTTGTTGGGAGGCAACCCAATGAATAAAATAATTTTTTATTTTTTGTTTCTATTATTGTATGTTTTCACATTTATGCTACTGTTATTATTGAGTTTTTGTGTTTTTAATTAGTGTTTGTGCCAAGTAAAGCCTTTAGGATGATTTGGAAGATAATATAATTGATGCTGTTTGGAAAACAGAAAGTTTTGCGTCCAGTGCTGGAATTTTGGTTCTGTACTGGAACGTCAGGAAAATCTGAAATTTTTACACAGCATTGGTCTATGAATTGCCCACGTTGTCCCAATTTTTCAGAATATTTGGAGTTACAGAAGCATAGCTTTTAAATAGATCTCTATAGACTGTTCTGTTTTTGACAGATTCTGTTTTTGATGCACTACTTGCTTGTTTTGATGAAACTATGGATTGTATCAGGGGGTATAAGCCATGAAGAAGTTAGAATACAGTAGGTATAATGCAAAAATAAAATATGAATGGGTTTGCAACAGTACTTAAAGTAGTGATTTGTTTTGTTATACTAACGGATCTCACGAAGGTTTTGTTGAGTTTTGTGTGATTGAAGTTTTCAAGTTTTGGGTGAGATCACAATGGATGAATGAATAAGGAGTGGCAAGAGCCTAAGCTTGGGGATGCCCGAGGCACCCCAAGGTAATATTCAAGGAAGACTCAAGCGTCTAAGCTTGGGGATGCCCCGGAAGGCATCCCCTCTTTCTTCTACCAACCATCGGTAATTTTACTTGGAGCTATATATTTATTCGTCACATGATATGTGTTTTGCTTGGAGCGTCGTGCATTATATGAGTCTTTGCTTTGTTTGCCTTTTAATTTATCACAATCATCTTTGCTGGACACACCAATTTGAGAGAGCCACACGTTCATCATAATTTGCTAGAATACTCTATGTGCATCACTTAAATTTTTTGAGCTAGGCAGTTGCTCTAGTGCTTCACTTAAATCTTTTTGAGCACGGTGGTGGCTATATTTTGAAAGAAATATTTAAACTCTCATGCTTCACTTATATTATTTTGAGAGTTGATAAGATTAAAATTTTGAAGAAATATTTAAACTCTCATGCTTCACTTATATTATTTTGAGAGTTGATATATTTTGAAGAAATATTTGCACTCTCATGCTTCACTTATATCTTTTTGAGAGTTGATAATAGTAATGGTAATTTGCACAAGATATAAATTTGGTCCCAAAGTGATGAATATTCAAGAGGGATATAATAAAAACTTTCATATAGTTCATTGGATATGATATGTGTGATTCCTTGCAATAGTTTTGCGATATGGAGATGATGATATGTGAGTCATGTTAGTGAGTAATTGTGATTTAGTAAGAATATTAGTGTTAAGGTTTGTGATTCCCTATGCATGCACATTAAGTCAATAGTTATGCAACGAAATTATATCCTACTTATGGTGCATTATTCGGTGTTAGTTATGTTCAATGCATGTTTATGACCGTTTTCGCTTTTTGGTTGGTTGCTTCTCAATCTATTTGCTGGCCTTCATTTGTACTAAGCGGAAATACTGCTTGTGCATCCAAAATCCTTAAACCCAAGTTGTGCCAAATGAGTCCACCATATCTACCTATATGCGGTATTTCCATGCCGTTCCAAGTAAATTTGCGTGTGCCAACTCTAATTTTCAAAGTAATATTCCGTTTTGTGTGCCAGTACCGCTCATGAAGCGGCAGGGGGTGGCCATTATTTTCCATGCTAGGTGTGTTATTCTCACAATGAGTGTTTATTCACTTGTCATTGCACGATAGAGTGGCTGGTAATAGGGATGCCCAGTCCCACAATGAATCAAAAATTAATAACAACAAAATTCCTTGGAAAGTGTTGGTATGGAGGGCACCCGTGGATACGGCCAGCCATGGATTGTGAAGGAATGGTGGAAAGGAAATAAACTTTACTTTCTGTTTGGGAACCGCCTATGATGTGTCTAGCATGGAAAATATTGGGAATTCTTGGTCGTTTTTCGTTGACAGAAAAAGCATGCCCCTCAAAACAATTTTATCTCTCTAATTTAAGCTTTGAGCTCTGGCACATTAGCAAATCTCTGTTCCCTCTGCGAAGGGCCTATCTATTTACTTTTATGCAATTTTTATTTTTATTTTGAGTCTCCATCTTCTCTTCTAAAGCACCAACTAGAGAGCACTATTGTCATACTTGTGCATTGTGTGTAGCTAATATTGAGTGTGTTTCATGAATGGATCAATGATTGAGCATAATGGGCTAGGGATAACTTTCTTTAGCATTGATATTTTGAAAGACATGGTTGCTTGTTAGCATGCTTGAGTATTTATATCTTCATGTCAAATTATAGACTATTGCTTTGAATCATTCAAGTCCAAATGTCCATGCTACAAAAGAAAAGAATATATGATGAATATGATAGGCAGCATTCCACATCAAAAATTCTGTTTTTATCATTTACCTACTCGAGGACGAGCAGGAATTAAGCTTGGGGATGCTGATACGTCTCCAACGTATCTATAATTTTTTATTGTTCCATGCTGTTATATTATCAATCTTGGATGTTTTTATATACATTTACAGCAATTATATATCATTTTTTGGGACTAACCTATTAACTTAGTGCCCAGTGCCAGTTGCTGTTTTTTTGCCTGTTTTTTGGTTTTCCAGAATATCAGTACCAAACGAAGTCCAAATGCCACGAAACTTTTTGGAGATTTTTTTCTGGACATAACAAGTACTAGAAGCTTCGGGAGAGGGCCAGAAGATGGAGCATGGGCCCACGAGGCACCAGGGCGCGCCCTAGGGGGGTGGCGCGCCCTGGTGGCTTATGGGGCCCACACAGCTCCGTTTGACCTAATTCCACTACTATAAATTCTCTAAAATCGGGAAACCAACAGAGGAGTCCACGAAATACTTTTTCCGCCGCCGCAAGCTTCTGTTCTCGAGAGATCCCATCTGGAGGCCTTCTCCGGTACTCCGTCGGAGGGGGAATCGATCATGGAGGGGCTCTACATCAACCTTGGTGCCTTTCCGATGATGCGTGAGTAGTTTACCACAGACCTTCGGGTCCATAGTTAGTAGATAGATGGCTTCTTCTCTCTTTTTGATCTTCAATACAATGTTCTCCTCGATGTTCTTGGAGTTCTATCCGATGTAATCACTTTTTGCGGTGTGTTTGTTGGGATCCGATGAATTGTGAGTTTATGATAAGATTATCCATGAATATTATTTGAGTCTTCTCTGAACTCTTTTATGCATGATTAGTATAGCTTCGTATTTCTTCTCCGATCTATTGATTTGGTTTGGCCAACTAGATTGATTTATCTTGCCATGGGAAGAGGTGCTTTGTAATGGGTTCGATCTTGCGGTGCTCAATCCCAGTGGCAGAAAGGGACATGACATGTATGTATCATTGCTATTAAGGGTAAAAAGATGGGGTTTATTCATGCGTGAGTTTACTTTGTCTACATCATATCATCTTGCTTAAGGCGTTACTCCGTTCTTTATGGACTTAATACACTAGATGCATGCTGGATAGCGGTCGATGTGTGGAGTAATAGTAGTAGATGCAGGCAGGAGTCGGTCTACTTGTCTCGGACGTGAAGCCTATATACATGATCATTGCCTTGGATATCGTCATGATTATTTGCTTTTCTATCAATTGCCCAACAGTAATTTGTTTACTCACCGTATGCTATTTTCTTGAGAGAAGCCTCTAGTGAAAACTTTGGCCCCCGGGTCTATCTAAATCATATATTAAAAACCCTAAAAATACCTTGCTGCACTTTTCTTTTATTTATTTTATTTTGTATTTTTGTTTCAATCAATCTATCTATCACATACAATTTAATCTTGCAATTTACCGCCGAGGGATTGACAACCCCTTGTTTGCGTTGGGTTCAAGGATTTGTTGTTTTGTGTGCAGGTGCTGTTAACGAGGTGTTGCGTGATTCTCCTACTGGATTGATAACCTTAGTTTCATAACTTAGGGAAATACTTATCTCTACTGTACTGCATCTCCCTTCCTCTTCAGGGAATTACCAACGCAGCTCACAAGTAGCATTGCCCAATCTTGGGAAAGGATGAAATTAATGATAAGAAATTGCCCTACTCATGGTTTAAATTTGTGGATGATCATGCAAATTTTTTATGCGGGATTAAATTTCGTTTCTAGAAATCTTTTAGATTTCGCCGCGGGTGGTACTTTTATGGAAATTACTTTGGGGGAAGCTACTAAATTGCTTGATAATATTGTGGCAAATTGTTCACAATGGCATACTGAAAGAGTTCCTACTAGTAAAAAAGTGAATTCTGTTGAAGAAATTAGTACTTTGAGTGATAAAGTTGATGCGCTTATGAAATTGGTTGCTAGCAAAAATACTCCTATTGATCCTAATGATGTGCCTTTATCCACTTTGATTGAGCAAAATAATGACCCCGTAGATGTGAATTTTGTCTCGCGAAACAATTTTAATAATAATGCTTATAGAGGTAATTTTAATCCTAGGCCGTTTCCTGGAAATTCCTCTAATATTTATGGCAATTCCTTTGGTAATTCTTATAATAATAATAATAATAATAGAATGCCCTCTGATCTTGAAAGTAATATTAGAGAATTTATAAATGCTCAAAAAGTTTTCAACACTACGATAGAAGAGAAATTAAGTAAACTTGATGATATGTCTAGGAGCATTGATAGAATTATTCATGATGTGGAAAATCTCAAGACTAAAATTTTGCCACCCAAAATTGATATTAATGAATCAATTAAAGCTTTATATGTCTCCATGGATGAGAGTAAGAAAAGAACCGCCATGCTAAAAGCTAAACGATTTTTTTTAGAAAAAGCGATTCCTCCTGGTTTCTATCGTAGTAATGATGAGGATATTAAATTGATTGGTGTTTCATCTATTGATTCCTTGTTTAGCAATATAAAACTTGATGAAAAGGGGACTGAAGAAGAGTCAACTTTAGCTAGTAGGCGTCCCCATAATTTGGAGGGTGAAAATCTTGATAATTTTTTTGATAAAAGTGGGTTTGGAGAGGTAAAAACTTTAACTAGCGATGTGTCCACTCTCTTGGATTACAAAGACTTTAATTATGATAATTGTTCCTTGATTGAATGTATTTCTTTATTACAATCCATGTTAAATTCACCGAATGCTTATGAGCAAAATAAGGCTTTTACTAAACACATCGTAGAAGCAATGATGAAAGCGTTAGAAGAAAAGCTAGAACTAGAAATTTCAATTCCTAGAAAATTATATGATGAGTGGGAACCCACCATTAAATTAAAAATTAAAAATTATGAGTGCAATGCTTTATGTGATTTGGGTGCTAGCGTTTCAACAATTCCAAAATCTCTATGTGATGTACTAGGTTTTACCAATATAGATGAATGTTCTCTTAATTTGCATCTTGCGGATTCCACTATTAAAAAGTCTTTGGGTAGAATTAATGATGTTCTTATTCTTGCAAATAGGAACTATGTGCCCGTTCATTTTATTGTACTTGACATTGAATGCAATCCTTCTTGCCCCATAATATTTGGTAGACCTGTAATATCCCCAGATCTTAACCCTGCCATTTTGCTAATTAATTAGCCATGTCATCATGATCATCCTAAGTAAATTGCATTAGAGAGTACTCCAACTTCAAATTTAAATTTAAAATAAAGTCAAAATTAAAAGTTATCCAAACAGTAGAATAAAAATGTTCATAATATTGCATATAATCCCAGAGCAATTATAAAAATAAAATCAACATTATTTAAATTCCCAAATTGACCATAACAACCAAAACAGTAGCTAAAACAATTCATTTAATGCATTTCCATTTGACCAAAATTTAAACAAAGTCCAACACCCACCAAACTTTTTGTGGCATTGTCTAATAATGCAAGGTTAAATAAGTGACCAGTTACATATTTTACAAAACTCAATTAGTGGCTCTAAATAATCCAAGACAGAAATGAAAAAGGGAAAACAGAAAAGAAATAAAAGAAAAGGAAAAATGGCACTGCTCACTGGGCCTTAGGCCACAGGAGCAGGCCGAGCCCACCCCACTCATCTTCCTCACCTGCTCCCGCCTTCCGTGTCGGCGCCACCGCATCCGACGCGCGCCGCGCCGTCCTCAGCCCGCCACGGCGCCGGGCAGGTGAGCTGCGGGGATAAGGGCTAGCTCCTACGCCTCCCCTGGACCCCTGGCTCCCCTCCATTCCCTCGCTCACTCTTTCCCTCACTCTCCCATGCAATGGCCGAAGTGGTCGCCGCCGCGCCATCTTGAACCACCACGGCCACCCACCCCCGCGCCGTCGGCGTTTGTCCAGAAGGACCGCCGCAACCTCCTCTTCCTCTCCGCCAAGTCACCCGAGCCGGAGCTGCCCCGCATCGTCGTCCCCGGGGTCTTCTTCCTCCTCGGGTACCCGACAGCGCCGCCGTCGATTCGCCGACCACAGGGCTTCCCCGAGCACCTAGAGCTGCCCTGCGTGATCGCTGTGAGGCCGCCTTCCCCTCCCTTTTGTTTCCGCTCCTAGACTATAGCCGTAGCGCCGCCACCGTCTCGTTTTACGCCGGCCGAAGCTCACCGTCGTAGTGGAGCTCACCGCCGTGGCCATCGGCCGTCCTAGTGCCATCTGAGCACATGAACGTGCTCAGGGCCTCCCCGTGAAGCCGCCTGCACCTCTCGTTTGTCGAACCCGAGCCCCGGTGCTCGATTCGCTTGGAGCCCGAACACTGGCAGCCGCCGTGAGCTCGAGTCCGGCGAGCACCGTCCACCCCAGCCCCTGTTTTCGCCACCATCCGACGCGCCGCATCGCCAGCTCTCCAATGCCCCCACTGGCGCGCAAAATGGACCACCACAGCGGTTTTCCGACGACGTCCGACGTGCGCCACCGCATCTGGAGCTCACCGGAGCTGTTCCAGCGCCGGCACCGACGTGGCGCCCACGTGGCCGTGCCTGGGTCGCTGGCAGCTGGGTCCCGCGGGCCCAGTTGATCAGTTGACCAGGTCAACGTAGCTGACGTGGCAGCTACTGCCACTGACATGTGGGGCCCCCACTGTTAACTAACTAATTAACCCCTTTTTAATTAAAACTTAATTTGTTAGACTAATTAGTCACTGACATGTGGGGCCCGTTCCCTAATTAACTCCGGATTAATTTAAATTAACACCGTTAAACCCACTGTGTATGACAGGTGGGTCCCAGCGGTCAGGTTTGACCTGGAACGGCTGGGTTGACCCGCTGACGTCACTATGATGTCATGCTGACATCATCAATCACTATTCTGGATAATACGGTTTAAATATTAAATAAATTCCAGAATTTCACAAAATAGTTTAAATCTTTGAAAAATCATAGAAAATAAACCGTAGCTCGGATCGAAAAACTTTCTACATGAAAGTTGACCAGAAAAACGAGACGAATCCGAATATGTGGTCAAAATGCTTGACCATCGCTCCTATCTATCTGAACATGGAACCTCCCCCTCCGGTTCAGTATCCCGAAATCAGCCTAAACGCCGGGAAAATATCCCAGATATTTTCCCGCTTCGTTTGCGACATGTAGCATTGCATTAGGACCCCACCGGCACTGCATATCATCATGCCATGCATCTGTGTTGCATTTGTCTGCTTTTATTTATTGTTTCTTCCCCCTCTTCTTTTCCGATAGCCCCTGAGACCGACGCCGCTCCGGAGACCGACTACACTGTTGAGGACCTCTCCTTTGCCGCAGAGCTTCTAGGCAAGCAAACCCCCTTGACGCATGCCTATATCACCTATTCTTTCTTCCTCCTGCTTGCATTAGAATTTGCTACTGCTTTTGATTGATCCTATTCTGTTGCATAGCCTGTTTATTGTAACTTCTGTTGATACTTTACCTGATATCCTAAATGCCTAGTGTTGGTTGGTAATCCATCTGTGGCCCTCTTCCTTGTCCTAGTTGCCCCGCTTAGTTATAGTTGCCCCGATCGAAGTGATCGACGGGCTGAGTCCAGCACATCACTGCACACCCCCTAAGTTGTTCGACTCCACAGAGTTATCCTCGAGTGCCGAGGGTGATACCTCTTATCTCACTCCTGATATGCCTCTGTGGTACATCTAGTCGGTTGTGGGATACGGGGGTGATTCCTCTTCCACCACCTTCGATGAAGCTTCTGTCGTGCAACCCCTCAAGTGTGAGTCCATCGAGGGTGATTCCTCCGGGTTCACCTTGACGGTAGCATCGAGTGGGAATCCATCGAGGGTGATTCCTCGGATTACCCTCTTGATGTAATGGACACACGGTTACATTTAACTATTGCCCCCCTTGTACTGTTATTGAGGGACTGGAGGGATAGGCGGTACCACCCCGGTAGAGGTGGACCTGAGTTCCCGACAGTCCCTTGTGGAGTCGGGTTGACCTGGAGGGTACCCGCGAGATAATTACGAGGCGCGGCCGGGCAGGCAGAGACCGCCCTAGAGAGGGATGGGCCTGACCCTTGTTGTACTTCCTCGAGACGGGGTGACTGGAGTACCGATCGTCACCGCGAGCTCCTAATAATGCACTAACGGATTTGGGTATTGATCTGAGTTGGCCACTGGCCTATACGCACTACCACCACGCGGGATAATGGTTTAATGGGGCCCTCGGCACCGTATGTATCAGCCGAAAGCTTTGTCAGACGTCCAGTTCAGCATTGTGGCCGGGTCGGATCATGCCGTTGGCGCTGGTATCCACCCTGCACACAACGACCCGGAGTGCGAGGGGTGATGGGCCCAAGACCCCTGAGCACTTAGGATGTAGACCGGCGGGGACCTCTCTGCTGAGTTCTAGGTAGGGCTACGGTGTGTCGATCAGCCGAGGCCGGGCATGACCCAGGAAAGTGTGTCTGGCCAGAGTTAATCGAGCGTGTTGGGTAATAATAGTGCACCCCTGCAGGGAAGATTATCTATTCGAATAGCCGTGTCAATGGTAACAGGACGCTCAGTGTTGTATCCTGATCTGCTACACTTGAACTGGATACTTGTTAATTAATTTAAGCTACGGGATTGCTTTCTCGCAGGGAGTCGAGAAAGGATCTCTAGGCTTTGTCACAACATGCTTGCTACTTTAATTATGTGCTAATCTGCACTCTTCTAATGCTGCAAGACACTGAAGATGCTAGTCTTCGATAGGCTAGGCCTCTCCCTCTATTCTGGCTTTCTGCAGTCAAGTCCACATATACAGCCTTCCTTGAAAATGTTGCATATCTAGACTAGTTCTGATGTAAGTCTTGCGAGTACTTTGGATGAGTACTCACGGTTGCTTTGCTTCCCCTTTTTCCCCCATGCCCGTTTGCCGTGATCAGATGACGGATCCCCGGAGCCAGATGATTCTGCCGACGACTACTACTACCACGGTGGAGCCTACTACTACGTGGAGACCGCTGACGACCAGGAGTAGTTAGGAGGCTCCCAGGCAGGAGGCCTGCGCCTTTCGATCTAGTGCTTTTATTTTGCCCTGCCTTGTTAAAGGCTTACCTGTTTAACTTTATGCCTGTACTCAGATATCTAATGCTTCCGCTGATGCTTGTATGACATCGAGCTTATGTATTCGAGCCCTTGAGGCCCCTGGCTTGTAATATAAAGCTTGAATTATTTTATTTTGTGTCTAGAGTTGTGTTGTGATATCTTCAAGTGAGTCTCTAGGCTTGATCGTGTGCATTTGCGTGTATGATTAGCGCACGATTAAGTCGGGGGCGTCACAAGACCGTTCTTACGAACCATAGGTGCCGTTATTGACATGAAAGAAGGGAATATAAAATTCCAGTTTCCATTAAAAAAGGGTATGGAACATTTGCCTAGGAAGAAAATTAAAGCACCACATGAATCCATTATGAGGTTCACTTATGGAATCAACTTGAAAGATGACAATACTTTAAACTATGCATTATGCCTAGCTAGGGGCATAAAACAATAGCGCTTGTTGGGAGGCAACCCAATGAATAAAACAAATTTTTACTTTTTGTTTCTGTTCTTGTGTGTTTACACAATTATGCTACTATTATGATTGTGTTTTTATTTTTTAATTAGTGTTTGTGCCAAGTAAAGCCTTTGGGATGATTTGGAAGATAGTATAATTGATGCTGTTTGGAAAACAGAAAGTTTTGCGTCCAGTGCTGGAATTTTAGTTCTGTACTGGAGCGTCAGAAAAATATGAATTTTTTACACAGTATTGCTATATGAACTTCCCACGTTGTCCTCATTTTTCAGAATTTTTGGAGTTACAGAAGTATGGATTTTAAATAGATCTCTGCAGACTGTTCTGTTTTTGACAGATTCTGTTTTTGATGCACTGCTTGCTTGTTTTGATGAAACTATGGATTATATCGGGGGTATAAGCCATGGAGAAGTTAGAATACAGTAGGTATAATGCAAAAATAAAATATGAATGGGTTTGCAATAGTACTTAAAGTAGTGATTTATTTTGTTATACTAACGGATCTCACGAAGGTTTTGTTGAGTTTTGTGTGATTGAAGTTTTCAAGTTTTGGGTGAGATCACGATGGATGAACGAATAAGGAGTGACAAGAGCCTAAGCTTGGGGATGCCCAAGGCACCCCAAGGTAATATTCAAGGAAGACTCAAGCGTCTAAGCTTGGGGATGCCCCGGAAGGCATCCCCTCTTTCTTCTACCAACTATTGGTAATTTTACTTGGAGCTATATTTTTATTCGTCACATGATATGTATTTTGCTTGGAGCGTCGTGTATTTTATGAGTCTTTGCTTTGTTTGATTTTTAGTTTGTCACAATCATCTTTGCTGGACACACCTATTTGAGAGAGCCACACGTTTATCATGATCTGTTAGAATACTCTATGTGCTTCACTTAAATTTTTTGAGCTAGGCAGTTGCTCTAGTACTTCACTTAAATCTTTTTGAGCACGGCGGTGGCTATATTTTGAAGAAATATTTGCACTCTCATGCTTCACTTATATCTTTTTGAGAGTTGATAATAGTAATGGTAATTTGCACAAGATATGAATTTGGTCCCAAAGTGATGAATATTCAAGAGGGATATAATAAAAACTTTCATGAAAGATCATTGGATATGATAAGTGTGATTCCTTGGAATAGTTTTGCGATATGGAGATGATAATATGTGAGTCATGTTAGTGAGTAATTGTGATTTAGTAAGAATATTAGTGTTAAGGTTTGTGATTCCCGATGCATGCACATCAAGTCAATAGTTATGCAACGAAATTATATCCTACTTATGGTGCATTATTCGGTGTTAGTTATGTTCAATGCATGTTTATGACCGTTTTTGCTTTTTGGTTGGTCGCTTCTCAATCTATTTGCTAGCCTTCATTTGTACTAAGCGGGAATACTGCTTGTGCATCCAAACTCCTTAAACCCAAGTTGTGTCAAATGAGTCCACCATATCTACCTATATGTGGTATTTCCATGCCGTTCCAAGTAAATTTGCATGTGCCAACTCTAATTTTCAAAATAATTTTCCGTTTTGTGTGCCCGTACCGCTCATGAAGCGGCAGGGGGTGTCCAATATTTTCCATGCTAGGTGTGTTATTCTCACGATGAGTGTTTATTCACTTGTCATTGCACGAGAGAGTGGTTGGTAATAGGGATGCCCAGTCCCACAATGAATCAAAAATTAATAACAACAAAATTCCTTGGAAAGTGTTGGTATGGAGGGCACCCGTGGATACGGCTAGCCATGGATTGTGAAAAAATGGTGGAAAGGAAATAAACTTTCCTTTCTGTTTGGGAACCGCCTATGATGTGTCTAGCATGGAAGATATTGGGAATTCTCGGTCGTTTTTGTTGACAGGAAAAGCATGCCTCTCAAAATAATTTTATCTCTCTAATTTAAGCCTTGAGCTCTGGCACATTTGCAAATCTGTGCTTCCCTCTGTGAAGGGCCTATCTATTTACTTTTATGCAATTTTTATTTTTATTTTTGAGTCTCCATCTTCTCTTACAAAGCACCAACTAGAGAGCACTATTGTCATACTTGTGCATTGTGTATAGCTAATATTGAGTGTGTTTCATGAATGGATCAATGATTAAGCATAATGGGCTAGGGATAACTTTCTTTAGCGTTGATATTTTGAAAGACATGGTTGCTTGTTAGTATGCTTGAGTATTTATATCTTCATGTCAAGCTATAGACTATTGCTTTGAATCATTCAAGTCCAAATGTCCATGCTATAAAGAAAAGAATATATGATGAATATGATAGGCCGCATTCCACATAAAAAATTCTGTTTTTATCATTTACCTACTCGGGGACGATTAGGAATTAAGCTTGGGGATGCTTGATACGTCTCCAACGTATCTATAATTTTTTATTGTTCCATGCTGTTATATTATCAATCTTGGATGTTTTATATACATTTACAAGCAATTATATATCATTTTTTGGGACTAACCTATTAACTTAGTGCCCAGTGCCAGTTGCTGTTTTTTGCCTGTTTTTGGTTTCCAGAATATCAGTACCAAACGAAGTCCAAATGCCACGAAACTTTTTGGAGATTTTTTTTCTGGACATAACAAACACTAGAAGCTTCGGGAGGAGACGAGAAGATGAAGCAGTGGCCCACTAGGCACCATGGCACGCCCCAGGGGGGCGCCCTGGTGGCTCGTGGAGCCCACACAGCTTCGTTTGACCTAATTCCACCACTATAAATTCTCTAAAATCAGGAAACCAACAGAGGAGTCCACGAAATACTTTTTCCGCCGCCGCAAGCTTCTGTTCTCGAGAGATCCCATCTGGAGGCCTTTTCCGGTATTCCGCCGGAGGGGGAATCGATCACGGAGGGGCTCTCCAGCAACCTTGCTGCCCTTCCGATGATGCGTGAGTAGTTTACCACCGACCTTCGGGTCCATAGTTAGTAGCTAGATGGCTTCTTCTCTCTTTTTGATCTTCAATACAATGTTCTCCTCGATGTTCTTGGAGTTCTATCCGATGTAATCACTTTTTGCAGTGTGTTTGTTGGGATCCGATGAATTGTGAGTTTATGATCAGATTATCCATGAATATTATTTGAGTCTTCTCTGAACTCTTTTATGCATGATTATTATAGCTTCGTATTTCTCTCCGATCTATTGATTTGGCTTGGCCAACTAGATTGATTTATCTTGCAATGGGAGATGTGCTTTGTAATATGTTCGATCTTGCGGTGCTCTATCCCAGTGACAGAAGGGACATGACACGTATGTATCGTTGCTATTAAGGGTTAAAAGATGGGGTTTATTCATGTGTGAGTTTACTTTGTCAACATCATGTCATCTTGCTTAAGGCGTTACTCCGTTCTTTATGGACTTAATACACTAGATGCATGCTGGATAGCGGTCGATGTGTGGAGTAATAGTAGTAGATGCAGGCAGGAGTCGGTCTACTTGTCTCGGACGTGATGCCTATATACATGATCATTGCCTTGGATATCGTCATGATTGTTTGCTTTTCTATCAATTGCCCAGCAGTAATTTGTTAACCCACTGATACGTCTCCAACGTATCTATAATTTATGAAGTATTCATGCCATGTTTATTTTAGTTTTGTATGATTTTGGTGCACTTTTATATGGCTTTTATATGATTTTTATGGACTAACATATTAACCTAGTGCCCAATGCCAGTTGCTGTTTTCTGCTTGTTTTTGGTTTTCCAAAAAATCCATATCAAACGAAGTCCAAATGCAACAAAACTTTTTGACGATTTTTTCTGGAAGGAAACAGACCCAGGAAGCTTTGGAGGAGCAGCAGAAGAGCCACAGGGCCCCCACAAGCCACCTAGGCGCGCCTGCCCCCCTCAGGCGCACACTGGTGCCTCGTGGGCTCCCTGTGGAACCTCTTTGCGTGATTCCAACGCTGAAAAATCATATATATTCAGAAACCCCCGAAAGTTAACCTAGATGAGTTTTTTACGCCGCCGCAAGCCTCTGTTCCGGAGCGATCTCATCTGGAGCTCCGTTCCGGCACCCTGCCGGAGGGGGGGAATCATCACCGGAGGCCATCTTCATCATCCCGACGGTCTCCATGACGAGGAGGGAGTAGTTCACCCTCGGGGCTGAGGGTATGTACTAGTAGCTATGTGTTTGATCTCTCTCTCTCACTCTCTCTCGTGTTCTTGATTTGGCACGATCTTGATGTACCGCGAGCTTTGTTAATATAGTTGGATCATATGGTGTTTCTCCCTCTCTATCTTGTTGTGATGAATTGAGTTTTTACCTTTGAGGTTTCACTATTATCGGATTGAATACTTTGTTGGATTTGAGAACACTTGATGTATGTCTTGCATATGAATACCCATGGTGACAATGGGGTATTATATTGATTCACTTGATGTATGTTTTGGCACTCAACCCGCGGATTCCCGAGGTGACATTGGGGTAATCTATGCATAGGGGTTGATGCACGTTTTTGTCCTACTTTCTCCGGTAGAAATCTTGGGGCACTCTTTGAAGTTCTTTGTGTTGGATTGAATATTATGAATCTGAAGTTGTTTGATGCATATCGTATAATCAACTCACGAATACTTGTGGTGACATTGGAGTATCTAGGTCACATTAGGGTTGGTTGATGTGTTTCACATGGTGTTATTTTAGTACGGACTCTAGGGCTATTCGTGACACTTATAGGGATGGCTAAATAGATTGATCGGAAAGGATAAGTTTGAGGTGGTTTCATACCCTACAACAATTTCTATCTTATGTTCTCCGCGAATAGGAACTATGGAGTGATTCTTTGTCACACGTTGAGGGATTGTTATATGATCCAATTATGTTAGCATTGTTGAGAGATTGCACTAGTGAAAGTATGAACCCTAGGCCTTGTTTTTAAGCATTGCAATACCGTTTGTGCTCCGTTTTATCACTTGCTACCTTGCTGTTTTTATATTTTCAGATTACAAAAACCTATATCTACTATCCATAGTACACTTTTATCACCATCTCTTCGCCGAACTAGTGCACCTATACAATTTACCATTGTATTGGGTGTGTTGGGGACACAAGAGATTTCTTGTATTTGGTTGCAGGGTTGTTTGAGAGATACCATCTTCAACCTACGCCTCCCACGGATTGATAAACCTTAGGTCATCCACTTGAGGGAAAATTGCTATTATCCTACAGAACTCTGCTCTTGGAGGCCCAACACGAGTCTACAAGAATGAGTTGTGTAGTAGACATCAAGCTCTTTTCTGGCGCCGTTGCCGGGGTGGTGAGTGCTTGAAGGTATATCTTTAGATCTTGCAATTGAATCTTTTAGTTTCTTGTTTTATTACTAGTTTAGTTTATGTAAGAAAACTACAAAAAAAATGGAATTGAGGTTGCCTCATATTATTCGTCTTTATCATGTCTTTCTTGAAAATGATGGATCAGAAAATTGTGCTCAATTGATAGAAGAAGAATTCAATAAAATGTTTGGCATAAAATCCATGAATGATGAGCATGATTGCAATGTTGTTAGTATGAATTCTATGAATATCCAAAATAATAATGATGATTGCACTAGTCATGACAAAAATGTTTCTTATAAGCATGTCAATTTTTGTGGAGTGCATAAAGTTTGTGAAGACATGCCTTATAGGGAGGATAGATTTTGTAAGAAGCATAAACATGATAGAACCAATTTTTTGCTCAAAGTGATAGATGAATTTGCTACAAAATTATGTTCTCTTTATCCTATTACTTGTGAACTTTGCAATAAAGTTGGCCACCTTAATTTTCAATGCATACTTTTTCATGATCGAATCATGGCTAAATACTGTAATGACTTGACCGTCCTTGAACTATATAATGAGCTTTATCTATTTTTGGGGTGTGAAGAATTGACACAGAAAAATAGTTGGTTTGAAGTATTCATTCTCACAGACAACATTGAAACTAATCTAGAGGAAATCTATATGTTTTGTGTGGTAAATTGCAATGAGAATGCTTATATTGCCAACTACAGAAAGATGGGAAAACCAATAGAATATAAAAGAAACACCAATGAAAGGGTAAATATTTCCACTTTCTCTCCTATTGTCTCTCATGATGAAATAGGTGACGAGGAGGAGCTTCCTATTCAACCGATCTCATCAATAAGAAGCTCGGAAGAATTGATTAAACCCACACATGATGTGGTGAAGAAGAAGAAAAGAAGAAAGAGTAGAGGTAAAAAGGTATCCCTCCCAAATAATGTTGCTCCTATTATTGTTGTGTCTCATGAGAGTGAATCAAAAATAATTGTGGAAGATGATATACTTGATGATGATATTGCTTCTTTGTCTTATGGTACAATGTCCGAAGGAACTATTGAGGATGATTTTATTATGCCTGTGACTCATTATGATGATTATGATTGGGAAAATAATGATACTTCTTATAATCTTGAAAATCTTCTTGGCACCAACTTAGAAAATTGTGATGATAATAATTGTTATACTATTGGTGCTATTCATACTATTGATGATAATAGTGATTATGCTAATGATATGCCAAGCCACAAGCTTGGGGATGCTATGTTTGATGAGAATGACATGTTTGAGAATTTATTTGCTGCAATTAATGTTTGTCCCAAGCTTGGGGATGCTATGCTTAATAAATATGATCTTTTTAGTCCCCCTACTTTGAATGATCAAATTTATTATGATGATGACATGCCTCCTATCTATGATAATTATTGTGATGATACTTATGTCATAAAAAGTAATGATGATTATATCTATAAAACTTGTCATAATTATGATTACCCTTTTTCTGAACATTACTCTTTTAATGTGGAAACAATTTATAGTATTCGAGTTTCATATGATACTCCCACTCCTATTGATGAGAAGAAATGTGCTTATGTGGAGAGTAATAAAAATTCTATGCTTGTGGATCATGAAAAGAATACTTTACGTGATAGCTATATTTATGAATCCATTCATGATACTACTGAAAATTATTATGAGAGAGGAACATATGATTCATGATGCTCCCGTTATGTTTCAATTCTTTACTTCTATGTGAGCATCATTGAAATCATCATGCCTAGCTAGAAGGCATTAAAGAAAAGCGCTTGTTGGGAGACAACCCAATACTTATACCTACTGTTTTTGTGTGTCCACATGATTAATCTACTGTATTAATCATGTTTTATATGTTTTATTTCAATAATGTGCCAAGTAAAGCCTTTGGGATAGTGTGGATGCTTGTTGATTTGATTCTATGCAAAAACAGAAACTTTTGCGTCCAGTTCTGGAATTTCTATTCTGTACTGGAGCGTGAAAAAATTCTGAAATTTTTACACAGTATTGGGTTACAAATTTTTTACGTTGTCCTAATTTTTCAGAATTTTTGGAGATACATAAGTATGGTTTTTAAATCGCTCACTACACGCTGTTCTGTTTTTGACAGATTCTGTTTTCGGTACATAGTTTGCTTGTTTTAGTGTTTCCATAGCTTATATTGAGTAATATAAATTGTGTAAATGATAGAATACAGTAGGCATTATGTTAGAACAATTATGAATCTTGTCTTGACAGTACCTAAGTGGATGATTTATTTTTATCATACTAACCTATCTCACGAAGTTCCGTTAAGTTTTATGTGATTGAAGTTCTCAAGTTTTGGGTGAGATATCGATATGAGGAGAATAAGGAGCGGCAAGACCCTAAGCTTGGGGATTCCCAAGGCACCCCAAGGTAATACTCAAGGAAGACTCAAGCGTCTAAGCTTGGGGATGCCCCGGAAGGCATCCCCTCTTTCGTCTTCAACACTATCGGTAACCTCACTTGGAGCTATATTTTTATTCATCACGTAATATGAGTTTTTCTTGGAGCATCATTTTATTCTGTTGATATTTTCTTTCTGTTATCAATAATCATGTTTTGTATCTTTTATTTCAATAAAATGCCAATTATAGCCTTTACCATGCTCAGTTTGCAAGTTCATGTGTTGCTGTTTGAAAACAGAAAGTTTTCTGTTATGTCCAGAATATTCCTGAATAGTCAGAACATGATAAAAATTTGAAATTTTTACACAGTAAGAATGCATGAGTTATATGTCACGTGGTAATTTTTCAGAATTTTTGGAGTTAGTGAAGTATGGATTCTTATTCCCTCTTTACAGACTGTTCTGTTTTGGCAGATTGCTGTTATAGTTGCATTGTTTGCATATGTTTGCGTGTTTAATGTTTCTATTTGTGGATAGGAGTATTAAATATGAAGAGGCATTTAGTATGCAATGTTTAATTATAATTTTAATGATTTGCTACAGTAGAGAATGTTAAGGTTTTGAGTTGATTTATACTAACTTATCTCACGAGTTCTTGTTGAGTTTTATGTGGATGAAGTTTTTAAGATTTAGAGAAACCATGATATGAGAGGAATTAAGGAGACACAAGAGCTCAAGCTTGGGGATTCCCAAGGCATCCCAAATTAATATTTCAAGAAGTCTCAAGAATATAAGCTTGGGGATGCCCCAGTAGGCATCCCACCTTTCTTCATCAACAATTATCGGTTAGTCTTGGTTGAGCCTAAGTTTTTGCTTCTTCACATGGGATGTGCTATTCTTGGAATGTCATTTTATTTTATTTTTCTTGCTGTTTGAATAAAATACTTAATATCTGTAATTTTTTAAATAAAAGAAAGTCCTCACATAGCTACTTAATTACTCAACTACTCATTTGATCTTCACTTATATCTTTTTGGAGTAGTTTGTCATTTACTCTTGTTCTTTACTTATATCCTATGAGTAAATTGTTGAAATGAATTGAATATCATAAAGTTGAAATTATATGTGCTTCATATGCTTGTATCATGTCTAGTAGTAGTTTCACATTTGGGTTAGAAAGTGAAATCTATTGAAGCTTGGCAATCACAATATTGGTCATACAAGCAATTCATGAATGATTAGTATAAGGAAGAGAACTTTCACATATAAATATATTATCTTGGACATCTTTTATGATTGTGAATACCCATTAATTATTTTCAAACTTGAGCAAATTAGTTGAAGTTGGACAAGGAAGACAACGTAATGAGTTATGTTTGGGTATATTTGCATAGAAGTTATATTGTTATGGATCCTCCAACATGTGGTGCTTGCTTAGGATCTTTTGCTAACCAAAAAGTCGTACTAAGTAGAGATACTACTTGTGCATCCAAAAACCCTTAAACCCAGTTTCTTGCCATGAGTGTCCACCATACCTACCTATGGATTGAATAAGATCCTTGAAGTAAGTTTTCATCGGTGCAAAAAGCAATAAAAATTGTTCCTAAATATGTATGATCATTTATTGCAAGGGAAAATAAGCGTTGTATGAACTTGTGATGTTAAAGAAATAAAAGCGATGGTCTGCATAATAAAGGTTGATATCACAAGGGGCAATATAACGCGCCGTTCCTTTGCATTAAGAGCTTGTGCATCCAAAAATAAAAAGCGCATGACAACCTCTGCTTCCCTCTGTGAAGGGCCTATCTTTTACTTTTATGTATTTACTTTTATGCACGAGTCAATAGTATTACTTCTCATTTCGACCTTAATTATTCTTTAGTTGGCAAGCATCATGTGGTGGGGAAAGATCCAGGCACATATGGCCAGTCAAATATATTTGATCATGAATTATTATTGTTGACAATTATCTCTATGATAAATAAGTTGGGAGGCGAAACATTAAGCCCCTATCTTTCTCTGTGTTCGATGGATGCCATTTGTTCTAAAAATATGCTTTGAGTACTAGCAATCATAGAAGACTAAATGATAATTGAGTATGTGGAGCTCTTACTTAGACTTTGTTGAAATTAAGTTGAATTGCAATTGTTTGGTGACTAAGAACATAGGTTGTTAAGTTTCAAGAGAATGCATTGTTTGAACCATAACATGTGAATTGATTGCTACTTTATCATGATGAGTTTTATGAAATGAGCTACTGTTTATGATATATAATGATGCTAGGAAAAGTGATTGAAATTATCATTGATCAAACTTATGCACTATGCTAGATTTCACACTTCATAAATTATTTCTTTTATCATTTACCTACTCGAGGACGAGCAGGAATTAAGCTTGGGGATGCTGATACGTCTCCAACGTATCTATAATTTATGAAGTATTCATGCCATGTTTATTATAGTTTTGTATGATTTTGGTGCACTTTTATATGGCTTTTATATGATTTTTATGGACTAACATATTGACCTAGTGCCCAGTGCCAGTTGCTGTTTTCTGCTTGTTTTTGGTTTTCCAGAAAATCCATATCAAACGAAGTCCAAATGCAGCGAAACTTTTTGATGATTTTTTCTGGAAGGAAACAGACCCAGGAAGCTTCGGAGGAGCAGCAGAAGAGCCACAGGGGCCTCACGAGCCACCTGGGCGCGCCTGCCCCCCTTAGGCGCGCCCTGGTGCCTCGTGGGCTCCCTGTGGCACCTCTTTGCGTGATTCCAACGCTGAAAAATCATATATATTCAGAAACCCCCGAAAGTTAACCTAGATGAGTTTTTTACGCCGCCGCAAGCCTCTGTTCCGAAGCGATCTCATCTGGAGCTCCATTCCGGCACCCTGCCGGAGGGGGGGGGGGAATCATCACCGGAGGCCATCTTCATCATCCCGACGGTCTCCATGATGAGGAGGGAGTAGTTCACCCTCGGGGCTGAGGGTATGTACTAGTAGCTATGTGTTTGATCTCTCTCTCTCGTGTTCTTGATTTGGCACGATCTTGATGTACCGCGAGCTTTGTTAATATAGTTGGATCATATGGTGTTTCTCCCTCGCTATCTTGTTGTGATGAATTGAGTTTTTACCTTTGAGGTTTCACTATTATCGGATTGAATACTTTGTTGGATTTGAGAACACTTGATGTATGTCTTGCATATGAATACCTGTGGTGACAATGGGGTATTATATTGATTCACTTGATGTATGTTTTGGCACTCAACTCGCGGATTCCCGAGGTGACATTGGGGTAATATATGCATAGGGGTTGATGCACGTTTTCGTCCTGCTTTCTCCGGTAGAAATCTTGGGGCACTCTTTGAAGTTCTTTGTGTTGGATTGAATATTATGAATCTGAAGTTGTTTGATGCATATCGTATAATCAACTCACAGATACTTGTGGTGACATTGGTGTATCTAGGTGACATTAGGGTTGGTTGATGTGTTTCATATGGTGTTATTTTAGTATGAACTCTAGGGCTATTCGTGACACTTATAGGGATGGCTCAATAGATTGATCGGAAAGGATAATTTTGAGGTGGTTTCGTACCCTACAACAATTTCTATCTTATGTTCTCCGCGAATAGGAACTTTGGAATGATTCTTTGTCACACGTTGAGGGATTGTTATATGATCCAATTATGTTAGCATTGTTGAGAGATTGCACTAGTGAAAGTATGAACCCTAGGCCTTGTTTTTAAGCATTGCAATACCGTTTGTGCTCCGTTTTATCACTTGCTACCTTGCTGTTTTTATATTTTCAGATTATAAAAACCTATATCTACTATCCATACTACACTTTTATCACCATCTCTTCGCCGAACTAGCGCACCTATACAATTTCCATTGTATTGGGTGTGTTGGGGACACAAGAGATTTCTTGTATTTGGTTGCAGGGTTGTTTGAGAGATACCATCTTCAACCTACGCCTCCCACGGATTGATAAACCTTAGGTCATCCACTTGAGGGAAAATTGCTATTGTCCTACAAAACTCTGCGCTTGGAGGCCCAACACGAGTCTACAAGAATAAGTTGTGTAGTAGACATCACCCACCGTATGCTATTTTCATGAGAGAAGCCTCTAGTGAAAACTATGGCCCCTGGGTCAACTTCTATCATATATTAAAAATCCTAAAAATACCTTGCTTCACTTTTACTTTATTTATTTTATTTTGTATTTTTGTTCGATCTATCTATCTATCACCATAAAATTTAATCTTGCAATTAACCGCCAAGGGATTGACAACCCCTTATTTGCGTTGGGTGCAAGGATTTGTTATTTTGTGTGCATGTACTGTTAATGAGGTGTTGCGTGATTGTCCTACTGGATTGATAACCTTGGTTTCCTAACTGAGGGAAATACTTATCTCTACTGTATTGCATCATCCCTTCCTCTTCGAGGAAAAACCAACGCAGATCACAAGTAGCAATTTCCCGTTTCTTCTTTTGCTTGTTGGGAGCTTTCCCGTGTAAATAGTTTTTCTCATTTTTGTTTTGTCTTCTTTAATTTGCTTCCTTCAAGAAAAAAACTAAAAACTCTAAATATATTTCAGTGTGTTTCTCTGAAATTATTTTCTTTTGTTGAGTCATTGTAAGGAGAAGACCACGATGAAAATGTTGAGTGGCTCTCGTATGCATTATTGTTGATCTAACAAAGAGCCCATATTGCCTTGTCTTCTCCTTTGAATAAAATGTTTGCAGATTCTAGCTTAGTCCACGACACTCTTGCACTATTATTATTTTCATATCATTCGGTCGTGCAAGTGAAAGGCAATAATGACGATGATTTTATGAAGTGACTGTGGCACGGAAAAGCGGGTATGAACTCAACTTGTTTTTGTTTTTGTAAATATGTTTAACTGAGTATCCATGATTCAGCATATTATGATTAAACATGTTTATGATGACAATTAGACACTATAGTTGCTCATGCCATGCTTAAGTAGCTAGGAGTGGATAATGATTTATCTTGGGTGTCAACATGCATTAAAATGATCATGATGTAGTATGATGATATGGTATCCTCCTCTGAATGTTTCGAGTGGCTTGACTTGGCACATGTTCACACATGTAGTTGATTCAAAACCAACATAGCCTCCACGATATTTATGTTCATGGTGCTTATATCCTACTCATGCTAGTATTCAATGTTGATTATTCATAATGCATGATTATGACCGTTTTCGCTCTCTAGCTAGTCGCTTCTCTACCTATTTGCTAGCCTTTGCCTGTACTAAGCGGGAATACTGCTTGTGCATCAAAACCCGTAAACCAAAGTTATTCCAGATGAGTCCACTATATCTACCTATATGCGGTATTACCCTGCCGTTCTAAGTAAATGTGCATGTGCCACCTCTAAATATTCAAATGAACATCTGTTTTGTGTGCCCCTACCGCTCATGGAGCAACAGGGGGCGGTCAATATCTTCCATGCTAAGCGGGTTATTCTCATGATTAGTGTTTATTCACTTGTCCTTGCACGAGAGGGGCTGGTAATCGGGATGCCCAGTCCCATAATTAAAATTGCAAAATAATAAAACAAACTCCACCGGAAAGTTGTTGGTATGGAGGGCACCCGAGGATTCAGCTAGCCATGGCTTGTGTTTGTTGGTGGAGGGGGAGCAAACTTTACTTTACCGCTTGGGAACCACCACTAATGTGTTTAGCATGGAAGATATTGAAAACTCTCGGTCGTGACGTTGACAGGAAAGGCATACCTCCCAAAATTATATTTATCCCTGATTTAAGCTTCGAGCTCTGGCACCTCTGCAAATCCATGCTTCCCTCTGCGAAGGGCCTATCTATTTACTTTTATGTTATTTTACTTTTATTGTTGAGTCACCACCTTCTTAAATAAGCACCAGTCCTGAGAGCACTATTGTCATTCTCATGCATTGTGTATAGTTAATGTTGTGTGAATCATGACTGGATCTCTTCTACCATGAATTACAATGTCTAGTCACTGCTTGAACTTTGGAGGTGCTCTGCATTTATGTTTTGCGGTCTCAGAAATGGCTAGCGAGATACCATGCTGTCATATTATATCATGATTGTTTTGACAAAGTGTTGGCATTTGAGATATCTTATTATTGCTCGCTAGTTGATTATGCCATTGATGTGAGTGAATACAATTTCTAAGAGTTATCATTTGCATGGTTAGTTATGATCTTTGCTGAAAACTTGGGTACTATTTAAGCATATATATAGATACAAGAACAAAAGAGTTCGTAAAAGTTTTTCTTTATCACTTTCAGTTTGTCAACTGAATTGCTTGAGGACAAGCAATGAGTTAAGCTTGGGGGAGTTGATACGTCTCCGTCGTATCTACTTTTCCAAACACTTTTGCTCTTGTTTTGGACTCTAATTTGCATGATTCGAATGAAACTAACCCGGACTGACGCTGTTTTCAGCAGAACTACCATGGTGTTGTTTTTTGTGCAGAAATAAAAGTTCTTGGAATTGGACGAAACTTTTTGGAGATTTTTTATGGATTAAATAAAAAATACTGGAGCCAAGATCCACTGGAGGGGGGCCACCTGCTGCCCATGAGGCACCAGGGCGCGCCACCCCCCTGGCGCGCCCTGGTGGCTTGTGGGGCCCACGTGGCTCCGCTGACCCTAATATCAGGCCTATAAATTCATAATTCCAGAGAAAAAAATAGGAGAGGAAGTTCCATTGCATTTCATGATACGGAGCCGCCGCCACCTCCTGTTCTTCATCGGGAGGCCAGATCTGGAGTCCGTTCTGGGCTCCAGAGAGGGGGATCTTCCGTCATCGTCATCATCAACCATCCTTCATCACCAATTTCATGATGCTCACCGCCGGGAGTGAGTAATTCCTTCGTAGGCTTGCTGCACGGTGATGAGTTGGATGAGATTTATCATATAATCGAGTTAGTTTTGTTAGGGCTTGATCCCTAGTATCCACTATGTTCTGAGATTGATGTTGCTATGACTTTGCTACGCTTAATGCTTGTCACTAGGGCCTGAGTGCCATGATTTCAGATCTGAACCCTTTATGTTTTCATGAATATATTTGTGTTCTTGATCCGATCTTGCAAGTTATACGCACCTGCTATGTGTTATGATCCGCATACCCCAAGGTGACAATAATTGGGATTATTTCTGATGATTACCATAGTTTGAGGAGTTCATGTATTCACTATGTGTTAATGCTTTGTTCCGGTTCTCTATTAAAAGGAGGCCTTAATATCCCTTAGTTTCCTTATGGACCCCGCTGCCACGGGAGGGTAGGACAAAAGATGCCATGCAAGTTCTTATCACAAGCACGTATGACTATATACGGAATACATGCCTACATTACATTGATGAATTGAAGCTAGTTCTATGTCGCCCTAGGTTATGACTGTTACATGATGAATGTTATCCAACATAATCACCGATCCAGTGCCTACGAGTTTTTCACATATTGTTCTATGCTAAGTTATTACTGTTGCTACTACTGTCACAATTGCTACTACTATTGTTGCTACCGTTACTGCTACTGTTACTATTATTGCTATTGCTATCAAACTACCATACTACTGTGCTACTGATCACTTGCTGCAGATATTTAGTCTCCAGGTGTGGTTGAATTGACAACTCAATTGCTAATACTTGCAAATATTCTTTGGCTCCCCTTGTGTCGAATCAATAAATTTGGGTTGAATACTCTACCCTCGAAAACTGTTGCGATCCCCTATACTTGTGGGTTATCAATGAGTGATGGTATTTAGATGAAATTCAATATGTAATTGTCATAACCTAGAGCGATACACAATAGCTATACTCATCAATCGTATGTAGGCATGTATTCCGTATATAGTCATACGTGCTTGCGGTAAGAACTTGCATGACATCTTTTGTCCTACCCTCCCGTGGCAGCGGGGTACTACAAGAAACTAAGGGTAGTTAAGACGCTACTTTTAATAGAGAACTGATACGTCTCCGTCGTATCTATAATTTTTGATTGTTTCATGCCAATATTTTACAACTTTTATATACTTTTGGCAACATTTTATATGATTTTCTTGGACTAACATATTGATCCAGTGCCCAGTGCCAATTCCTGTTTGTTGCATGTTTTTTGTTTCGTAGAAAATCCATATCAAACGAAGTCCAAACGCGATAAAAATTTACGGAGATTTATTTTGGAATATATGTGATTTTTGGGATAAAGAATCAACGCGAGACGATGCCCGAGGAGACAGCAAGCCTGGAGGGCGCGGCCCCCCTTGGACGTGCCTAGGGGGCTTGTGGCTCCCCTGTAGGTCGGTTGAGGGTGTCCTTCTGCCGCAAGGAAGCTAATATCCAGATAAAAATCCCCTCAAAATTTCAGCCCAATCGGAGTTACGGATCTCCGGGAATTTAAGAAACGGTGAAGGGACAGAAAACAGAGATGCGAAACAGAAGAGAATAGAGAGAGAGATCCAATCTCGGAGGGGCTCCTCCCCTCCTAGAGCCATGGCGGCCATGGACCAGAACGGGAACTCTCCTCCCATCTAGGGGGAGGCCAAGAAAGAAGAAGAAGGAGGGGGGCTCTCTCCCCTTCTCTCCCGGTGGCGCCGGAACGCCGCCGGGGCAATCATCGTGACGGCGATCTACACCAACAACTTTGCCGCCGTTAACACCAACTCTCTCCCCCTCTATGCAGCGGTGTAACACCTCTTCTCCCCGCTGTAATCTCTACTTAAACTTGGTGCTTAACGCTATATATTATTATCCAATGATATGTGGCAATCCTATGATGTTTGAGTAGATTCGTTTTGTCCTATGGGTTGATTTATGATTGTGATTGGTTTGAGTTGTATGTTTTATTTTGGTGCTGTCCTATGGTGCCCTCCGTGTCACGCAAGCGTGAGGGATTCCCGCTATAGGGTTTGCAATACGTTCATAATTCTCTTATAGTGGGAGGCTAGAGTGACAGAAGCTTACACCCGAGTAAGGGGGTTGTTGCGTATGGGAGTAAAGGGGACTTGTTACTTAATGCTATGGCTGGGTTTTACCTTAATGATCTTTGGTAGTTGCGGATGCTTGCTAGAGTTCCAATCATAAGTGCATATGATCCAAGTACGGAAAGTATGTTAGCTCATGCCTCTCCCTCATATAAAATTGCAATAATGATTATGGGTCTAGTTATCGATTGCCTAGGGACAAATCCTTTTCTTGTGTTACAAAAGCTTTCTACTAAACAACTAACTTTTATGATCTTGCAAATTACTCATAGTTTTATTCTCGCTAAATATTCCTAGTTTTATTCTTGCGAAGTAGTTCTAGCATTACACCTACAAAGTACTTCTAGTTTCATACTTGTTCTAGGTAAAGCAAACGTTAAGTGTGCGTAGAGTTGTATCGGTGGTCGATAGAACTTGAAGGGAATATTAATTCTACCTTTAGCTCCTCATTGGGTTCGACACTCTTATTTATCGAGAAAGGCTACAACTGATCCCCTATACTTGTGGGTAATCAAGACCTTTTTCTGGCGCTGTTGCCGGGGAGCAATAGTGTGGGGTTGATATTCTCGTGTGTGCTTGTTTGCTTTATCACTAAGTAGATTTTATTTTCTGTTCTAAGTTGTTTTATATCTTTAGTTACGGATATGGAACACGAAATACCAAAAAAATTAGTTGTACTTGCTACTCATGGAGATGGGGAACCTCCTAAAACCCTCGATGCTGGTTATGTGAAAAACATTAAATACTACTTTGATAATCCTGATAAATCTCCATTCAACTTGATAATGGGATATACTTTGGATCAACGGGAATACTTTAGGGATTATCGCTTGTCTCAAAAAGGGAAACTCTTATGGGATCAAATTGATTATTTGCATTGGTATGCTTGAAATTTATGCTTAAGATATGATTATACTTGTTGCTCTAAGATGAAGGCTCCACACCTTCCCTTTTCATGTAAATTTAATGATAATGAAACCTTGGCTTCTTATGCTAACGGTGTATATGATTACTATGATGTGGAACAAATAGAAGATTTTTTTGCTTTTAAGGGTGCTTATGAAATTGAATCTTTGTTTGAAAAGTATGAAAATTATGATGATGCTGTTTACCGATCTGAAAATTATGCTATACTTAAATATTGCTATGAGAATTATGAATACAATGCCGATATTAATGTGTTTATTGAGAAAGTCTCCGCTGCCCAAGAAGAGACTAATATTTTGTAGGAACCTATGGAAGAAGAAATTGCTCAAACTGTGAGCTCATTAGATGAAAAAGATGACGAGGAGAGTGAAGAACAAAAGGAGGAAGAGCGGATTAGCTACCCGTGCCCACCTTCTAATGAGAGTAACTCTTCAAGTCATACATTGTTTAATTTCCCTTCGTGCTTACCGAAGGATGAATGCTATGATCCCTTTGATTCGTTTGAAATATCCCTTTTTTGATGAAATTGATGCTTGCTATGCTTGTTGCCATGATGCCAATATGAATGATGCTTATGGAGATGAACTTGCTATAGTTCCCTTTGTTAAACATGAAATTGTTACTATTGCACCTACACATGATAGTCCTATTATCTTTTTGAATTCTCCAAACTACACTATATCAGAGAAGTTTGTGCTTATTAAGGATTATATTGATGGGTTGCGTTTTACCGTTGCACATGATGATTTTGATGGATATAATATGCATGTGCTTGCTTCTCCTACTTGCAATTATTATGAGAGAGGAACCACATCTCGAACTCTCTATGTTTCCAATACGATCAAATTGCAAGAAACTGTTTATGCTATGTATCGGCCTTTTTTATGTGTGCATGAATTGTTCTTTTATGACATGGCGATGCATAGGAAGGGAGTTAGACTTCATCATTGCATGATATATATTGCTTTGTGCTCACTACATAAATTACAAATCATTGTTAATTAAAATTGGCTTTGATATACCTTGGGATCCGGGTGGACCGATTACTTGAGCACTTTATGCCTAGCTTAATGGTTTTAAAGAAAGCGCTGCCTGGGAGACAACCCGGAAGTTTTAGAAAGTCATTTATTTCTGTTGTGTGCTTTTAAAAAGTTTAAAAACAAAAAATATAGAGGGGAACCTAAAAACTTTTTTCAAAAAGAGAAGCGATTGGAAGGTTATGCATTGGAGAAGTGAGGGTCGACCTTGAACACTTGTGTTCATGCTCATGGAAACAATGTAGAATTTTTCATAGAAGTTTCTCGCAAAAATAATTATCCCCTTGTACAAATTCATTGTATTATAAAAATAATGTGCCAAGATTTACCTTTAGGATGTTTAAATTGCTTGTTTGGTGTGTGCTGTGAAAAAACAGAAACTTTTGCTGTAGTGCTTGAATTTTGATAATTTACTGGAATGTGCAAAAATTCTGAAATTTTTACACAGTACTGCTATGCAAATTTTTTATCTTGTCCTAATTTTTCATAATTTTTTGAGTTACAGAAGTATATGTACCATCTGTATCTTTACAGACTGTCCTGTTTTCACAGATTGCTGTTATAGTTTCGTTATTTGCGTATGTTTGAAATCTTGTTGAGCCCCATTTACTTGGGAGCCATAGAATTGTGATAGCATACAGTGGGTAATGTTTGATTATAATTATACAATAATGTTACAGCAGGACATGATGGGATTTGATGTTATATGTACTAACCCCTCTAATAAAAAGTTCGGTTAAGTTTTGTGTGGATGAAGTGTTCGAAGAACGAGGAGGTATCGATATGAGGAGAATAAGGAGAGGCAAGAGCTCAAGCTTGGGGATGCCCAAGGCACCCCAAGTAAATATTCAAGGAGACTCAAGCGTCTAAGCTTGGGGATGCCCCGGAAGGCATCCCATCTTTCTTCCACAATTATCGGTATGTCTCGGTTTTGTTTTGTTCACATGATATGCGTAAATTCTTGGAGCGTCGTGTGCTTTTTCTTTTTCTTTTAATAATGCACCATGCTGGTATGAGATAGTCCTTGATTGATTTATAGAATGCTTCATGCACTTCACTTATATCTTTTGAGTTTGGCTTTATAGAATGCTTCATTTGCTTCACTTATATCATTTGAAGTTTGGATGCCTGTTTCTCTACATATAGAAAACCGTTATTTGTAGAATGCTCTAATTCTTCACTTATATTTATTAGAGCGTGGGCAAGTCTTTTGTAGAAAGATTAAACTCTCATGCTTCACTTATATCTATTTAGAGAGTCAACAGGAATTGGTCATTCACATGGTTAGTCATAAAATCCTAAATAAAACTTGTAGATCACTGAATATGATAAGTTTGATTCTTTGCAATAGTTTTGCGATATTAAGATGGTGATATGTGGGAGGTACTAGTGAATGATTGTGGTTTAGTAAGAATATTGGTGTTAAGGTTTGTGATTCCCGAAGCATGCACGTATGGTCTGTCGTTATGCTAAGAAGTTGGAGCATGATTTATTATTGATTGTCTACCTTATGAGTGGCGGTCGGGGACGAGCGATGGTCTTTTCCTACCAATCTATCCCCCTAGGGGCATGCGTAGTAGTACTTTGCTTCGAGGGCTAATAAACTTTCGCAATAAGTATGTGAGTTCTTTATGACTAATATGAGTCCATGGATTATATGCACTCTCACCTTTCCGCAATTTGCTAGCCTCTTCGGTACCGTGCATTGCTCTTTCTCACCTCGAGAGTCGGTGCAAACTTCGCCGGTGCATCCAAACCCCGTGATATGATATGCTCTATCACACATAAGCCTCCTTATATCTTCCTCAAAACAGCCACCATACCTACCTATTATGGCATTTCCATAGCCATTCCGAGATATATTGCCATGCAACTTCCACCGTTCTTTTTATATGACAAACATCATCATTGTCATATTACTTTGCATGATCATATAGCTGACATAGTATTTGTGGATCAGCCACCGTTCATCATTTTCATACATGTTACGCTAGCATCATTGCACATCCTGGTACACTGCCAGAGGCATTCATATAGAGGTTCTAGTTTCGAGTTGTAATTTTGAGTTGTAAGTAAATAGAAGTGTGATGATCATCATTATTAGAGCATTGTCCCAGTGAGGAAAGAATGGTGGAGACTAATGAGTCCTCGAAAAAGTGGGGATGATGTCCATGAGACTGTTCTAAAAAAAATAGGCCAAAAAGAGCCCATAAAAAAAAGAGAAAAAAATGAAAAAATGAGAGAAAAAGAGAGAAGGGGCAATGTTACTATCCTATTACCACACTTGTGCTTCAGAGTAGCACCATGTTCTTCATATAGAGAGTCTCCAGAGTTGTCACTTTCATATAACTAGTGGGAATTTTTCATTATAGAACTTGGCTTGTATATTCCGATGATGGGCTTCCTCAAATGTCCGAGGTCCTCATGAGCAAGCAAGTTGGATGCACACTCACTTAGTTTTCAGTTTGAGCTTTCATACACTTATAGCTCTTAGTGCATCCGTTGCATGGCAATCCCTACTCCTCGCATTGATATCGATTGATGGGCATCTCCATAGCCCATTGATCCGCCTAGTTGATGCGAGACTTTCTCCCTTTTTGACTTCTCCTTATTGATCTCTATCATCATTCTATTCCACCCATAGTGCTATATCCATGGCTTGCGCTCATGTATTGCGTGGGGGTTGAAAAAGCTGAAGCGCATAAAAAGTATGAACCAATTGCTCGGCTTGTCATCGGGGTAGTGCATGATAGATACTTTATGTTAAGAAGATGGAGCATGACAGGATTATATGATTTTGTAGGGATAACTTTCTTTAGCATCTTTATTTTGAAAGACAAGATTGTTTGTTGGTATGCCTGAGTATTGATGTCTTTATATCAAATTATAGACTATTGCTTTGAATCACTCGTGTCTTAATATTCATGCCATGATTAGATTATATGATCAAGATTATGCTAGGTAGGATTCCACATCAAAAATTATCTTTTTATCATTTACCTACTCGAGGACGAGTAGGAATTAAGCTCGGGGATGCTGATACATCTCCGTCGTATCTATAATTTTTGATTGTTTCATGCCAATATTTTACAACTTTTATATACTTTTGGCAACATTTTATATGATTCTTGGACTAACATATTGATCCAGTGCCCAGTGCCAGTTCCTGTTTGTTGCATGTTTTTTGTTTCGTAGAAAATCCATATCAAACGAAGTCCAAACGCGATAAAAATTTACGGAGATTTATTTTGGAATATATGTGATTTTTGGGATAAAGAATCAACGCGAGACGATGCCCGAGGAGACGGCAAGCCTAGAGGGCGCGGGCCCCCCCTTGGACGCGCCTAGGGTGCTTGTGGCTCCCCTGTAGGTTGGTTAAGGGTGTCCTTCTGCCGCAAGGAAGCTAATATCCGGATAAAAATCCCCTCAAAACTTCAGCCCAATCGGAGTTACGGATCTCCGGGAATTTAAGAAACGGTGAAGGGCCAGAAAACAAAGACGCGAAACAGAAGAGAACAGAGAGAGAGAGAGAGAGATCCAATCTCGGAGGGGCTCCTCCCCTCCGAGAGCCATGGCGGCCATGGACCAGAACGGGAACTCTCCTCCTATCTAGGGGGAGGCCAAGAAAGAAGAAGAAGGAGGGGGGCTCTCTCCCCCTCTCTCCCGGTGGCGCCGGAACGCCGCCGGGGCAATCATCGTGACGGTGATCTACACCAACAACTTCGCCGCCGTCAACACCAACTCTCTCCCCCTCTATGCAGCGGTGTAACACCTCTTCTCCCCGCTGTAATCTCTACTTAAACATGGTGCTTAACGCTATATATTATTATCCAATGATATGTGGCAATCCTATGATGTTTGAGTAGATTCGTTTTGTCCTATGGGTTGATTTATGATCGTGATTGGTTTGAGTTGTATGTTTTATTTTGGTGCTGTCCTATGGTGCCCTCCGTGTCGCACAAGCGTGAGGGATTCCCGCTGTAGGGTTTGCAATACGTTCATAATTCTCTTATAGTGGTCGGCTAGAGTGACAGAAGCTTACACCCGAGTAAGGGGGTTGTTGCGTATGGGAGTAAAGGGGACTTGTTACTTAATATTATGGTTGGGTTTTACCTTAATGATCTTTGGTAGTTGCGGATGCTTGCTAGAGTTCCAATCATAAGTGCATATGATCCAAGTACGGAAAGTATGTTAGCTCATTCCTCTCCCTCATATAAAATTACAATAATGATTACCGGTCTAGTTATCGATTGCCTAGGGACAAATCATTTTCTTGTGTTACAAAAGCTTTCTACTAAACGACTAACTTTTAATATCTTGCAAATTACTCGTAGTTTTATTCTCGCTAAATATTCGTAGTTTTATTCTTGCGAAGTAGTTCTAGCATTACACCTACAAAGTACTTCTAGTTTCATACTTGTTCTAGGTAAAGCAAACGTTAAGTGTGCGTAGAGTTGTATCGGTGGTCGATAGAACTTGAAGGGAATATTAATTCTACCTTTAGCTCCTCGTTGGGTTCGACACTCTTATTTATCGAGAAAGGCTACAACTGATCCCCTATACTTGTGGGTAAACAAGAACCGGGACAAAGCATTAACACATAGTGAATACATGAACTCCTCAAGTTAAAGTCATCCACGTTGATATCGCAATCAGTGTCGCCTTGGGAGTCTAAGGTTCAGAACAATAACAGATACATACAACTTGCAGATAAGATCAAGAACACAAATATATTCATGAAATATGGAAACATAACATGTTCAAATCTGAAATCATGGCACTCGGGCCTTAGTTACAAGCATTAAGCATAGTGAAGTCATAGCAATATCAATCTCAAAACATAGTGAATACCAGAGATCAAGCCCTAACAAATTGACATGATTACATATGAAATTTCATCCAACTCTAATCTACCTCCAATATGCCTACAAAGGGACTACTCACACATGATTGTGAGCATCATGAAATTGTTGATGGAGCAGGATTGGTGATGATGACGACGACAAATCCCTCTCTCCGGAGCCACGAACGGACTCCAGATCAGGACTCCCGACGAAGAACATCAGGTGGCGGCGGCTCCGTATCATAAAACACGATAAAACTTTCTCCTTATTTTTTTTCTCGAAAGATATGAATATGTAGCGCTGGAATTAGGTCAGACGAAGGTCCAGCGAGGCCACAAGCTCAGGTGGCACGGCCTGGGGATAATTAAAATTCATAGAAAAAAAAGAACTATGAAATCATACGTACATGATGCTTGGATTGTATGGTTCTAGAACTAAACTTACTTGGTTGGCACTGTGCTCATGCTTCTAGACATCCAAGAACATTACAATCTCGTCTGCGCACAGTGAATAATTATTCCAAATAATTCAATACCTAATAGAATTTTTCTCTAACCCTGATCGATTGAACCACATAATATAATTTTTTTTGAGGAAATGAACCACGTAATATGCCTCATTCGCATTTTTCTTTTGAGAGTGGCCTCATTCGCGTCTACACATAATATATATAGCTAGTTAGGCCGGCCGCAGGCGGCTTGCTGGGTTTCAGGGCTAAGTGTCTGACCTGTGTTCTTGTACTGAAACGGGGGGTGTGTACACAAACATCGCCCCATGGAGTGATGATTTTCAGCATATCTTCTTCGCCCGTGAAACAAGAAATTCGAACAAGGAGGCACACAACTTGCCTCGTAGTGCCTTCGTGAGGAATTCGGATGGCGTGTATGGCTAAAGAGTACGCCTTGGCCTTGCCCAAGGTGTCAGCCTCCATGTGAAGACGCTCTTCATATCATCATCCTTTGTCCAGCACCGCTCAATTTTGGCTCGCTATTGGACCTGATCTCCATAGACGAAATTTGGGACGTCAACCCCTGCCCCTTGCATCCTCGGCAAAGACATCTGGCCTTCTGTGACGCTTTTCATTTTGTGGAAAATTTGGGACTCCTGCAACATTATTATCTTCCTCAACGAACGGCACTCTCTCGGTGTAACTATTAGGAATAGGAACATAGTCTCACACTTCACCCTATGGTGTTTAGGTTTAGGAATGCTACTCCGAAGGATGCCGCTATGTCTTGGTGGCATTACCCTGCCTCATGGTCTAGCGCACTCTGTAAACACCTACTACTCCGTAAAATTTTGAGTAATACATTCAGCGGGGACCCTCTACCCCCCTCTCCCTTTCCCCTATGCTAAGCGAGCATGCTCATTGATGGTGACTAAGAGTTGGCTGGATTTCCTTCCTTCCCAGTCCGATGGCTGACTGTACTAAGTGTGCTTTTGTTGAATAATAAAGTCCCCAATATTCCACGCAAAAAAAAAAGATTGATTAGAAATGGACCTGATCCCTTCCCATAAAATTATTGTTGTGTTACCATATATACATAAGATTGCCATGAATAGAGATTAATTTGTGACCGTGATCGATTCTTTCCCATAAATTTGTTACTGTGTTACCAATATACGTAAGATTGATCTGATGATGATTAGAGGTTGATTTCCGACCATGATCATTTCCTTCCATAAATATATGATGGTATTACCAAATATATATAAGATTATTGATCTGATTTGGCAGTCCAAATAAGAACCGGTTTAAATATACTTGTGGAAGGATGGGGGAGGGGGGGGGGGGGGCATAGCATACGTCTAAAAAAAAAGTGGATGGTGGGGGTCGTACGTGGGAGGACGAAGGAAGAGGTGGTGGGAATAAAATTTTGAAATAAGGTGGAACCTTACATTCTTTGTAAGTAGTATTTTTTTTTTTGAAAAGGAGGAACAGCCCCCGGCCTCTGCATCAGGACGATGCATACGGTCATCTTATTAAAATCCAAACAAAGTGCACAGTTCGGTACAACTCACAAAAGGAGCAAGAAAGATGAAAAAAAACAAAGCCACAACCGGCGGTATAAAAAGGCTAGATGACTAAACACCTATCCTATTATTGGACCGCCATCCAAATCGGTTGTAGATAACCCGTGCGACCGTCTCCCATCGGTTGCACCCAGTAGCCAAATGCTCCCTGGAGTCCGTATGAGTGAGTGGCGATCATGAACGGATCCAAGCTGTAGCCCTGTATATTACCTGCAAAAAGTTCATGAGATTTTGCCTGTTAAAGATCATATTATTTCTGCAGTTTTATATAGCCCAAAGTAATGCACATATTCCTATCCGAATACGTCCCGCAATAACTTGTTCCACTCCAGCAAGCCACGTCCCAAATAACATGTCGATGCTGGCTGGAGGGGATATGTTGAAGGCTATATGGATCGAACGCCAAAGCAACTTAGCAAGCGGGCAATCAATGAATAGGTGTTGAATCGTTTCGTCGTTGTTACAAAAACAACATCGTGGACCAAATGTTTTCTCTTTCCCGCAAAAAGAAAATTTCTTTATAAAATTGGATCTTCGTTTCGTAATAACAGAGAGTTGATAGCTTCGTCCTTGTTTATCTAATTTGAAACTAGAAAGGTAGTTAGTTATTGCTGCACTCCCCTGGTAGATGGAAGTTCGGCCTAGACTTATCGGTACAGTAGTCGTAGGTCATGTACTTGCTCTTGGCGTTCTTGTACGCCGCCTCCTGCGCGGGCGTCAGGCTCCGGATCGTGTTCCACGACAGGCTCAGGGAGCCACACGGCGAGCCTCCGGTGGCGGGGCAGCCGTAGACGTCGAAACCCTGTAACACGGCGGTGAACGGCGCACGGTTCCAGTCAATCCTGTATTTGCCATTGTCCGTGGCCCAAGCGGAGCCGTCCCAGAGGCTCCCCCGGATCTTCATCGGCCTCGCCGGGAACTGGCCGGGCGTGAGGTTCTTGAGCACCCGTATGGGCGTGTCGTCGACGAACATCCTGCAGTTGATCAAGGTGCACGTGATATATACATATATGCATAATGCATTGATCAGCTAGAGCAGATTGGAAAAGGACTGGCTAGGGGGTGTGGATGGACTTACACGAGTTGGTAGGGGTTCCAGAGTATCTTGTAGTCATGGAAATCGGCACCCGGGTCGAACCAAAGGTCGAACTTCTGCTCCCTCTCACCTTTGCCGTTTAGGAAGATGTTGGTCTGGAGAGCGACCGGCTTGCCCTCCACGTTGCCCAAGAACTCGAAATCCACCTCGTCGTGGTCACCGTACTCAGGTTCCGACGTGAGCTACAAGAATATAGGGCGCGGCTAGCCAGCGCCGCTGCGCTCGTTCGTTTTTCCGAGCGCACCCTCCACGTGCGCGCCGAACAGAACGACTCCAGCAGTACTCTGCGTGATGCATGCGTTGCTAGCCGTCACAACCAGCGCCCTCATCCGCCACACATCCATCAATCAGGCAGCAGCTAGCCAACACGTACGTGTGCATGGCAAAGTAGCTGGTGCGTTGATGTCTAGCACGCGCGAGTGTGCTAGCTTAGTGCTTTCCGCTTTGCTATGTCTTCTTGAACGCGTGCGACTGCTTGTGTTGCCTAGCACGATGTGTCGCCGCCCGTCGTCAATCCCTCACCGTCCGATCCATCCGCGTGCTGCCTAGCGTACCGTGCCGAGCGCCATTTCGCTGGCCGATCCGTCCTCATGCCGTCTAGCGTACCACTCATTTACCGTTGGCCGGGAGCCGGGATGACCGATCTGACGACCCCGACGCTAGACTACGTCTCTCAGTGTGGTGGATCGCATCCCTCATGACCTCTTGTGGCGACCACCACTACTACCTCAAAGTGAAACGGAGCCACGCCGATCCTCCCGACCTCCTCTACAATGAACAGTACGACAGCTGACCTGTGCCTTTTGCGGCGACCACCACTACTACCTCAAAGTGAAACGGAGCCACGCCCCGAAACCAAGGCATCACTTCGTTGCATACCGCGTCTGTCATGTGACGCTCGTCTATATCAAGCAAGTTCACCGAAACGGAAGATTGTGTGAGCACCTATATGTCATACGACTAGTCTTCTACTACATCGTATCACACCTCTTCATCGGTCCGGACCATAGAGGTAACTATCGCGATCTCCTCGTCGTACTAACCATGGTGTGTCGCTGACAAGGTCAGGTAATGCTATCACATACCAAAGTCACTATAAAGTCTGTCGGTATTATACCGACTTGAGGTCAAGACCAACATCACTCGACCAGGCACCTTTAGCCATCCAACGAAGGCCACCTAATTTTTTCGGCGGTTTTTACATTCGTCTTTTACACTAGTGTAAAAAACGCTCTTATATTATCGGACGGAGGGAGTAGCATGCATCCTCTGTGCAAAAGTAAAAAACATGCAACAACTTTGCTTGTGATTTCAGGCAACTCATGCTAAAATTTGAAGCAACTAGTGCCATGCATTAAAAAAGGGGTTGCTGCCCCTGTAAGCTCCTTGCAGTAATATAGGCAACCCTTGTGTGAAAAAAGGAACAACGACGAAACAGCAAGTAGAGGATAACATATATAAGTGGCAGTAACGCATATATAGGTGCATTAGATATACAGGTAAGAAAAAAAAACACGGTCACATAATATCAAAGTGTACTAGCCATGTGTCCCTTCTCCGAGCAAGGAGCATACTGGTTTTAAGCAACTGTCATGTGTGCTATAAGCAACTCTATCCATGCAAAAATGTAAAGAATCTTGTCCAATGCAAATACAATCAAACTTTGTCCACACAAAATTAGGAACTGTTTTTGTTCTACAGCAAAAATATGCAGAAGAAAATATTTATGTCCTACTAATTAAAAAGAAGTAACTTCCTCCCGGTTTCGCTGGTACCTATGATCCCGATGATGCGATTTAGCAGGCAACTCTGGAGTTTTCTGAACAACTCCACTGTTTTCCTTGAGCAACTACACACACACCCACACACACCCACACCCCCCCCCCACACAGTCCTATGCCTCATATCTCCAACTATGTCACCTGAGAAAAATGGGATAAAGAGCATACACATGTTCATTTTTGGAGGGGTTCACAGAAAATTTAATCCAATAAAAACACTATGTCCCCATGACTAGCTTCACCCCCTTCCCATCTACGATCATTCTCGCACCAAGGGATTCCAGCCCGAGGAGAAGAAATTCTTGACGCATCTCTATGACATAAACCTAATTGAAAGGTATCTAAAACCTTTAAATATTGGCCAAAATATGGTCTTGGTGATGTTCCTGTTCTTGAGGATTGGGCAACTGGATACATGGTTTTAGGCAACTGTATGGTTTATTGTGGGCAACTATGCTATCTTTCATGTACTATGCATAAAAAAAGGGATGCAAACTGTGTCTGGCAACTCTAGTATATATTTTTTTGTATATTTTTGTTGCTTTTGTTGTGTGGTAGTTCTTCCCAGATAACACCATGTTTTATTTTATGGTGCTTTGTGATTTATGGTCTGCAGTTGCTCTATTCTGGTTCGAAGTTGTTGTATTCTATTTACAGAGTTGCTCTATCCCTACTCCCTACTGGCCCCCCTTTTTGTGTTCCTCTATCATACACAAAAAAATAACACACAACATTTAATTTTTCAAATTTGAATCCAAGGTTGAAACTTTTGATCCGGGCCATAACTAGAGCCCGAGCCTGGCCCGACTGCCGGGCTTCTAATCGGGCCGTCAGACATGGCTTCTAGCTAGTTTGAAAGACAATGACATGGAAGAACAATCAACCACTTTGGGGAAGCAGTAGGATCCTGACTTCTACTTTAAAGTTAACATCTGTTTTGTTCAGGAGAAGTTAACATGGACGATGAGAGGGTTGACAATTTGTTTTGGGTGTATGGTGTGGCGCCTGGAGCATATCTATTTTATTTTGGGCTACCAGAATTAACATTGTTGTGAAAAATGGCTATTTACTCTTTTTTTTTTTACTTTTGAGCAACTCTAAAAAGGAGAAAAGGTGAGTTCATCTTTGAGCAACTATACATTGTGCCTTGAGCAACTATACAATATGCTTTGAGGAACTTTCCCCACCTTGATTTCCTGTCCGTGAACCATGAGCAGCTATTGACTTTGTCCGTCCATGTTTCCAAGGTTAAAAATATCATATATCGGGTTCGTATCGGTTTGTCTTGAACATATCGGATGTCAGATATCGGATGATATATCAGACGATATGTAGATATATCGGAGGAAATATATCTATATTTTTTTCCAATATTCTTCAAAAATTTCTTTTTAGTAAAAAAACAAAATGTATGGTGTCAACATTCTAGCATAACAAATTTATATTCCTATTTTATGACTTGTTAACTAATAAACTATTTAAGATATATTCATAAAATTCTCACTTTAAGAATAAGAACAATACATTATATATGTGTTCTACGAAACATTATGCATGACTTTGAAAATACGTTGAAGTTGTAAACACATAATCTTTTTTCTCACCACTTCTGATAAATAATTATGTTCATCGACGTATCGGTCTATATCAGTGGGCATATCGGGTCAGATATCGGACATATCGGTCGATATTTCGGTCCATATCGGATTATATGTGTGAAAATTATATTTACAAAACGATATGTTACATTCATATCGGTAGAGCCCCAAAACTGATATATCGGCCTATATATCGGTCATATCGGCCTAGATTTAAAAGCTTGCATGTTTCAGACCCGTGATCCTAGCAGGGTGAGTTGATCCTACCACGAGCAGCTACTGACTTTTTTTATCCTACCACAAACAAAAGTAGAACCAACCAAAAGATGAGAAAAAAATAGTGTGATTGATGCATGTGTGCGTATCTAATATGCATAGCAGCGGGACTAAAAAAGAGGGAGAGAGAGTACCTCTTCTAGTTCTTCAATTGCCGCTCCGAAAAGAAGACTGCCCCTGTCCTGGATGAGGAGCTCATGCATGATGCTGCTCTTTGTTATTGCTAGTCCGCGCCATGGTTGCTATGATGTACAACAAAAGTGTGGGGTCTTATTAAAAAAGGAAAAGCACATCAGTAATTATTTGCAAAGTACAAAAAACAGTTGCTGAGAACATCTAGACTGCAGAAAGCAAAAGTAAAAAACTAAGCAACTTCTGATCCACTACTAGGCAACTCCTTGTGATATCTTATGAAATCCGGTGACAAAAAACACCCCCCCAATAACTTGTTAAACTTCTAACACAAATAGTTAGGCAACTCCTGATGTCGTTTTATGCAAGCTCCCGTCACAGAAAACACTTATAAAAAGATGTTACTGGGCAACACCACTCGGCAAACAGAAAAACAGAAAAAGAGCACTTCTGGTCCACTCCTAGGCAAATCCTTCTGACATTTTGTGCAACTCCAGTCACAACACTCACAACACTGGGCACTGCCCTCCCCTTCGTCCTCCCTGCACGCTTCCTCTCTCTTGTCTCGCCGCCCTCCACATGCCCTATCTCACATCTCCCCACCCTCCACCTATGTCTCCACCCCCCCAACACACGACTCCGTGCGCCATGTCTTATTTTTAAGCAACTCTTATGCCACCATGCAGCAACTACTAAATGATACACCAAATTCTTGCAGGTAATCCACTTTTGTAATCCAAATTAAGTGCCTATTCCAAATGGAGTGGCTATTATTCCAAATTGAATTGGAAAGCTAGACCAAAAACTGTGGCAAAAGGTCCATTAGATCTATCACAAGTTTGCTGTTCATGTTGCAAAGTTCTATCAAATCCATCAAAAAATGAAGGAACAGAGGTTCACTATGTGCACTGGAGTGTTCGGAATGAAGAGAAACCATGTGATCAACTGAAATGAAGAGAAAGTTGCATTTGTAATTAACTGAACTAGGATTATGAAGTGATGGATTATGAGGATCAACGTTATAATTTCGTCCTTTGAAGCGAGCAACTCGTGGTTGGTTGGAGCGATGGCAGAAACAACTGTCACTGCTGGTGGCAGAAAAAATTGGGTCTAGGTCGAAGGGGACGCTGTGGTGGGTGTGACGCCCCCGACTTAATCCTGCACTAATCATACATGCAATTGCACACGATCAAGCCTAGGGACTCACTTGAAGATATCACAACACAACTCTAAACACAAATAAAAATAATACAAGCTCTATATTACAAGCCAGGGGTCTCGAGGGCTCGAATACAAAAGCTCGAGTTATACAAGCATCAGCGGAAGCAAAAGTATCAGAGTACAGACACAAAGTTAAACAAGTTGCCTTAAGAAGGCGAAAAACAAACAGCGACTCCGATCGAAAAGGCGCAGGCCTCCTGCCTGGGAGCCTCCTAAACTACTCCTGGTCGTCGGTCTTCACATAGCAGCAGGCTCCACCGGAAGTGTAGTAGCACTTGTCGGCGGTAGCAGTTGGCTCCAGGGATCCGTCATCTGGTCGCAGCAAATGGGTATGGGGAAAAAGGGAAGCAAAGCAACCGTGAGTACTCATCCGAAGTACTCGCAAGACTTACATCAGATCTATTCTAAATATGCAGCATTATCAAAGGAAGGCTGTATATGTGGACTGATTTGCAGAAATGACAGAATAGAAGGGAAAAGCCTAGCCTATCGAAGACTAGCATCTTCAGGGTCTTGCAGCATTAGAAGAGTGCAGATTAGTTCATAAGTATAGTAGTAGCAACAAGTATCAACATCGCATAGAGATCCTTCCTCGACTCCCTGCGAGAAAGCGATCCCAGAGCCACATATTAACCCAGTTCTAGTTATAGAAGATCGGGATATTTTCCGAGCGTCCTGTTACCGTGGACACGGCTATTCGAATAGATATACTTCCCTGCAGGGGTGCACTACTGTTACCCAACACGCTCGATTAACTCCGGCCGGACACACTTTTATCGGGTCATGCCCGGCCTCGGCTGATCGACACACCGCAGCCCTACCTAGAGCTCAGCAGAGAGGTCCCCACCGGTCTACATCCTAAGCGCGCAGGGTTCTTGGGCCATCCCCCTTTGCACTCCGGGTCGTTGTGCACATGGTTAGATCCAGGCACCGCCTCTGTCATGGATGGCGCCGATCCTGCCGTGCCGCACTGCTGAACTGGACGTCTGACAAAGCTTTCGGTTGATACCTACGGCGCTGAGTACCCATTTTATTCCCACGTGCTGGTTAGCGCGAAAAGGCCAGAGGCCTATTCAGATTACATATCCTAACCCTTAGTGCCTTTGGAGCGCGCGGAAACGAGCAGAGACTCACGATCCTGTGACCCCGTCGCCCCGTCTCGTGGACTTACGGCAAGGGCTAAGAATGCCCGGCCGTGCCACGTATTCATCTCGCGGGTACCCTCATGGTCAACCCGACTCCACATCACTCGCGGGTACCCCTCGGGGTCGACCTGACTTTATCCAGGTATCAATAATAAAGTGCAGGTAACCGCGTGTCCATAACATCAAGCAGGAGTCCGAGGAACCACCCTCGTTGGATTTCCACTCGTTGAACCCGTCAAGGTGAACCCGGAGGAATCACCCTCGCTGGTACTCACACTTGCGGGGTTGCACGACAGAAGCTTTATCGGTGGTGGGGAAGAGGAATCACCCTCGGTAACCCACAACCGACTAGCTGAACTACAGAGACATCATCGGGAGTGAGATAAGAGGTATCACCCTCGGCACTCGATGGCAGCTCTGCAGAGTCGAGCAACTTAGGGGGGGTGTGTGGTGATGTGCGGGTCTCAGCCCGTTCGATCACATCGATCGGGGCATAGATACTAAGGCGGGGCAACTACAGCAAGGAGGAGGGGCCACAGATGGTTCATTACCATCCAACCTATACTAAGCATTTTGGATAACAGGCAGGTATCAATAACAGTTACAAGGACATGCTATGCAACAGAGTAGGAGAAAACAATAGTAGTAGCAAATTCTAATGCATGCAGGAGGGAGAAGGATTAGGTGATATAGGCATGCGTCAAGGGGGTTTGCTTGCCTGGTTGCTCTACGGCAAAGGCGGGGTCGTCGGGGACGTAGTCGATCACAGCGGTAACATCGGTCTCGTAGTCTACCGGAGAGAAGAGGGGGAAGAAACAGTAAATACAAAGCAGACAAATGCACACAGATGCTTGGGATGACAATAGGCGGTGCTAGGTGTGACCTAACGCAGTACTAGATGATTCAGACGAAGAGGGAAAACATCCGGGAATGTTTTCCCAGCGTTTGGCATTTCGAGCAGATGAAACAGAGGGGGATGGTTCCATGTTCGCTATGTTAGAGGCACGTGATGGATGCACGGAGTGCATATTCGGAACCTTCATATTTTTCTGATCGTTTTTCATATATAAATTATTTTAATCCGAGTTACGGTTTAAAAGATATGATTTTTCAAAGTTTTAATGATTTTCCGGAATTATTTAAATTAACATTATCCGAAACAGTAATTGCTGACGTCAGCATGATGTCAGCAGTCAACAGTCCGTTGACTGGTCAACCTGACAGGTGGGTCCCACCTGTCAGTCACTGTTTAGGTTAATTAGGTTTAATTAAACTAATTACAAATTAATTAGGTTAATTAATAATTAGTTTAATTAAACAGAATTAATTAAGTTAATTAATTAAGTAGTTAATTAAACAGAATTAATTAAGTTTATTAATTAGTTAATTAATTAATATTTATTTATTTATTTTAATTTCTTTTTATTTTTATTATTTCATTTTTCTTTTCTATTATCGTTTTAAAAGGGGCTGGGCCCCACCTGTAAGTGGCCCAGGGCCACAGGGGGCGGGCGTGCACTCGGGCGCCCAGGAGGGCGCGCGCCGGCGGCCACGGCAGGGCAGGGCCGCGGCAAAAGGGGCGGCGGCCATGCGAGGGCCGCGACGCAGAGGGGTGGTGGCGGAGCAGGTGCGGCCGCAGGGGAGGAGCAGCAGCAGCTGGAGCGGTGGCCGGGGCAGCGGCGAGGCGCGCGGGCCACGGCGAGGTGCCAGCAGGGGTGAGCGGAGCCGCGGTGAGCGGGTGCGGCAGCGGGCGAGGCAACGCGCGTGCGCGGGAGGAGCAAGCCAGGGGCGGGCGTGCGCACGGCGGCGGACGACGGGGTGGCGACGACGAATCTGCCCGGGAAGGAGAGGGGAAGGGGAGAGGGCTCACGGGGCCCTGTAGATGTGCTAGAGCGGCTCGGGGGAGGCCTGGTGGAGTGAGTCGGGGAGGCGACGGCGGCGGCGAGGCGACGGCGACGTGACGAGGGCGAGGCGGCGGCGACGGACGGCAGAAGCAGGAGGGGGAATCGGGGGGGGGGGGGTTAGGGATCGAGTGGGGGAGGGGGCCTTATAGGCCAGAGAGGCGGCGACGTGGGCCGGCCTGGCTGGGCCGAGGCCCAGCTGGGCCAGGGGGCTTTTCTTTTTATTTTATCTTTTGCCTTTTCTATTTTTCTGTTTTCTATTTTCGGTTTAGTAAATCGTTTAGCCACAATTTTAGTTTTGTAAAATAAGTGACTTAGCCCAATAAATAGTATGCAATTTTAGTTACTACCAGAAATTAGTTTGGGGAAAATATGATTTCATTTGAATTTTAGTTAAATATAAAGGCATTAAATATTTCTGTTTGGTTCTGATTTGATGATGATAGAGTCACTTAAGCATTTCAATTAATGTTGCTGTTATTTTTACAATTGCCTCTGGATTATTTGCAACATTATGAACATTTTAGTTTCTGGTTTTGAACAACTGTTATTTTCACTTAGTATTTGAATTTCAATTTAATTTAGAATTTGAAATGTGACATGATGCAAATGATGATTATGCACTGACAAACATGCTGACTTGGCATTATCAACAGGTGATTACTGTAGCTGTTACATGGGCATGTTACAATTCTCCTCCTCTAACAAGAATTCTCGCCCCGAGAATTAAGAGGCAGGCTGAAAGAGAGCGGGGTATTCTTCACGAAGACGATCTTCGCGTTCCCAAGTGGCTTCATCTTCAGAATGGTTCGACCACTGAACTTTAAGGAACTTGGTAGTCTTCTGGCGGGTCCGACGTTCAGCTTGATCGAGAATGCGGATCGGATGCTCTTTATAAGATAAATCATCTTGCAAATCAAGCAATTCATGATCCACTGCTCGGTGCGGAGATTCCTTGACGCAACGGCGAAGTTGCGACACATGGAAGACGTCGTGGATGTGGGAGAATTGCGGTGGCAACTCCAATTTATAAGCCACATGTCCACGTCTGGCGAGAATGCGGAAGGGGCCGATGTAGCAAGGAGCTAACTTGCCCTTGATTCCAAAACGGTGAGTGCCCTTCATCGGAGTGACACGCAGATAAGCTTGATCACCAGGTTGATAGGTCAATCCCCATCGTTTGCGATCATAGTTGCTCTTCTGGCGGTCCTGAGCAGCCTTGAGATTTTCTCGCACAATTCGGACTTGCTCTTCAGTGTGTTGGATAATATCCGGACCAACGAGCGGTCGTTCCCCAGTTTCTGACCAATTCAGAGGGGTTCGACACTTACGTCCATATAACACTTCGAAGGGGGCCATTTTCAAACTCGCTTGATAGCTGTTGTTGTAAGAGAATTCGGCATACGGGAGAGATTCTTCCCACTTCTTGCCAAACGAAATAACACAAGCTCACAGCATATCTTCAAGCACTTGATTCACTCTTTCAACTTGGCCTTGGGACTGGGGGTGATAAGCTGAACTCCAAGTAATATGAGTTCCCATAGCTTGTTGGAAATTATTCCAGAAGTGTGAAGTGAAGAGGCTGCCACGGTCTGAACTGATCTCCTTCGGAATACCGTGGAGTGATACAATCCTGGAGATATATAACTCTGCTAACTGACTAGCAGTGATCGTCTCCTTGACTGGCAGAAAGTGTGCAACTTTGGAGAGTTGGTCGACGACGACAAGAATAGCATCGTGACCCTCCTGTGACTTGGGAAGGCCAGTAATGAGATCCATTTGAACCTTATCCCATTTCCATAAAGGAATAGGGAGCGGTTGCAGAATTACAGCAGGCTTCTGATGTTCTGCTTTAACGCGACGGCAAACGTCACATTCAGCAACATATCGGGCAATATCCTGCTTCATTCTAGACCACTAGTACCTTTGTCGGAGATCACGATACATCTTGGTGCTACCCGGATGAATAGACAGTGGTGTATCATGTGCCTCCTTCATGACCTTGTCAGTCATCAATTCGAACCGAGGTACCACAATGCGGTTTTTGAAATACAAGGTTCCATCTTCAGCAAGCGAGAAATCCCTGTACTTTTCAAGGTGGAGATCCCTTTTCATCAGATCAACTTCAGCATCTTTAGCTTGCGCGCATTTAACAACCTTCTCAAGATCTGGCTGTATAACAAGGGTATTTAGGGAACCCTGTGGAACAATGTGGAGGTTCAGCTGGCGCAATTCTTCATACAGACGAGGTTGAGCTCGCTGAATCATAAGGTTGTTGCAATAGGACTTGCGGCTCAAGGCATCGGCCATCACATTAGCCTTGCCAGGGGTATATGAAATACCACAGTCATAGTCCGTAATTGTTTCCAACCATCGCTGTTGACGGAGATTGAGATCCGGCTGAGTAAATAAATACTTCAGACTTTGATGATCAGTATATATCTCACATCGGTTACCAAGGAGGTAATGTCGCCACAGCTTCAATGCATATATCACTGCAGCAAGTTCAAGATCATGCACTGGGTAATTCTCTTCATGTGGACGCAATTGTCGCGAGGCATAAGCAATTACTCTGTGCTCTTGCATCAGGACACAGCCTAATCCTTGACGAGAGGCGTCGCAATAGATCACAAAATCCTTGCGAGAATCCGGAGGAGCAAGCACTGGAGCAGAGGTGAGCTTGTCCTTCAGGGTCTGAAAGCTTTCCTGACATTTATCTGTCCACTCAAACTTAACGCCTTTGTGAAGCAGATTAGTCAGAGGCTTGGCAATCTTTGAGAAGTTCTCGACAAAGCGACGACAATAACTTGCGAGGCCGAGAAAACTTCTGACTTGCTTGACATTCTTCGGAGGAGTCCATTCAAGAATAGCCTGAACTCGTTCTGGGTTAACAGCAATGCCATCTTTGGATATCACATGACCCAGATAAGTCACCTCGGATAACCAGAATTCACACTTAGAGTATTTGGCATATAGTTGATGTTCTCGAAGTTTCTCCAGTACAAGCCGAAGATGTTCAGCATGTTCTTCTTCATTCTTGGAATATATAAGAATATCATCCAGATAAACCACGACAAACTTATCGAGGTAATCCATGAAGATGTAGTTCATTAACCGAGAGAAAGTTGCTGGAGCGTTGGTTAAGCCGAAGGACATGACAGTGTACTCATAAGAGCCATATCGGGTGACAAATGCAGTCTCGGGGATATCCTCTTCGCGAACACGGATCTGATGATAACCCAACCTCAGGTCGAGTTTAGAGAACACTGATGATCCAGCAAGTTGATCATACAGGTCATTGATCCGAGGAAGCGGATATTTGTTCTGAATGGTTGCCTGGTTAATGGGTCGGTAATCTTGAACCAACCGATTCGTACCATCTTTCTTCTTAACAAAGAGAGAAGGTGCCCCCCAAGCAGAAGAACTGGGGCGGATGAAACCCTTCTTAAGTGACTTGTCGATTTCCTCCTTAAGCTCAATGAGTTCATGAGGTGGCATCTTGCATGGGCGCTTGGCAATAGGAGTAGTGCCTGGCTTCAAGTCGATGACGAACTCGACAGCTCTAACAGGGGGTATTCCTGGGAGTTCTTCTGGAAAGGCGTCTGGAAAATCTCGAACGACTGGAACGTTCTCAATTCCCTCAAGAGGTGAAGCGTTCAAAGCATTCAGAGCATATATCTGGCTCTCGGCATTTTGAACTGTCCGAGCTGGGTAACTGACTGTCTGACCGGAAGGGTGTGTGAGTCGGACTGTTTCAGTGGCACAATCAATCAACGCTTTATTAGGTTTCAACCAGTCCATACCCAAAATGATGTCTATGTCGGCAGTCTTGAGTGCAATGAGAGACACGGGGAACACCAATCCTCCAATCACAATGTGGTTACCGTGGCTTACCATGGTAGTTTTCCATCTAGCCCCGGGTGACTGGATCACTAAAGGGGTGGACATCTCCTCAAAAGGTATCTCATGTCTTCGTGCAAAACTTTCGGACATGAAGGAGTGCGATGCTCCAGAATCAAAGAGGACAGAAGCTGGGATTGAATTCACTAGAAGGGCACCCATCACAATTTTGGTGTCCTGTCGAGCTTCTTCCATCTTGACATGGTTGACACGAATAAGTTGACTAGCAGGTGGTCTGGCATCAGCGTTCCTAGAAGGATGTTTTCGACGGCCCTTCCTGTGACCAACCGGAGGATGTGGTGTACTCTGAGGCTGGTTCTGGCGACAATTGATAGCACGGTGCCCTGGCTGTCCACACTTGTGGCATAAACCATCATTATGGGGAGGAGCGGTGGCCTTGGGCTGTCCACCCTGAATCATTAGCTGTCTCGGCGGCAGAGGCAGACGAGGTGCAACATATGATGGTCTTGGGGTTGGAGCAGGTCGGTGATAGACATTGTGCGGGATCCAGACTTGACGTTTCTGAGCAGACTGACCCGAAGATGAGCCAACGTCACGAGTGCGCTTGAGCGATTCCTGGTACTCAGTCAAAGCAGTTTCAATTCGGAAAGACTAGCTAACAAGCGTTGCAAAGTCTGCAGCTTCATGAACAGCAAGTGCGAGCTTTATATCAGGATGCAGTCCTTCACGGAATTTCTCCTGCTTGCGAGCGTCAGTGCAGACGTCATCTTCAGCATAGCAGGATAATTCAAGGAATTTCCTCTTATATTCATCAACAGTCATCTTGCCCTGTGTGAGTTTACGGAACTCCATCTTCTTCTGGTCGATCAGCCCTTGAGGAATGTGTCGTGCACGGAAGGCTGACTGAAATTCCTGCCAAGTGGTTACAGTTCCAGCAGGCAGCATACGCCTGTGGCTTTCCCACCATTGAGCAGCTGGACCTTTTAGGTGAAATGCCGCAAAGTTGACGTAACTGTCAGGGGCAACTTTAGCGGACTCCATTTCAAACAGGATGTCACGAAGCCAATCATCAGCATCCATAGGATTGGTGGAGTTGCGGAAAATGGACGGATTGAGGCGCACGAATTCCTGCAGTGTTATTGGGGCAGACTGTTGCTGGGCATTCTGATTTGGAAACTGAGCCATTACTCCAGTCATAAACTGCCGGTTCATCTCAAACTGCTGCATCATTGCGGCAATATAGGGTGGAGGTGGAGGATCGTCAGCCATCCTGCCAAATCAACACGGGCAGTTTAGCAAGAACAACTGCATTGAATGAGGCTATTCATGATGTAACATTAGCAATGAACAACAAGTGCATTAGATACAAATTAGTAGTCATTAAAAACATACAGATTCATGCACAGAGTTGGGTACTAACGGATCGCAAGAGTTCGGAAACACTTGCAGCTAGACAACTAGACGGTGGAGAGATACAACAACGAGACATAGCAAAGGCTACACCAACGTCGGAGAAAACCACGAGAGCGGGGAATCTGCAAGTGGCAACGCAGGGTGTCCTCGATAAAAGGATCCTGCGGTCCGTGAATATTGTGCAGCAGAAACCTGGCCCTCATCTTGAAGAAAGGGGGGTAAATTTAGAACTCCGGGTGGATGTGATCACGAGAACCTAATATTAGAGTTAGTAAAACTTTAACCCGAAAGAAGAGAGAGCAGAATCCCAGAGTAAGGAAGAGAAATAAAATATCCTAATACCACCCGTTGGCGACGTGGGCCCGTAAGCCACCCAGCCATGTTAGTAAAATTATCTTTCAAAGGCTAGACTCAACTTCGGCCAAGGAGTTGGAAAGGGGCTTCCTACAGGCAGTCGGCTCTGATACCAACTTGTGACGCCCCCGACTTAATCGTGCACTAATCATACATGCAATTGTACACGATCAAGCCTAGGGACTCACTTGAAGATATCACAACACAACTCTAAACACAAATAAAAATAATACAAGCTTTATATTACAAGCCAGGGGCCTCGAGGGCTCGAATACAAAAGCTCGAGTTATACAAGCATCAGTGGAAGCAAAAGTATCAGAGTACAGACACAAAGTTAAACAAGTTGCCTTAAGAAGGCGAAAAACAAACAACGACTCCGATCGAAAAGGCGCAGGCCTCTTGCCTGGGAGCCTCCTAAACTACTCCTGGTCGTCGGTCTTCACATAGCAGCAAGCTCAACCGGAAGTGTAGTAGCACTTGTCGGCGGTAGCAGTTGGCTCCAGGGATCCGTCATCTGGTCGCAGCAAATGGGTATGGGGAAAAAGGGAAGCAAAGCAACCGTGAGTACTCATCCGAAGTACTCGCAAGACTTACATCAGATCTATTCTAAATATGCAGCATTATCAAAGGAAGGCTGTATATGTGGACTGATTTGCAGAAATGCCAGAATAGAAGGGAAAAGCCTAGCCTATCGAAGACTAGCATCTTCAGGGTCTTGCAGCATTAGAAGAGTGCAGATTAGTTCATAAGTATAGTAGTAGCAACAAGTATCAACATCGCATAGAGATCCTTCCTCGACTCCCTGCGAGAAAGCGATCCCAGAGCCACATATTAACCCAGTTCTAGTTATAGAAGATCGGGATATTTTCCGAGCGTCCTGTTACCGTGGACACGGTTATTCGAATAGATATACTTCCCTGCAGGGGTGCACTACTGTTACCCAACATGCTCGATTAACTTCGGCCGGACACAATTTTATCGGGTCATGCCCGGCCTCGGCTGATCGACACACCGCAGCCCTACCTAGAGCTCAGCAGAGAGGTCCCCGCCGGTCTACATCCTAAGCGCGCAGGGTTCTTGGGCCCATCCCCCTTTGCACTCCGGGTCGTTGCGCACATGGTTAGATCCATGCACCACCTCTGTCATGGATGGCGCCGATCCTGCCGTGCCGCACTGCTGAACTGGACGTCTGACAAAGCTTTCGGCTGATACATACGGCGCCGAGTACCCATTTTATTCCCACGTGCTGGTTAGCGCGAAAAGGCCAGAGGCCTACTCAGATTACATATCCTAACCCTTAGTGCCTTTGGAGCGCGCAGAAACGAGCAGAGACTCACGATCCTGTGACCCCGTCGCCCCGTCTCGTGGACTTACGGCAAGGGCTAAGAATGCCCGGCCGTGCCACGTATTCATCTCGCGGGTACCCTCATGGTCAACCCGACTCCACATCACATGCGGGTACCCCTCGGGGTCGACCCGACTTTATCCAGGTATCAGTAATAAAGTGCAGGTAACCGTGTGTCCATAACATCAAGCAGGAATCCGAGGAACCACCCTCGTTGGATTTCCACTCGATGAACCCGTCAAGGTGAACCCGGAGGAATCACCCTCGCTGGTACTCACACTTGCGGGGTTGCACGACAGAAGCTTTATCGGTGGTGGGGAAGAGGAATCACCCTCGGTAACCCACAACCGACTAGCTGAACTACAGAGACATCATCGGGAGTGAGATAAGAGGTATCACCCTCGGCACTCGATGGCAGCTCTGCAGAGTCGAGCAACTTAGGGGGTGTGTGTGGTGATGTGCGGGTCTCAGCCCGTTCGATCACATTGATCGGGGCATAGATACTAAGGCGGGGCAACTACAGCAAGGAGGAGGGGCCACAGATGGTTCATTACCATCCAACCTATACTAAGCATTTTGGATAACAGGCAGGTATCAATAACAGTTACAAGGACAGGCTATGCAACAGAGTAGGATAAAACAATAGCAGTAGCAAATTCTAATGCAAGCAGGAGGGAGAAGGATTAGGTGATATAGGCATGCGTCAAGGGGGTTTGCTTGCCTGGTTGCTCTGCGGCAAAGGCGGGGTCGTCGGGGACGTAGTCGATCACAGCGGTAACATCGGTCTCGGAGTCTACCGGAGAGAAGAGGGGGAAGAAACAGTAAATACAAAGCAGACAAATGCACACAGATGCTTGGGATGACAATAGGCGGTGCTAGGTGTGACCTAACGCAGTACTAGATGATTCAGACGAAGAGGGAAAACATCCGGGAATGTTTTCCCAGCGTTTGGCATTTCGAGCAGATGAAACAGAGGGGGATGGTTCCATGTTCGCTATGTTACATGCACGTGATGGATGCACGGAGTGCATATTCGGAACCGTCATATTTTTCTGATCGTTTTTCATATATAAATTATTTTAATCCGAGTTACGGTTTAAAAGATATGATTTTTCAAAGTTTTAATGATTTTCCGGAATTATTTAAATTATTTAAATTAACATTATCCGAAACAGTAATTGCTGACGTCAGCATGACGTCAGCATTCAACAGTCCGTTGACTGGTCAACCTGACAGGTGGGTCCCACCTGTCAGTCACTGTTTAGGTTAATTAGGTTTAATTAAACTAATTACAAATTAATTAGGTTAATTAATAATTAGTTTAATTAAACAGAATTAATTAAGTTAATTCATTAAGTAGTTAATTAAACAGAAATAATTAAGTTTATTAATTAGTTAATTAATTAATATTTATTTATTTATTTTAATTTCTTTTTATTTTTATTATTTCATTTTCTTTTCTATTATCGTTTTAAAAGGGGCTGGGCCCCACCTGTAAGTGGCCCAGGGAAGGAGCAGGGCAGGGCCGGGCGGCCACGGCAGGGCAGGGCCGCGGCAAAAGGGGCGGCGGCCATGCGAGGGCCGCGGCACAGAGGGGCGGTGGCGGAGCAGGTGCGGACGCAGGGGAGGAGCAGCAGCAGCTGGAGCGGTGGCCGGGGCAGCAGCGAGGCGCCAGCAGGGGTGAGCGGGGCCGCGGCGAGCGGCTGCGGCACGGCGGTTGCCGCAGCGGGCGAGGCAACGCGCGCGCGCGGGAGGAGCAAGCCAGGGGCGGGCGTGCGCACGACGGCGGACGACGGGGCGGCGACGATGAATCTGCCCGGGAGGGAGAGGGGAAGGGGAGAGGGCTCACGGGGCCCTGTAGATGTGCTAGAGCGGCTCGGGGGAGGCCTGGTGGAGCGAGTCGGGGAGGCGACGGCGGCGGCGAGGCGACGGCGACGTGACGAGGACGAGGCGGCGGCGACGGACGACAGAGGGAGGAGGGGGAATCGGGGGGGGGGGGGGGTTGGGGATCGAGTGGGGGAGGGGGCCTTATAGGCCAGAGAGGCGGCGGCGTGGGCCGGCCTGGCTGGGCCGAGGCCCAGCTGGGCCAGGGGGCTTTTCTTTTTATTTTATCTTTTGCCTTTTCTATTTTTCTGTTTTCTATTTTCGGTTTAGTAAATCGTTTAGCCACAATTTTAGTTTTGTAAAATAAGTGACTTAGCCCAATAAATAGTATGCAATTTTAGTTACTACCAGAAATTAGTTTGGGGAAAATATGATTTCATTTGAATTTTAGTTAAATATAAAGGCATTAAATATTTCTGTTTGGTTCTGATTTGATGATGATAGAGTCACTTAAGCATTTCAATTAATGTTGCTGTTATTTTTACAATTGCCTCTGGATTATTTGCAACATTATGAACATTTTAGTTTCTGGTTTTGAACAACTTTTATTTTCACTTAGTATTTGAATTTCAATTTAATTTAGAATTTGAAATGTGACATGATGCAAATGATGATTATGCACTGACAAACATGCTGACTTGGCATTATCAACAGGTGATTACTGTTGCTGTTACATGGGGATGTTACAGTGGGTGGCATATCCTGTAGTAGTTTAGAGCAGGTTAGCTAGAACAAGTGTGAGTAGATGGATAAGCAAAAGGGGTTGCGGAATTGGAAGAGAAGATAGAGAGATGTGTGTTCGTACGGGCACTCAGCGGAAGGCCTCATCGATCTCGTCCGCAGTGACGCCCTTGTTGTTGTGGAGGAAGGAGCGGCCGTAGATGATGTCTGAGTCCCTGACCTTGGGGTGGGAGAAGAACTTGACCGCGTTCTGGACGTGGTCGTCCCTCAGCGGGTGCGGCGGCGGCGGGGCCTCGAAGGCCAGCTGCGGAGGCGTCTCACCGACGCCATAGGGACGGGCTGGCGACCAGCGACGCAGGGGGTCGGGACGGGCTGGCTTGAAAGAAAAAAACTACTCTATATGGGAAAAAGAGTCCCACAGGTTGATCTGAAGAAAAAAAAAAGCAACCAAGTATGCCATAGGTTTTGTGCAAGCACCGTGTGCATCACAGGAAACTTGATAGATGTGCTATGCGGAGAAAAAAAAGATAAAAAGCAGCAAGTGTGGTCTAGTTTTTGTGCAACTCCTATGTATATCCATGCAACTCCCATCGTTGTGCATGTTATGCAACTCTATGGGAAAAATATAGTCCCAGGGGATGATCTAAAGAAAGAAAAAGCTAGCAAGTATGCGCTAGCTATTGTGCAACACCTGTGTGCATCATAGGCAACTTTGGGATAGATGTGCTATGCAGAGAAAAAAAGAAAAAGTTGCAATTATGGTCTAGTTTTTGCGCAACTCATGTGTGTGAAAAAGGCTACCCGCAACTCCTAGCCAGAGAGGGAAAAAAGCAACTATTGATTGTACGTTGAGCTACTCCTAGCCGACGTTTATGCAACTCCCCAGCGAACGAAACTTCTATCCAAAGTGGAATAGGTACCAACAACCGACGTGCGTTTTGAGCAACTCATGGCCGGCATATACGCTACTTCGCCGAAAAAATAGTTCAATTACTCTCCGTCCTCCCCCGTTGTCCCGTCATACCCTACCCTTGTTGGGGCCCTTGATCTTGTTGGGCATTTCTTCTGGTTGAGCGCACCGTGCTTTGCCACTGCGAAAAAATACACTATCCAACAAAAGAAAAAGTCGTTCGATTTGCATAAGTAAAAAAAAACTAGAAGCAGCAACTCAAACCACGACTCTGTGCACTGTGTCTTCATTTTTGAGCAACTATTGTGCCACCATGAACAACTACTATACTAATTCCAGGGTTTGCAAAAGATATGCACACATTCTAACAAACAACATCCCTGTGAAACTACCAACCTTTATTTAGGACCGATGGAATAGGCAGATATCAACATGGCATCGTGCTTGTTCCATCGAGACATTTTAAAAGTCCCTCTTCAATTTCAATCGGACTTGATATGTGTTAACTGTTGACCCTGTACAACTTTACTATCTCTGTAACTAAATATAAGATGTTTTTGCAGTTTAAATTGAACTTAAAAAATGTCTTGTATTTAGTTAGGTATAGTACATCTGAATCTGGTCCATCACTCATCTCACCAGAAAAAGGCGTCGCTTATATACTACCTGACTGAAAACAGAGGCTAAAGAAAACTACACTTGTACATGGATTTCCCATGATTGATTTTGAGCAACTCCTATGTCCTCGTGCAGCAACTACTAATCCCAGGGGTTGCATCATACGTAATGGCGTCAGACTGTCAGTGTTGTGTGCGCCTTCTTTCCTTCTTTCCGTTTGACTGGTTGTTGTTAAAGAATACTCCTACCAGTACGTAGTACTAGTATTGTACTCGACTAATGTAACACCTAATCATGGCCTGAGCTAATCGAACAGTGTGAAAGAGCCAGCGTAATCACACACACTTGGATACAACTAGCAGTCGGTGCATTAGACTATAATGACAAGCAGATGCTTGATTCCAGCGGCTACCAGCTAACACAGACCTGGCGCCGGCCGCCGCGTGGTGCGTGTAGGCCGGCCGAGACGGAAGGAGGATCTAGCGGAACCCACGAGTTAGGGAAAAAGGCGCGAGACGGCCGTCGTACCTGGAGCGGTAGAGGTCCCGCTAGATCGGGTGACGGAGGCCGGGATCTTCCTGGCGGCGGAGGCGGAGGAAACGAGGGCAGCGAGGGCGAGGGCGAGGGTCAGCGCCAGGAGCAGAAGGCAGAGGAGACGAAGACGCTAGAAGTTCCATCGCCGCCGCCGCCGCCGCACGACCGGTCGACCGAGCTTTCTTCCTCGCCGGCGGTTCGCCCCCGCGCGCGCTCAGACTCGCCCTCCGCTCTGCCTTGCGCCCTTGCCCCTCTCTCCGGCTCTCTGTCTCGCTTGTGTTGCGGCTCCTCTCCCACCCCTCCCGACCAGGTGATACCTGGGATCGATCTGTCCCAGATCATGCGGTCTACGAGCGTGCGCTCGGGACGCCCAAATCGTGCAACTGCGTTATTAAGCATTTGGGAAGAATATATATACATCTGACTTCTAGTTTTCATCAAACCGAATGAAATGGCTATACAAGAGAAATGTTGCAACACTCACATAGAAGGCCGTTACAACCCCGGCAGTGTACCCGGCGGGTATCTTGATCCTCATTTGGATCCACCCTGAACCATACGCCACCTTGGAGCTAAATCCAGCCCCTGCATCCAACGCAAAGAAACAAATTTTGGGTCAATTCAATCAAACTATGTCAACTTCTCCGTATTTCGCAATTTGGTCAACTTAATTTAGTCTACTTATAAAACCACATGATTAGCATAATGTCCTTATCATCGATGCGTAGGAGAAAAAGATGATACGTACCGGAGCTCTTATCCAAGACGAGGCGAACTGATGTCCCCTGATTAACTAGGAGATTACCATCTGTTCCCCCTACTGCCACGAAGTTATCGTTGAACATCGCCGCAGGCGCTGCCGGGCTAAGCACCAAAGAGAGGAGGGGGAGGATGAGGAGGAGAAGCCGTGGCTGCAAACCGGACGCCATTGTTAGCTGCATTGGCCAAGAGATCGATCTATCTACGTGTGTGTGCTTCCTGCTTAACCAGGTTCTGAGCTCCTTCTCACAATGCTTCACTCACGCCATGACCCTTATATAAGGTTAGATGTGCCACGTACACTCACGCCATGCATGCATGTTTGTACGCTATTTTGAAAATTGATCGACTAGAAATGGCAGTAAATAAATATTTGGTGAAATGCAAATTACCGGGCATTTAAAACGGTTAATTGCCACACACTAGAAAGTAATATACGTATCTTAGAGACGTGGCCGGATCTGGCTCCTGCGGCGGTCCGATGGCTCCGGGCTCTGGTGGTGTGGTGGTGGTTCTGGTGAGCGGTGGCTCTCGTGTGCAGGTTCGCGAGGAGGGATTGCTTTGGCTGCTTGGGGCGAAAGCCTTGCTCTGGCTATGGCCGGAGCAGACAACGGCGACGCTTGTGGGCGCCACACACCTTCTTGGAGGTGTTGTCGTCGGAATGCCTACGCCCTCCCCTCTCGCACTCCGGGGGAAACCCTTGTTCCAGGATCCTGGAGCGGACGATGGCGGCGCTTCGGTGTCGTGGACCTTCTTGGAGGCATCGTTTTGGAGTGGTCTGGGCTTGAGAGCCATCGGCTCGGGTGGTGCGCGGCCTCGGGGCCGGCGTGGAAGTCGGAGCGGCGGCTCCGGATCTCGTCGTCATGGAAGGGTGCCGGCATTGGTCACGTGGGTGGCAGTGTCGTTGGCTAGCCTGGTGCGCGGCCTCGGGGTCGGCGTGGATGTCGGAGTGGCGGCTCCGGATATGGTTGTTGGGTGTCGGCTTCGGTTGCTCGGGTGACAAAGCTGGCGGCTCGCCTAGTGCGCGGCCTCGGGGTCGGCGTGTGTGGTTTCCGTCTGTACGTCGGAGCGGCGGCTCCGGAGATGGTTGTAGGGTGTCAGCTCTGGTTGCTTGGGCGGCAGAGCAGGCGGCTCGCCTGGTGCGCGGCCTCGGGGTCGGCGTGGATGCCGGAGCGGCGGCTTCGGTTTTGGTTGTAGGGTGTCGGCTTTGGGTTGCTCGGGTGACGGAGCCGGCGGCTCGGCTGGTGCGCGGCCCCAGGGTCGGCGTGTGTTGATGGTGCCCTTTTGGGGGCATGTTGTAACGGTTTTCGCCCGAGTTTCCGTTAATTAACCGGGCAACTCTCTTCTTCTTAATCAATGAAAGTGGCAAATCTTTTGCCCTGTTTCAAAAAAAAAAAAAAGAATCCCTTTTTGCTAAAATTAGCATATTCTCAAACATTGCATTTTTGGCACGCAATAAATTAGTGATATGTACTGTTTGATAGTTTTACAGTTATTTTGCATGCACTTGTAAATTCCCAATAAGATTTCTTTGCTATATTTGGCATATTATCGTTGATTTATTATGAATTATTGCCTATAATTTTAATATTGGACCATCCCTCTTAATTGCTCTTGTATGAAGTTGGAATTGAATTATAAAATGGGAAATATATATTTTCTCTGTTTATCTCAAAACCACAGCGTCTTTACTTTTTATATATTATCTAAAATATATATTTTATTATATAATCTATATAATAAAATCTAAAAAAGACGTAAGGTTCCATCTTACGTCAACTTTTTTCATCCATCGTCCTTTGTCCACCCTCCCTTCCTACGTGACATCCACCCTTACACCAGTTCTCCATCCCTCCTGATTTTATTTCGCAACGGTTTTTATCTGACCAACCAGTCAAATCAGATCAATATTTGGTAATGCAGTAAATTCACCGTCGGTAATTAATCTTTTCTTTGGCAATAAATATTTGGTAACACAATAAATTCACGTTAAGGAATCAATCACAATCGATAATTAGTTGGCAACGCAGTTCACAAGAAGGAATCAATCACAATCGGTCATCCTTTCTTTCCTATCTATATTGTAATTGGATTGAGGAACTTCCTGGTTTTATCCTCAGTAGCCTCATGGACAATTTAACTATTATTTGATAAAAAAAATTGACATCAAAGTACTCTTTATTGCAAGGTGATTACCATAGTATCTTTTACAAGAGTATCAACAATCTCTACGGGTGGATCTTCCATCCACCCCACACTCACCTTACTTCTAGCTAGTTTGACTAAATAATTATTATTTGATTTTATTAAAGTCACCATGATGGCTTTCCCTCAAAAAAGAAAAACAACAACACATACCGGTTCGTTGCTACCGAACAGAAAAAAATGAGACATGTGTACAGGTGCCTCTGTTATGAGCATGAGTGAATGATAGTTGCATTCAAGGACCTGACCATACACCGACCAGATTTTTGTAGACTTCACTGGAACACATCCATGTTTTCGTTAAAGCCGGCTAGCTGACCTAGCTTGCAGATTCTTCCATTTGAGTAGTTTCGGGCCAATCAGCACGATCATGAAATCAATGTTCAATGGCCGGAGGTGTAACACCTGGCATTGTATGCTTGTAATTTTATCAAACACCTCTCTAGGCACCTTGCACTGTACATGTCCTTAGTTGTGTGAAACCCAGCCATACATTCTCCTATAACTGGGTTTTGGACATTTTGGTACAACTATTGACCCCAAATGCACCTTCTTTTATTTTTTTTCCGAATGACTCGCGCTTTAACTTTCACCAAAAACTTTAAAACGAGTAACTTGGCTTGCTCTCCACCCGGGAGAGTGTTTTCGAGTGTAGGTACTCCAAGCACTTGGCTTTTACCACATCTCATCTTCGGCGAGCATTTTAGAAAACCACTTGCTTCCAAGACTTATAAGTTGTGTATATCATTGTTATCCGAATTATGCACCCCGAAGGCCCCCTTGGTCTCAGACAACTAAGACTGGCATGAGTCGGCCCGAGCCAGGCTCTGGCTCGCCAGAAGGACATAGCAAAATATGCGCAAAAATCTAGGTGATTATGACTTGATATACCAACATGAGACGAACAACCTGGATGCTGCGGGCGTCGTCAAGGGCCGAGGAATACGACACCGGGTATTTGTGGCCATGGCTAGAGATATGAGGAGCTAGCGGCGGGGAAACTTTTTTAGATGTGGGCAGCGAACCATAGCACTTTGGGGAGAAGTGTAGAAATCCAAGAGAGCGGAGAGAGAGAGAGGAAGTGTGAGCGGGACTAAGTTTGGGGTTGCGAGATCGCGACGCCAAGCAGTGGCACACATGTGTAATTTCACGCATTGTATTCCACTAAATATTGGGCGAAGGTTGGTCGTTAGATGCAATCGTTGGACAGTGAGCATTAGCGCTAAATGCGTTTAATGCTCAATATTGAAGAAGCGACGCGGACCATGCGATATCTGAACAGCCAAGATGGTTCTGTCTCCGCCCTTTGTGCTTTTATATATGCTAGTTTAGATTTAGAAACGTGTTTAGCGCAAAACACATTTAGTGCTAAACATCGAAGTGAGAGGATAATAGCATCTGGACGGACAAGATTGTTTGGATCCCGTCTCTCGTACTTTTATAGATTAGCTTAGATAGTTTAGATTTAGATTTGGACCACTGGGAAATGTTTTCGCCCGAGTTTGTTCTGTTAGTACGAGTTGTAATAACAATGAGTTGATAGCTTCCTTGTATCTGTTCTGTTAGTAATAACAGTGAGTTGATAGCTTCCTTGTATCTCATCTTGGTACTATAAAATAAAATTGGGTCATCTGTTCTGTTAGTAATAACAATGAGTTGATAGCTTCCTTGTATCTCATCTTAAACCAGAACAAAGGCTAGTTAGTTGTTGTTGCACTCTCCCGGCAGCTGGGCGTACGCCCTATCCTTATTGGTACAGTAGTCGTAGGTCATGTGCTTGCTCTTGGCGTCCTTGTACGCCTCCCACTGCGCGGGCGTCAGGCTCTGGATCGCGTTCCACGACAGGCTCGGCGAGCCACACGGCGCGCCTCCGGTGGCGGGGCAGCCATCGACGTTGAAATCTTGAAACATGGTGGTGAACGGCGCACGGTTCCAGTCGATCTTGATCTTGCCAAAGTCCGTCGCCCAGTCAGAGCCGTCCCAGATGCTCGCCCGGATCTTGAACGGCCTCGCTGGGAACTGGCCGGGTGCGAGGTTCTTCAGCACCCGTATCGGCGTGTCATCGACGAACACCCTGTGATCGATCGGGGTAGACATGATATATCATTGATCCACTCAGTACATGGCAAAGTTATGGACCAGCTAGGGGATGATCGATGTACTTACACGAGCTGGTAGGGGTTCCAGAGTATCTTGTAGTCATGGAAATCGGCTCCCGGGTCGAACCAAAGCTCGAACCTCTGCTCCCTGTCGCCTTTGCCGTTTAGGAAGATGTTGGTCTGGAGAATGACCGGCTTGCCGGTCACGTTGCCCAGGAACTCCAAATCCACCTCGTCGTGGTCACCTTGCTCGGGTTCTGTCGTGAGCTAGACGTACAAGATACATTTATATCTGACTTCTAGTATTCATCATCAAACTAAAGGAAATGGCTAGCATATAACATATGCAACATGTAGAAACCACATGTTGCAACACTCACATAGAAGGCCGTTACGACTCCGGCACTGTACCCGGGCGGTGTCTTGATCCTCATGTGGAAGAACCCTGAACCATACGCCTCCTTGGAACTAAATCCAGCCCCTGCATCGCAAAGAAGCAAATTTTGGGTCAATTTCAATCAAATTCAATTTTTTGTCCAATTCAATCAATCAAATACAATATGTAGTGGGGAAAAATGGATGATATGTACCGGAGCTCTTATCCAAGACGATGCGAACTGCTGTCCCCTGATCAACTAGGTGATTACTATCTGTACCCCCTAGGCCCCTACTGCCACGAAGTTATCGTTGAACTCTGCCACAAGTGCTGCCGGGCTAAGCACCAAAGAGAGGAGGGGGAAGATGAGTAGGAGAACCCATGGCTGCAAACTGGAAGCCATTGCTAGCTGCATTGGACTAGAGAGCTATCTACGTGTGTGCTTCCTACTTAACCAAGAGCTCGTCTCACACCGCCTCAATGCATTAGACCACGACCCTTATATAGTTATATAAGCTAGATGTGCCACACTCTTGTTTGCACAAACTAGGGGCTATTAAAAAATTTAATCACCTAAAAATAGTAGTAATTGACGAGCAAAAAAAATAGTAGTAATTTATAAACAAATGTTTGGCAAAAAGTAAATTACTGGAATTAGAAAACATTTACTAGAAAATACTCTCAGACATTGCATTTTTGGCACGCAATAAATAAATTAATTATATGTATTATTTGATAGTTTTAATTTTTTTTGCCACGAACTTTTAGATTCACAGTACTATATTAGGCATATTATCATTAATATATTGTGAATTTTTGCCTATTATCTTAACATTTGGCCCATCACTCTTAATTGCTCTTGTATGAAGTTGGAACTGAATTAATTATCCCAAAAAGGAAATACTTATCTTCTCTCTTCATCTCAAAACCATAGTGCATTTCACGAAAAAAAGATCATTTCATCCATAGCTTGAAACTTCTTAAATTGCAAATTTCATTTGTTCCCTTTTGTGATAGTACAATAGTATATAAAGATAGTCTCTTAAAAACATACTTATCTCCTTTGCACCAGCTCCATCATCTACTCGTTTGGAAAATCACGGCCCATTAAAACCTCTTGGAATGCTTTCTAACTTAATTATTTCTTAACTTTGAACCCGTCCTTCAGATAAAATCCTTATAGAAATTTCAATTTTGCTTGAAAATCCAATCTGAGTTTATTCAGCAAATGTAGCTCCATTCCAGTTTTTCTCCGCTCATATTCTCTCTTACTTAAAAAGAGCATAAGGTTCTGTCGTCCACTCATCCATCGTCCAACTTTACTTAAGTTCCCCTCTCCTCTATCCCCTTCTTGATTTTGTTTCTCCCGTCTTTGGTTTTTTTTCACCGTTTTTTCTTGAAAACCATCTCAACTGGCCTACCTCTTATTTACTTATCATATAAAATATATTTTCCTTTTGTAAGTCGATAAGTTCTTACCAAACAAGTGATTACCTCCCTCCAAAAAAGTATAAAAAAGTGTTTACCAAAAAAGAAAATCTTTTTTATACAATCAAGCTAATATGGGTAGGTAAATCACGACCTAACCTACTAGAATAATTATGCTCCCATTGAAGCGCATCGGCTATTATCTAGTTATCATGAAAAAAATTAACAGAAGCTCGTCAGCACCACTTACATACCAAATTTGAAGTTCAATACCACATCCGAAATTGACAGTTCAAATGTGTGTGAGCAATTCCTTTCCTAACACGAATTCTTCAAATTGTTATCATCAGAAAACTATGTAAACTCGTTCAATCATCTTAATTTTGTCTCTATCCCAAATTCTGAATTTTTTCTTCGAGATAATTCAAGTTCCAATTGAATCTACTCCAGTCTTCAGATAAATTCTAAAAAATTGACTAAATTTCTTAAACTATCTCGTATCCATGACCATCAATATGACCATCCTCCATCTTCTGAACCTCAACCTCGGATCTAAAAAACTGAATTCTTGAGGTAAAAATCAAGTTTTATTTCTCAACATCAAGGTTACAATCGACCAAAACGAGATGTTCAATACATTCCGATGGGTGCTGCGGCTAACAAGAGGTTCTAGCAAATAATCTACCATGTAAAAATTCATGTGCAACCCTATTTTTTGTATGGTCTAATTTTTTGAGGATAAACTCGTGATTTACCAACAAGATTGTGATCCCAACTACCAGGTGGCCATAGCCAGACCGGTCTAGAGAGGAAACTGATAAGTTCAATGTTGCCAAACAATTAAACTGTGTAGCTAGTGGAGCTTCTGAACATTGCAAGTCGTGTGCAAGGCCTTCCATCACCTCACTGATTTCATATTCCAACATCAAAGTAGTTCCAACCACATTATATTTTCAGAACTTGTTGAAACTAGTAAATCTGGTGAGATTGACGACCTCACTTGAGTGTTGGGTACAAAACCGATTTTTTATCTCGCGACGCAGTGTTGTTGATTGGAGCTATGGGTGTTGCCTCTATGAATGGATATCTTGGTTTGTCAACTGAGGAGAAATCTTGTTGCTTGCTTCAAACCCTTGCACTTGAGACCCAACAATTGTTGTGCTACTGGATAGCAAACATCAACGCCTTTCGTACATCTTTATGTCTTGTATAGATATTGTATTAACACGAATACTAGTATATATTTGACAAGCCCACAACAATAATGAAATTTTAGTGCAAGAGGAGGATTTCAACTAAATCGAGCATCTCCGACCTACCCGTACTCTAAGATCCACCAAGCTTTTTGCGAGGTCGTCCCCGAGAACTTATCGGTCTTCTTGCGCGGGGATTTGGGTGTCTACTCGGGTTTTGTAGTGCTTCCTCGGGAAAAACATCCGTGTAGCTGAAAAGCTTGACCTTTGTAGGAATTCCATCCTTTGAGTAAGAATAAACCCAAGGAATCTGAATTGTTTCCTTCCACTTGTTGGGTAAATGTGGTTCTGCATGAGCCAACCAATTTCCAAAATATTTCCCTCATTACCGTGGTAATATCTCGTAGTTTCACAGCAATCTCATTCAGATGAGTCAAGAGACATGATAACTACAGTCACGGTGATATTTCGGTCAAATTATACACAATAACACCTCGATTTCCATGTCCCAACCACCGAAAGTAGTAACAAAATGTTACATTGGCCCCAATTGCGATGATTTTATGTAATTTAATTGCACAACATCACAAGACAGAAAGAAGATCATACCTCTCCGAAACAAGCAGATGAGCCATGTCATACCAGTCCTACTCAAAACCCGAATAAAAAACACTGCTTCGCCAAAAAAGAGGCCATGTCGTGTTTGCATTCCTACCTTACATCCTATTGAGACATACTAAAATGTTGATATGATCTATTGGTGAGGCTATTCATCGTATGATTGCTCTATTGAGTTCAGATGTTTGTGGATTAACTCCAAACTAATAGGGACTTATACTAGTGACCCTCCATCCACATACCATCAGTATATATTCAGCTTTGTCTCTATGTATGAGTCCATGCTTGAGGGTCTTCAAGCAGCACATTTGGGAAGCACACCTTATGTCAAAGATGGTTTGTTGTTTTACAACAAGTAACTTATGTTTCAAGACCTTTCTTAATATGTTTGCATGCCCTTGTGTTTTGCTATGTTTTTACATTTACAACATCAAATTAACCGATCTATGTGATTTTATCACTTATCAGGCATGCACATTATCAAACTGAAATCATGCCTCATACGCTAGTATGAAAAGATGGGGCTTGAATCTAGTACGCTCTTGATACAAATAGTGAGAAACATTGCAACTGGCAACATGTGGATTTCTTTCTCTGTTAAACTTGCTCATATCATATCCACTTAGATGGTTATTTATGTGAGCTCATGTGCTTGATGGCGCTTCACTTTATCTCTTAATAATTTGTATCGGTCTTGGTTCATCACATTTTGTATGATTGTGTTGGTGCTATAAAAAGATGCGAAGCTAATTTCTTCGGATGGCCCTCCAAGTATTTTGGTGGCTTGATCAATGTAACTATCTAGAAGGTAACTTTTCTAAATGCAATTTATTTCCAAAAGATATGTGTATTTTTCATGCACCACCAGACTCTCGATGTTTCCCCTTCAGTGTCTAAATAAAAATTAATTATGCATTTGTATTTAATGCTCAAATCATCATTTTGATGATTTCTTCCGACCATATTAGTTGGTTCATGTCCATGATCATTCCTTAATATTGTTTCCATGGTGATGTACTTAGTCAAGATAAATATTTTACAGAAGATGCATGCTTGTTCATGTTTTGTGTGCCTTCCTATACAATGACCACCGCTCAGTAATAACTCAGGGAATTGTTAATGTTTTTTATTTTTATTCATTCATTATTCACCATATTGTATAGACAACTATTCTTTTGTAGCCAACTAAAATGATATTTATATTAAGGTATAAGAATTTCTTACCGTTCTCATGTTTATTATCACAAATATGTTTATAGTGCTAATCTGAAACTACATATGTAACCATGAGCAAACAAATATTTTCACATTATTATTCTACCAATTTATCTATGCCCATTTATGTATTATATTACATTTGTTCTTTTATAGTATAGTGTTTTAAAAGTACATGAATCTAGCAAATCGCTGGTATATATGTCTAGAATTTAAAATTATGGAGTTCAGGTGTAACCAAATACTCACTCCGTCCGGAATTACTTGTCGCAGAAATGGATGTATCTAGACGTATTTTAGTTCTAGATACATCCATCTTTATCCATTTCTGTGATAAGTAATTCAAGACAGAGGGAGTAGTTATGTCCAGAGTGTGTGAAGTGTCAATTATTAGTCTATCCTCAGACTCCATCTTACAAAGTGTCAATTATTAGTCTATCCTCAGATCCCATCTTACAAAGTGTCAACTAGAAATATATCAACAAAATCCCCTCTTTCTCTTCGCTTTGGTTTTCTCAGCTAATTCCTTTCATTGGTGCCCTCCAATTTGCAAAGAGATTACCTATGGTCGCCCACCTGACCCTAAACCCAAACCCGCACGACTCTATCTAATATGCAACAAGCGGCTAGGGATTCACCCGTGAAAGGATCGACAGGTCGACTATAGGGGGGTGAATAGGAGACTACAAATTTTAAGCTTAACTTCCAATTTTAGGGCAATGAGGATAAAGTAAGTTCTCTAGATATGAAACTAGGTGAGAACAACCTATATGGCAAGCAAACTTAAAGCAACGTATGCTAGGCAACAATGTAATTAGCAAGCGAACAAACATACAAAGCAAGTAAAGATACATGAAAGGATTAATCACCAGTGAGTCGACGATGCGGATTTTATCTAGAAGTACACAATCTTTGGGGGTGCTAATCTTCATTGGAGAGGTGCCAAAGTGTAAGTGCATCAAGTCCCCCCTTAGTGGTTTAGGGTATTGAAAACAAATAGGTTAAGGGACTAATGTGTTTGTGAGTATACACATGAGAAAATAGTCCCTGAAGACTTGGTTTAACCACGAAAGGTGACCCCTAAAAATGTATTTCTTCAAGTGAAGAATTTGGTGCGGCCTGTGAAGAAATTGATGTGAAGACTTTGAAGCTTGAAGGCTTTGTTTTCATAGTTTCTTTTTCTTCTTATTTGAGTCATAGGAAAAACCGTACTGCTAAAAGGGGTCTAGGTGAAACATTTATCATACTTCAAAGCGATGCTCAAACCTATACACATTACAGCCGCTTCGAGTGAAGGCCTTGGAAATCTCCGGAACAGCTGACGAATTTGACAGTGACAGTGACGAAGTTCATCTGGTCTCTGACGAATTTGGTCAGGTTGAGGAGTTAGGATTTCGCCAATGCGATCTACCTATCGTGAGGAAATAGAGTGCCCCGACGAAATTGAGAGCTTAATTTCCGACCGTTGCTGCGCCGCGTGCCAGCTGTCAAGTGGATTCTTATCCTGACAACGGTCATGTCTGAGAAGGGCATTTATGACAATTCATGTCGGGTTGCCCCTGGCTATAAATAGCCGCCCCCACAACCACTAGTTGGTTGGCTGCTCTACTTGTCATTTGAGAGCAACCCTTCCTCCGACGACTTTGTGAGAACCCAAGTGAGGAAAAACCCAACCAGAGCCTAAGTGACTGAGCATCACTAAAGAAGTTGATCTGTGTGATCCGACGCTTATTACCTTTGAAGACTGTCATTCTTCCAGATGGTTAGGCGTCATGTTCTGAGCACCCAAGAGTAATTGTGGCGTGCCGGTGAACAAGTCTATGAAGGTTTTGGAAGTCTACCTTGAAGACTTACCATGAGTGATTGGGCGAGGTCTAAGTGACCTTAGCTCAAGAGGAATACGGTGAGGACTAAGTGTCCTTCGAGGTAAAACTCAGCCGCCTCAACCAGACGTACAGTTGATACAGCAACTGGAACTGGTCTACCAAATCGCTGTGTCTTCACCGAGCCCAACTGGTTTCAAATGTTGGGGAACGTAGCATGGGAAACAAAAATTTTCCTACGCACACGCAAGATCTATCCATGGTGATGAGCATCTACGAGAGGGAGAGTGAATCTACATACCCTTGTAGATCGCTAAGCGGAAGCGTTAAGAAACGCGGTTGATGTAGTCGAACGTCTTCGCGATCCAAATCGCAAGTCGTCCCTCGATCCAAACACGATCTAGCGCCGAACGGACGGCACCTCCGCGTTCAACACACGTACGGCTTGATGACGCCTTCACCTCCTCGATCCAGCGAGCGATGGTGAAGTAGTGGATGAGTTCCAGCAGCACGACGGCGTGGTGATGGTGGTGAGGAACAATCTCTGCAGGGCTTCGCCAAGCACTACGGAGATTGTGACGGGAGGAACTAGAGGGTTAGGGTTGCTGGCACACGGCTTGGGAAATCTTGATGTCTCTCGTGTGCTAGCTCTGCCCCTCTATTTATATGTTGAGCCCTGGGGTCTAAACTTGGAGAGAAAGCCTCCACAAGGTCGGTTTTGCCCGCACAAGGTCGGTTTGGCCCGCACGGAAAGAGTCCCACTCGGATTCCAGCAGTACCGCGTACAAGCGGTAGTACCGCTCACGAGCGGTAGTACCGCTTCACACAAGTGGTAGTACTGCCTTACAAGCGGTAGTACCGCTTAAGGCAGCAGCAAAACTTCCTTTTGCACTTTCCAATACCTCGTGGGCTTTACCCCTTTGGCCCATATAAAGTGTTGCTGCACCCGAACACTTTGGTAAACATCCGGAACCCCTTCTGGTGAATTCCGGAACCCTTCCGGAGATCAAAACACTACTATCACATATATCAAACTTTACCTCCGGACTCTTCCGGAGATCCTCGTCATGTCCGGGATTTTATCCGGGACTCCGAACAACCTTCGGTCACCAACACAATAACTCAACTATACTAATCGTTACCAAACGTTAAGTGTGTAGACCCTGCGGGTTCGAGAACTATGTAGACATGACCGAGACACCTCTACGGTCAATAACCAATAGCGGGACCTGGATGCCCATATTGGTTCCTACATATTCTACGAAGATCTATATCGGTCGAACCTCTATGTCAAGGATTCAGTTAATCCCGTATGCTGTTCCCTTTGTTCTTCGGTATGTTACTTGCCCGAGATTCGATCGTCGGTATCTCTATACCTAGTTCAATCTCGTTATCGGCAAGTCTCTTTACTCGGTCCGTAATACAAGATCTCGTGGCTAACACTTTAGTCACATTGCTTGCAAGGCTCATTGTGATGTTGTATTACCGAGTGGGCCCTGAGATACCTCTCCATCACACGGAGTAACAAATCCCAGTCTTGATCCATGCCAACCCAACAGACACCCTCGGAGATACCTGTAGAGCATCTTTATAGTCACCCAGTAACGTTGCGACGTTTGATACCCACAAGGTATTTGTCGTGGTTTTGTCACGGCAGATGCCCGAAGGCTTAGGTTCGAGGCCATCGCTAAAGAGGTGGACTCAAAGGGGTTAAACGGGACAAGGGACACGAGTTTACCCAGGTTCGGCCCCTCATGGTGGAGGTAAAAGCCTACGTCCTGCTTGTATAGTATTGACTGTAGTATCGATTACAAAGGGGCGGCTTGCTTGCCCTAGCTCCCGATTGCTTGGTCTCTCTTGCCGTAAGGCTTGTCTGTCTCTCCTCACTTCTCTAACCCGCCGCAGGGGCTCACCTTTATATACATAGGTAGAAACCCTGGGCTTACAAGAGTCCGGGTCGGGTTACACAACGTAACCGACCCCGGTTCTACTTTCCTAGTCTTACAAGGTAAGTCTTCACGTGGCGGCTTACCCTTTCGGGCCTTGAGTCGCCACCAGGCTTTGGGCCTTCAACTGGCCCACCTGTAAGTCGTCGTCTTCACGTCTTGCCTTCCTGGGCCGGCTTAGGCTCTTGCACTATGAGTCGCCAACAGGGTTAACCACGGGGTTATATCCCCAACATTAGGCCCCAAATTGATTTGAACCTGTTCATGTCAATTTAAATTCTTCAGTTGGCGAGTCTTCTGCGGGTCTTCTGGAACTGCAACTTTGATTGGTCTTCCCTAACCCGCCATATCCAATAGTGATGTCACAATGAATCTTTCATTTACCCGCCATCCGAGAAACGAGGCGCCATCTCAGCCATGATAACTATATCGCCTCCTCGATCTCTGGGCCTGCCGTTTCACTACCCCACCTGCCCTTATAAATGGGCACAGGGTCGCTCCTTTACCCTGTCACTTCTTCTTCCTCCTCCCGACGCCGTCGCGACTACTGTAGCAAACAGCCCCGCCGCCGTCGCTCCTCTCCAGCGAACTCGAAACGGGCCACTGCAACGACCCAATCGGGACCAGAGAACCGCGGTGCTCCTCCGCTCTTCCCTCGAATCATCAAGGTAAAGCTTCTGCCTCTCCCTGGACTCGCATTAGATCTGTACTGTTCATGGAGCTCGCCGGAGTTCATCCCTGTTCTTCGCGTTCTTAGGGCTAGGAACGGTATTTTAATTCAAATCGAGTCAAAATACATTGCGGTAGTGATCAGCCCCCCCTTTGTATCTTGTACGGATTGATTCTGCTTCAGCATTAACGAGTCCCTGATCTATCTGTTCTTCCACTGTCTGCTAGGGTTAGTGTTTTTCTCCCTTTACGAACCGCTCGTAGATCCAAAAATGTTGCCGCAGATTGTGAAATCTGTTTGTCCCATACTTAGTGAAATCTTGGGCCATCTTGGGGGTACTGACGACTGACCCGCCATTGATCTTCCGGGCGGCTTAGCACATATGTTTGTAACTCGCCATAAAGTTTGACTATTGCTTCTTTCACTTAACCCGCCAACATACCTCTGGTTTTTAAATTTCAGCACTTAACCCGCCAATATGTCAAGCGCAACATCGTCTTGTGACTGGGTCCAATCCGGAGTTACCGAAGATCTACTGTTAGACTATGTGAAGATAGGCGTGTTACCGGCTCGGGACGTCATTCAGTGGCGGGCTCCCGGGTTAGAGAAAAGACCCAGACCTCAAGACGGAGAAGTCGTTGTTTTCGCTGACCACCTCGTCCGCGGCTTCAGCCCGCCCGGGTCTAAATTCTTCCGAGATGTTCTGCACTTTTTTAAGCTTCACCCTCAGGACATAGGCCCCAATTCAGTCACCAATATCTGCCAATTCCAAGTCTTGAGTAAGGTGTATCTGCAAGAAGAACCTTCTGTGGACATTTTTCGTGATTACCATTATATCAACCGCCAAACTGAGAAAGCAGGCGGCTCAAGTCTGGAACTCGGCGGCGTGACTATCCAGAGGCGGAGAGATGTGCCTTACCCATCTGCTACCCTGCCAAGTCATCCTAAGAACTGGAACAGGACCTGGTTTTATTGCAAAGACACTTCTCCGGAGGGTGAAAATCCGCTGCCGGGTTACCACCCTACCCGGCTTCCCAGCTCCGGAGAACTTCCCGACAGGCTATCCACTACTGAAAGAGCGAAGTATGCCACTTCCATTGCCAAGATCAAAGCTTTGATTGCAAACGGATTAACTGGTGTCGACCTGACCCGCTGCTGGGTTAGTTGGCAAATATCGCCCCTGAGCCGGCGTGACCGGCTTATGTTTGAATACACGGGTGAACCCAATGACCCCCTCTGCTTCTCAAACGCCCAATTGTCACAACAGGAAATCAGCAATAGCATTAAAAATCTTCTCGGCGAAAAACAGGAAATTTGTGATAAAATTGGGCTGAGACCCTTCTATGCCCAGAACCCGGCTCCGCCTGTAAGAAAAACTTCTGGAAACCTTACAATCTTCGTCTTGCTCGTTTTAATTTGCATCTTTTAACCTCTCTGGCGGCTTGTGCACTGGCCGGCTCAGATTTCTGGAAGAAAAAACTCAACCCGCCCGTGAGGAAGCCCAGGGCGGGTAAAACCCTTGCTCATAAAAGGAGAACCACCGCCTCCTCCATTCCTGAGTCTAACGATTCAGAGGTAAAGCTTGACTTCTTCTGACCGTCTCTTTATACAGCTTACTGATGATATTTATTTCACAGGTTGAACCAGAGACCAGCCGTGTGGACGCTCCTGAGGTAATCAATATTTCCTCCGATTTAGAAAATTCTCCCCCAAAGAAGAAACGGCGGGTTATCCAAAAAGTCCCATTCTCTCATCCTCTTGCTTACTTGGACTGCCATTTTCTTTTGAAAAAGCAACAGCACACCTCCAGGCGTCAGAACCGGAGTGCCGGCTCTGAGGAGCTGATGGGCGGCTTACCCAACTCCCCGGCTTCCCGGAAGCGTCCTGCAGAGGTACTTTTTACCCAAGTCTGATCATCTTAACAGTCTTGTCTTGCAACCTTACTTTACCTGAAGAACTGTAATTTTTCCAGGACTCGCCCCCTTCGTCTGGCGACTCAACGGCCACTAAGCTGCCTCCATTGAGAATCAACCCAGAGTATGCATTTTTCCTTTGCACTATATTTTTCTTCAATCTTGTCTTTTATTTGACAATTGTTTTTGCTCTCTAGGGCTCAAGCGAAGCGGAAGAAAACCGGCGGGTCTGAAGCCGCCCCCACTGTCCAAGAGCCGGAGAAATCCAAGCCGGCTTCCCCTGTACCTCATGCTGAGCCTACAAAAGCTATAAAAGAAACACCTGCCGATGATCCTCAGCCCCACGAGCCGGCTGTTCATGATACGGTCGCTCCTACGAGCCCTCCACGAACTGACTTCCAAACGCCGAGCTCTCCAGCTACCAAAAACGTCGCTCTTACTGGGGCGGGTTATCAATCGACCTCTCATGTGCTGACAAGACACACCGGCGAGGCTAAAGAGAACTCGCCAGAAAGATTCGACTTTGCATTGCCCTCGTTGGAAAAGATGTCTACAGATGATCTTCATGCCGGCTATTTAAATCGCCTCAGCGCAAGCCACAACATGGAGCGAAAACTTGTTAGCCTTATGAAGTCCAAATTTGAGGTACTGCTCCTTTCTTGCTTTCCTTATACCCTTATGTAGCCCCAAGATCCGGTTTAGTCTTGCAAAATAGTAGACCGGGTCTTATACTTCTTGTCATACTTCAAATTATAATACCTGTAGCCCCCAAGTATCGGGTTAATACTGATATTGAGCCGGTACTTAGTTGAAAGGGTTGATCCAAGTGTAGCCCCCGAGTTCGGGTCATGACGATGAGCCAGAACTCCATTGTAAACTTTGGAGAGCTCTGTGTAGCCCCCAAGTGCCGGCTTAACTTTAACAAAGATGAGCCGGGACTGCCATGTAGACTTAGAGAAAAACACAGGCATTAGCCCCCAAGTGTCAAGTATATTGCTTGCAATCTGCTTGAGACTTATAACACAATAGTTTCACCAATGTGCGAATCATATCCTGACTGAAAACCTTTGAAACTGTCTTTTGCGTAACGCAGGAAGCTTTAGCAACTGCTGAGTCGAATTTCACTGTGCAACAAGCCGCCAGGGCTGATGCGGACAATAAATGGCGAGTTGCCGTGACAGAGCTGGAGAAAACCCGGGCTGAACTCGCTGCTTATCAGAAGACGGCTGAGGCTGAAAAAACTACTATAACCCAACGAGCCAACGACACTGAAAGCCGGCTTAAGGTTGTGTCCGATGAGCTACAAACTCTAAAAGACCATATCTCCAGAATGACCTCTGCGATCTTCGGTAAGTGCCAAGCACTTGAAAATTACCCTGTCTTGTTGAATAACTCATACAGGCGGCTTATAATACTTGACTATCTTGCAGGTGAACGGAGCCGCCAACTCGCTTCTGACAGCGTGATTAAGCTGAAAGCCATCTACTCCTTAACCGAACAGTTATATTGCGGGACCCTCTGCACCATGAAGGCGATGCTGACCGAGAAATGCATCCCAAAGCATATGAAGGGGGTGATAGAACTTCTATCCACCCTGCCCAAACAGGTTGGAGAACTCAAACGGTCAGCCGCCAGGCAGGGAGCCATGGCTGCTTTAAGCCGGTGTCTTGCTTTTGCCCCGGAGTTAACTACAGCGGAAATGACGGATGGGTTCCCAGCCAAAAAGGTCGACGGCTCAGACTTCACAGAAGCTGACTACGTCAAATGTATGAAAGATTCCTGGGTGCTGGCCTCAAGTCTTGCCAATGAGTTAGACCTTTCCACATACCAGGCGGCTTATGACGCGAAAAACAAACGCGTGCGCGGCCCAACCTTTGAATCGAGGAGCCTGACTCCCGCACGTCGTAAGCAGCTCTTCGCTCCTGACCTTGATGCATCTCCCTTCTTCGACCAGACCCAATTTGAGGCCTTAACACGCTGCAACTGGGATGTCGACAATCTTCAGATCGAAGAGGTCGAAGACCCGGCGAAGGACGACTACCCAGCGAGCTGTACTTTCGGCTGAAACTGACAACTCGGCCTGTCTGAGCCGCCAAGGCTGTCTTTTGTAAAAAACTTTAATCTTGTCTTGTCTTGTACTCCATGGGGAGCTTTTGTAATAGCTGTAGAGACATCTGAAATGCCTGAGTCATGCCTTCGTGCACGTATAACCCTTTTTAAATAGTCTTGCTGCAATGATATCTTTCATATGCTCTTACTCTCAACCATGCTTTCAAGGTCCATGGCGGCTTATCAGAAAAGATAAAACCTGCAAAATAAACAAGACAGAAAACTTCTGTATTGTTGTCAGGGCGGCTTATAACAGCACAACCCGGAGATGTCTTTCATGGTCTTGCGTCTTGTTTCATAATCTTTCCTTGACCCGGCTTGTCAAAACCGGAATGATATGTAAGTGTGATGTATGATGCAATGCATGACGTATGATGCAATGCACGATGCATGATGCAATGCATGATGTATGATGTTCTCTGCTCTTACAAGTCATCCAAAAAGGGGGTAAGTGGCCAACTCGCTGCACCCCAATGTTGGAGAGGTTATCAAAAGAGGGGGTGAGTGGCTAACTCGCTGCACCCCAATTTTGAAAAAAAAAGGTCATCAAAGAGGGGGTAAGTATTCAACTCGCTGCACCCCAATTTGAAAAAAAATCATCAAAAGAGGGGGTAAGTTTTCGACTTGCTGCACCCCAATTTTGCAAAGGGTCATCAAAAGAGGGGGTGAGTGTTCAACTCGCTGCACCCCAAATTTGGAGAAAGTCATCAAAGAGGGGGTAAGTATTTAACTCGCTGCACCCCAATTTAACCTTGTTGACCTTTTTTTTTTTGGTTTCACAACCCGGCTTACAGTGGCTGAAACGCCGATCAAGAGGGGGTAAGTATACAACTCGCTGCACCCCAAATGACCTTGTCGTTGATCTTGACTTGTGCAAACTCCCCGGTCTTGCTTGTCGAGGCTGGTTGTAAAAACATGGTACTGACCCCCGTTGAGCTATTTCGGGTTACTCTGCTGCTGGCCTCCGCCGCCAGACTGTTAATTATGACCTCCATGGTTGTCTTGTCTCTGGTAACCGGACCCTGAGCTGCCAGTGCCAAAGCCGGCTCCTGAGCCGCCTGATGAACCATCGCCGTTATTACGATACTGTTGAAGGCTGTAATCCCGGAACTGTCGCATAATCCTGCAATCCCTCCATGCATGGCGTGCCGGCTTATCGGGCCGGCTGTGCTCTGGACAAGGTTTATTGAGCATTTCTTCCAGGTTAAAAGGAGTTTTACCCTTGTTTAAAGGCTGCCTAAAGTTTCCAACGTGAGCTTCTTCTGGGCGTTTATTCCGGTACTGACTCTTGAATCTCTTGCTATCATTGTCAGCGCTGTCTAACCCGCCATCCGCCGGCTTACGCTTCCGGTTGCTGTGTCGATCTCCTGGGCTCTCATCATGCCTCAGATGAACCGGCGTGACGCTTGGGCGAGTCTCCAGTTGCCCAATTTTGGCTTTCAACCCACTTAATTCCTTATACACCCAAGCTTGTGCTTCCTTCATCTATTGCTGAATACTAGCTATTCTTGCGTGTAGCTCTATTAACTCTGCATTGCGTTCCACCTTTCTCTTAGCTTCCGGATTGCCAGTGATGACTCGTGATCCGTCCGTTGTAACAAAAGCCGGGTTTTCCGGGTCGTAAGGCTCCGGATCAATGTCTCCATCAGAACAGTCCCCAAACTTCGCCTCACAAGGCGGGTGAAAAAGAGCGGTGTAACCACCCGGCTTAGACCTTGACCCGCCATTGAGAAGGGCGAGCTTACGCTCTGGGACCTGATATCCTTGCTCATTTGAATGGAATTCCATCCCCTGACCTTCATGACTCTCTGGCTTAGAGTAAGGCTCGACGTAGCCCCCCAAGCCCTCCGTTCTGAAGCCGGTAGGTCGACTCCGTCTCTTCATTCGAGGATCCATCCTCTGAGCAGATGAGAGTTTCCTTCCGCGACACAGAATCTCCAAGCTCCGTGCCTCGGGTTAAGTCGACGAAGGTATGCTTCTTGTCCGGATTAGCACGGATAGTTTGCACGCGCCGGGCGGGTTGATCTCGCTGGGTGGGTTGCTTGCGTCGGGCAGGCTCGTCGATGTTGTTGCAGGTGTCTGGCCCGGATTCAGATCCGCCAATCTTTCCGATGAAGACTTGGTCTTCGCCGAAGGGGACCCGGGAACCATACTCGATTGAGTCGGCCTCGGGGACCCGGCCGGCATCGTCGAGGTAAAGCTTTCCATGTCGACTCTTAGTCATCTCACCAACAACGTACCCCTCGCCCCCAGAGAGAGAACCCTTTGAGAACTCAACACCATCAAGCGCTGGCCCCACGGTGGGCGCCAACTGTCGTGGTTTTGTCACGGCAGATGCCCGAAGGCTTAGGTTCGAGGCCATCGCTAAAGAGGTGGACTCAAAGGGGTTAAACGGGACAAGTGACACGAGTTTACCCAGGTTCGGCCCCTCACGGTGGAGGTAAAAGCCTACGTCCTGCTTGTATAGTATTGACTGTAGTATCGATTACAAAGGGGCGGCTTGCTTGCCCTAGCTCCCGATTGCTTGGTCTCTCTCGCCGTAAGGCTTGTCTGTCTCTCCTCACTTCTCTAACCCGCCGCAGGGGCTCACCTTTATATACATAGGTAGAAACCCTGGGCTTACAAGAGTCCGGGTCGGGTTACACAACGTAACCGACCCCGGTTCTACTTTCCTAGTCTTACAAGGTAAGTCTTCACGTGGCGGCTTACCCTTTCGGGCCTTGAGTCGCCACCAGGCTTTGGGCCTTCAACTGTCCCACCTATAAGTCGTCGTCTTCACGTCTTGCCTTCCTGGGCCGGCTTAGGCTCTTGCACTATGAGTCGCCAACAGGGTTAACCGCGGGGTTATATCCCCAACAGTATTCCTCCGGTGTCAGTGAGTTGCATGATCTCATGGTCATAGGAACATATACTTGACATGCAGAAAAGAATAGCAATAAACTGACACGATCATATGCTACGTTTAATGTTTGGGTCTTGTCCATCACATCATTCTCCTAATGATGTGATCCCGTTATCAAATGACATCTCATGTCCATGGCTAGGAAACCTTCACCATCTTTTGATCAACGAGCTAGTTAACTAGAGGCTTACTAGGGATACAATGTTGTCTATGTACCCACACATGTATTTGAGTTTCCAATCAATACAATTATAGCATGGATAATAAACGATTATCACGAACAAGGAAATATGATAATAACTAAATTATTATTGCCTCTAGGGCATATTTCCAACAATCTCCCACTTGCACTAGAGTCAATAATCTAGTTCACATCACTATGTGATTTACATTGTAATGAATCGAACACCCATGCAGTTCTGGTGTTGTTCATGTTTAGCCCTTGGAAGAGGTTTAGTCATCGGATCTGCAACATTCAGATCCGTGTGTACTTTGCAAATATTTATGTCGTCCTCCTTGATGTAATCGCGGATGGAATTGAAACGTCGCTTTATGTGTCTAGTCCTCTTGTGAAATCTTGGTTCCTTGGCTAGAGCAATGGCACCAGTATTATCACAAAACAAAGTCATTGGGTTAAGCGCACTAGGCACTACTCCAAGATCTGTCATGAACTCCTTCATCCAGACACCTTCCTTCGCCGCCTCCGAGGCAGCGATGTACTCCGCTTCGCATGTAGAATCAGCTACCACGCTTTGCTTGGAACTGCACCAGCTAACCGCACCCCCATTAAGAATAAATACGTATCCGGTTTGCGACTTAGAGTCATCCGGATCAGTGTCAAAGCTTGCATCGACGTAACCCTTTACGACGAGCTCTTGATCACCTCCATAAACGAGAAACATGTCCTTAGTCCTTTTCAGGTACTTTAGGATATTCTTGACCGCCGTCCAGTGTTCCATTCCTGGATCACTTTGAAACCTTCCGACCATACTTATGGCAAGGCTGACATCGGGTCTTGTGCACAACATTGCATACATGATAGAGCCTATGGCTGAAGCATAGGGGATGACACTCATCTTTTCTCTATCTTCTGCAGTCACTGGGCATTGAGTCTTACTCAACTTCACACCTTGCAAAACAGGCAAGAACCCCTTCTTGGACTGATCCATTTTGAACTTCTTCAAAATCTTATCAAGGTATGTGCTTTGTGAAAGTCCTATTAAACGTCTTGATCTATCTCTATAGATCTTGATGCCTAATATGAAAGCAGCTTCTCCTAGGTCCTTCATTGAAAAACTCTTGTTCAAATATTCCTTCATGCTTTCCAACATTTCTATATTGTTTCCAATCAGTAATATGTCATCCACATATAATATTAGAAACGCTATAGAGCTCCCACTCACTTTCTTGTAAATACAAGCTTCTCCGTAAACTTGTATAAACTCGAACGCTTTGATCACCTCATCAAAGCGAAGATTCCAACTCCGAGATGCTTGCACCAGTCCATAAATGGATCGATGGAGTTTGCAAACTTTGTCAGCATTCTCTGGATCGACAAAACCTTCTGGTTGCATCATATGCAACTCTTCCTTAAGGAAACCGTTAAGGAACGCTGTTTTGACATCCATCTGCCAAATTTCATAATCGAAAAAGGCAGCTATTGCTAACATGATTCTGACGGACTTAAGCATCGCTGCGGGTGAGAAGGTCTCATCGTAGTCAACTCCTTGAACTTGTGAAAAACCCTTTGCCACAAGTCGAGCTTTATAGACGGTGACATTACCGTCCGCGTCCGTCTTCCTCTTAAAGATCCATTTATTCTGAATGGCCTTACGCCCTTCAGGTAATACTTCCAAAGTCCACACTTTGTTTTCATACATGGATCCCATCTCGGATTTCATGGCCTCTAACCACTTCTCGGAATCCGGGCCCATCATCGCTTCTCCATAGCTCGTAGGTTCATCGTTGTCTAACAACATGACCTCTAAGACAGGGTTGCCATACCACTCAGGAGCAGTACGCGTCCTTGTCGACCTACGAGGTTCGATAGCAACTTGATCCGAAGCTTTATGATCATCATCAACTTCCTCTTCAGCTGATGTAGGCTCTACAGAAACATCTTTCTGCGCTGCGCTACTCTCAGGTTGAAGTAAAGGTTCAACAACCTCATCAAGTTCTATCTTCCTCCCACTCAATTCTTTCGAGAGAAACTCTTTCTCAAGAAATGTTCCGTTTTTAGCGACAAACACTTTGCCTTCGGATCTGAGGTAGAAGGTATACCCAACTGTCTCTTTTGGGTATCCTATGAAGACGCATTTCTCCGCTTTGGGTTCCAGCTTTTCAGGCTGAAGCTTTTTGACATAAGCATCACATCCCCAAACTTTAAGAAACGACAGCTTTGGCTTCTTGCCAAACCAAAGTTCATATGGCGTCGTCTCAACGGATTTCGATGGTGCCCTTTTTAAAGTGAATGCAGCTGTCTCTAATGCATAACCCCAAAACGATAGTGGCAAATCGGCAAGAGACATCATAGATCGCACCATATCCAATAAGGTTTGATTACGACGTTCGGACACACCATTACGCTGTGGTGTTCCAGGCAGTGTCAGTTGTGAAACAATTCCACATTGTCTTAAGTGACTACCAAACTCATAACTCAGATATTCTCCTCCTCGATCAGATCGTAGGAATTTAATCTTCTTGTTACGATGATTCTCAACTTCACTCTGAAATTGTTTGAACTTTTCAAACGTTTCAGACTTGTGTTTCATTAAGTAAATATACCCATATCTACTTAAGTCATCAGTGAAGGTGAGAAAGTAACGATAACCACCGCGCGCCTCAATACTCATCGAACCGCACACATCAGTATGTATGATTTCCAACAAGTCACTTGCCCGTTCCATTGTTCCAGAGAACGGCGTTTTAGTCATCTTGCCCATGAGGCATGGCTCGCATGTGTTAAGTGATTCAAAATCAAGTGACTCCAAAAGTCCATTAGTATGGAGCTTCCTCATGTGTTTTACGCCAATATGACCTAAACGGCAGTGCCACAAGAAAGTGGTATTATCATTATCAATTCTACATCTTTTGGCATCAATGTTATGAACATGTGTATCATTACTATCGAGATTCAATAAGAATAAACCCCTCACTTCGGGTGCATGACCATAAAAGATATTACTCATATAAATAGAACAACCATTATTCTCTGATTTAAATGAGTAACCGTCTCGCAATAAACAAGATCCAGATATAATGTTCATGCTTAACGCAGGCACTAAATAACAATTATTCAGGTTCATCACTAATCCCGATGGTAATTGAAGAGCGAGCGTGCCAACGGCGATCACATCAACCTTGGAACCATTTCCCACGCGCATCGTCACTTCATCCTTTGCCAGCCTCCGTCTATTCCGCAGTTCCTGTTTAGAGTTGCAAATGTGAGCAACCGCACCGGTATCAAATACCCAGGCACTACAACGAGAGTTGGTAAGGTACACATCAATAACATGTATATCATATATACCTTGTTTGTTGTTGGCCGCCTTCTTGTCAGCCAAATACTTGGGGCAGTTCCGCTTCCAGTGTCCAGTTCCCTTGCAATGAAAGCACACAGTTTCTGGTTTGGGTCCAGCCTTGGGTTTCTTCTCGGGAGGAGCATTTGCTTTGCCACTCTTCTTGGAGTTACCCTTCTTACCCTTGCCATTTTTCTTGAAACTAGTGGTTTTATTGACCATCAACACTTGATGCTCCTTCTGAATTTCAGACTCAGCGACTTTCAGCATCGCAAACAGCTCGGCGACTGACTTGTTCATCCCGTGCATATTATAGTTCAACACGAAGTTCTTGTAGCTAGGTGGCAATGATTGAAGAACTCTGTCAGTGATAGCCTCTGGCGGAAGGGGCATCCCCAATTCAGCCAAATGGGTGGAGTACCCAGACATTCTGAGTATGTGATCACTAACAGACCCGTTCTCCTCCATCTTGCAAGCATAGAACTTATCGGAGGTCTCATACCTCTCGATCCGGGCATTCTTCTGAAAGATAAACCTCAACTCCTGGAACATCTCATATGCTCCATGACATTCAAAACGTCTTTGAAGTCCCGGTTCTAAGCCATACAAAATTGCACATTGAACTATTGAGTAATCATCAGAGCGAGCCTGCCAGGCGTTCACAACGTCTAGAGACTCAACTAGAGCGGGTGGATCACCAAGCGGTGCATCAAGGACATAAGCCTTCTGGGAAGCGGTAAGGATAATCCTTAGATTACGGGCCCAGTCCACAAAGTTACTTCCATCATCTTTCAACTTAGCTTTCGCTAGAAACACATTAAAATTCAGGGGTGCTACTGCGCGAGTCATGATCTACAACATAAATATAGCAAAGACAACTTAGACTATTGTTCAAGATAATGAGTTTAGTTAATCATATTACTTAAAAAAAACTCCCACTCAAATTGACATCCCTCCGGTCATTCGAGTGTCACATGATCCAAATCCACCAACTCAAGTCCGATCATCACGTGAGTTGAGGTGGTTTCAATGGTGAACATCTTCATGTTGATCATATCTACTATATGACTCATGTTTGACCTTTCGGTCTCTTGTGTTCCGAGGTCATGTCTGTACATGCTAGGCTCGTCAAGTTCAACCCGAGTGTTCCGCACGTGCAACACTGGCTTGCACCCGTTGTATGCGAACGTAGAGTCTATCACACCCGATCATCACGTGGTGTCTCGAAACGACGAACTTTCGCAACGGTGCACACTCGGGGAGAACACAATTTTATCTTGAAATTTAAGTGAGGGATCACCTTATAATGCTACCGTCGTCCTAAGCAAAATAAGATGCATAAAAGTATTAACATCTCATGCAAATCATAAGTGACATGATATGGCCATGAACTTGTGCTTTTGATCTCCATCTCCAAAGCACCGCATGATCTCCATCGTCACCGGCATGACACCATGATCTCCATCATCTTGATCTCCATCAACGTGTCGCCATGAGGTTGTCGCGCCGACTGTTGCTTCCACGACTATTGCTAACTCATAGCGATAAAGTAAAGCAAAACGGCGAAAATAATTAAAGACAACTCTATGGCTCCTGCCAGTTGCCGTACTCATCGACATGCAAGTTGTGATATTCTATACAACACATGATCATCTCATACATCACATATATCTCATCATGTAATTGGCCATATCACATCACAACATACCCTGCAAAAACGAGTTAGACGTCCTCTAATTGTTGTTGCAAGTTTTACGTGGCTGCTACCGGTATCTAGCAAGAACAATTCTTACCTATGCAAAAACCACAACGGTGATACAAAAATTGCTTTTCAACCTTCTCAAGGACCGCCTTTGTCAAATCCGATCCGACTAAAGTAGGAGAGACAGACACCCGCCAGCCATCTTTATGCAACGAAGTTACATGTCAGTTGATGGAACCGGTCTCTCGTAAGCGTACGAGTAATGTTGGTCCGAGCCGCTTCATCCCACAATACCACCGAAACAAGAAAAGACCAAGGGAGGAAGCAATCTGAATATCAACGCCCACAAACTCCTTTGTGTTCTACTCGAGATCTTATCTACACATAGACCTAGCTCAGATGCCACTATTGGGGAACGTAGCATGGGAAACAAAAATTTTCCTACGCACACGCAAGATCTATCCATGGTGATGAGCATCTACGAGAGGGAGAGTGAATCTACATACCCTTGTAGATCGCTAAGCGGAAGCGTTAAGAAACACGGTTGATGTAGTCGAACGTCTTCGCGATCCAAATCGCAAGTCGTCCCTCGATCCAAACACGATCTAGCGCCGAACGGACGGCACCTCCGCGTTCAACACACGTACGGCTTGATGACGCCTTCACCTCCTCGATCCAGCGAGCGATGGTGAAGTAGTGGATGAGTTCTGGCAGCACGACGGCGTGGTGATGGTGGTGAGGAACAATCACTGCAGGGCTTCGCCAAGCACTACGGAGATTGTGACGGGAGGAACTAGAGGGTTAGGGTTGCCGGCACACGGCTTGGGAAATCTTGATGTCTCTCGTGTGCTAGCCCTGCCCCTCTATTTATATGTTGAGCCCTGGGGTCTAAACTTGGAGAGAAAGCCTCCACAAGGTTGGTTTTGCCCGCATAAGGTCGGTTTGGCCCGCACGGAAAGAGTCCCACTCGGATTCCAGCAGTACCGCGTACAAGCGGTAGTACCGCTCACGAGCGGTAGTACCGCTTGAGCGGTAGTACCGCTTCACACAAGCGGTAGTACTGCCTTACAAGCGGTAGTACCTCTTAAGGCAGCAGCAAAACTTCCTTTTGCACTTTCCAATACCTCGTGGGCTTTACCCCTTTGGCCCATATAAAGTGTTGCTGCACCCGAACACTTCGGTAAACATCCGGAACCCCTTCCGGTGAATTCCGGAACCCTTCCGGAGATCAAAACACTATTATCACATATATCAAACTTTACCTCCGGACTCTTCCGGAGATCCTCGTCATGTCCGGGATTTTATCCAGGACTCCGAACAACCTTCGGTCACCAACACAATAACTCAACTATACTAATCGTCACCAAACGTTAAGTGTGTAGACCCTGCGGGTTCGAGAACTATGTAGACATGACCGAGACACCTCTACGGTCAATAACCAATAGCGGGACCTAGATGCCCATATTGGTTCCTACATATTCTACGAAGATCTATATCGGTCGAACCTCTATGTCAAGGATTCAGTTAATCCCGTATGCTGTTCCCTTTGTTCTTCGGTATGTTACTTGCCCGAGATTCGATCGTCGGTATCTCTATACCTAGTTCAATCTCGTTATCGGCAAGTCTCTTTACTCGGTCCGTAATACAAGATCTCGTGGCTAACACTTTAGTCACATTGCTTGCAAGGCTCATTGTGATGTTGTATTACCGAGTGGGCCCTGAGATACCTCTCCGTCACACGGAGTAACAAATCCCAGTCTTGATCCATGCCAACCCAACAGACACCCTCGGAGATACCTGTAGAGCATCTTTATAGTCACCCAGTAACGTTGCGACATTTGATAGACACAAGGTATTCCTCCGGTGTCAGTGAGTTGCATGATCTCATGGTCATAGGAATAGATACTTGATATGCAGAAAACAATAGCAATAAACTGACACGATCATATGCTACGTTTATAGTTTGGGTCTTGTCCATCACATCATTCTCCTAATGATGTGATCCCGTTATCAAATGACATCTCATGTCCATGGCTAGGAAACCTTCACCATCTTTTGATCAACGAGCTAGTTAACTAGAGGCTTACTAGGGATACAGTGTTGTCTATGTACCCACACATGTATTTGAGTTTCCAATCAATACAATTATAGCATGGATAATAAACGATTATCACGAACAAGGAAATATGATAATAACTAAATTATTATTGCCTCTAGGGCATATTTACAACATCAAATTCCTCACCCCTTTACCTTTACGCATTTCTGCTGCCGAAGAACTTGTGCTCTACTTTTTGAAGAACTTGAACTGAAGACTTTCATCATGCTGTATTTCATTTCTTCAGTTCATCTTCCTCATGCATGTCTGTTTGTATGACTACTTGTTCTTCACTTGTATGTATTTCTTTTGCATGCTATCTACATCTGTGTCGATCTAGTTTCACTCCTGTTTCTATTTCGTCACTCTGATTTTCGTCAAAATCTTCGGAGTTTGACGAATTTCTAAAAATCTCTCATTCATCCCCCCTCTGGGAGTTAACCTGTGCTTTCAATTGCTATCAGAGCAAGGTACTCCCTTGTTCTGTGTGATTTTGGTTTAACCACCTGGAGTTTTAGTTATGTCGACCGCAGGTATGATCAAGGTATCCGCCGCGTGCCCCATCTTCGATGGCACTGACTATCCCTACTGGAAGAACAAGATGCGAATGCATCTTGAGGCTATTGACAACGATCTCTGGTTCATCGTCGAGAATGGAGTGCCTACCGTGGCTCCAAGCATCAACGCCACCGACGTGCGGAGATTTAAGCAACTTGACTCTCAAGAGAAGATCATCATTTGTGGACATCTGAACCAAGCTATGGCAGAGTGAATGCTTTGGAAACTTTGAAGCTTATCTGGGATAGGCTTTCCAAGGTCAATGAGGGGGTCTCCACTAAACGTGACTCCAGAGTTGACGTGCTTCGCAATCTCTTCAATCGCTTCAAGAGGCCCGATAATGAAAATGTGCAGCAAACCTTCGACCGCCTTACTGATATCTCCAATGAGCTTTAGGCTCTTGGTGCTGCTGACATCACCGATCATGAGGTGGTGAAGAAATTGCTGAGATCTCTGGACAATTCCTTCGACACCTTGGCATTGATGATACAAGAGCGCCCTGACTACAAATCACTTGACCCGGCTGACATTCTTGAAAGGCTCAACACTCATGAATTTCAGCAAGCAGAGAAGAGAGATATGTATGGCCCTAGCTATGGACGTCCTCGCGCTCTGAAGGCAAAAGCAAAAGCCAAGGCAATTTCTTCATCTGAAGAAGAAGAGGAATATGAGAGCAGTTCTGATGGTGCTGAGGAAATTGGCAGAGAACTGGCAATGCTTGTGAAGAAGTTCCAGAAGTTTTCCAAGAAGAACCGCTTTGGAAAATCTTCAAAGTATGACTCGAAGAACACTGGAGAAGCATCTGCTCGAGACTACAATAAGAGAACCTATCACAAATGCAAGAAGCTAGGCCACTACATTGCCGACTGCCCTCTATGGCTAAAGAAGAAGAAGAAGAAGAAGAAGAGCAGGGATGATGATGAATCTGATGGCAAAAAGAAGAAGTCCTCAAAGTCTTCATCAAAGTCCTCATCTCACAAGAAAACCAGTTCCAGCAGAGCTCGTGCATTCATTGGGAAGGAAATGGATTCTGAAGAAGAATCTGATGATCAGCAAGCTGAGGAATCTGAGGAGGAGTCAGACACTGGTGTGGCGAGCCTTGCCCTCGCTACTGAGTACGTCAGCAAGTCCATCTTCAACCATAAAGACAATGGTATCTCCACCAACAATGATGACTGTGCTGATGACTACACCCCGCCTATTGCTTCATGGCAAGAGGTGCTAAGGTAACCTCATGAGAAGCTTACTTTGAAACTTCCAGTGATGATGACTCTGAGTGCGAATCTAAACCAAGCTATAAAAAACTTGCTAAAATTGCTACTGAGCAACAGCATGCCATGGAAAAGATTCAAAAACTGCTAGACAAAAGCGATGAGTTGTTGGACGAGGAAATGGATCGTAGTCAAGCTTTGTCTGAGGATCTCAGAAGGCTTAAGTCTCAATATGACGAACTGGAAAGTCGTCATGTGTCCCTCTCAGCCGAACACGAGAAGTTGTTCTATGAATTTCTTCAAAGGAAGCAAGATCTCGAGAAGCTGAGAGCGTCTCATGGTGATCTTCAAAAAGAAAATGATTCACTCCTCGCTCAACAGATCAGTACCGCTCAGGAAGAATTTGTTGCACCATGCCTAAAATGCCTTGAACGTGATAATGCAAATTCTTTAGCTGAATGTTCAAATGCTTCAGTACTTTCAATTGCTTCAACTGCTACGGTGGCCACTAACCCCTCTTCTGAGGAAGCCACCGGTGATACTGATGAAAATGCAAGGCTGGAGAAATTGTGTGTCACTGGCATGTACAAAAGTCTCAAATGACACCAAACCCTGTGTGACGTGCTCAAAAAGCAAATTCTTCACAAGAACCCTAGGAAAGAGGGTATTGCTTTTGAGAGAAAGCTCAACGCTCATGGTTCGTATTGGAAGCCTAAGCAGTATCCCAAAACCACATGGGTTGCTGCAAAGGGACCTCCAATAGATCCATCCACTTTATCTGGCTATACTTGTGATACTTCATATTCTTCAGATGAGTCATTTGACTCCAACTGTAAACTGTTCAAGAATCAGAATGGTGAAGTCTTAGCCAGATTTGTTGGTACTAACTGCAGGAACGGTCCACCTGTGAAGAAAATCTGGGTTCCCAAAAGCCTTCTGGAAAATCTTCAGGTGAATGTCATCATGACACCACCGATGAAGAAGAAACTTCCCAGGGCAAATTCTTCACAGGGATCAAAGTCGTCAAATGGACGCAGACCCACTTATGGTCATGCTAATGCCTCTGTTTCGCAGGGAAACAAACAACAATTTGATGAATATGAGCATTACTTTTCGAACCACTATGTTCACAAATCGTCGAAGAATTTCTCTGCTTATTCATTCAACTACTATAACCCTCCTGTGAAGAGAAATGCATATTCTTCAATGCCTAAGTTCTCCATCAATGCACTACATTACATTGCTTCTCAGCCACCCATATAGATGTGGGTGGTTAAGAAGAAGAACTAATCTCTTTTGCAGGGTCAGGTCTTCAGACAACTAAAATGTCTGATGAATTTGCTAAAGACCTGACAATGTGCCTATTGGGATGCAGGCTAATCATGATGAAATGAATAACTCATTTCACACATCCTTTATGCCGTGAGATATTATTCCTTGATGAAATTGTGTGACAAAATTAATCATCATCATATTCTTCACTTTGAAGTATATGAATTTGTAAGTCAGACTAATGCTTCTACAGGATGACACACCCTCAGCCACTGAATGGGTCTTGGATAGTGGCTGCACAAATCACATGGCTGGAGATAGGAATCTCCTCACTGATGCTCCCCTTACTCCGTCTCATTTGAAGCATATCACATACACCGACAAAGGAAAAAGCAAGGTATTGGGTCCAGGTAAGGTTGCTATCTCAAAGGATCGACAGATGGAAAAGGTGATGCTTGTCGAGTCCCTTGGATACAACCTCATGTCTGTCTCAATGCTTTGTGATCTTGATATGATTGTCATCTTTGGCAAATATAGATGCATTGTGCTATTGGAATCTGACAAATCCAAAGTCTTCGAAGGCTTTAGGAAAGGTGATTTGTATATTGTAGATTTCTCTTCCTCAGCCTGCCACGTGTCTGCTGGCAAAAGCTTCAGAGTGCTGGCTATGGCATCGACGTCTTGGACACGCTGGCATGAGGAATTTGAGCACACTCGTCAAGAAGAAGCACATCATTGGCGTCGAAGGCGTCAAATTCGTCAAAGATCATCTGTGTGGTGCTTTTAAGTCTGGAAAGATGACCAGATCCAAGCAGACGGCTAAGACAATCATGACCACTACTCGTCCCTTTGAATTACTTCATATGGATTTGTTTGGTCCCACACATTATGCCACACCAACCAATGCAGCATCTCTCTACGGATTCGTCATAGTTGATGACTACTCTCGTTACACCTGGGTGCACATCATTTCCTACAAGACTGAAGTTCAGGATGTCTTCAGACGATTCTCCAATCGGGCCATGATGAATTATGGTCTCAAGATCAAGCACATCAGAAGTGACAATGGCACTGAGTTCAAGAACACATGCCTCGACGACTATCTTTATGAGCTTGGTATTACTCATGAGCTGTCTGCTCCATATACGCCTCAGCAAAATGGAGTCGTGGAGCGCAAGAACCGGACACTCATCGAGATGGCGTGTATTATGCTTGATGAATACAAGACACCTCGTCGTTTCTGTCCTGAAGCAATTGACACTGTATGTCACATCATCAATCGGTATATCTTCACAAATTCCTCAAGAAGACTTCATATGAGCTCCTTATTGACAAGAAACCCAATGTGAGTTATTTCAAAATCTTCGGTGCTAAATGCTGGATTAGAGATCCTCATCATAGTTCTAAATTTGCACCGAAAGCACATGAGGGTTTTATGCTTGGTTACGGAAAGGACTCGCACACCTACAGAGTCATCAACACCTACCACAACAAGGTTGTTGAAACTGTAGATGTGCGGTTCGATGAAACTAACGGCTCGCAAAGAGAGCACCTGCCTCCTGTGCTAGATGAAATGCCCCCTGAGGAATCGATCAAGCTTATGGGCACTGGTGAAATTGTGCCTAGTGAAGAAATAGCTGATGAAGAAGTATTGATCCCTCGCCATGAAGAAACTGCTAATCCTGAGGAAAATGATGCTGAGGATTCTGCATGGCAACAACAACAGCAAGGCCCTCGTCCAGCACATCCACGAGTGGCGAATGAAGTGCAGATTAAAAAGATCCTCGACAACATCAATGCACCCGGTCCCCTCACTCGCTCAAGGGCTTCACATTTAGCTAACTTTTGTGGGCATTACGCGTTTGTCTCTATTTCAGAGCCCACCAAAGTTGATGAAGCATTTCTTGAACCGGAATGGATTCAAGCGATGCAAGAGGAATTGCATCAATTCCAGCTCAACAACGTGTGGGAGCTAGTCAAGCGTCCCGATCCACGTAAGCACAATGTCATCGGCACCAAATGGATCTACCGCAACAAGCAAGACAAAAATGGCCAAGTGGTGAGGAATAAGGCCCGTCTTGTAGCTCAAGGCTACACACAGGTTGAGGGTATTGATTTCGATGAAATATGTGCACTTGTTGCTAGGCTTGAAGCCATTCGTATACTGCTTGCATATGCTAACCATCATGATATCCTCTTATATCAAATGGATGTGAAAAGTGCTTTCCTCAATGGTAAGCTTGAGGAAGAAGTATATGTTGCTCAACCACCAGGTTTTGAGGACCCAAAGCATCCAGACAAAGTCTTCAGACTCAACAAGGTTCTCTATGGCCTCAGGCAAGCGCTGAGGGCTTGGTATGATACACTGAAGGAGTTCCTAAAGAAAAAGGGTTTCAAACCCGGTTCACTTGACCCTACTCTTTTCACTAAATCTTATGATGGTGAAGTGTTCATATGCCAAATATATGTTGATGATATTATCTTTGGTTGCACTAACAAGAAATACAGTGACGAATTTGCATACATGATGCAAGAAGAATATCAGATGTCTATGATGGGGGAGTTGAAATTCTTCCTCGGACTTCAAATTCGTCAACAACGAAATGGTATCTTCATATCTCAGGAGAAATATCTCAAGGATTGCCTGAAGAAATTCGGCATGCAAGATTGCAAAGGCCTCAAGATACCAATGCCAACAAATGGTCAACTCTGCACTGACGAAAATGGTAAAGATCTCGATCAGAAGGTATATCGCTCCATCATTGGTTCGCTGCTTTACCTATTGATATGTCTCCAACGTATCTATAATTTTTGATTGTTCCATGCTATTATAGTATCAATCTTGGATGTTTTTATATACATTTACAGCAATTATATATCATATTTTGGGACTAACCTATTAACTTAGTGCCCAGTGACAGTTGCTGTTTTTTGCCTGTTTTTGGTTTTCCAGAATATCAGTACCAAACGAAGTCCAAATGCCACGAAACTTTTTGGAGATTTTTTTTTGGACATAAGAGACACTAGAAGCTTTGGGAGGAGGCCAGAAGCCAGAGGAGGTGGCCACGAGCCACCAGGGCGCGCCCTAGGGGGGTGGCGCGCCCTGGTGCCTTGTGGGCCCACCTTTGCCCCTTTTGACCTAATTCCACCTCTATAAATTCTCTAAAATCGGGAAATCAACAGAGGATTCCACGAAATACTTTTTCCGCCGCCGCAAGTTTCTGTTCTCGAGAGATCCCATCAGGAGGCCTTTTCCGGTACTCCGCCGGAGGGGGAATCGATCACGGAGGGGCTCTACATCAACCTTGCTGCCCTTCCGATGATGCGTGAGTAGTTTACCACAGACCTTCGGGTCCATAGTTAGTAGCTAGATGGCTTCTTCTCTCTTTTTGATCTTCAATACAATGTTCTCCTCGATGTTCTTGGAGTTCTATCCGATGTAATCACTTTTTGCGGTGTGTTTGTTGGGATCCGATGAATTGTGAGTTTATGATCAGATTATCCATGAATATTATTTGAATTTTCTCTGAACTCTTTTATGCATGATTATTATAGCTTCATATTTCTCTCCGATCTATTGATTTGGTTTGGCCAACTAGATTGATTTATCTTGCAATGGGAGAGGTGCTTTGTAATGGGTTCGATCTTGCGGTGCTCAATCCCAGTGACAGAAAGGGACATGACACGTATGTATCGTTGCTATTAATGGTAAAAAGATGGGGTTTATTCATGCGTGAGTTTACTTTGTCTACATCATGTCATCTTGCTTAAGGCGTTACTCCGTTCTTTATGGACTTAATACACTAGATGCATCCTGGATAGCGGTCGATGTGTGGAGTAATAGTAGTAGATGCAGGCAGGAGTTGGTCTACTTGTCTCGAACGTGATGCCTATATACATGATCATTGCCTTGGATATCGTCATGATTATTTTCTTTTCTATCAATTGCTCAACAGTAATTTGTTCACCCACCGTATGCTATTTTCAAGAGAGAAGCCTCTAGTGAAAACTAGGGCCCCCGGGTCTATCTTAATTATATATTGAAAATCATAAAAATACCTTGCTGCACTTTTACTTTATTTATTTTAGTTTGTATTTTTGTTCGATCTATTTATCTATCACCATACAATTTAATCTTGCAATTGACCGCCAAGGGATTGACAACCCCTTGTTCGCGTCGGGTGCGAGGATTTGTTGTTTTGTGTGCAGGTACTGCTAACGAGTTGTTGCGTGATTCTCCTACTGGATTGATAACCTTGGTTTCGTAACTGAGGGAAATACTTATCTCTACTGTACTGCATCATCCCCTCCTCTTCGGGGAAATCCCAACGCAGCTCACAAGTAGCAGGAAGAATTTCTGGCGTCGTTGCCAGGGAGACATCATCAACATCTACCAAGTACCTACGCATAAAACTTTCATCTCCTTGCATTTACTTTATTTGCCTTTGCCTCTCATTTTCATCTCCCCCACTTCTAAAAAGTTTGTATAAAAATACAAAAATATTTTCCGTTTGCCTTTTTTTTGTTTGCTTGATTGCTTGCTTGTTATCTTGTTTGCGTAGCCACGATGTCTCAAGAAAATACAAAATTGTGTGATTTTTCCAATACTAATAATAATGATTTTATTAGTACTCCGATTGCTCCTCCCACCGCTAGTGCGGAGACTTGTGATATTAATGCCGCTTTATTAAATCTTGTCATGAAAGAACAATTTTCTGGTAGTCCTAATGAAGATGCTACATCCCATCTTAACACTTTCGTAGAATTGTGTGATATGCAAAATAAAAAAGATGTGGATAATGATATTGTGAAATTAAAATTATTCCTGTTCTGACTGCGGGATCGTGCAAAAATTTGGTTTTCATCTTTACCACGAAATAGTATCGATTCTTGGGATAGGTGTAAAGATGCTTTTATTACCAAGTATTTTCCTCCCGCAAAAAATATTTCCCTTAGAAATCAAATTATGAATTTCAAGCAACTTGATCATGAACATGTTGCTCAATCTTGGGAGAGGATGAAATTAATGATAAGAAATTGCCCTACTCATGGTTTAAATTTGTGGATGATCATACAAAAAAATTATGCGGTTTAAATTTTGTTTCTAGAAATCTTTTAGATTCCGCCGTGGGTGGTACTTTTATGGAGATTACATTGGGGGAAGCTACTAAATTACTTGATAATATTATGGCAAATTATTCACAATGGCATACTGAAAGAGTTCCTACTAGTAAAAAAGTGAATTCTGTTGAAGAAATTAGTAGTTTCAGTGATAAAGTTGATGCGCTTATGAAGTTGGTTGCTAGCAAAAATACTCCTATTGATCCTAATGATGTGCCTTTGTCCACCTTGATTGAGCAAAATAATGATCCCGTAGATGTGAATTTTGTCTCGCGAAACAATTTCAATAATAATGCTTATAGAGGTAATTTTAATCCTAGACCGTTTCCTGGAAATTCCTCTAATAATTATGGCAATTCCTATGGTAATTCTTATAATAATAATAATAGGATGCCCTCTGATCTTGAAAGTAATATTAAATAATTTATTAATGCTCAAAAAGTTTTCAACACTACGATAGAAGAAAAATTAAGTAAACTTGATGATATGTCTAGGAGCATTAATAGAATTATTCATGATGTGGAAAATCTTAAGACTAAAATTTTGCCACCCACAACTGATATTAATGAATCAATTAAAGCTTTATATGTCTCCATGGATGAGAGTAAGAAAAGAACCGCTATGCTAAAAGCTAAACGAGAATTTTTAGAAAAAGCGATTCCTCCCGGTTTCTATCGTAGTAATGATGAAGATATTAAAATGATTGGTGTTTCATCTATTGATTCCTTGTTTAGCAGTATAAAACTTGATGAAAAGGGGATTGAATAAGAGTCAACTTTAGCTTGGAGGCGTCCCCATAATTCGGAGGTTGAAAATCTTAATGAAAAAATTGATAAAAGTGGGTCTGTAAAGGTAAAAACTTTAACTAGCGATGTGCCCACTCTCTTGGATTACAAAGATTTTAATTATGATAGTTGTTCTTTGATTGAGTGTATTTATTTGTTACAATCCATGCTAAATTCACCCAACGCTTATGAACAAAATAAGGCTTTTACTAAGCACATTGTAGAAGCAATGATGAAAGCGTTAGAAGAAAAGCTAGAACTAGAAATTTCAATTCCTAGAAAATTATATGATGAGTGGGAACCCACCATTAAAGTTAAAATTAAAAATTATGAGTGCAATGCTTTTTGTGATTTGGGTGCTAGTGTTCCACAATTCCAAAATCCCTATGTGATGTGCTAGGTTTTACCAATATAGATGAATGTTCTCTTAATTTGCACTTGGCGGATTCCACTATTAAAAAGCCATTGGGAAGAATTAATGATGTTCTTATTCTTTCAAATGTAAATTATGTGCCCCGTTGATTTTATTGTACTTGACATTGAATGCAATCCTTCTTGCCCCATAATACTTGGAAGACCGTTCTTACGAACTATTGGTTCTATTATTGATATGAAAGAAGGTAATATAAGATTTCAATTTCCACTAAAGAAAGGGATGGAACACTTACCCATTAAAAGAATTAAAGAACAATATGAATCCATTATGAGGGCCACTTAGGAATCAACTTGAAGGATGACAATACTTGAAAACTATGCATTATGCCTAGCTAGGGGCATAAAACAATAGCGCTTGTTGGGAGACAACCCAATGAATAAAATAAATTTTTAATTTTTGTTTCTGTTCTTGTGTGTTTACATAATTATTTTACTGTTATGATTGTGTTTTTATGTTTTAATTAGTTTTTGTGCCAAGTAATGCCTTTTGGATGATTTGGAAGATAGTATAATTGATGCTGTTTGGAAAACAGAAAGTTTTGCGTCCAGTGCTGGAATTTTAGTTCTGTACTGGAGCGCCAGAAATATCTGAAATTTTTACACAGTATTGGTATATGAATTGCCCACGTTTTCCTAATTTTTCAGAATTTTTGGAGTTACAGAAGTATAGCTTTTCAATAGATCTTTACAGACTGTTCTGTTTTAGACAGATTCTGTTTTTGTTGCATAGTTTGCTTATTTTGATGAATCTATGGATTGTATCGGGGGGTATAAGCCATGGAGAAGTTGGAGTACAGTAGCATTATGCCAATATTAAATATGAATCAATTTACAGCAGTACTTAAAGTTAAGGATTTATTTGTTATACTAACGGATCTCACGAAGGTTTTGTTGAGTTTTGTGTGATTGAAGTTTTCAAGTTTTGGGTGAGATCACGATAGATGAAGGAATAAGGAGTGGCAAGAGCCTAAGCTTGGGGATTCCCAAGGCACCCCAAGGTAATATTCAAGGAAGACTCAAGCGTCTAAGCTTGGGGATGCCCCGGAAGGCATCCCCTCTTTCTTCTACCAACTATCGGTAATTTTACTTGGAGCTATATTTTTATTCATCACATGATATGTGTTTTACTTGGAGTGTCGTGTATTATATGAGTCTTTGATTTGCTTGCTTTTTAGTTTGTCACAATCATCTTTGCTGGACACACCTATTTGAGAGAGACACACGTTAATCATGATTTGTTAGAATACTCTATGTGCTTCACTTAAATTTTTTGAGCTAGGCAGTTGCTCTAGTGCTTCACTTAAATCTTTTTGAGCATGGCTGTGGCTAAATTTTGAAGAAATATTTAAACTCTCATGCTTCACTTATATTATTTTGAGAGTCGATAAGATTGAAATTTTGAAGAAATATTTGAACTCTCATGCTTCACTTATATCATTTTGAGAGTTGATAAATTTTGAAGAAATATGTGCACTCTCATGCTTCACTTATATCTTTTTGAGAGTTGATAATAGTAATGGTAATTTGCACAAGATATGAATTTGGTCCCAAAGTGATGAATATTCAAGAGGGATATAATAAAAACTTTCATATAGATCATTGGATATGATAAGTTTGATTCCTTGCAATAGTTTTGCGAAATGGAGATGATAATATGTGAGTCATGTTAGTGAGTAATTATGATTTAGTAAGAATATTGGTGTTAAGGTTTGTGATTCCCTATGCATGCACATTAAGTCAATAGTTATGCAACAAAATTATATCCTACTTATGGTGCATTATTCGGTGTTAGTTATGTTCAATGCATGTTTATGACCGTTTTTCGCTTTTTGGTTGGTTGCTTCTCAATCTATTTGCTAGCCTTCATTTGTACTAAGCGGAAATACTGCTTGTGCATCAAAACTCCTTAAACCCAAGTTGTGCCAAATGAGTCCACCATATCTACCTATATGCGGTATTTCAATGCCGTTCCAAGTAAATTTGCATGTGCCAACTCTAAATTTTTCAAAATAATTTTCCGTTTTGTGTGCCCGTACCGCTCATGAAGCGGCAGGGGGTGGCCAATATTTTCCATGCTAGGTGTGTTATTCTCACGATGAGTGTTTATTCACTTGTCATTGCATGAGAGAGTGGCAGGTAATAGGGATGCCCAGTCCCACAATGAATCAAAATTAATAATAACAAATTCCTTGGAAAGTGTTGGTATGGAAGGCACCCGTGGATACGGCTAGCCATGGATTGTGAAAGAATGGTGGAAAGGAAATAAACTTTATTTTTTGTTTGGGAACAGCCTATGATGTGTCTAACATGGAAGATATTGGGAATTCTCGGTCGTTTTCGTTGACAGGAAAAGCATGCCTCTCAAAATAATTTTATCTCTCTAATTTAAGCTTTGAGCTCTGGCACATTTGCAAATCTCTGCTTCCCTCTGCAAAGGTCCTATCAATTTACTTTTATGCAATTTTTATTTTTATTTTGAGTCTCCATCTTCTCTAACAAAGCACCAACTAGAGAGCATTATTGTCATACTTGTGCATTGTGTGTAGCTAATATTGAGTGTGTTTCATTAATGGATCAATGATTGAGCATAATGGGCTAGGGATAACTTTCTTTAGCATTGATATTTTGAAAGACATGGTTGCTTGTTAGTATGCTTGAGTATTTATACCTTCATGTCAAATTATAGACTATTGCTTTGAATCATTCAAGTCCAAATGTCCATGCTACAAAAGAAAAGAATATATGATGAATATGATAGGTAGCATTCCACATCAAAAATTCTGTTTTTATCATTTACCTACTCGAGGACAAGTAAGAATTAAGCTTGGGGATGCTTGATACGTCTCCAACGTATCTATAATTTTTGATTGTTCCATGCTATTATAGTATCAATCTTGGATGTTTTTATATACATTTACAGCAATTATATATCATTTTTTGGGACTAACCTGTTAACTTAGTGCCCAGTGCCAGTTGCTGTTTTTTTTGCCTATTTTTGGTTTTCCAGAATATCAGTACCAAACGAAGTCCAAATGCCACGAAATTTTTTGGAATTTTTTTTCTGGGCATAAGAGACAGTAGAAGCTTCGGGAGGAGGCTAGAAGCCAGAGGAGGTGGCCACGAGCCACCAGGGCGCGCCCAAGGGGGGGTGGCGCGCCCTGGTGCCTCGTGGGCCCACCTCTGCCCCTTTTGACCTAATTCCACCTCTATAAATTCTATAAAATCGGGAAACCAACAGAGGAGTCCACGAAATACTTTTTCCGCTGCGGCAAGTTTCTGTTCTCGAGAGATCCCATCTGGAGGCCTTTTCCGGTACTCCACCGGAGGGGGAATCGATCACGGAGGGGCTCTACATCAACCTTGCTGCCCTTCCAATGATGCGTGAGTAGTTTACCACAGACCTTCGGGTCCATAGTTTGTATCTAGATGGCTTCTTCTCTCTTTTTGATCTTCAATACAATGTTCTGCTCGATGTTCTTGGAGTTCTATCCGATGTAATCACTTTTTGCGGTGTGTTTGTTGGGATCCGATGAATTGTGAGTTTATGATCAGATTATCCATGAATATTATTTGAGTTTTCTCTGAACTCTTTTATGCATGATTATTATAGCTTCATATTTCTCTCCGATCTATTGATTTGGTTTGGCCAACTAGATTGATTTATCTTGCAATGGGAGAGGTGCTTTGTAATGGGTTCGATCTTGCGGTGCTCAATCCCAGTGACAGAAAGGGACATGACACGTATGTATCGTTGCTATTAAGGGTAAAAAGATGGGGTTTATTCATGCGTGAGTTTACTTTGCCTACATCATGTCATCTTGCTTAAGGCGTTACTCCGTTCTTTATGGACTTAATACACTAGATGCATGCTGGATAGCGGTCGATGTGTGGAGTAATAGTAGTAGATGCAGGCAGGAGTCGGTCTACTTGTCTCGGACGTGATGCCTATATACATGATCATTGCCTTGGATATCGTCATGATTATTTGCTTTTCTATCAATTGCCCAACAGTAATTTGTTCACCCACCGTATGCTATTTTCAAGAGAGAAGCCTCTAGTGAAAACTATGCCCCCCGGGTCTATCTTAATTATATATTGAAAATCATAAAAATACCTTGCTGCACTTTTACTTTATTTATTTTATTTTATATTTTTGTTCGATCTATTTATCTATCACCATACAATTTAATCTTGCAATTGACCGCCAAGGGATTGACAACCCCTTGTTCGCGTTGGGTGCGAGGATTTGTTGTTTTGTGTGCAGGTACTGCTAACGAGTTGTTGCGTGATTCTCCTACTGGATTGATAACCTTTGTTTCATAACTGAGGGAAATACTTATCTCTACTATACTGCATCATCCCTTCCTCTTCGAGGAAATCCCAACGCAGCTCACAAGTAGCACCTATGTGCATCTAGGCCAGATATTATGCTTAGCGTTTGCATGTGTGCCCGCTTTCAAGCGTCACCGAAGGAGTCACACCATCAGGCCGTGAAACAAATTCTTCGATATTTAGCTCACACACCAATGCTTGGATTATGGTATCCCAAGGGCTCATCATTCGATCTTGCTGGATTTTCTGATTCTGATTATGCTGGAGATCGTGTGGATCGCAAGTCAACATCAGGCACTTGTCATTTCCTCGGACGATCTCTTGTTTGTTGGTCCTGGAAGAAGCAAAACAGTGTCTCACTTTCCACAGCCGAGGCTGAATACATTGTCGCTGGTGCCTGTTGCTCACAGCTTCTATGGATGAAGCAAACCCTCAAGGACTATGGCGTCAACATGAAGAAAGTGCCACTCTACTGCGACAATGAGAGTGCCATCAAGATCGCTCACAACCCAGTGCAACACTCTAGGACGAAGCACATCCAGATTCGTCACCATTTTCTTCGTAATCATGTGCTGAAGGGAGACATCGTCATCAACCACGTGAAGACTGAAGACCAGCTTGCAGATATCTTCACTAAGCCCTTGGATGAGAGAAAGTTTTGCATGTTGCGGTGTGAGCTAAACATCTTAGAATCTCCGAATGTCCTTTGAGAAGGACACACATCCTAACGCTTATGCATTCTTGATGACTTTGATGCACAACACATGAAGTAACGTTTTTCTTCAATCAATGAAGACTAACCCTCTAAGTGTGAAGAAATTAATGAAGAACTTGATTCTCAGAACTCTACGACAATTGTACACGGTGTCTGAAATCATCATAGTTCTTATACGGTGGGTAATGCCACCACCCATTTTTTGACTTGCTTCAATTTGAGTTTTTCGTCATTTACAATTTCGTCAAAATATTTCAAATTCGTCATTTGTGGTTGTTCTTCATTGCTTGAGTTAATACTTCATATATATATATATATATATATATATATATATATATATATATATATATATATATATATATATATATATATATATATATATACAGCCGGTCTATTCTCCTAATATTAGGAGAATAATTATTCTCCTAACACTTCCGAACTGCACGCTCAACGCAAGTGCACGTCATTATTAAAGCAAGAGTGCTGCAGTATTGAGGCGTGTGAACTTCCCGTCACAAAAAACTACATGCAGTTTTTTCGGTACTGTTTTCGGTCCAGTTTTTAAACCGTTTGTCAAAATGAGGCATGTAATATACCGTTGGAAAGCTATGGATTAGGCGCAACTTCGCCATGTAGAAATTTTTTCGAGATTCGTCATGATTTAAGAGCAGTTTCGAAAACGGTGCTGTGCATGATGAGTGGCAGCGAGCGTATTTTCGCGATTTCTTCTAAACCGCTTGTCAGAATTAAGCAAATGATACGCTGTTGCAAGATATCGTCGAGGCGCAACTTTTTCATATATATTACTTTTTCTAATTCATTACGGTTTAAGAGCAGTTTCAAATTTACTAAATCGTGAAATTCTGTTTTTCAAAAAAATTGCAATTTTTGGTACTTTTTTTGCTCTAGTTTCTTAACCATTTGTTGAAACGAGACGTGTGATACACCGTTGGAAAGCTAAGGATGAGGTGAAACTTTCATATGTAGAAATGTTTTTGAGATTCGTTACGGTTTTATATTAATTTTGAAAATGGTGCGGTGGACGACGAGTGGCAGCGGCCATATTTTCACGAAATTTTTACAAACCGCTAGTCAGAATGATTCAAATGATATGCCATTGGAAAGATATCGATGAGACGCAACTTTTTCATGTAGAACACGTTCTAATTCCTTACGGTTTAAGAGCAGTTTTAAAATTACCGAAATGCGAACACTGTTTTTCGTGACACCAAAATCGACTTGTGTACTGCATCAGACAGAAGAACGCACTGCTTCAGACTGAAAACCGCACTGCATCAGACGGGCAACTGAACTTCATGGTTTCTTTTATTGAGATGTAAATTTCTCAGACGAGGGAGTGGGTTGTGCTACACATTTTTGGGAGTAAGTGAACCGCGGTACTACCGAAAATGTCAGACAGAAGAGCGCACTGCTTTAGACTGAAAACCGCACTGCATCAGACGGGCAACTGAACTGCATGGATTCTTTTATTGAGATGTAAATTTCTCAGACGAGGGAGTGGGTTGTGCTACACATTTTTGGGAGTAAGTGAACCGCGGTACTACCGAAAATGAACCTCGACACTAGCAGAAGTGAACCGCAGGAGTTTTTGTTGTATTTTTTTGTTAAAAAAATATGAATGAGAGTGCACCGCAGAGACGAGGGCAGTGAACCACGGTATATATCAAAGTGAACTGCATTACTTTTTTTTGTTGTTTTGCTAAAAAAAATTGCACTTTACATGTCGGGCGCAAGTGAACATCATCACTCTCAAAAGTGAACCACATTCGAGGACCAAACGCACTGCATGTGTTGATTTAGTTGACTAAATTTTAAAACACACGAAAACAAAATGCACTTCATACAGAGGGGTAATGAGCTGCTACATAAATTGTTCACATCAAATTCACAAGTGGACTTCTGAACAAGAATGTTTTTGCCTCCACAGTGGATCAAAGAAGCATTGCGGAAGCTTGTAGCACCCATCTGAAAACTGCACTGAAGATACATCAGCAATGAACTGCACCAGAGCACATCTTTTGCAGGCAAAAAAATCGAAATGCACACTCAGCACCTGGGAACTGCACGCCGTCGTCAAGCATTGCCACCTGCAAGGGAACTGGACGAAGGCGCGCTTCAGTGGAATAGCAGGAAACCAAAAAGTCAGGGAACCGCGTCAATGAACTGCACGAAGGCGTCAACCGCACGGCAACGCATGAACCGCAACGCGCGAACCGCATCGCGCGCGCCGGCGCACTACAAGTCCGAGGCGGCTGGACTACAAGGGATGGAGAAGCAGCTCGTCGGGGGACCAGAAGGGGAGTTGAGGGAGGAGGGGAACAGAGGTCACCGCCGCACCGCCGCCGCATGAGTCATGGTGTGAGGAAGGAGGCCTTCAGCCTCGATTCGATCCAGCCGTGCGCCCATCCTCGCGAGCTTGAAGCACCGTGCATGGCTGCCCTCGGCTGGTGTCCTCCCACACTGGTGTGGTGCTCCGCGGAGGCGCATCCGGGCGATGGCGCTGCGGCGGTGCGGGGGGAAGCAGGTGGGGCGGCGGCGCGGGGGGAGCAGGTGGGGCGGCGGCGCGGGAGGCCGGCGCGGCCTGGCTCAGATAGCAGGGCGTCGCGGGGGGCCGCCGTGGCCTGGATCCGGCGCCGGGACGTCGCGGGGGCCCTCCGCGGCCTGGATCTGGCGCCGGCTCGTGGTGGCCGAGGCGGGGCGGCGCGTGGTTATGGCCCGCAGCGGGCGGTGTGGGGTGGTTGGTGGCCGGGGCGGGCGGCGCTGCGTGGTGGCTGGGTCGGGAGGTGGGGGAGCCCCGTTTGAGCAGGGGGAGTAGTGCGGGGGTGGGTTGAGATGGTGGTGGTAGGTGGTAGAAGTAGCGAGGTGGGGGTGGTTTCTTTTTTATTGCCTGCGCAGTTCGGTTCGGGTTTTCTTGCAGTGCCAAACTGTTAGCAGAATAAGGAGGTTTTGTTAGGAGAATAAGACTCTTAAAGGGTGTTATGAGAATAGACCCACCTATATATATATATATATATATATATATATATATATATATATATATATATATATATATATATATATATATCTGAATTTTTCATGTCCTCAACATCATTCACATATTGCTAATTCTTCAAGTTGTTTTCCGTCTATGTGAATGTGATCGGACCCGCTCCCCTCTATGCTAAACTCAAACCACTCTGTTCACAATCTCTTCATGTGCATTCTAATTGACACCGTTCAAAGTCTTCAATGTGTCCTTGACAGCTGAAGAAGTTGCGAACACATTTTAAAATATTCTATTCAAATTTTTGGCGGTTGCCTGCTACTTGTGATCTGCGTTGGTTTTTCCCTGAAGAGGAAGGGATGATGCAGTACAGTAGAGATAAGTATTTCCCTCAGTTATGAAACCAAGGTTATCAATCCAGTAGGAGAATCACGCAACACCTCGTTAACAACACCTGCACACAAACAACAAATCCTTGCACCCAACGCTTACAAGGGGTTGTCAATCCCTTGGCGGTTAATTGCAAGATTAAATTGTATGGTGATAGATAAATAGATTGACAAAAATACAAAATAAAATAAATAAAGTAAAAGTGCAGTAAGGTAATTTTAGGATTTTTAATATATGATTTAGATAGACCCGGGGGCCATAGTTTTCACTAGAGGCTTCTCTCATGAAAATAGCATACGGTGGGTAAACAAATTACTGTTGGGCAATTGATAGAAAAGCAAATAATCTTGACGATATCCAAGGCAATGATCATGTATATAGGCATCACGTCTGAGACAAGTAGACCGACTCTTGCCTGCATCTACTACTATTACTCCACACATCGACCGCTATCCAGCATGCATCTAGTGTATTAAGTCCATAAAGAACGGAGTAACGCCTTAAGCAAGATGACATGATGTAGACAAAGTAAACTCACGCATAAATAAACTCCATCTTTTTACCCTTAATAGCAATGATACATACATGTAATGTCCCTTTCTGTCACTGGGATTGAGCACCGCAAGATCGAACCCATTACAAAGCACCTCTCCCATTGCAAGATAAATCAATCTAGTTAGCCAAACCAAATCAATAGATCAGAGAGAAATATGAAGCTATAATAATCATGCATAAAAGAGTTTAGAGAAAATTCAAATAATATTCATGGATAATCTGATCATAAACTCACAATTCATCGGATCCCAACAAACACACCGCAAAAAGTGATTACATCGGATGGAACTCCAAGAACATCGAGAAGAACATTGTATTGAAGATCAAAAAGAGAGAAGAAGCCTGTAGGAATGAAGTATGTCTACCAGAGGGGGGGGGGTGAATGGGAGTTTTAAATTTTCTTCAGAAATATCAAAACTCTCGGAACCCAGCAGCGGAGCAAATGAAAACAGTGTACAGTGAGCGAATACAAACTACCGAATGGCGACAGTTCGAATGTAAAGGGGAGTGGCAGAGGTGACCAGTGATGCTCGAAGGCGACAAGGAATTTGGTAGACCAGTTCGCCCTTCTGCAAAAATACTACGTCTGGTTGGAGGGGTTGTGATTTAACACAGAAGATAAACTCTCTTCGCCCTATTCTCCTCGACAATTGGTTCGTCAACCAATGCCGATCACTCGTGGTAGATGCTTGAGGCGATCTCCGAAACTTTACAGACTTCTTCTTCGAGAACCACAATTACTCTTGGTCTCTGAAGAAATTGACACCTAACCATCTAGAGAGTTCGCAGCCCTCAAGAGTAATAGGCGGATCGTACTGGACTTAGATTGGAGTGATGATGAACCACTATCTAATTTTTCAGCTCTGGGGTTTTTTCTCGGTGGATTTTAAACTCAAATCTCTCGGAGAGGGGGTTGCTCAACAATCTTCTCAGAATCAAACGGAGCAGCCACCGGACTACGCCGGTGCAGGGTGGCTATTTATAGCCGCAGCCTTCCTTGATGGGAAATGACCATTTTGGACACGCGGTCCAGCCAATGGCCAACCGACACGTTCACAACGGTCAGATTTTAAGAGCAACGCTAACATTACTTGAGGAGCAAGTAATGCTAACTCCTCGGTCAGAGACAAATCTCTCGCAGCGAAGAAGATCACAGTCTCTTGCTGGCAAGTATTTGCTCAGAACACAAAGAGATTTCTCTCGCAACTTTCATAGGATTTGGGTTTAGCATTAGCGAATCAAAGCTTCGAATGCTACACCCCTCTTAGTAGTACGGTGGTCCTATGACTCAATAAGGAGAAAAAAACAACAAAATGAATGCTACGTCTTCACTTCGTCTTCAATCTTCTCGGCCGCAGTCATTTTCTTCGGACGACCACCGAATCAATTGCTTTGCATCAACAATTTTTGAGGGGTCACTCTTGTCGTCATAATCTTCGGTGATAACCTTCACTGCCACGTAGGGAATTTTCTTCGGAGTTTGAGCCAAACTCCTCTTGACTCCAGGGACCTATTACTCTGTGTGCACTAGCAAACACATCAGTCCCTCACTGTTTATGTCAACAATCTCCAAAACATAAGGAGGCAAATTATCGCACCAACAATCTCCCCCTTTTTGGACGATTGTTGACAAAACAGATAATCATCGAAGTGAAGATAGATAAGTGAAAAGTAATTCCAACAAGAGTGAACAAGTGTTACTTTTCTCGATGATGAAATAGACTCCCCTAAATGTATGCAGGGAAAGAGATATGAGATAAATTCTCCTGCAAGTATTGAAGTACACGGAGGAGATTTCAATCATTCGAGACATTGATTCACACTGATGAGATATAATCCTTCGAGATCGTAGTGCAATCATTCATAACATTGCTGTAAATGTATATAAAAACATCCAAGATTGATAATATAATAGCATGGAACAATAAAAAATTATAGATACGTTGGAGACGTATCAGCATCCCCAAGCTTAATTCCTGCTCGTCCTCGAGTAGGTAAATGATAAAAACAGAATTTTTGATGTGGAATGCTACCTATCATATTCATCATATACTCTGTTCTTTTATATCATGGACATTTGGACTTGAATGATTCAAAGCAATAGTCTATAGTTTGACATGAAGATATAAATACTCAAGCATACTAACAAGCAACCATGTCTTTCAAATTATCAACTCTAAAGAAAGTTATCCCTAGCCCATTATGCTCAATCATTGATCCATTCATGAAACACACTCAATATTAGCTACACACAATGCACATAGGCGGTTCCCAAACAGAAAATAAATTTTATTTCCTTTCCACCATTCTTTCAGAATCCATGGCTAGCCGTATCCACGGGTGCCCTCCATACCAACACTTTCCAAGGAATTTTGTTGTTATTAATTTTTGATTCATCGTGGGACTGGGCATTCCTATTACCAGCCACTCTCTCGTGCAATGACAAGTGAATAAACACTCATCGTGAGAATAACACACCTAGCCTGGAAAATATTGGCCACCCCCTGCCGCTTCATGAGCAGTACAGGCACACAAAACGGAAAATTATTTTGAAAAATAGAGTTGGCACATGCAAATTTACTTGGAACGGCATTGAAATACCGCATATAGGTAGGTATGGTGGACTCATTTGGCACAACTTGGGTTTTAGGAGTTTGGATGCACAAGCAGTATTCCCGCTTAGTACAAATGAAGGCTAGCAAATAGATTGAGAAGCAACCAACCAAAAAGCGAAAACGGTCATAAACATGCATTGAACATAACTAACACCGAATAATGCACCATAAGTAGGATATAATTTCTTTGCATAACTATTGACTTAATGTGCATGCATAGGGAATCACAAACCTTAACACTAATATTCTTACTAAATCACAACTATCTAACATGACTCACATATCATCATCTCCATATTGCAAAACTATTGCAAGGAATCACACTTATCATATCCAATGATCTATATGAAAGTTTTTATTATATCCCTCTTGAATATTCATCACTTTGGGACCAAATTCATATCTTGTGCAAATTACCATTACTATTATCAACCCTCAAAAAGATATAAGTGAAGCATGAGAGTGCAAATATTTCTCCAAAATTTTATCTTATCAACTCTCAAAATAATATAAGTGAAGCATGAGAGTTTAAATATTTCTTCAAAATATTAGCCACCGCCGTGCTCAAAAAGATTTAAGTGAAGCACTAGAGCAACTGCCTAGCTCAAAATTTTTAAGTGAAGCATATAGAGTATTCTAACAATTCATGATAAACGTGTGGCTCTCTCAAATTGGTGTGTTCAGCAAAGATGATTGTGACAAACTAAAAAGAAAACAAAGCAAAGACTCATATAATACAAGACGCTCCAAGCAAAACACGTACCATGTGACGAATAAAAATATAGCTCCAAGTAAAATTACCGATGGTTGGTAGAAGAAAGAGGGGATGCCTTCCGGGGCATCCCCAAGCTTAGTTGCTTGAGTCTTCCTAGAATATTACCTTGGGGTGCCTTGGGCATCCCCAAGCTTAGGCTCTTGCCACTCCTTATTCCTTCATCCATCGTGATCTCACCCAAAACTTGAAAACTTCAACCGCACAAAACTCAACAAAACCTTCGTGAGATCCGTTAGTATAACAAAATAAATCACTACTTTAAGTACTGTTGCAAACCAATTCATATTTTATTTTTGCATTATACCTACTGTATTCTAACTTCTCCATGGCTTATACCCCCCGATACAATCCATAGTTTCATCAAAACAAGCAAGTAGTGCATCAAAAAGGAATCTGTTAAAAACAGAACAATCTGTAGAGATCTATTTAAAAGCCCTACTTCTATAACTCCAAAAATTCTGAAAAATTATGACAACGTGGGAAATTCATATACAAATACTGTGTAAAAATTTCAGATTTTTCTGACGCTTCCGTACAGAAATAAAATTCCAGCACTGGACGCAAAACTTTCTGTTTTCCAAACAGCATCAATTATACTCTCTTCCAAATCATCCCAAAGGCTTTACTTGGCACAAACACTAATTAAAAAATAAAAGCACAATCATAACAGTAGCATAATTTTGAAAACACACAAGAATTTATTTTATTCATTGGGTTGTCTCCCAACAAGCTCTTTCTTTATAGCCATTAAGATAGGCTTGAGATTTCAATGATGCTCTCATGAAAGATAATAAATGAAACACAAGAGAGCATCATGTAGCATGTGAAAAATAAATTTAAGTCTAACATACTTCCTATGCATAGGCATTTTATAGGCAAACAAATTATCTACATAAGCAAAACATAGCATATGCAAGGAAGAAGAAAGAAACAATAACAATCTCAACATGAAGAGAGGTAATTTAGTAACATGAAAATTTCTACAACCATATTTTCCTCTCTCATAATAATTACATGTAGGTTCATATTCAAATTAAATGATATAGCTATCATAAACAATATTATCTTTATGATACACATGCATAAAAAATTTATAATCTTCCAAAATAGTGGGATTATCATCAACGAAAGTCATGACTTCTCCAAACCCACTTTTATCAAAAATTTCATAAGATTGAACATTCTCCAAATATGTGGGATTATTTTTACCTAGAGTTGACACTCTTCCAAACCCACTTTCAATATTATTTCAAGCATTGTTATCAATATCATATTCATCATGATGCTTAAATAAATTTTCAAGATCATAAAAAGCATTATCACCCCAATCATGATCATTTCAATAAGTAGTAGACGTAACAAAATTATCATCCCCAAGCTTGTAGCTTTGCATATCATTAGCACAATAGACATTAGTATAATTTATAATAGCATCATCGCAATCATGCTTTTCATTCAAGGAGCTATCAAGTATGGGAACAATAGCAATAATTTCATTTTTAACATAAGGAACTATAGCAAGTTCATTTTCATAAGCATAATTAATATTGGCATCATGGCCACAAGAATAGCAAGCATCACGTTCATCAAGAGGGGATATTTCAACGGAATCATAATTATCTATAGATTCATGCATATCATTATTCTCTTCCAAAGCAGCAGACATTCTCTCAATAAATTCTTTAACATAGGCATTAAAAGCATAGTTTTCATAGCAATATTTAAGTATGTCAAAATTTTCAGATTTGTAGAGAGTAACATCATACTTTTCAATCAAAGAAGCAACTTCATAAGCACCCTTAAAAGCAACAAATTCCTCAATTTGTTCGATATCATAGTAACTATAAACACCCTTGGCATAAGAAGATAAGATATCATTATCATTAAACTCACATAGGTAGGGAAGGTGTTTTTTAGGGTTCTTAGAGCAACAAGTAAAATCATAAAGTTCACATAGATTCCAAGCATAACATAGCAAACAATTTATTTGACGCCATAAGAGTCTCCCTTTTTCAGACAAACGGTGACGCACAAAATGAGCATGCTCCTTTAAATATTTTCCCTCAACTAAACTAGTTGGGGTTTCAGAACGAGCACAAATGGATCGAAGATGATCCAAGTAGAAAACTTTAAGTGGATCCATAGTATCTTTTATTTTTCCTTTTAGTTTCTGTTCTTGTGTGTTCGACATGAAGGCAATAAAAGTAAGCAAGCAAGTAAAAATATTTTTGGGTTTTTGCGATAAAAAAATTTAGAAGTGGGGGAGATGAAAATGAGAGGCAAAGGAAAATAAAATAAATGCAAGGAGATGAAAGTTTTATGCGTAGGTACTTGATAGATGTTGATGATGTCTCCCCGGCAACGGCGCCAGAAATTCTTCCTGCTACTTGTGATCTGCGTTGGTTTTTCCCTGAAGAGGAAGGGATGATGCAGTACAGTAGAGATAAGTATTTCCCTCAGTTATGAAACCAAGGTTATCAATCCAGTAGGAGAATCACGCAACACCTCATTAACAGCACCTGCACACAAACAACAAATCCTTGCACCCAACGCTTACAAGGGGTTGTCAATCCCTTGGCGGTTAATTGCAAGATTAAATTGTATGGTGATAGATAAATAGATTGAAGAAAAATACAAAATAAAATAAATAAAGTAAAAGTGCAGCAAGGTATTTTTAGGATTTTTAATATATGATTTAGATAGACCCGGGGGCCATAGTTTTCACTAGAGGCTTCTCTCATGAAAATAGGTGGGTAAACAAATTACTGTTGGGCAATTGATAGAAAAGCAAATAATCATGACGATATTGAAGGCAATGATCATGTATATAGGCATCACGTCCGAGACAAGTAGACCGACTCCTGCCTGCATCTACTACTATTACTCCACACATTGACCGCTATCCAGCATGCAACTAGTGTATTAAGTCCATAAAGAGCGGAGTAACGCCTTAAGCAAGATGACATGATGTAGACAAAGTAAACTCACGCATGAATAAACTCCATCTTTTTACCCTTAATAGCAATGATACATAGGTGTCATGTCCCTTTCTTTCACTGGGATTGAGCACCGCAAGATCGAACCCATTACAAAGCACCTCTCCCAATGCAAGATAAATCAATCTAGTTGGCCAAACCAAATCAATAGATCGGAGAGAAATACGAAGCTATAATAATCATGCATAAAAGAGTTTAGAGAAAACTCAAATAATATTCATGGATAATCTGATCATAAACTCACAATTCATCAGATCCCAACAAACACACCGCAAAAAGTGATTACATCGGATGGAACTCCAAGAACATCGAGGAGAACATTGTATTGAAGATCAAAAAGAGAGAAGAAGCCATCTAGCTACTAACTATGGACCCGAAGGTCTGTGGTAAACTACTCACGCATCATCGGAAGGGCAGCAAGGTTGATGGAGAGCCCCTCCGTCATCAATTCCCCCTCCGGCGGAGTACCGGAAAAGGCCTCAAGATGGGATCTCTCAAGAACAGAAACTTGCGGCGGCGGAAAAAGTATTTCGTGGACTCCTCTGTTGGTTTCTCGATTTTAGGGAATTTATAGTGGAGGAATTAGGTCAAACGGAGTTGTGTGGGCCCCACGAGCCATCAGGGCGCGCCCCCCCTCTGGGGCGCGCCGTGGTGCCTCATGGGCCACTGAATCATCTTCTGGCCCTCTCCCGAAGCTTCTAGTACTTGTTATGTCCAGAAAAAAAATCTCCAAAAAGTTTCGTGGCATTTGGACTTCGTTTGCTACTGATATTCTGGAAAACCAAAAACAGGCAAAAAACAGCAGTTGGCACTGGGCACTAAGTTAATAGGTTAGTCCCCAAAAAATGATATATAATTGCTGTAAATGTATATAAAAACATCCAAGATTGATAATATAATAGCATGGAACAATAAAAAATTATAGATACGTTGGAGACGTATCATTGCCACAGTAACTTAATCCTGCGCACCCGACGCATGGATAAGCGCACTCAAAATGCATGTGTGACGCGTGTCGCAGAAATGCGAAGAGCCAGGGGCTTATCCGTCCAAAATTTTCGGACCACTCAGTTTTCACCGCGCCTATATAAAGGCTTGACCGCGTCAAACCTAGTTCATTTCACTCTCGCTCCCCTGTCGCTCTCAAAACCCTAGCGCCGCTGCTGGAATTTATCGTCGCCGGAGAGGAAGAGCTTCACTGCCTCGACTTCTTCGCCGTCGTACTCGCGCTGGCCGTGGATTTCTTCATCTCCGCTGCCGCCGTAGCTGTCTTTCATCGCCAAATTAGGGCATGAAAGATCTGAGCTGACGATTTCCTTCAACTCGTCGTCCAGTTCATCGAGTTCATCCTTGGGGTAATTAAAATTTATTTTTACTACCCAAGTTTGATCTTTTTACTGTCTTAAATTCTTCAAGTGTTGTTTTTACCACTTCTTTCCAAATCTTTAGCACTTCCTTTTGGCCAGTCTTGGTTATTTCATCTAAGTTACACTTCACGATTTGATTCCTCACTTGTGCAAGTGTCTCAATCTGTACAGCTCTGAAATCTAAGTCAAGAACACTTAGTGACATTCTTCAAGACGATAAGGGTCAATTTCCTCAACTGGGCTTAATTTTTGAAAATCTCTGGGAACACATGTGACTCTTCCCAATTTCCTCGCAACTATACTCTGTTCACAGGTACCCATGTCTGCAGACGAATCTCTTGGTTCTCATCAACTTAATTCATTTGCAACATTGCTTGAGGAAAATCTACAGACTTCTTCAGAAACATCAAAAGTTCAAAACCCTCAGTTGAAGAAAATGGCAGATGGCAAAAAGCCTCAAAAGGGAGGCAAGAGGAAAGAGGAACACACAGCTTTCGAGATCCCTGATGAACTATATGCAGGATATTGCACACCTGATGAAGAAATTCATGGGAAAGAAACAAACAAGCAGCTCAAGACGCGTATGCAAAAGATCAAGAGGTACTGGTCCTATGAATGGCGGAGTTACAATTACGTCACTCCCAAATATATGAAGGATTTCGCTGTTAAGCCTCCGTGCAAAAGACCACAGTTGGCTCCTGGTAAAACAACTGATCCCACGAGCATCAGAAGGGGTGAAGAATTCCCCAAAGAATGGGCCGAGCGTCAGGACAAACTGCAGAAACAGGCTCAAAAGGCTGTTGAAGAATTCAACAGGGCTTCTAAGGCATCAGCAGAAACTGGTGCAGGATCAAGTGGTAGTGCGCCCAAGAAAGCCATGAAGAAGAAGCCGGCTCAAAAGCCACAACCTTCAACTGAAGTGCCCTCACGGCCAAAACCTTCTTCAAAGCCCTTAGAGCCCAAGCCATCTTCTTCAAAGGCTTCCGCGCCCAAGGCACCTTCTATTCCAAGTTCCCAGTGCCCCTGCCAGCCAGAAGTTTCTCAATGGTTGCAGCAAAAGCTTCAACGCCAGTCATGCTAGCATCCTGCCAGCGCACTGAACGCTTTTCAAGCTTTTCAACAGCCCCAATAGTTGCATCAAGTTCCTCAGCATCTGGGCACATATCCTCAAATACGCCGATGCTGAAGAAAAAGGCCACAGCAGGCCGTGGAACTAGGCCCAGCCCCAAGAGCAAGGCTGTATTGCCTCAGACTGATGAAAATGACATGGCTGATGAAGATGAGCTAGCAGAATTTGTCCAGAGAAGATTGGAAGAAGCTGCTCGTGCCAAGAATACCTCTATTCCACTCTTTCTTGATCCCAAGAAGATTTTGGACTTCATTGAAATCTAGTGCAAGAAACCTGACACACCCCTTGACGACCTTGATATGCCACCTGGTCCGAGTCATGTTCTGTCTGCATTTATTCTGACAGAAAAACACAAAATTGAGCAGGCTAAACTTGTGAGGAAGCAAAAGCTTCAAAAGGAGAAGGAGCTGAAGAAGAACATGCTAACCATATCTCCTCAGCAGCTGGTTGCACTTCAATCTGAGATCCAAAAGTTGTCTGATGAATATGAGTGGCAAGCCAACCATTGCTGTGGTGTACGTGACAGATTCATCAAAGCAACCAAGCAAGTGGTTGAAGATCATAACAAAAGAGAGGCCGCCAAGCATGGGAATGTACCTCCTTCAACTTCCTTAGCTCTACCGCATGCTACTCAGGCCAGTGAGACTGCGCCTTCATCTCCTCCGCAAGACCATGCCAGGGCAACTGAAGAAGTTGCGCCTGAAGAAACTGCCAGGGCGACTGCATCAGTTGTGCCTGAAGAAATTGTAGCACCAAATTCCCCAGCCGCAGCGCCTGAACCGGCTTTGACTCTGAAGCTTATCACACTTCCTTCTGCATCAGAAGAGAAGAAAACAAAGGCTGCTGAGAAGAGAAAAGCATCTGGACCATCTTCCTCAAAATCTGTGAAGAAGTTAAAAATGACTCCAATGTCTTCAACAACACCTATTGATGCTATCCCAATATCATTGGCACCCTCGACTCGAAATGTTGAAGAGTTCCAGATTGTTCCATATGGTGTGGACTATGTCATCCCACCTGAAGATGAAGAAGAGAATACCCACTCTGCTGCTACCACAGAGCTACTAGATGAAGAAATTGAAGTTGAAGCAGATGCTTCACTTCACCAGGTATCATCGCCTCCAGTCCGTGTGACTGATGAAACTGATGCTTCTCATAGAAGCAATGATGAAATTGATGAGGACGTGGATGTGGGTTCCACAACTCCTGTTATACATGATGACTTCTGGGATGTCACTCACCCGAACTCACCCCTCACCACGCCTCTCACACAAGTACCTCAGTCGCCAGCAATCACTGAGGAAGTTCATACTGGATTTGAAGGACATCAACCATTCCCTTCAGACCATCTCTGAAGAAATTCCAGCTACATCAGCTGAAGAAATTGTGCAACATGTGATAGATGAAGAAGTTGCACCTCCTCCACCTCAACAAGAGGAACCAACTCCCTCAACAGACTCTGACACTGTTCCGTTTGCTACAGCTGAGGAAGTTGCAAAATCTTTGGCCATCATGGATCCCAATGACTCAACGGGCTCTTCGAGACCTATCTTTGATGTGAGGCCAAAGAAGATAAACCTTCAGCCTGTGCCCTCAATGCCCAAGGTTGGCAAAAGCATCAGAAGACCCAAGTTTGACAATGCTGCCTTCTTTGGAGAGAAGAATTTCTTCATAGGCGAGTCACCATATGACTCTGCAAAAATCAGGCGTCAGAGATTTTGGACAAATACTCAAATGAACTATTATTCATCACTACTGTTTGACAAGAACAAAGTCTTCCCGCATCGCCATATTCCTCATGTGGATATGGAATCCCTACCGTGCTTTAGGCCTGTATTGGCTGTTCTTCACGATGCCGGACTACTAAGTTTCGTCACTGATGTCTGTGAGTGGAATGAAGAGCTCATTCTTCAATTTTATGCCACATTGCATATCTCTGGTGAAGCTGAGGACATTCATTCATGGGCACTCGTCTGGATGGGTGAGAACACGCACTACAAGGCTCCTGCTGATGAACTGCTTCGAGCTCTTCCAGTTGATATCCCTCATCATGACGCCAGGAAAACATATGAAGACCCTGAGCTGCTAGACCACATGATGCAAGTGCTGATGAAGCCGTTGGCTGAAGGAGAAGCTCAAAGAACCACCTTCTTAGTGAAGGATTTGCTATTTGTGCCAAGGACAGTATATCGTATTTTGGCCAAAACCCTCAGTCCTATCAAAGGCCACAATTTTGAGACTGAAGAAGTTGTGGGGATCATGAAGAACTTGCTATTCAGTATCATCCATGGTATTCCTATCAACATACATGATTTCTTCATGAGGACTTTGGCCACTATCGCACAATCTCTGTTTGATTTGAAGCCTTATGCACCTTAGCTCATGAGATTCATCAGAACAAGATCTTCAATCAACTACAAAGCTGACAGTCAAAATCATCTCAGCTTTCTGCCAGATGTGGAAATTGTTCAAAGCTCGATTGCTTCAGTTCCTGGCAAAGGCAAAGCTGTTATTGATGAAGGTGTTCGTCCCCTTGATGGCCAATTTCGTCAGCCTGTCTCACAATCCACATGATATGATTCATCCAACCATGACACTGACGCAAATGCCACTCAGCAAACCCCTCAAGGTGACGCTCCTCGAGTGATGACTGATCGTGAGCTCCTCATAAGTCTTCATCAGAAAGTTGACAAGAATCACAACTGGGTTAAGCGTTAACTCCACGCAATTCCAGGCAATATGACTGTGATGCAAAATTTAGTCCAGAAAAATCATTATTATCTGCATGAGATCTTTGACAGGAGTTGGGCCATTCTTTCACATCTGAAGACCCCTGACGAACTTGTCGAAATGGAGTTCCAAATGGACTTTGATTGGGCCAATCCGCCCAAGAAGAAGTTTAAAAAGGTTCAAGTTCCTCCGATGGTCCCAAGTTCTGTGTCTTCTTCATGAGCTACTGATGAAAATGAAGATGTTGAAGACACTGCAGCAGGCCCTTCTTCAACTCGCGACCCCAACAACGACGCTGGCGCTCCCTCGAATGCTTCATGATGTTACTCTTCAGGGGCGTTAGTTCTTAGTTTTGTCTCCTTTTGGTCATCTGATGACAAAGGGGGGGGATTTGAGTTAGTCTTCAAGCGGGTCATATATCGGGCTGTTTTCTTTTGCTAAGTTGCAACTCTTGGCTCTTCATTTGATTCACTCCTTTGATGAGTTGTAACTTAATAACTGTTGGTGGTCTGACACTCTTCTGCGACATTTTATTTGCATGTGTGATTATACTCTGATCCTCAAATATACATATGTGCATGCATGTTATAATTCGTCAAACACCAATTTTCATCATGCATTCAAATTCTTCAATATCTTATGATCATGCATGATTGGATTCCAAGATATGGGGAGATCTCCACAATTTCAACCTGCCATGTGCATTTGCAATCCAGAGCAAATTCTTCATATGCACATCTTCAGGGGGAGTTCCTCAATATCTTGTAACCAATGTCTTCACATTCTGTACTTACACTTTCACTATTTTTATTCCCATTGAAAACTTAACTGATTTGTCATCAATCACCAAAAAGGGGGAGATTGTAAGTGCATCAAGTACCCCTTAGTGGTTTTGGAGTATTGAAGACAAATAGGTTAAGGGACTAATGTGTTTGTGAGTATACACAGGAGAAAATAGTCCCTGAAGACTTGGTTTAACCACGGAAGGTGACCCCTAAAAATGTATTTCTTCAAGTGAAGAATTTGGTGCGGCCTGTGAAGAAATATATGTGAAGACTTTGAAGCTTGAAGAGTTTGTTTTCATAGTTTCTTTTTCTTCTTATTTGAGTCATAGGAAAAACCGTACTGCTAAAGGGGGTCTAGGTGAAACATTTATCATACTTCAAAGTGATGCTCAAACCTATACACATTACAGCCGCTTCGAGTGAAACCCTTGGAAATCTTCGGAACAGCTGACGAGTTTGACAGTGATAGTGACGAAGTTCATCTGGTCTCTGACGAATTTGGTCAGGCTGAGGAGTTAGGATTTCGCTAGTGTGATCTGCCTATCGCGAGGAAATAGAGTGCCCCGACAAAATTGAGAGCTTAATTTCCGACCGTTGCTGCGCCGCATGCCAGCTGTCGAGTGGATTCTTGTCCTGACAACGGTCATGTCTGAGAAATGGCATTTATGACAATTCATGTTGGGTTGCCCCCTGGCTATAAATAGCCACCCCCACAACCACTAGTTGGTTGGCTGCTCTAGAGAGAGATTGACACTTGTCATTTGAGAGCAACCCTTCCTCCGATGACTTTGTGAGAACCCAAGTGAGGAAAAACCCAACCAGAGCCTAAGTGACTGAGCATCACTGAAGAAGTTGATCTGTGTGATCCGACGCTTATTACCTTTGAAGACTGTCATTCTTCCAGATGGTTAGGCGTCATGTTCTGAGCACCCAAGAGTAATTGTGGCGTGCCGGTGAACAAGTCTGTGAAGGTTTTGGAAGTCTACCTTGAAGACTTACCACGAGTGATTGGGCGAGGTTTAAGTGACCTTAGATCAAGAGGAATACGGTGAGGACTAAGTGTCCTCCGAGGTAAAATTCAGCCGCCTCAACCAGATGTACAGTTGATACAGCAACTGGAACTGGTCTACCAAATCGTTGTGTCTTCACTGAGCCCAACTGGTTTCAAATTCCTCACCCCTTTACCTTTACGCATTTCCGCTGCTAAAGAACTTGTGCTCTACTTTTTGAAGAACTTGAACTGAAGACTTTCATCATGTTGTATTTCGTTTCTTCAGTTCATCTTCCTCATGCATGTCTGTTTGTATGACTACTTGTTCTTCACTTGTATGTATTTCTTCTGCATGCTATCTACATCTGTGTCGATCTAGTTTCACTCCTGTTTATATTTTGTCACTCTGATTTTCATCAAAATCTTCAGAGTTTGACGAATTTCTAAAAATCTCCCATTCATCCCCCCTCTGGGAGTTAACCTGCGCTTTCACGAAGCCAAAGTCCCAGAGCATCACCAAGAGTTTCTCCTTATTCTCCCTTTGAGTCACTCCCAACGGATGAACCCCGAGTGTCTTGAAGGCGACCACCACCACTTTACAAACTTCCCAAAGCACACCATAAGCAAGAAAGCTTCCGGGACATACTCCTAACCAGTTAGGAGCCAAACTCAAGAGTAACAAGTGTTGATGAAAAAATAAAGTGGGGAAGATGAATTGGTTTTGGCTGGAGTGTAAATCGGGTCATGCTCTCTCACATCCCAAAGTATCAACAAGTTTGGGTGGAGGTATTGAGAGTATTGAGCAAATCAAGGTGTAGAAATGGTGGAAGTTTAACAAGACATTAGGGTTAGGGATGCAGGTCGAAGAAGGGGGCTTTATATAGCTCACCTCCAAATGTAATCATAGGCAGCCTGGAGACCCCATGTGCACGAGGTTAAGCCCCCGTGTGCACGCGGTGTACATAGACGAAACCACTGTACTCAATGTTCACGGGGTATCCAAAGAGTTTCATACCCAACCCCGTATCCACGGGGGCAAGGTGGCCTGTCTGCAGGGGGTGTCCAGAGAGTTGACACTGGCCCCGTGTGCACGACCCGTACCCCATATGCATAGGGTAGGCTGTCTTGGGAAATATTCTTATGTGGAGTTCAACAATTGTTTGGTGGATAAAGGCGGGAGGGCTGGTGTATATGTTTGGCATGTTCCCACACTTTTATCCAACCATCTCAGCCCCTCTTAATAGTGCGGTTGCCCTATGACTCAAAGAAACCAAAACAAAACTTTGAGTCATCAAAAAACCAAGACCCTATCCTTTTCAAGTGTGTGTGCGGGGGGGGGGGGGGGGTCAACTATCTCCTTAAAATGACCTCCGAGGAACCAATGACCTAAGATAAACATTAGTGACCATCACTATTCCTCTAGATCGCTTTTGCTTAGGCTAACCTCGGCCTCTAGCTTGTCGTTAACTAGCTTCTTGGTAAGCTTAAGCTTAAAAGAAGCGACTCATAGATTTAGACCCTGTAGATAAGGGGTCCATAAAGAAGCTATCATATCTCATTTAAGTTGGGCTAGCCTCTTTTTAGGATTCCATACCTTGGGCCTTTATGTTCATAACGACGTCATGCATGCTTTTGGTACTCCAGAAAAGCAAATCTTGATCGAACCTATATTTGCCCAATGGATACAATCTGCTCATGGAAAGACGACATATGGGTTCGATATACTCTTATCTTCAATGAATGGCCCCGCTTTCAATGCGGGTCGAAGCCTATGGTTGCCCGGATGGTTGAGCAGGTACCCTTAGAGCATCTACAGTCGGGCGCCCTAAACCGCCCTCAAATGCCTGAGCGGCCCGCCCGGTCACTGACCGGTCACGAAAATGTGACCCAGCCGAGCGCCTCAAACGGGCCTCAAACGCCCAGGCTGACCGGCATCCCTCATATCCAACCCAAAAATGGGGCAGATATAAGGCGGCCCGGGCGCGCCCGGATGCGTCCGCCACGTCAGTCCGGCCCACCCTGACCCCACAAATATCCCCATCTGGGAAACCCTAGACACCGGTCAATCCGAACTCCACTTCAGAGCATCTATAGCCGGGCGCCCCAAACCCGCCTCAAACGCCCGGGCGGGCTGCCCGGTCACTGACCGGTCATGAAATTCCGACCCAGACGGGCTCCTTAAACGGGCCTCAAATGCCCGGGCTGACCGACACCCCTCATATCCAGCCCAAATATGGGGCGGATATGGGGGTGCCCGGGCGCGTCCGCCACGTCGGACCTGACAGCCCGACCCCACCACAAATTGCAACAAACCCTTCCTCCTCCTCCTGCCGCCCTCCAACCTTTCCCGCACCCGAGCCCTCGCCCTCCGTCACCCTTGCTCCCCATCCTCACCACCGGTCCCGATTGCCGCGACGGAGATGCAGTCCGCCTCGTCCGTCAGCATCCCTTCCTCGGCTCTGTCGTGCAAGGCAGAGAACGTAGCCCGAAAGATGCGGCGACACCGGCAGCGAGAGAGGGAAGCGGCGGTGGGATCGCAGGGAAGTGTGAACATGGGCGAGCAGCTGTCTCTTCCACCACGCCCTAAACCCCGCACCCCTTCCCTCCGAGAGCGGACGCGGATTACGTCGTGCAACCACGTTGGGACAGAGGAGGATCCGACGGCCGGCTGGGGCATTCTGGAGAGCTTTCCGGCCACGCAGATGCCGGTGGTGGATGTATGTGACTCGCCGCAGCTCGTTCGGGCGCGGATGAGCATGGGCACCGGCGGCGCCTGGGCTGCCCTCGACATGTTTGACGGAATGACAGAACAAAAGTTGGTACGTTTTGTTTGCTCCTGTCCGATCAAAGTTGCATACGGCATGTTCAATGTTTTGCATACTAGTTGATTTCGGACATGATGAATGCTTGCAAACCATGATCATCTAGGAGGCGTTCATGTCCAACATGATCAATGACAATGAAGGTCCAACCGAAATGGACTGACAATTTGGGGGCACCACAATTGAAGTTGGGACAACATCCGATCCCAATCCGAGCAAGAAGAAGAAGAAGGGCAAGATGGTGAAGGCAAGAGGTCCGGCATTCTCAACTTTTGAGGACATCTAGTTGGTCAAAGCTTGGTTGGCCACAACAGTGGATCCAATATGTGGCACCGAGCAAAAGGGGAATAGGTATTGGGAGAAGATATGGAAGGAGTATCACGCTCAAAAGGAGTATGTGGAGCAGCATCCTATCGTGACCAACTGCAGTGTGGCATCTCTCCAACATTCATGGGGGATCATTCAAGGGGAAGTGAACAAGTACGTCGGCTACTACTCACAAGTGACCAAACGCCCTCAAAGTGGGATGGGAGTGGCAACTCACGTAAGCTCAATTGATTCATCATGTCATCATTTGCATATGCTTCTTGTGTTTGCATTCTCGTGCTCATACATATGTTGTTTGCTAGACGGCTATGGCGGCCACTTTGTATCACGAGACGGAGAAGAAGCCGTTTGCTTTTGGTCATTGTTGGATCTTATTGAATGGGGTGCCAAAGTGGACACAACTAGTGGCCGATCTCAAAGCCGGAAAGAACAGGAATGATGGCTCAAGCTCCCACCAATTAATTGGGTTGGACGATGAAGATGAGGATGTTGTCGTCGAGAATGGAAGAGCCACTGTGCCAAAGGATAACCAACAAGTCATGGGAAACAAGTGGGAGAAGGCAAGGGCCTCCCGTGACGCCGCTGTCGGTACCAAAACCGGCAGATCTCGAGTAGGGGATCCGGACTGTGGGTCTAGGAATCAATGGGTAACAGGGAACGTAGAGACGGCGATTTACCTAGGTTCGGGCCCTCTCGAAGATGTAATACCCTACATCCTGCTAGATTATGTTGATGTGATTGTATGAAGGTTACAGAGTTGATCTACCTCGAGATCGGATGGGCTAAACCCTAGGCAATTGATATGATGATCCTCTACGGACTAAACCCTCTGGTTTATATAGACACCAGAGGGTCCTAGGGTTACATATAGTCGGTTACCATCAGGGGATAAACATGCCGGCCATGCCAATTATTCCTTGGAGGAGACGCCAAGTCTTTGGAGGTTTCCTTCTGATACACGGGGTCGCCCACAATCCGGCCTTCCATCGTCGAGTAGAGAGCGGCCCACCAGCCCGACCTACGAGAGATAGGCCGGCAGCCCGAGTACCCCCTAGTCCAGGACACCCTCAGTATCCCCCGAACTAGTCTTCGAAGCCGAGGTAGGTGCCGAACATCAGCGGCTTTGTAGACCAGTTCCCTTTCTTCCGTGACACCGGTAACAGGCCTGCATTACTCCGAACTGTATTCTCAAGCGTTGCCCGGTCGTATATGCGCCGAACTATACCTCGGTAATAACTTAGCCCCGAAGGCTAGTTGCTTTGGTGTGAATAGTGTCCTCATCTGACAACTTTTACTGAAGGGTCACACCTTGCCACGACCGTGAGTTAGTTTATGACAGACTCGATTCGCGGTTCGAGGCAGTTTTCATTGGCACGTTCCATCAATATGGAGATCGTGTCCTGTTTTCAAGGGATATGATCAATAATCCGCCTCACCCCACGCGCGCATAATGGCATGGTTACATGGGGAAATGGCGAGGACTGCGGCGTAGTAAAGGGACCGTGGGTTTTACAGCCCATAAAAGGGGCACAGCCTTCGTTCCTTTCGTACGCTCTCATTTCCCCCCTTCGCCATTGCCTTCCGCATCTTTTGAGCTCCAGCGCCCAGATCCGCTCTCCCTTCCAAGAACCTTTCCAGCCGCCCGTTCGATCTAGCAATGGCGGGCTCCGGGTCTAAAGGCAAGTGGGAGGCGTCCGTCGTCACCGAAAGCGCCATCATGGAGTTAAAGGGCGCGGACTGGGGGACGATTCCGACCTTCCGATCCGGACCCCCTACAAGGCTGGTCTCATGGACCAAGAAGGGCCTCGACTAGGGGCCGAATAAGGAGGTGGTGCTGCTGCAGAGCTGGATCGCCAAAATGATAGAGAAGGGCGTCGAGCTGGTCAACGTGATCCAGATCATGCTCGGCCGCTGAATCCTTCCTTCCCAAGACAGGGCTTCCCCCATGTGGGCCTATAAGTCCGAAGACCCGTCCACCATGCGCAGCTTCTTCCGCACCTCCCACGCTCAACTATGGAAGGTGTTGTTCAAGCCGCAGAAGGAGTGGCTGGCCGTAAAGGAGGACATTGGCCTCGACGCCGGAAACCCCCCACGGGAGGTATGACTAGTACTGTTCTTATATCTGAACTATTTCCTTTTGATAAGGTATTTAGCGTTTTTACTTCTCATCTGCAGAGCTAGCTGAAGAAGGCCGAACGGATCGACAGTCCGGCGCCGCTGCCAGAGGGACCCAGGACCCCCCTACTGACGGCCATGTTGGCCATGGAGCCGTATGAGGCGTGGGAGAGGAAGGAGAAGAAAAAGGACCAGAAGAGGGAGGCCAGAGAGGGCCTCCGCTCCCGAGGACCCCCGGGGGCTAGATCCAGGGACACCAATGCTCCCTCCATGCAAGAGGAGGAGAAGGAGCAGGGAGAGGACGGGGCGGAAGACGATTCCTCCCGAACAGGGAAGAGGGCGGCGTCCGAGGACGCCGAGGAGGTGCCGCCTCAACCCGCTCCCGAAAGATCACGCAAGGCCAAAGTAGCCTTGTCCGGTGATAGCTCGGCTTCTGCCGAGGACTTTGAGGCCTCCGAAGAGGTTCCTCGGAGGATCCCCAGGGCCAAGCCATAGGCTCAAAGGTACGCGTTCTACTAACCGCTTGACCATCCTTAGCCGAACTGGGTTTGATATTGATCACGTTTCCATTTGTAATTTTACAGCCCGCCGCGCGATCTCCCCACCGGCCGAGTCTCGAAGGGGGATTCTCCACCGGCGGCGCTAGCGGAGAGCGGGACCGAATCCCGCGCCTCGCCTCCCCCAATCGTCGAGGAGGCCAAGGAGGTCCTGTCGAGGAGGACCCCTCCCGTGCCGTACACAGGGGGAGGAGGCAACACTATCATAGCTGAGGTGAACACCTCGATCGCCGAAGACCAGGAGGGGAGGGCCCCTCTGGTGCATGAAGAGGAGGAGCCCGAACAAGCCGAGCTCTCTCCGAGGATGACTCCGGGGATGTCAAGGTGTCCAGAGTCCGGCGCCCCGGATTTCGAGAGGAAAGAAGCCGAAGCGCCCCCGCCACCCCCGCCCGCGCCAGAGCAGGCATCGATCGGGTGGCCAGACGAGATGGAGGATGCTCTAACCAGCTCCTCTATCGCCGAAGAGCACCATGCCCTTATGGGCGCGGTGTTGCAAAGTCTTCGGTCCGTGGATAACGGACTGCAGGAGGCCTTTAGTGGCCTTCTTACCGGCTTCAAGGTGAGCGAAGTAATGCTTTTCCCTTAGAAAAATTCTTTTGTGTAAATGTATAGCCTCATACACAGTAGCCCCCGAGACGCTGACTGGCTTGAGCAAAGCCCGTTAGAGGATCGAAAATCAATATCCCGGATACTAACGTGCGTAGAATTATGCACATGCGTCATCTTCGGCCGCAGCCGCCAACGCCGAAGAGTTGGCCGAGCTGAATCGGAAGCTGAAGAGCTCCGAAGACGACCTGAGCCTGGTGAACAAGAGGTTCGATGAGGCGCAAGGTAAGTCCGAGCTGTAATGTTGAATACAGCCGTTGTTTGGTAAGCAGGGTTCGAAGTATCCTAACGGATTTAACAGATGTGACGACAGCTGCCTCTGCAGAGGTGGAAAACCTCAAGGCTGCACTAAAGACGGCTCAGCTAGAAGCGGCGGAGCAGAGGTCGGCGGCCGAGAAAGCGGCCGCCGAACTGGCTGTGGAGCGAACCACGAGCCAGAAGCACGAGGCCAGGGTGCTGGAAGTGCAGCAAGAGCTCGGGGATGCCGTCACAAAGTGCGAGGCCCTCGAGCAGAAGAATAAGGAGCAGGCCGCCGAGCTGGCCTCGTTGGCGGCGGTGGCCAAGGAAGCGCGGACAGAGGCGCGCGGCTACCAAGAGGAACTCCACCAAGTCAGGCTCATTGCAGACGGTAAGCCGTACTTGCTGCAAAGTATCTTTGGAGGTAACAGGTTCGCGTTGCTCACGTGAGTATGGCGCTCCCCAGGCACCTTTGTGGACCTCCCGAAGAGTGCGGCGGACGCGGCCAGGTTCTTTGCCGCTTAGGAGGGTCGGGCCGAGCAGAGGCTGTTCTGGGCGCAATTTCAGGCGCCCGAACACCCTCCCCTCCTGAATAATCAGATGAAGCAGCTGATGGAGCTGCATCGGATGGCAGAGCCCGTGATGAAGGATCTCTGCGTCAAGCTGTGGCCTTCAGAGCCGCTGCCGAGCAGCTATTTTGGGTTGGTGCAGAGGTTGTACGACGGCGTGCCCCGAATTGATGCGTGGAAGCGCTCCGCGTGCGTTGAAGGAGCCCGGATGGCCTTCGGCAAGACGATGGTGCACTGGCCGAAGATCAAGCCAACCGAGATGGTCACCGGACCTCCACCCCCTGGAAAGGAGCATAGGCGCCCCGAGCAATATTTTCCCATCGTGATGGATGGTGCTCGGGCAATAGAAGCCCAGTGCTCGAAAGATGTAATTTATGAGTAGATAAGTTATCCGAGGAGTTTAAAACCTTTGGCTTTACTTGGAATGCACTGTGTTGGCTGTATATAATGTCTGCTATGTTGATTTTGACTCCTATGCGGCCGTTTCTTAACTGAAAGTGACCAGTCGTCGGCTTCAGCCCCCAGTGCAGATACTGTCTAGGGTGTTTCCTCGTTACATCTTAACCCTTAGCCAACGTCTCGGTGCCCGGAGGCTGTTGTATGTACGGAAAACAAGGCAATCAGACTATGCGGTTTTAGTGCGTTCACTTAGCCATAGGAGTTTGACTGTGGGGGCTGGTGACTAGCCCCCAGTGTTGGTGATATTCGGACGAGCCGCGGTTGACACCATCATCACATGGTTTCTGTAACAGAGAACCCTTCGTTTAACACGGATTAACCTCCAACGATTTTTGGTTTGACACGAGTCAACGGATCGCCGACCAGTTCTCGCTTATTGTGACAGTCAGTTTTCAGCTTTCTCCATTGAGGTACTTGACCAGGCTAGCTAGAAGTACAATCGCAGTGGTTCTCCCTTTACCCTCTTAGCCGAATAGTGCGGAACATAAGAGGGTAAACACAGGAGCAGGGCAACCCAACTATTGACCAAAGACGCAATTCGGAATTGATTCATATAGTGCAATATCCATGACACCGAGCACATAAAATAAAAGTAGGTGCCGGGACAAAGTTCAAGGCAAGATTTATGTTCGAGCCCCCGGTCTATTAGCCGGTAAAAAAAACGATCTATCGTAATAGTTTACTTCGGCCTAAAAAAGCGGAAAGGAATATATAAGCGCGAATGACTGCACAAGTACCAGAGAAAAATTGGTCTTTATTTCCTTTGGATATGTGACGTCCAACCATATAATCCGGATTGCCGAAGTAACTTTTATAGATACTTTTGAAGAAATAAATACATTAGAGTAAAGGTTGACACAGGGCCTTCATGAGTGGTTTGACGTCCCTACTACACCCTGCTGCACGTCTGCGCCTTTGCTCTTTAAGAAGCTTCCGTGTGAGCAGAACTGTCGACCGTATGTTCGGCGGAGGTAGTAAAGTTCAGCAGACGAGCCCTTGGGAAAGGGTTTTGAGAAGTCGCCGTGGTATATCAGTTTGACGCTGATCAGGCCCTAGATGGTGCATGTGGTCGATGTTGATTGGAAGACATCTGTTGGCCATTGCTCGGTCGAACCGAGCTTTCGGCCTTTGTTTCATGTGTCCTCACAGCTTCCCATGGAATTTTGAGCGCGAAATTGTGCACTCGAGGTACGTATTTTGCGACTAGGTGGGCCATGCTGCGCGGCGCGTACCCCTATTCGGGGTGAGCATGGGAGTGCTCCGGGACCGAGGCTGCAGCTCGGGTGCGCTTGCATGCGTCCGGTGTCTTGGCAGTAGACTGGACTTGCGACGCCTCTTCAGCGGCTTGGACTTCAGCGGCTTGAGCGGCCGTGTGTTCCTCTGTTCGGAGCGAGCGCTCGGTATTACCGTTGATGGTAATAACGCCCTTTGGTCCTGGCATCTTGAGCTTCAGGTATGCATAGTGCGGGACGGCGTTGAAGCGGGCGAACGCGGTCCGGCCGAGGAGTGCGTGGTAACCGCTGCGGAAGGGGACAATATCGAAGATCAAGTCCTCGCTGCGGAAGTTATCGGGCGAGCCGAAGACTACTTCCAATGTCATAGATCCCGAGCAGCGTGCCTTGACTCCTGGGATTACACCTTTGAAGGTGGTGTTGCTGGGTTTGATCCTTGATGGGTCGATCCCCATTTTCTTCATTGTATCCGAGTAGAGCAGGTTGAGGCTGCTACCGCCGTCCATAAGAACTCTAGTGAGGTGAAATCCGTCCATGATGGAATCGAGCACCAGAGCCGCTGTTCCTCCATGGCGTATACTGGTCGGATGGTCTCGACAGTCGAAAGTGATCGGGCAAGCCGACCACGGGCTGAATTTCGGGGCTACCGGCTCTAAGGCGTAGACATCCCGAAGTGCGCGTTTCTGCTCCTTCTTTGGTATATGCGTGACATAAATCATGTTCACGATTTTGACGTCTGGAGGGAACTGCTTTTGGCCTCCGTTGTTCGGCCCGCGAGGTTCGTCGTCATCCTCGCTGCGGGGGCCCTTGCCCTGTTCTTCGGCTGTGACTTTGCCGGCCTGTTTAATTACCCAACAGTTATGATTGGTATGGTTAGCGGGCTTGTCTGGGGTGCCGTGAATCTGGCAGGGCCTATCCAATATTCTATCCAGTGCAGACGGGCCATCCCGGTTCCCTTTAGAGGGTTTTTTCTGCGGTCCCAATTTCGAGCCGCTGAATCCGGCGTTTACTGCAGCGTCATCGGCTTCACCGCCATCGTTTGAGTGCCGGCGCTTATTGTTCCTATTGCGCCGGGGTTTCCCGTTTCCGTCCCGGACCTCTGAAGTTCCGGGGTCTTCAGGGTGGTTGCTTCGACGAGCTAACCAGCTATCCTCATCCACGAAAAAGTGGGTCATTAAGTAGGTAAGGGCCGACATTGTTCTCGGCTTGTCCTGGCCGAGTTGGCGGGCGAGCCACTCGTCCCGGATACTGTGTTTGAATGCCGCAATTGCTTCGGCATCCGGACAGTCGACGATCTGGTTCTTCTTGGTCAAGAACCGGTTCCAGAATTGCCGGGCTGACTCCCCGGGCTGCTGAATGACATGGCTCAGGTCATCGGCGTCCGGTGGCCGAACATAAGTGCCTTCAAAGTTCTCGAGGGGGTGCGGGTGGGTATTCAGTTTCCACAGCCAGCCTATCTCGTCCTCGAGGGGGGCGGTCGGGCTGGTTTGCGTAAGATCGTCTGGGAGGCATGGGCTCGAAGGCCTCATCCTCAAATTCTGGGAGTAGTTGCCGCCGTGGGTAACTCTTGTATTGGCCCTGACGTTGATCGTCAAGGCTTTCTTCGGCAGCTAAGACCATCGTCCATCTATCGTTGAGTGTATCCTGTTCGGCTTTTAGCTGTTGTTGTTTCCTCTTCAAGCTTCGGGCAGTGGCGATGAGTTGCCGCTTGAATTTCTCTTGCTCCAGGGGATCCTCTGGGACGATAAAGTCTTCGGGTCCGAGGCTATCTTCCTCTTCGGACGGAGGGAGGTAATTGCTGTACTTGGAATCCTCGAGGTCCTCGGGGTCACCCTTGTCCTCGTGCCCTTTAGGGGCGTCGGGGCGCTGCTCAGGCGTGTTGTCACCGAGCTCCCCCAAGTTGTCTGGAGTCTCGTTATCTCCGGTGCCGTTCGTGTCTGCGTGATTTTCCTTGCCCTTTCCCCGCCCTCTGGCTCACCGTCGTCGGCGTCTGGGCGGTTCTTCGACGGGATCGTCGCCGTCCTGTTTGGTTGTGTCACCGTCCTTCATGGGGGTGTCGACCATGTAAACGTCATAGGTGGAGGTGGCGGTCCACTTTCCGGTATTGGAAGTGGCAAGGGAGGGAGCCGTGTAGGGCGGGATGTCGATGTCCTCGTCCATGTCGTCAGCCTCCTCGGAGGCGTAGTCCAGCATGTCGGTTAAATCTTCAACAGTGGCTACCAAGTGGGTGGTGGGTGGGACGGGAAATTCCCTGTGGCTGGCTTCCTGTCCGACCTACTCCTGGTCCGAGGATGGGCCATCCGCGATAGTCATATTCTGGATCCGATCTAACATCTCATTTAAAAACGAGAGGTCAACCGGTTTCACGTTCGGGCATCCGTCGGAGTCGAGCTCCGGCGCGCCGATACTGTGAATGTGTTCGGCCAAGGGTGACCCTCGGTTTTCCGGCGTTGGGGTTGGATCCGAGCTCAAGGCCGGATCCGAACTAAGACCCGGCCCAGGAATAGGGACGGGGAGGGAATCCGAGGTCAAGGCCTCGGGATTGGTAGGCTCCTCGGGTGAAGCCGAGAACCCAGTAAAGATCAGATCGTTTCGACCATCGGCGACGTACTCAAGGCCGCCGAACCTGATTTCCTGCTCAGGGGCGAAGCTACCAACCTGATCAAGGAGACCGGTCGGGTCGGCGTGCAGCACAATACTGCCGAACGCGAAGAGCTGTCCGGGGACGAAGACGTCCCCGCTGCGGATTCCATCGCTGATGAGAAGGCGAGCCATTGATCCTTGGTGACCCACGGCGGAACTCTCAATGAAAGCACCAATGTCGGTACCAAAACCGGCATATCTCGAGTAGGGGATCCGGACTGTGGGTCTAGGAATCAATGGGTAACAAGGAACGTAGAGACGGCGATTTACCCAGGTTCGGGCCCTCTCGAAGAGGTAATACCCTATGTCCTGCTAGATTATATTGATGTGATTGTATGAAGGTTACATAATTGATCTACCTCGAGATCGGGTGGGCTAAACCCTAGGCAATGGGTATGATGATCCTCTACGGACTAAACCCTCTGGTTTATATAGACACCAGAGGGTCCTAGGGTTACATATAGTCGGTTAGCATCAGGGGATAAACATGCCGGCCACGCCAATTATTCCTTGGAGGAGACGCCAAGTCTTCGGAGGTTTCCTTCTGATACACGGGGTCGCCCACAATCCGGCCTTCCATTGACGAGTAGAGAGCGGCCCACCAGCCCGGCCTACGAGAGATAGGCCGACAGCCCGAGTACCCCCTAGTCCAGGACACCCTCAGCCGCAGCTACAAAAATGTCGTCCACATGGACGGGAATTTTTTCAGCGAGAACAAGAAAGAGGAGAGGTACAAGCTCATGTTGGATGCACAAAAGGAGAGGATGGAGTGGGACCAGAAGAGGGCAGAGAAGAAGCTGGAAATTGAGAGCGAGAAGATCGAGTTGGAGAAGCAACAAGCGGTGATCAAATGGGAACTCGAGAAGGCCAGGACATTTGGAGAGATTGAGCTTGAGAAGGAAAGGTTGCAACTCGCATGGGACACGGAGGATGCGAAGATCATGTTGGCGGACGAAACCCTCTTGTATGAGCATGCGAAGAAGTGGCTTGCGGATAAGAAGAAGGAGACCAACGACCGCTGGGAGTACTAGGCGGCGAGGGCGGCAGCGGCAGCGGAGCATGCGGCCAGGATGTAGGCGGAGCAGGCTGCCCGGATGCAGGTGAAGCATGCGGTAAGGATGCAGGCAGAGCAGGACCTACAGGACGCAAGCATGGCCTCTGAGCAGGCGACATGGATGGCGTCCGGCCAGTGATCCGACAAGCGAGCCATCCGTCACGCTCGGACATGGATTTCATTTTGGCATGTCTGGTTTGTTGAACTATGATTTGCTTTGCTTTGTTTCGAACTGTTGAATTTGGACAATTTGTATCATATGATCGATGTGCATGGATTTGAGGATCGGCATTTGAGGTATGTGGATGTGCGGCGCAAGATATGAGGGGCCGGCGGGCGTTGTCCGCAGACGCGCCCGGACGCGCCCGCGGGTGTATAGGAGGCCGGATTTTCCAAGTCCGGCTATAGATGCTCTCACTCCCTCTCTGTCCACTCCACTTACGATCCCCTCCCCTCCGATCCGGTGGCCGGCGAAGGAAGCAGCGGTGGCTCCGGTGCAGAGTCCGATGGCTCAAACATCGACGTGGAGGAGGTGGCCCTCCGCATCGCATTGAGGAGGTCGCTGCTCGAGCAAGGCGACCCCGACAGCGGCGGACCATCTTCCTCAGCGCCAGTCGCCCGTCGGCGCAGCGCCAGCGACGTTGCCGGCCCTTCCCGCCCGGCGCGTCTATAATTTTTTATTGTTTCATGCCAATATTCTACAACTTTTATATACTTTTGGCAACATTTTATATTATTCTTGGGACTAACATAATGATCCAGTGCCCAGTGCCAATTCTTGTTTTTTGCATGTTTTTTGTTTCTCAGAAAATCCATATCAAATGAAGTCCAAAAACGATAACAGAGATTTATTTTGGAATATACGTGATTTTTGGGAAGAAGAATCAATGCAAGACGGTACCTGAGGGACCCACAAGGCAATAGGGCGTGCCATGGGGGGTATGGCGCGCTGTGTTGCCTTGTGACTCCCTCGTAACTTGGTTGGGACCCTTCTTTCTCTGCAAGAAAGATAATATCCGGATAAAAATCCCCTCAAAATGTCAGCCCAATCGGAGTTACGGATCTCCGGGAATATAAGAAACGGTGAAGGGCCAGAAAACAAGGACGCGAAACAGAAGAGAAACAGAGAGAGAGAGAGATCCAATCTCGGAGGGGCTTCTGCCCTCTGGGAGCCATCGTGTCCAAGGACCATAGGGGAAACTCTCCTCCCATCCAGGGGGGAGGCCAAGGAAGAAGAAAAAGGAGGGGGGCTCTCTCCCCCTATCTTCCGGTGGCGACGGAGCGCCGCCGGGGGAACCATTGTGACGGCGATCTACACCAACAATTTCGCCGCCGTCATCACCAACTCTCTCCCCCTCTATGCAGCGGTGCAACCTCTCTATTCCTGTTGTAATCTCTACTTAAACATGGTGCTTAATGCTATATATTATTATCCAATTGATGTGTGGCAATCATATGATGTTTGAGTAGATTTCTTTTGTCCTACGGGTTAATTGTGGTATGGTGTGATTGATATGAGTTGTTAGTTAATATGGTGGTGTCCTATGGTGCCCTCCGTGTTGCGCAAGCGTGTGGGATTACCACTGTAGGGTTTGCAATACGTTCATAATTCGCTTATAGTGGGTGGCGAGAGTGACAGAAGCTTATACCCGAGTAAGGGGGTTGTTGCATATGGGAGTAAAGAGGGCTTGTTACTTAATGCTATGGTTGGGTTTTACCTTAATGATCTTTAGTAGTTGCGGATGCTTGCTAGAGTTCCAATCATAAGAACATGTGATCCAAGTACGGAAAGTATGTTAGCGTATGCCTCTCCCTCATTGCATATGATAAGTATCTATCGTGTTATATTCAATTGCCTATGGACAATTTTCTTCTTGTTCTACAAAAGCTTTCTACTAAACAACTAACTTTTATTATCTCGCAAAGTAATCCTAGCTTTACTATCTTGCTAAGTACTTCTAGTTTTATTCTTGCAAACTTATCCTTACACCTACAAAGTAGCTTATTTCTTGTTCTGGGTAAAGCGAACGTCAAGTGTGCGTAGAGTTGTATCGGTGGTCGATAGAACTTGAAGGGAATATTAATTCTACCTTTAGCTCCTCGTTGGGTTCGACACTCTTACTTATCGAGAAAGGCTACAATTGATCCCCTATACTTGTGGGTTATCAAGACATTTTTCTGGCGCCGTTGCCGGGGAGCAATAGCGTGGGGTGAATATTCTCGTGTGTGCTTGTTTGCTTTATCTCTAAGTAGTTTTTATTTTGTGCTATTGTTTTCTATCTTTAGTTATGGGTAGGAAACGTAAAATACCAAAAAAAAATAGTTGTACTTGCTAACCCAATGGTTGAAGAACCACCCAAAATCTTTCATACTGTTGAAGCTTTCTACTTGGATCATCTTCGATCCCTTTGTGCTCGTGGTGAAAACCCAACTAGCTTAGTTGAGGGAAAATCATTAGATGAGCATGCTTATTTTGTGCGACACCGCTTGTGTCAAGAAGAGAAACTCTTAAGGTATCAAATTAATTGTTTGCAATGTTATGCTTGGAATTTATGCAAAATATATGATTTTACTTGTTGTTCTGAAGACCCTAAAAAACACCTTCCCTACCAATGTGAGTTTAATGATAATGGAATCTTAGCTTCTTATGCCAAAGGTGTTTATAGTTACTATGATATTGAACAAATTGAAGAACTTGTTTCCTTTAAGGGTGCCTATGAAATTGCTTCTTTGATTGAAAAGTATGATGCTACTCTTTACAAATCTGAAAATTTTGCCATACTTAAATATTGCTATGAAAACTATGCTTCTAATGCTTATGTTAAAGAATATATTGAGGACGCATCCGCTGTCCGAAAGCAAGAGACTAATATTTTGCAGGAATCTATGGAATAAGAAATTGATGAAACTGTGAGCTCATTGGATGAAAAAGATGATGAGGAGAGCGAAGAACAAAAGGAGGAAGAGCGGATTGGCTACCCGTCCCCACCTTCTAATGAGAGTAACTCTTAAACTCATACATTGTTTAATTTCCCTTCGTGCTTACGGAAGGATGAATGCTATGATCCCTTGGATTCATTTGAAATATCCCTTTTTGATGAACTTCATTCTTGCAATGCTTGTGGCCATGATGCCAATTTGAATGATGCTTATGGAGATGAACTTGCTATAGTTCCTTATGTTAAGAATGAAATTGTTGCTATTGCACCCACACATGATAGTCCTATTATCTTTTTGAATTCTCCCAACTAAACTATATCGGAGAAGTTTGCTCTTATTAAGGATTATATTGATGGGTTGTGTTTTACTATTACACATGATGATTTTGATGAATATAATATGCATGTGCTTGCTGCTCCTTCTTGCAATTATTATGAGAGAGGAACTACATCTCCGCCTCTCTATGTTTCCAATACGATAAAATTGCAAGAAACTACTTATGCTATGTATCGTCCTTTTATATGTGTGCATGAATTGTTCTTTTATGACATGTCGACGCATAGGAAGAGAGTTAGACTTCGTCATTGCATGATATATGTTGCTTTGTGATCACTACTAAATTACAAATCATTGTTAATTAAAATTGGCTTTGATAATACCTCGGGATCCGGGTGGATTGATTACTTGAGCACTTTATGCCTAGCTTAATGGCTTTAAAGAAAGCGCTGCCTGGGAGACAACTCGAAAGTTTTAGAGAGTCATTTTATTATGTTGTGTGCTTTTAAAAAGTATAAAAACAAAAAAAATATAGAGGGGAACCTAAAACTTTTCAAAAAGAAAAGTGAAAGTGAGAAAGACGAACACCGTTGAAGTGGGGGACGTCGTTGGACTTGTTCATGCCCATGGAAATTTTGGGAATCTTAATTACAGAAACTTTTCAACAAAAATAATTATCCCCTTGTACAAATCCATTGTATTATAAAAATAATGTGCCAAGATTTACCTTTAGGATGTTTAAATTGCTTGTTTGGTGTGTGCTGTGAAAAAACAGAAACTTTTGCTAGAGTGATTGAATTTTGATAATTTACTGGAATGTGCAAAAATTCTGAAATTTTTAAAAAGTACTGCTATTTAAATTGGTTATTACTTCCTATTTTTTCAGAAATTTTGGAGTTACAGAAGTATATGTTTCATCTACATATTTACAGACTGTCCTGTTTTCACAGATTGCTGTTATAGTTTCTTTATCTGCTTATGTTTGTAATCTTGTTGAGCCCCATTGACTTGGGAGCCATAGAATTGTGATAGCATACAGTGGGTAATGTTTGATTATAATTATACAATAATGTTACAGCAGGACATGATGGGATTTGATGTTATATGTACTAACCCCTCTAACGAAAAAAGTTCGGTCAAGTTTTGTGTGGATGAAGTGTTTGAAGATCGAGGAGGTATCGATATGAGAAGAATAAGGAGAGGCAAGAGTTCAAGCTTGGGGATCCCAAGGCACCCCGAGTAAATATTCAAGGATACTCAAGTGTCTAAGCTTGGGGATGACCCAGAAGGCATCCCATCTTTCTTCTTCGACAATTATCGGTATGTCTCGGTTTTTGTTTTGTTCACCTGATATCCGTAAATTCTTGGAGCATCGTGTGCTTTTTATTTTTTCTTTTATTCACAATGCTGGTATGGGATAGTCCTTGGTTGATTTATAGAATGCTATTTGCACTTCACTTATATCTTTTGAGTATGGCTTTATAGAATGCTTCATGTGCTTCACTTATATTATTTGAAGTTTGGATGCCTGTTTCTCTACATTTGGAAAACAGTTATTTGTAGAATGCTCTTTTGCCTCACTTATATTTATTAGAGCATGGTGTTTTGTAGAAAGAATTAAACTCCCATGCTTCACTTATATCTATTTAGAGAGTTAATAGGAATTGGTCATTCACATGGTTAGTCATAGAATCCTACATAAAACTTGTAGATCACTGAATATGATATGTTTGATTCCTTGTAATAGTTTTGCGATATTGCGGTGGTAATATTGGGGCATGCTAGTAAAAGAGTTAAAGTTGAGTATTAATAATGTCGTTAAGGGAAGTAAGTCTTTACGCAAGTAAGTCCTCACGCATGTAAAGTGGTGGCCGCTGACATTAGCAGTGAGGTCGGAGCATGATTTATCATTGATTGAGTCTTTGTGTTGTTCGGATCGGGGGCGCGCGATGGTTAACTCCTCCCAACCTCCCCCATAGGGGCATGAGAGTAGTACTTTGCTTCGAGGGCTAATAGGCTTTACAATAAGTATGTGAGTTCTTTATGACTAATGTGAGTCCATGGATTATACGCACTCCTATCCTTCCGCAATTTGCTAGCCTCTTCGGTACCGTGCACTAATAGGGAAAACCCTATAGGTAGACAGGTAATAGCAGCGTAGGGTAAATGGGCCATGCTACTGTTACTTAGTAGTAGCGCGGGCCATATAGCCTCGCTGCAGGTCGGCTTTAGCAGCAGTGCGGGCCTGGTAGAACAGCGCTACTACTAAGTGGGCCCCGCCGTGTCACCCGGGCTAGCCACATTAGCAGCGCGGGTCAAGGGCCCGCGCTACTGCTAAGTGCACTAGCAGTAGTGCTAGCCAGGCTGCCCGCGTTGCAACTGTGGCCAGCCCGGGCCCAGCTACACGACCTCACTTAGCAGCAGCGTGGGCCTGATAACCGCGCTACAGCTAGTGAGGTTAGTAGCAGCGCTGGTTCCCTAGCCGCGCTACTACTATACGCACCTTATCCACCCCGCTCGTTTCCTCTCTCCCTAACTCTCCCCTCACACTCTCTTGCTCGCTGCCGTCGCCGTTGCCCGCCGTAGCCGTCGCCCGTCGTCGCTCCCGAGGTATCTCCCTTCCTCCCTCCCTCCATCTCCAGCCGCCCTCCTCCCTCCTCCCTCCTCCTCGGTCGCCTTCCTCCCTCCTCCTCCTCTCTCTCCTCCCTTCTCCCTCCGCCATCCTCCCTCCTCCTCCGACCGCCCTCCTCCCTCCTCCTCCATTCTCCTCCCTCCTCCTCCATTCTCCTCCCACTGCCCTCCTCCCTCCTCCCTCCTCCTCCATTCTCCTCCCACTGCCCTCCTCCCTCCTCCTCCTCACTCGTCCCTCCTCCCACCTCCTCTCTGTATCTGTTCAATATAGAAATTTTTAGGTATAAAAATGTATGGAATGCTATATGAGAAATTCTTAGTAAATGTAGGTCTTTTGAATAGAATAGAAAATTTTCAGTAAATGTAGGTCTTTTGAATAGAATAGAAAATTTTCAGTAAATTTTCTTCTTTTGAATAGAATAGAAAATTAGTAAATGCAGAATAGAATAGAAAATTAGAAAATTTTCAGTAAATGTACGTCTTTTGAATACAATAGAAAATTGTTATTCGTTTGATGTAGGTCTTTTGAACCAAATACCTTTAACCTTTAAGTATTTTGGGTATCAAATAAAATATAAAAATGTTGTATACAAGAATGTTAATAGTGAATGGTCTTGCTCATACAATTTTTATGAATTGTGTATACAAGAATGAAAAATATAAAAACTAGTAATAGAATAGAATATAAAAATGTTGTTGCCAATTATATTGATGATCTAAAATTTTCACTCGGTGGATTATGCAGGATTTCTTGTGTCGCGTCTCCCTCTCCCGCTCGGTCCCGTCCCGCCCACCGTGAGCACCTCCCTCTGCTCTCTGTTTAGTTTTAGGTTTAGTTTTTTTTAATATATATGTAGATGGATGTATGTTTGCTAGATGGCTGGTTAGATGGATGGATGCATTATTGATTGTTGCACTTTTGTTTCATTTTGAAAATCGCTGACAAAATGGATGCATGGATGCTTTTTGTAGGGAACACCTCCGAGTGGCCTATGTTTTGCCAGAATGTTGATTCATTTCCGTTCCGGCAAATTTCAGGCGCTCGATATGTCCTATTTTAGCAAAGGTCATGCCAAAAAATTTCGTGAATTTTGGCATGACTTGTGCTAGAAAGTAGGAAATATCGAGTGCCCCTGATTTGCCGCAACGGGAATTAATCGACATTCTGGCAGAACATAGGCCATTTTTTATGCCATTGCTCCCTATATGTAATGGGTTGACTTTTAGTCTATTGGGCTCCTTGCTCCATATATGAGAGAGTAAGAATTTCGACTATTGTCGTGGGGGTCGTTTCCTCTCCTTCTTCTCGTGATATACCTTGGTAATGCACGAGAGAAGGAGGGCAAGCGACCATCACCGATGGTCGAAATATCTGTGAGGGAGTGTCCACCATATACTGTCGAAATATTAGAGAGGAAGAATCCTGACTGTTGTCATGGGGGTCGCTTCTCCTTCGTTCCTGTGTGCTAGATATTTTGGTCTAATGCACTCGGGAATGAAGGGAGGAGCGACCATCACCGACGGTCGTAGTATCAGAGAGGGAGTGCCCACCATATACACCACGTGAGATGAGAGTTTAGTAAGGAAGACTCGACGGACCAAAAGTCAACCTGTGCTGAATAGTGATTTGTGTGTTGAGTTTCCTGGTAATTGCCGTCGATCAATTTTTAATCTTTGAATTATGAACATAGGAAATGTCTGACGACGATAGGATCCCTGAGTGCGAGTACTGCTCCGACGACCGGGGTATGTGTGGCAGGCCTCACCTAGAAGACGATCGACGCTTCACCATCAAGCTCAACGAGACCTTCGATGTTTTTACGGTACGTCACAACGACAAGTCTTTTTTTGTAATTAAGCATGACTTCTGCTTCTTTGCTTCAATGTGTAATTTCCGTTTTTTACAATTCGACTAGTGCATCCCTTGCCATGCAAGACCTTATGTCTTGGATAAGATCAGTTTCGAAGATCGTGAGAGTACAGAGACGAAGAAAACCCACCTGAGGACCCAACATGGTTACGCTTTTGCCGTTAAGATATATAATGCAGTGAATCACTCCCATTTTGGTTGCTCAAATTGGAGAGCACTATGCAAGGCATATGGATTTCAGGAGGATATGCATGTCACCTTCGATATTCGTCCTGAAGATGACATTGAAGATAATATCGACATTTGGGTCGATGTGGATACGCTTCCAGTTCTACCTCCATGTGAGTTTGTCAAACATATTTATTAAGTAATTTATATTGTTTATTTATAAATAGTTGACAGCTTATTTCCATTGACAGCTTATTTTCAATCTCCAAGAAATATAAGGAACGTAGTAGACAAAACCTACTACAGTTATGGCTCCGAACTAAATTCGGAGGAGAAAAACTATCTTATGTCATTTATTAATGATGTTGAGACTTTCAAGAACAATCATCACATCAGCCCACATTATGGTCAATATGTGCCCCTAGTGCATGTGTTGAACTATGTTAACATCAATGGAGATACCATGGTAACATTTTTTACTATTCTGTCACTAGTCCACTGATACATCTCCAACGTATCTATAATTTATGAAGTATTCATGCCATGTTTACAACAGTTTTATATGGTTTTGGTATGATTTGATTAGAACTAACTCGGACTGACGTTGTTTTCAACAGAACTACCGTGGTGTTTTTTTTGTGCAGAAATAAAAGTTCTCGGAATGGGCCCAAAATTTATGGTGATTTTTTATGGACTAGAAGAGACCCACGGAGCACCAGAGATGGACTAGGATGTGGCCGAGGGCACCACAAGCCTGGGGGGCGCGCACCCCCCTAGGGCGCGCCCCCCGAGCCTGTGGGACCCTCGGGCACCCCCCTGACATGATTCCAACGCCAATAAATCCTATAAATACCCAAAACCTCATAATTAAACCTAGAACTTCCACGCCGCCGCCGCAAGCCTCTGTACCGAAGCGATCTCATTTGGAGCCCTGTTCCGGCACTCTGCCGGAGGGGGAAATCATCACCGGAGGCCATCTTCATCATCCCGGCGGTCTCTATGACGAGGAGGGAGTAGTTCACCCTCGGGGCTGAGGGTATGTACCAGTAGCTATGTGTTTGATCTCTCTCTCTCTCTCGTGTTCTTGATTTGGCACGATCTTGATGTACCGCGAGCTTTGTAAATATAGTTGGATCATATGGTGTATCTTCCCTCTCTATCTTCTTGTGATGAATTGAGTCTTTCCCTTTGAGGTTTCGTTATTGTCGGATTGAATATTTCAGATTTGAGAACACTTGATGTATGTCTTGCATGTGGATACCCATGGTGATAATGGGGTATTCTATTGATTCACTTGATGTATGCTTTGGTAATCAACTCGCGGATTCCCGTGACCTTGGGGTGATCTAGGCATAGGGGTTGGTTGCACGTTTTCATAATCTTTTCTCCGATAAGAAACTTTGGGGTGCTCTTTGAAGTTATTTGTGTGGATTGAATATTATGAATCTGAAGTTGTTTGATGCATATCGAATAATCAACACACGGATACTTGTGGTGACATTGGAGTATCTAGGTGACATTAGAGTTGATTGATGCGTATCATATGGTGTTATTTTAGTACGAACTCTAGGGTTGTTTGTGACACTTATAGGGATGGCTCAATAGATTGATTGGAAAGGATAACTTTGAGGTGGTTTCATACCCTACAACAATTTCTTTCTTATGTTCTCCGCTAATAGGAACTTTGGAGTGATTCTTTGTCGCACGTTGAGGGATTGTTATATGATTCAATGATGTTAGCATTGTTGGGAGATTGCACTAGTGAAAGTATGAACCCTAGGCCTTGTTTCTAAGCATTGCAATACCGTTTGTGCTCACTTTTATTACTTGCTACCTTGCTGTTTTATATTCTCAGATTACAAAAACCTATATCTACTATCCATACTACACTTGTATCACCATCTCTTCACTGAACTAGTGCACCTATACAATTTACCATTGTATTGGGTGTGTTGGGGACACAAGAGATTTCTTGTATTTGATTGCAGGGTTGTTTGAGAGAGACCATCTTCCTCCTACGCCTCCCACAGGTTGTTAAACCTTAGGTCATCCACTTGAGGGAAATTTGCTACTGTCCTACAAAACTCTGCACTTGGAGGCCCAACAACGTCTACAAGAATAAAGTTGCGTAGTAGACATCAAGCTCTTTTCTGGCGCCGTTGCCAGGAAGGTGAGTGCTTGAAGGTATATCTTTAGATCTTGCAATTGAATCTTTTAGTATCTTGTTTTATCACTAGTTTGGTTTATAAAAATAAAACTACAAAAATAAGGAATTGATATTGCCGCAAATGCTTCATCTTTATAATGTCTTTCTTGAAAATAAGGATTCTGATAATTGTGCTCAATTGTTAGAGGAAGAATTTAATAAAATGTTTAACGTGAGTCCTTTGAATGATGAGCATGATTGCAATGTTGTTAGTATGCTTTCTATGAATATCCATGATGCTAATGATATGCAAAGCTACAAGCTTGGGGATGCTATGTTTGATGAAGATGATACTTTTAGTCCCCCAAGTTTTGAGGAGCAAATTTATTATGATGATAGCATGCCTCCTATTTATGATGATTTTATTGATGAAAGTTGGTTTCGAAGAGTGTCAACTCTAGGTACTAATGATCCCACTATTTTGGAGGGTGTTGAATCTTTTTACAATATTGATAAAAGTGGATTTGGAGAGGTCATGACTTTATTTAATGATTATTCCACTATTTGGGAAGAGGTTTCAATTGATTATGACAATCGAGTTGCTATCTATGATGATTATTGTGATGACATGTATGCTATAAAGAATAATGATAACTATGAAACTTGCCATCATGATTTTAATTTTTAATTAGATTATGCCAATCAAGTATCTCATGATAGTTATTTGGTTGAGTTTGCTCCCACTATTATGAATGAGAAGAAATTTGCTTATGTGGAGAGTAATAAAAAATTTATGCATGTGGATCATGAAGAGAATGCTTTATGTGATAGTTATATTGTTGAATTTATTCATGATGCTACTAAAAATTATTATGAGGGAGGAATGATACGTCTCCAACTTATCTATAATTTTTTATTGTTCCATGCTATTATAGTATCAATCTTGGATGTTTTATATACACTTACAAGCAATTATATATCATTTTTTGGGACTAACCTATTAACTTAGTGCCCAGTGCCGGTTGCTGTTTTTTTCCTATTTTTGGTTTTCCAGAATATCAGTACCAAACGAAGTCGAAATGCCACGAAACTTTTTGGAGATATTTTTCTGGACATAAGAGACACTAGAAGCTTCGGGGGGAGGCCAGAAGCCAGAGGAGGTGGCCACGAGCCACCAGGGCGCGCCCCAGGGGATGGCGCGCTCTGGTGCCTCGTGTGCCCACCTCTGCTCCGTTTGACCTAATTCCACCTCTATAAATACTCTAAAATCGGGAAACCAACAGAGGAGTCCACGAAATACTTTTTCCACCGCCACAAGTTTCTGTTCTCGAGAGATCCCATCTGGAGGCCTTTTCCGGCACTCTGCAGGAGGGGGAATCGATCACGGAGGGGCTCTACAACATCCTTGCTGCTCTTCCGATGATGCGTGAGTAGTTTACCACAGACCTTCGGGTCCATAGTTAGTAGCTAGATGGCTTCTTCTCTCTTTTTGATCTTCAATACAATGTTCTCCTCGATGTTCTTGGAGTTCTATCCGATGTAATCACTTTTTGCGGTGTGTTTGTTGGGATCCGATGAATTGTGAGTTTATGATCAGATTATCCATGAATATTATTTGAGTTTTCTCTGAACTCTTTTATGCATGATTATTATAGCTTCATATTTCTCTCCAATCTATTGATTTGGTTTGGCCAACTAGATTGATTTATCTTGCAATGGGAGAGGTGCTTTGTAATGGGTTCGATCTTGTGGTGCTCAATACCAGTGACAGAAACGGACATGACACGTATGTATCATTGCTATTAAGGGTAAAAAGATGGGGTTTATTCATGCGTGAGTTTACTTTGTCTACATCATGTCATCTTGCTTAAGGCGTTACTCTGTTCTTCATGAACTTAATACACTAGATGCATGCTGGATTGCGGTCGATGTGTGGAGTAATAGTAGTAGATGCAGGCAGGAGTCGGTCTACTTGTCTCGGACGTGGTGCCTATATACATGATCATTGCCTTGGATATCGTCATGATTATTTGCTTTTCTATCAATTGCCCAACAGTAATTTGTTCACCCACCGTATGCTATTTTCAAGAGAGAAGCCTCTAGTGAAAACTATGGCCCCGGGTCTACATTAATCATATGTTGAAAATCCTAAAAATACCTTGCTGCAATTTTACTTTATTTATTTTATTTTTTATTTTTGTTTGATTTATTTATCTATCACCATACAATTTAATCTTGCAATTAACCGCCAAGGGTTGACAACCCCTTGTTCGCGTTGGGTGCAAGGATTTGTTGTTTTGTGTGTAGGTACTGCTAACGAGTTGTTGCATGATTCTCCTACTGGATTGATAACCTTGGTTTCATAACTGAGGGAAATACTTATCTCTACTATACTGCATCATCCCCTCCTCTTCGGGGAAATCCCAACGCAGCTCACAAGTAGCAAGGAACATATGCTTTTACATATCTCAATAATATCAAGTTCCCTTTCTATGTGTTGAAAGTTTTGAAGTTATACGTGTTTTACCTTCCTATGCTAGTTGATTCTTGCTCCCATAAATTTAAAGCCTTTGGCATAGTGTGGATGCTTGTTGATTTGATTCTGTGCAAAAACAGAAAATTTTGCGTCCAGTGCTGGAATTTCTATTCTGTACTGGAGCGTGAGAAAATTCTGAAATTTTTATACAGTATTGGGATACAAATTAGTTACGTTGTCCTAATTTTTCAGAATTTTTGGAGGTACATAATATGGTTTCTAATTCACTCACTACATGTTGTTCTGTTTTTGACAGATTCTATTTTCAATGCATAGTTTGCTTGTTTTAGTGTTTCCATAGCTCATATTGGTCAATATACATTGTGACAATGATAGAATACAGTAGGCATTATGTGAGAACAATTATGAATCTTGTCTTGACAGTACCTAAGTGGATGATTTATTTTTATCATACTAACCTATCTCACAAGTTCCGTTAAGTTTTGTGTGATTGAAGTTTTCAAGTTTTGGGTGAGATATCGATATGAGGAGAATACGGAGTGGTAAGAACCTAAGCTTGAGGATGCCCAAGGCACCCAAAGGTAATATTCAAGGAAGACTCAGATTTTTTTTTCATGTTCTGACTATTCAGGAATATTCTGGACATAACATAAAACTTTCTGTTTTCAAACAGCAACACATGAACTTGCAAACTGAGCATGGTAAAGGCTATAATTGTTGTTGTGCTGGACGAGGGCCTTGTTGTTGTTGTTGCCGTGCAGAGTCCTCAGCATCATTTTTGTCAGGATGTTCATTTTCTTTATGACGAGGAACAACCACTTCTTCATCCGCAGCTATTTCTTCACTGGGCACAATTTCACCCGTGCCCATCAGCTTGATAGATTCCTCGGGTGGCATTTCATCTAGCACAGGAGGCAGGTGCTCTCTTTGCGAGCCTTTAGTTTCATCGAACCGCACATCTACAGTTTCAACAACCTTGTGGTGGAAGGAGTTGAAGACTCTGTAGGTGTGCGAGTCCTTTCCGTAACCAAGCATAAAACCTTCATGTGCTTTCGGTGCAAATTTAGAATTGTGATGAGGATCTCTAATCCAACATTTTGCACCGAAGACTTTGAAATAACTCACATTGGGTTTCTTGTCAGTGAGGAGTTCATATGAAGTCTTCTTGAGGAATTTGTGAAGATATACCCGGTTGATGATGTGGCATGCAGTGTCAATTGCCTCAGGCCAGAAGTGACGAGGTGTCTTGTATTCATCAAGGATAGTGCGCGCCATCTCGATGAGGGTTCTGTTCTTGTGCTTCACGACTCCATTCTGCTGAGTAGTGTAGGGAGCAGAGAACTCATGAGTAATACCAAGTTCATCAAGATAGTCATCGAGGCCTGTGTTCTTGAACTCAGTGCCATTGTCACTCCTAATGTGCTTGATCTTGAGACCATAATTCGTCATGGCCCGATTGGAGAATCGTCTGAAGACATTCTGAACTTCAGTCTTGTAGGTAATGATGTGCACCCAGGTGTAGCGAGAGTAGTCATCAACAATGACGAATCCGTAGAGAGATGCTGCATTGGTTAGTGTGGCATAATGTGTGGGACCAAACAAATCCATGTGAAGTAATTCAAAAGGACGAGTAGTGGTCATGATTGTCTTCGCCTGGTGCTTGGCTCTGGTCATCTTTCCAGACTCACAAGCACCACAGAGGTGATCCTTGACGAATTTGACACCCTCGACACCAATGATATGCTTCTTCTTGACAAGAGTGCTCAAATTCCTCATTCCAGCATGTCCAAGTTGTCGATGCCATAGACAGCATTCCGAAGCTTTTGCCATTAGACATGTTGCAGGCTGAGGACCTGTAGAGAAATCTACAATATAAAAGTCACCTCTCCTAAAGCCTTCAAAGACTTTGGATTTGTCAGATTCCAACAGCACAATGCATCTATATTTGCCAAAGATGACAATCATATCAAGATGACAAAGCATTGAGACAGACATGACGTTGAATCCAAGGGACTCGACAAGCATCACCTTTTCCATGTGTCGATCCTTTGAAATGGCAACCTTACCTAGACCCAATACCTTGCTTTTTTCCTTTGTCAGCGTAAGTGATATGCTTCAGATGAGATGGAGTAAGGGGAGCATCAGTGAGGAGATTCCTATCTCCAGTCATATGATTCGTGCAGCCACTGTCCAAGACCCATTCAGTGGCTGAAGGTGTTTCATCCTGTAGGAGCATTAGTCTGACTTACAAATTCATATGCTTCAAAGTGAAGAATATGATGATGATCAATTTCATCAGACAATTTCATCAATGAGTAATATCTAGCAGCATAAGGGATGTGTGAAATGAAACATTCATTCCAACATGATTAGCCTACATCCCAACAGGCATTTTGTCAGGTCTTCAGCAAATTCATCAGACATTTAGTTGCCTGAAGACCTGACCCTGCAGAAGAGATTAGTTCTTCTTCTTAACCACCCATATCTGAATGGGTGGCTGAGAAGCAATGTGATGAAGTGCATTGATGGAGAACTTAGGCATTGAAGAATATGCATTTCTCTTCACAGGAGGGTTATAGTAATTGAATGAATAGGCCGAGAAATTCTTCGATGATTTGTGAACATAGTGCTTCGAAGAATAATGCTCATATTCATCAAATCGCTGTTTGTTTCCCTGCAAAACAGAGACATTAGTGCGACCATAAGTGGGTCTGTGTCCATTTGACGACTTTGATCCCTGTGAAGAATTTGCCCTGGGAAGTTTCTTCTTCATCGGTGGTGTCATGATGACATTCACCCAAAAAATTTCCAGAAGGCTTTTAGGAACCCAGATTTTCTTCACAGGTGGACCGTTCCTGCAGTTAGTACCAATGAATCTGGCAAAGACTTCACCATTCTGATTTTTGAACAGTTTATAGTTGGAGTCAAATGACTCATCTGAAGAATATGAAGAATCACAAGTATAGCCAGATAAAGAGGATGGGTCTACTGGAGGTCCCTTTGCAGCAACCCATGCGGTTTTGGGATATTGCTCAGGCTTCCAATACGAACCATCAGCGTTGAGCTTTCTCTCAAAGGCAATACCCTCTTTCCTAGGGTTCCTGTGAAGAATTTGCTTTTTGAGCATGTCACACAGGGTTTGATGCCCTTTGAGGCTTTTGTACATGCCAGTGACATATAATTCCTTCAGCCCTGCATTTTCATCAGTATCACCGGTGGCTTCCTCAGATGAGGGGTTAGTGGCCACCGTAGCAGTTGAAGCAATTGCAAGCACAGAAGCATTCGAACATTCAGCTGAAGAATTAGCATTATCACGTTCAAGGCATTTTAAGCATGGTGCAACAAATTCTTCCTGAGCGGTACTGATCTGTTGAGCGAGGAGTGAATCGTTTTCTTTTTGAAGATCATCATGAGACGCTCTCAGCTTCTCGAGATCTTGCTTCCTTTGAAGAAATTCATAGGACAGCTTCTCATGTTCAGCTGAGAGGGACACATGACGACTTTCAAGTTCGTCATATTGAGACTTAAGCCTTCTGAGATCCTCAGACAAGGCTTGACTACGATCCATTTCCTCGTCCAACAGGTCATCGCTTTTGTCTAGCAGTTTTTGAATCCTTTCCATGGCATGTTGCTGTTCAGTTGCAATTTTAGCAAGTTTCTTATAGCTTGGCTTAGATTCACACTCAGAGTCATCATCACTGGAGGTTTCAAAGTAAGCTTCTCGTGAGGTTACCTTTGCGCCTCGAGCCATGAAGCAATAGGTGGGAGTGTAGTCATCAGCACAGTCATCATTGTTGGTGGAGATACCATTATCCTCAGTGTTGAAGATGGACTTGCTGACGTACTCAGTAGCGAGTGCAAGGCTTGCCACACCAGTGTCTGACTCGTCCTCAGATTCCTCAGCTTGCTGATCATCAGATTCTTCTTCAAAATCCATTTCCTTCCCAAGGAATGCACGAGCTTTGCTAGAACTAGATTTCTTGTGAGATGAGGACTTTGATGAAGACTTTGAGGACTTTGATGAAGACTTTGAGGACTTATTTTTCTTCCCATCAGACTCATCATCATCCCTGCTCTTCTTCTTCTTCTTCTGCCAAAGAGGGCAGTCGGCGATGTAGTGGCCTGGCTTCTTGCATTTGTGACAGGTTCTTTTGTTGTAGTCTCGAGCAGACGCTTCTCCAGTGTTCTTCGAGTCATACTTTGAAGATTTTCCGAATCTGTTCTTCTTGGAAAACTTCTGGAACTTCTTCACCAGCATAGCCAGCTCTCTGCCAATTTCCTCAGCACCATCAGAACTGCTCTCATATTCCTCTTCTTCTTCTTCAGATGAAGAAATTGCCTTGGCTTTTGCTTTAGCCTTCAGAGCGCAGGGGCGACCATAGCTGGGTCCATACATGTCTCTCTTCTCTGCTTGCTGAAATTCATGTGTGTTGAGCCTCTCAAGAATGTCAGCAGGATCCAGTGACTAGTAATCTGGGCGCTCTTGAATCATCAGTGCCAAAGTGTCGAAGGAACTATCCAGAGACCTCAGCAATTTCTTCACCACCTCATGATCAGTGATGTCAGCAGCACCAAGAGCTTGAAGCTCATTGGAAATATTAGTGAGGCGGTCGAAGGTTTCCGCACATTTTCATTATCGAGTCTTTTGAAGCGATTGAAGAGATTGCGCAGAACATCAACTCGGGAGTCACGTTGAGTGGAAACACCCTCATTCACTTTTGAAAGCGGGTCCCAGCTAAGCTTCGAGGTTTCCAGTGCACTCACTCTGCCATACTGTCATTTGTTGAGATGACCACAAATGATGTTCTTCGCTTGAGAGTCCAGTTGCTTGAATCTCTTCACATCAGCAGCATTGATACTTGGTGAAATGGCGGGGACACCGTTCTCAACGACGAACCAGAGATCATTGTCAATAGCCTCAAGATGCATTCGCATCTTGTTCTTCCAGTAGGGATAGTCTGTGCCATCGAAGATGGGGCACGCAGCGGAGACCTTGATCATACCTGCGGTCGACATAACTAAAACTCCAGGTGGTTAAACCAAAATCACACAGAACAAGGGAGCACCTTGCTCTGATACCAATTGAAAGCGCAGGTTATCTCCCAGAGGGGGGGGTGAATGGGAGATTATTAGATATTCGTCAAACTCTGATGAATTTGACGAAGATCAGAGTGAAGAAATAGAAACGCAAGGGAAACTAAGTCATCACAGAATCAGAGTACATGCGAACAGAATATATAAGGGTGAAGAACATGCAATCATACAATCATACACGCATGAAGAATATGAACTGAGGAAATAAACGATAGCATGATCAAATACTTCAGTTCAAATTCGTCAGAGGATAGATCGAAAATTCTTCAGCAGCGGAATAAAGTAAGGTAGGGTGAGGAATTTGAAACCAGGTTGGCTCGGTGAAGACAATGGAATTTGGTAGACCAGTTCCAGTTGCTGCATCAACTGTACGTCTGGTTGAGGCGGCTGAGTCGCAACTCAGAGAACACTTAGTCCTCACCATATTCCTCTTGAGCTAAGGTCACTTAGACCTCACCCAATCACTCGTGGTAAGTCTTCAAGGTAGACTTCCAAAACCTTCACAGACTTGTTCACCGGCACGCCACAATTACTCTTGGGTGCTCAGAACATGACGCCTAACTGTCTGGAGGAATGATAGTCCTCAAAGGTAACAAGCGTCGGATCACACAGATCAATCTCTTCAGTGATGCTCAATCACTTAGGCTCTGGTTGGGTTTTTCCTCACTTGGGTTTTTCCTCACTTGGGTTCTTACAAAGTCGTCAAAGGATGGGATGCTCTCAAATGACAAGTGTCAAGTTCTCTCGGAGCAGCCAACCAACAAGTGGTTGTGGGGGGCGGCTATTTATAGCCAGGGAGCAACCCGACATAAAATGTCATAAATGCCCTTGTCTGATTCGACCGTTGTCAGGATAAGGATACACTCGACAGCTGGCACGTGGCCCAGCAACGCTCTGAAAATCGAACTCTCAATTTCGTCGGGGCACTCAATTTCCTCACTTTAGACAGATCGCACTGGTGAACTCCTAACTCCTCAGCCTGACCAAATTCGTCAGTGACCAGATGAACTTCGTCACTGTCGCTAGCAAATGCGTCAGCTATACTGTAGATTTCCAAAGGCTTCACTCGAAGCGGCTTGTGTGTATAGGTTTGAGAAGTTTTGAGCATCACTTTGGAAATGTGAAATATGTTTCACCTAGACCCCCTTTAACAGTACGGTTTTTCCTATGACTCAAATAAGAAGAAAAGAAACTATGAAAACCAAAGTCTTCAAGCTTCAAAGTCTTCACATCAATTTCTTCAAAGGCCGTACCAATTTCATCACCAACTTCCTCACTTGAAGAAATCTATTTTTAGGGGTCGTCTTCCATGTGTTAAACCAAATCTTTAGGGACTCTATCTCCTGTGTATACTCACAAACACATTAGTTCCTCAACCTATTTGTCTTCAATACTCCAAAACCACTAAGGGGGCACTTGAGGCACTTACCCCACGGAGCACCTGAGATGGACCAGGATGTGGCCGAGGGCACCACAAGCCTGGGGGACGCGCCCCCCTAGGACGCGCCCCCGAGCTTGTGGGACCCTCGGGCACCCCCCTGACGTGATTCCAGTGCCAATAAATCCTATAAATACCCAAAACCTCAAAATTAAACCTAGAACTTCCACGCCGCCGCCGCAAGCCTCTGTACCAAAGCGATCTCATCCGGAGCCATGTTCTGGCACTCTGTCGGAGGGGGAAATCATCGCCAGAGGCCATCTTCATCTTCCCGGCGGTCTCTATGACGAGGAGGGAGTAGTTCACCCTCGGGGCTGAGGGTATGTACCAGTAGCTATGTGTTTGATCTCTCTCTCTCTCTCTCTCTCTCGTGTTCTTGATTTGGCACGATCTTGATGTACCGCGAGCTTTGTTAATATAGTTGGATCATATGGTGTTTCTTTCCTCCCTATCTTCTTGTGATGAATTGAGTCTTTCCCTTTAAGGTTTCATTATTGTCGGATTGAATATTTCAGATTTGAGAACACTTGATGTATGTCTTGCATGTGGATACCCGTGGTGACAATGGGGTATTCTATTGATTCACTTGATGTATGCTTTGGTAATCATATCGCGGATTCCCATGACCTTGGGGTGATCTAGGCATAGGGGTTGGTTGCACGTTTTCATTATCTTTTCTCCGATAAGAAACTTTGGGGTGCTCTTTGAAGTTCTTTGTGTGGATTGAATATTATGAATCTGAAGTTGTTTGATGCATATCGAATAATCAACTCACGGATACTTGTGGTGACATTGGAGTATCTAGGTGACATTAGAGTTGGTTGATGCGTATCATATGGTGTTATTTTAGTACGAACTCTAGGGCTGTTTGTGACACTTATAGGGATGGCTCAATAGATTGATCGGAAAGGATAACTTTGAGGTGGTTTCGTACCCTACAACAATTTCTTTCTTATGTTCTCCGCTAATAGGAACTTTGGAGTGATTCTTTGTCGCACGTTGAGGGATTGTTATATGATTCAATTATGTTAGCATTGTTGGGAGATTGCACTAGTGAAAGTATGAACCCTAGGCCTTGTTTCTAAGCATTGCAATACCGTTTGTGCTCACTTTTATTACTTGCTACCTTGCTGTTTTTATATTTTTCAGATTACAAAAACCTATATCTAGTATCCATACTACACTTATATCACCATCTCTTCGCCGAACTAGTGCACCTATACAATTTACCATTGTATTGGGTGTGTTGGGGACACAAGAGATTTCTTGTATTTGATTGCAGGGTTGTTTGAGAGAGACTATCTTCATCCTATGCCTCCCATGGATTGATAAACCTTAGGTCATCCACTTGAGGGAAATTTGCTACTGTCCTACAAAACTCTGCACTTGGAGGCCCAATAACGTCTACAAGAATAAAGTTGTGTAGTGGACATCATCCATCTTTTGCATAAATTCTTTTTAAGCTAATTAAACGTTTTTGCTAAGTATGTTACTATTATGTTCTTCAACAGAAGCTTCCGAAGGAGTGTGTGCCTCAATTGATGTATATCAAAGGTGACTTGGATGTTTTTAGCTTATATCCAAATCCGACTAGGGCTTGGCGCTGTTCATACTCGATTTCTCGACGAGATGAAGACATCACAATCACAGGATTGAGAAAAGTAATGCACACGCGCAGGGTAGTACTTGGAGACAACACGGTGCGCTACCCATGAGTTGGAGACAACACGGTGCGCTCGCCTGTTTTATGCTGTTTTACCTAGACGAGATGAGTAATGATGATGATGATGAGTTGTTATTATTATGATGATGATGGTGAGTTGTTATGATGATGATGATGATGATGATGATGATGATGAGTTGTTATTATGATGATGATGATGATGAGTTGTTATTATGACGATGATGATGCATGAGTTCTTATATGACTGACGATGATGATGATGAGTTGTTATTATGATCATGATGAGTTATTATATCGTTGGGTGGAAGAAACACGGATTAGATTCAAGTGGATGGATCTAAAGTGACTAAAAGTTGGATAAGTCTTCGATTAGTCATCCGACTAATCCAACTTTTGGTCACTTTGGATCCATCCACTTGAATCTAATCCGCGTTTCTTCCACCCAATGATATAATAACTCATCATGATCATAATGATATAACAATCTCTTAAATGCTACTGTATCAAAATTTGTATAACCGTATATAAATACAGTAAAAAAAATTACAGATGAATAGCAGTAGCACAGGGCAGAACGCACGCTGCTACTACTTATCAGCAGCGCGGGTTCCACACCAACGCTACTGCTACTAGAGTTAGTAGTAGCGTGGGTCAAACAGACGCTACTGCTAAAAGTTAGCTGTAGCGCCCTATCAGTAGCGCGGGACCCCGGACTACTGATAGGCAATATCCCCGCGCTACTGATAGGGTTTTTCCTAGTAGTGGTGCATTGCCCGATCTCACCTCAAGAGTTGGTGCAAACTTCGCCGGTGCATCCAAACCCCGTGATATGATATGCTCTATCACACATAAGCCTCCTTATATCTTCGTCAAAACAGACACCATACATACCTATCATGGCATTTCCATAGCCATTCCGAGATACATTGTCATGCAACTTCCATCATCATCATATACATGACTTGAGCATTCATTGTCTTATTGCTTTGCATGATCGTAAGATAGCTAGCATGATATTTTCATGGCTTGTCTGTTTTTTGATATCTTTTCTACGCTAGATCATTGCACATCCTGGTACACTGCCAGAGGCATTCATATAGAGTCATCTTGTATAGTTTTCATATACTTATAGCTGTAGTGCATCCGTTGCATGGCAATCCCTACTCCTCGCATCAATATCGATTGAAAGGCGTCTCCATGGCCTAACGATCCGCTGAGTTGGTGTGAGCCTTTCTTCCTTTTTTCCCCTATTGATCTCTACCACCGCATTCTATTCCACCCATAGTGCTATGTCCATGGCTCACGCTCATGTATTGAGTGGAGTTGAAAATGTTGAAGCACGTGAAAAAGTATGATCCAATTGCTTGGTTTGGCACCGGGGTATTTTTGATTTGATCTATCCATACAGGGAAGACTGAGCGTGTCATGCTTACCACAACTAAGTGTATGGAGGCTGTTTCCTTTAGCTTCATTATTATGAAAGGCAATGACGAATTACGTGCATGTTTTGTATTATTGTTTCGATATCAAATGATAGACTATTGCCTTGAATCACTCGTATCCTAATATTCATGCGATGATTAGATTATATGATCAAGATTATGGTAGGTAGCATTCCACATCAAAAATTATCTTTTTATCATTTACCTACTTGAGGACGAGCATGAATTAAGCTTGGGGATGCTGATACGTCTCCGTCGTATCTATAATTTTTTATTGTTTCATGCCAATATTCTAGAACTTTCATATACTTTTGGGAACATTTTATATTATTTTTGGGACTAACATATTGATCCAGTGCGCAGTGCCAGTTCCTGTTTTTTGCATGTTTTTTGTTTCACAGAAAATTCATATCAAACGAAGTCCAAACGTGATAAAATTTTACGGAGATTTATTTTGGAATATATGTGATTTTTGGTAAGAAGAATCAATGCAAGACGGTGCCCGAGGGACCCACAAGGCAACAGGGCACGCCATGGGGGGTATGGCGCGCCGTGTTGCCTTGTAACCCCCTCGTAAGTCGGTTGGGTCCCTTCTTTCACCGCAAGAAATATAATTTTCGGATAAAAATCCCCTCAAAATTTCAGCCCAACCGGAGCTACGGATCTCCAGGAATATAAAAAACGGTGAAGGGCCATAAAACAGGGACGCGAAACAGAAGAGAAACAGAGAGAGAGATCCAGTCTCGGAGGGATTCCTGCCCTCCGGGAGCCATGGCGGACAAGGACCAGAGGGGAAACTCTCCTCCCATCTAGGTGGGAGGCCAAGGAAGAAGAAGGAGGGGGGCTCTCTCCTCCCTCTTCCGGTGGCGCCGGAGCGCCGCCGGGGGAACCATCGTGACGGCGATCTACACCAACAACTTCGCCGCCGTCATCACCAATTTTCTCCCTCTCTATGCAGCGGCGCAACCTCTCTGTTCCCGCTATAATCTCTACTTAAACATGGTGCTTAATGCTATATATTATTATCCAATGATGTGTGGCAATCCTATGATGTTTTAGTAGATTTCTTTTGTCCTACGGGTTAATTATGGTATGGTGTGATTGATATGAGTTGTATGTTAATCTGGTGTTGTCCTATGGTGCCCTCTGTGTTGTGCAAGCGTGTGGGATTACCGCTGTAGGGTTTGCAATACGTTCATAATTCACTTATAGTGGGTGGCGAGAGTGACAGAAGGTTATACCCGAGTAAGGGGGTTGTTGCGTATGGGAGTAAAGAGGACTTGTTACTTAAGGCTATGGTTGGATTTACCTTAATGATCTTTAGTAGTTGCGGATGCTTGCTAGAGTTCCAATCATAAGAACATGTGATCCAAGTACGAAAAGTATGTTTGTGTATGCCTCTCCCTCATTGCATATGATAAGTATCTATCGTGTTATATTCAATTGCCTATGGACAATATTTCTTCTTATTCTACAAAAGCTTTCTACTAAATAACTAACTTTTATTATCTCGCAAAGTAATCCTAGCTTTACTATATTGCTAAGTACTTCTAGTTTTATTCTTGGAAACTTATCCTTACACCTACAAAGTAGTTTATTTCTTGTTCTCGGTAAAGCGAACGTCAAGTGTGCGTAGAGTTGTATCGGTGGTCGATAGAACTTGAAGGGAATATTAATTCTACCTTTAGCTCCTCGTTGGGTTCGACATTCTTACTTATCGAGAAAGGCTACAATTGATCCCCTATACTTGTGGGTTAGCAGCGCACAGCTCCAGCAGCTTGGTGACCCACAAGTATAGGGGATCAATCGTAGTCCTTTCGATAAGTAAGAGTGTCGAACCCAACGAGCAGCAGAAGGGAATGATAAGTGGTTTTCAGCAAGGTATTCTCTGCAAGTAGTGAAAGTAGCGGTAACAGATAGTTTTATAGCAAGGTGATTTGTAACAAGTAACAAGTAACAATAGTAACAAGAGTGTAGCAAGGTGGCCCTATCCTTTTTATAGCAAAGGACAAGCCGGAACGATCTCTTATATAAAGCAAAACGTTCTCGAGGACACATGGGAATTATCGTCTTGTCACTTTCATCATATTCATTTAATTCGCGTTCGCTACTTTGATAATTTGATATGTGGGTGGACCGGTGCTTGGGTGGTGTCCTTACTTGGACAAGCATCCCACTTATGATTACCCCCTCTCGCAAGCATCCGCAACTACGACAGAAGAATTAAGATAAATCAAACCATAGCATGAAACATATGGATCCAAATCAGCCCCTTACGGAATAACGCATAAACTAGGGTTTAAGCTTCTGTCACTCTAGCAACCCATCATCTACTTATTACTCCACAATGCCTTCCCTTAGGCCCAAGTATGGTGAAGTGTCATGTAGTCGACGTTCACATGACACCACTAAAGGAAGTAACAACATACATATCATCAAAATATCGAACGAATACCAAATTCACATGATTACTTATGACAAGACTTCTCCCATGTCCTCAAGAACAAACGTAACCACTCACAAATCATATTCATGTTCAAGATTAGAGGAGTATTGAATATCATTAAGGATCTAAACATATAATCTTCCACCAAATAAACCAACTAGCATCAACTACAAGATGTAATCAGCACTACTAGCAACCCACAGGTACCAATCTGAGGTTTTGAGACAACGATTGAATACAAGAGATGAACTAGGGTTTGAGATGAGATGGGTGCTGGTGAAGATGTTGACGAAGATTGGTCCTCCCACGATGAGAGGATCATTGGTGATGTCGATGGCTTCGATTTCCCCCTCCCAGAGGGAAGTATCCCCGGCGGAATCGCTCCGCCGGAGGGCAAAAGTGCTCCTACCCAAGCTCCGCCTCTAGACGGCGGCACTTCGTCCCGAAAGTCCTCCTCGTATTTTTTTTCTAGGGTAAATGGCTTCATATAGCAGAAGGAGGGGGCCAGAGGCCAGCTGTGGGCCCCACAAGGCATCAGGGCGCGCCCTGGGGGGTAGGCGCGCCATGTTGCCTTGTGGGCAACAGGTGGCCCCCCTCTGGTATTTCTTTGCTCCAGTATTTTTTATATATTTAATAAAAAATCCTCGTGAAGTTTCAGGTCATTTGGAGCTCCGTAGAATATGTATCTCTGTTGTTCTATTTCAGGTCCAGAATTCCAGCTGTCGGTAATCTCCCTCTCCATATAAATCTTGCAAATTAAGAGAGAAAAGGCATTAGGACTGCATCATAAAGTGAAATAATGACCAAAAACATTATAAATATCAATACGAAAACATGATGCAAAATGGACGTATCAACTCCCCCAAGCTTAGACCTCGCTTGTCCTCAAGAGAAAGCCGAAATCGATAATCATGACCACATGTTTAGAGAGAGAGAGAGAGAGAGGTGTCGATAAAACAAAATACGGACATCAAAGCATCATGATCAATACTATAGCAGCAATATATCATCATAAAGCTTCCCATAAACAAGTAATAATTCATCACAATAACGAAGTATTAAGCATAAACTTTCTTGAAAACTAACAAAATATGTTCTTAGTCAATGAAACAATTACAATTCATCATATTTTCAGGAAGAGTCTATATAAGAGCTTTTGTTTAGCAAGTTCACATACTCAACTATCATTTAGTCTTCTATGATTGCTGACACTCACGGCATATTATGGGGCGAAAGCTTCAATCAGACACATAGGAAGATGGGGGTGTATAGTTTCACCTCCCAACCAATTTACCTCAAGGGTAATGTCAACAATAATAACTCATGATTACTTACATCCAACTGGATATATGTGCCTAGATCTTTCCCCACCACATGATGCTTGCCAATAGAAAAATAAAAATGGAATAGAGAGGAACATTATTGACTCTTGCATAAAAGTAAATACAGAAAAGTAAAAGATAGGCCCTTAGCAGAGAGAAGCAGAGGTTGTCATGCGCTCTTTTATTTTTGGATGTGCAAACTCTTAATGTAAAGGAACGTCACTTTATATTGCCCCTTGTGATAGCAACCTTTATTATGCAGTCTGTCGCTTTTATTTCTTCACCATCACAAATTCATACAAAGCTTATTTTCCCTTACAATAAAAGTTCATACATATTTAGGGGGGCAATTTTTATTGCTTTTTGCACTGATGACAACTTACTTGAAGGATCTTTTTCAGTCCATAGGTAGATATAGTGTACTCTCATGACATGAAACTGGGTTCAAGGGTTTCGGATGCACAAGTAGTATCTCTACTTAGTGCGGATTTTTGGCTAGTAGAAGATAGGGAGTAAGCACCACATGTTAGAGGATCCATGACAATATAACTTCTATGTGAATATAAGCAAACATAACTCATTACGTTGTCTTCCTTGTCCAATGTCAAATCCTTGACATAAAATATTTAATGGGGGCTCACAATCATAAAAGATGTCCAAGATAGTGTATTTATATGTGAATCCTCGCTTCCTTTATTAATCTTTCATGAATTGCATCAATGACCAATGCTATGTTTGTTAATTTCCAATAAATTTTGTCAACTATACTTTTCTTATGTAAAGTCATTACTCCCCAAGGGATTAGCATATGATCTTTTCATTCTTTTATTGCTAAGATTGAAACATAAAAGTAAAGAAGCAAAACTCAAACTACTCTTTATTATATAACTCTCACACACGATTACATAGATAGATAGATCATGAAACAAGCACTCGAAACTAGATCATACTAAACTTTTTATTCCTGTAAATCACGAAATAACTAAGGATCGAACTAAGATAGATAATGATGATAAAGGGTGATGGTGATACGATACCGGGGCACCTCCCCCAAGCTTGGAACAAGCCAAGGGTGGTGCCCATACCCATGTACTCAAGTGTCTTTCTTCGGTGATGGTGGTGATGAAGTAATGGGCTTGTCCTCCGTCCTCCATGGCATAGGCTCTCCATCATAAAAGGATGAACGTGTTTCCGGAGTCCTGAAATTTGCAGCTAAACTCATACCTTTAAACCTGGCTTCATACTTGAAATTTTGGTTTTGTAAATCATAAATTTGGGCCTGAAGATGATCAATTCGGCCATTGAGCTGGAAGATGATGTCCCCAATATCTTTGTTGTCCGCTTTATGTTCACGGATGAATTCCGTGATCATGGAGTGGTTGGCGTTGAGTCCACGCTCCACCATCCCTTGGCACTTGAAGATCTCCTGCTCCACTGCTTCAAGCCTGGCCTTCTCACTTCCGGTCTTCTTAGGCCCTTGAACATCTCGGATGTGGAGCACCCCTCACGCATCTCAATGGCTTGAGGGTGTTTCATCACCTCTGGTAGGTAAGGGTTGATCACCTTCTCATAGAACTTGTCCTTGGACGAACTTGAAAGCGCCATGGCGATCTAGATCTATCAGAAAACCAATCCGAAACAAGAACAGAGGAGAAACTTGCGATACGGTGGTCAAAACATCCGGGAGTATATATGAAGAATTTTTATCTTACAAAACAAGTACACGGGAGGAAAACAGAGTCGGGAGGGCACACGAGGGGCCCACAAGGCAACACGGCGCGCCCTGTTGCCTTGTGACCTCCTCGTGGGTCCCCTCGGCTGTTTCTTATTTTTGTATTTTTTGTAATATTCTAAAACGGACAGAAATAATTTTTATGGAATTTTTGGAGTCGGTTTACTTACCGTAACACATACCTACTCCTTTTCAGGGTTCTGGAGCGTTACGGAAGGTCTGTTTTATGTATTCCTCCGGTGTCATTGTTTGAATAATATTAGTTTCAACATTAATGGGCGTACCTAAGATATAATGTTTAATTCTTTGCCCATTAACCACTCTCGGATTAGTGCCTTTGGAATTGTTGATCTTGATAGCTCCGGAGCGATAGACTTCTTCGATGATGTATGGCCTTTCCCATTTAGAGAGAAGTTTTCCTGCAAAAAATCTTAAACGAGAACTGTACAATAGAACATGCTCTCCAACTTTGAATTCTCGTTTTTGAATTCTTTTATCATGCCATCTTTTAACTTTTTCTTTAAACAACTTGGCATTTTCATAGGCTTGAGTTCTCCACTCATCTAGGGAGCTAATATCAAATAACCTCTTCTCACCGGCAAGTTTGAAATCATAGTTAAGTTCCTTAACTGCCGAATAAGCTTTATGTTCTAATTCGAGAGGTAAATGACATGCTTTTCCATAAATCATTTTATACGGAGACATACCCATAGGATTTTTATAAGCAGTTCTATAAGCCCACAATGCATAATCCAGTTTCTTAGACCAATTTTTCCTGGATCTGTTAACGGTCTTTTGCAAAATTAACTTTATTTCTCTATTGCTCAATTCAACTTGACCACTAGACTAAGGATGATAAGGCAATGCAATTCTATGATTAACATCATATTTAGCAAGAAGTTTACGGAAAGCACCATGAATAAAATGTGAACAACCATCAGTCATCAAGTATCTAGGGACTCCAAACCTCGGGAATATTACTTCTTTAAGCATTTTAATAGAGGTGTTGTGATCAGCACTACTAGTTGGAATAGTTTCTACCCACTTAGTAACATAATCAACAGCAACTAGAATATGTGTATACCCATTGGATTCAGGAAAAGGTCCCATATAATCAAAGCCCCAAACATCAAATGGTTCAATAACAAGTGAATATTTCATAGGCATTTCCTGACATCTACCAACATTACCAATTCTTTGACATTCATCACAAGAGAGGACAAACTTACGTGCATCTTTAAAAAGAGTAGGCCAATAAAAACCAGACTGTAATACCTTATGTGCAGTTCTGTCGCCCGCATGGTGTCCTTCGTATGCCTCGAAGTGACACTTCTGTAGGATTTGTTCCTGTTCATGCTCAGGTACACAACGTCTAATAATGCCATCTACTCCTTCTTTATACAAATGTGGGTTGCTACTTGTGAACTGCGTTGGGATTTCCCCGAAGAGGTGAGGATGATGCAGTACAGTAGAGATAAGTATTTCCCTCAGTTAAGAACCAAGGTTATCAATCCAGTAGGAGAACCACATAGAACCTCATTAGCAGCACCTACACACACAAAAGCAAATACTTGCACCCAACGCAAACAAGAGGGTTGTCAATCCCCTTGGCGGTTACTTGAAAGGATTAAGTCTGATAGTGATAGATAGATAAAGTAAATTGCAAAATAAAATAAAGTGAATAAAATTGCAGCAAGGTATTTTTGGATTTAATATATGATAAAAGTACACCCGGGGGGCCATAGTTTTCACTAGAGGCTTCTCTCTCGAACACATAGCATACGGTGGGTAAACAAATTACTGTTGGGCAATTGATAGAAAAGCGCATAATTATGACGGATTCATGGCAATGATCATGTATATAGGTATCACATCCGAGACAAGTAGACCGACTCCTGCCTGCATCTACTACTATTACTCCACCCATCGACCGCTATTCAGCATGCATCTAGGGTATTAAGTTAATGAAAACAGAGTAACGCCTTATGCAAGATGACATGATGTAGACAAAGTAAACTCAAGCAATATGATTAAACCCCATCTTTTTATCCTTAATGGCAATAATACAAATACGTGTCTTGTCCCTTTCTGTCACTGGGATAGAGCATCGCAAGATTGAACACATCACAAAGCACCTCTCCCATTGCTAGATAAATCAATCTAGTTGGCCAAACCAAACGGATAGATACGAGAGAAATACAAAGCTATAACAATCATGCAAAAAAGAGTTTAGAGAAGACACAAATATTTCTCATGAATAATCTGATCATAAACCCACAATTCATTGGATCCCAACAAACACACCACAAAAGAATATTACATCAAATAGAACTCCAAAGAGATTGAGGAGAACATTGTAATGAAGATCAAAGAGAGAGAAGAAGCCATCTAGCTACTAGCTATGGACCCGTAGGTCTGTGGTAAACTACTCACACATCATCGGAAGGGCAGCAAGATTGATGAGGAAGCCCTCCGTGATCGATTCCCCCTCCGGCAGATTGCCGGAAAAGGCCTCCAGATGGGATCGCGGAAGAACAGAAGTTTGCGGCGGCAGAAAATTTATTCGAGGTGGCTCTCTGGTATATGGGGAATATTTGGGAATTTATAGCGCTGGAATTAGGTCAAGAGGTGCCACGAGGGGCCCACAAGCCTGGGGGGCGTGCCTACCCCCCCTGGGCGCGCCCTCCGGTCTTGTCACTCCCTCGTGACTCATCTGGTCTTCTCTCGAAGCTTCTAGGGTCCCTTCTGGTCTAGAAAAAACTAATCCAATGTTTTTTCTTCGTTTGGACTCCGTTTGATATTGATTTTCTAAAAAGCCAAAAACAAGCAAAAAACAGCAAATGGCACTGGGCACTAGGTTAATAGGTTAGTCCCAAAAAAATGATATATAATTGCATAATAAACATCCAAGATTGATACTATAATAGCATGGAACAATAAAAAATTATAGATACATTGGAGACGTATCATGGGTCATCCCAAAAGTAATGTCTTAAATCAAAGAAAAACTTTTTCTTTTGTTGGTATGTATAGCTAGGTGGAATATATTTAGCAACAATGTAATTAGCATAGTCTGCATACCAAGGATTATTACGAGAAGTAGAAGCATTTATAACAGCTAACTGCTCATCAGGAAAACTATCATTAATAGGAAGTGGGTCATCAAGAACATTTTCCATCCTAGACAAGTTATCTGCTACCAGGTTCTCAGCTCCCTTTCTATCAATAATATGCAAATCAAATTCTTGTAGTAGAAGAACCCACCTAATCAATCTAGGTTTAGCATCTTTCTTTTCCATAAGGTATTTAATAGCAGCATGGTCGGTATGAACAGTTACTTTACAATCACAATGTATGATCTGAATTTATCACATGCAAACACAACTGCTAAAAATTCTTTCTCAGTAGTAGCATAATTTCTTTGAGCATTGTCTAGAGTCTTACTAGCATAATGAATAACATTCACTTTCTTATCAACTCTTTGACCTAGAACAGCACCAACAACATAATCACTAGCATCACACATAATTTCAAAAGGCAATTTCCAATCAGGTGGTGAACGATGGTTGCAGAAATTAAGGCTTCCTTAAGTATTTCAAAGGCTTCTACGCAATCATCATTGAAAACAAATGGAACATCTTTCTTGCATAAGATTAGTAAGAGGCCTAGAGATTTTAGAGAAGTCTTTTATGAACCTTCTATAGAAACCAGCATGACCAAGGAAACTTCTTATACCTTTTATATCTTTAGGACATGACATTTTCTCAATTGCATCAACTTTAGCTTTGTCTACTTTAATACCTCTTTCAGAAATTTTATGCCCAAGGACTATACCTTCATTCACCATAAAGTGGCACTTTCTCCCAATTCAAGACAAGATTAGTTTCTTCACATCTCTGCAAAACACAATGAAGGTTGCTTAAGCAATCATCAAAAGAAGTTTCATAAACAGAAAAATCATCCATGAATACATCAACAATCTTTTCACAAAAGTCAGAGAATATATCAGTCATACATCTTTGAAAGGTAGCAGGTGCATTGCATAAACCAAAAGGCATACGTCTATAAGCATACGTTCCAAAAGGACAAGTAAAAGTGATTTTCTCTTGATCTTCTTTTGATACAGGTATTTGAGAAAAACCAGAATATCCATCTAGGAAGCAAAAGTGTGTATGCTTAGATAATCTTTCTAGCATTTGATCAATAAAAGGCAAAGGATAATGATCTTTCCTAGTAGCTTTATTTAATTTCCTGAAATCAATTACCATCCTATAACCAGTTACAATTCTTTGTGGAATAACTTCATTTTTATCATTAGGAACAACAGTAATGCCTCCTTTCTTAGGAACACAATGAACGGGACTTACCCATCTACTATCAGCTATAGGATAAATTATACCTGCCTCCAGAAGATTTAATATTTCAGTTCTTACCACATCCTTCATTTTAGGATTCAAGCGGTGTTGATGATCAACGACTGGCTTAGCATCAGGTTCCATATTAATCTTGTGCTGGCATAAAGTGGGACTAATGCCCTTAAGATCATCAAGAGTATATCCAATAGCAGCACGGTGCTTCCTCAGTGTTTTAAGTAATCTCTTTTCTTCATGCTCTGAAAGGTTAGCACTGATAATAACAGGATATATCTTCTTTTCATCAAGATAAGCATATTTCAATGTATCCGGTAATTTCTTTAATTCAAACACAGGGTCACCCTTAGGTGGGAGAGGATCTCCAAGAGTTTCAACAGGTAAATTATGCTTAAGTACAGGTGTTTGTCTAAAGAATATTTCATCTATTTCATTTCTTTCATTCATATGCATATCATTTTCATGGTCTAGCAAATATTGTCCTAAAGGATCAGTAGGAGGCACAGCAATAGAAGCAAGACCAATAATTTCATCTTTAGTAGGCAATACTTTATCATGAGGTTGTCTATGAAACTTAGAGAAATTAAACTCATGAGATACATCACCAAAATCAACACTGACCGTTTCCCTATTACAGTCAATCTTAGCATTAACCGTATTCAAGAAAGGTCTACCAAATATAATGGGGAAAAGATCATCTTGTGGTGATCCAAGAACAAGAAAATCAGTAGGGTATTTGATCTTACCACACCAGACTTCAACATCTCTAACAATCCCAAGTGGTGAAATAGTATCTCTGTTTGTGTAACATCCCCATGTATTAGCTATAGTAATCCCCCATGATCAATACCAAGTCATCATGATTAACAGTGCTTGATCATCATTTGAATCATATCTCATTTCAAATTCCAATTCAAATTGAGAATTCAAATTTAAAGTGAATTTAAAAGTTGTTCAAATCCAGGAACTAAATAGTTCATAATATTGCAAATATTCCCAAAGCAATTATAAAAATAAAATCAACATTAATTGAATTATTTAAATGACTCTAACATCATGAAACAGTACCAAAACAGTAATGTTTAATCCATTTTATTTAATCCAAAATTCAAATGAAATCATTTTGCCTCCAAACCTTTTTCTGGCAGTGATAAATATTGCATAGTATTTAATTGCACAAGTCTCATGTTTTACAAAATTGCAATGGTGGCCAAACATTTTTGCAAAGAGAGAAAAGAAATAAAATCAGAAAAGAAAAGGAAAAGTGGAAGAATACTACTGTGCCTACGGGCTTAAGTCCTACAGTGCAAATCGGCCCGGCCCGGCTAGGCCTTCTCCTTCCTCCCGCTAGCCAGAAGCCATGGCGCCAGCCGACGCGCGCGCGCAACCGTCCACGCGCGGATGCAGCCGCTGTCGACCATCCGACAGTGCCCCGTGGGGATAAGGACTGCCCCGAGCCCCCCAGGCAACCCTAGCCATTTCCCCCTCCCCTCTCTCTCTCTCATTCGCTCTCCCTCTCCCGCACCCGAGAGCTCTCTTCGCCGTCGCCGTCGATCCCGCGGCCACCGGCCTCCTCTCACCTCGCCGCCGTGCCCTTTCGCTTCGCCGTCGACCTCCACATCGCCTGGTGCCCTCCATTCGAGCCGGGGAGCACCACGTCGACCGCAACGTCTTCGTCTTCTTCCTCGGGCGCCGCCGTCTTCGTCGTCGATTCGTCGCCGTCGAGCCTCCCCGAGCCCACTTGAGCACATCTGCAGGTCCCCGGTGAGCAGCCGCACCGGACCCCTCTCTCCCCTGCCTCTTACCATGGCCGTAGCCGTCGCATTCGTCACGACCGCACGCGTCGCCGCTGCCGTGCTCGCCGTCGTAGCCAACCTCGCCGTAGCTCACGTCTGAGCACATAGAAGTGCTCAGCGCGCTCCCAGGAGCTCAACGCACCTCGCCCCGCCGCTTGTCGTGCAACGAAGCGACGAAACCGGCCACGACCGAACTCCGGCGCCGCCTCCACTCGTCGCCGGCGACGTTTCCGACCACCGCAGCCTCCGCCACCACCACAGATCGCCTCGTCGTCGTCTGCTCGTTCGAATGAGCCCGGCCGCGCTCGAAATGACCCACCGTAGGCGAATCCCGACCACCTCCCGAGCGCGCCGCCGCGCGAAATGGTCGCCGGGGTTACTCCGGCGATGGCACCAACGTGGCTGCCACCATGCCGCCCTGAGCCACTGATGCTGGGCCCCGCGGCCACGTTGACCGGTCAACGGTCGCCGCTGACCGCTGACTGGGCAGCCCGTGTCACTGACATGCGGGCCCCGCATTTAATTCAAACTAATTTGAATTTAAATTAATCTGTTAATTAATTTAATTACTAAACAGTCACTGACTACTGGGTCCCACCTGTTAATTAACTTAATTAGATAAAATAAACCCCTGTTTAATTAATCAGTCACTGACTAGTGGGACCCACTGGTCAGGTTTGACCCTGGTCAGCAGGGTTTGACCGCTGATGTCACCCTGACGTCACAGAACACTGTTTCGGATAATTCAAATTAAATAAATCCAGAAAAATACAGATAATGTATAAAACTTTGAAAAATCATATAAAATAAACCGTAACTCGGATGAAAATAATTTATATATGAAAAACGATCAGAAAAATATGCTGAATCCGAATATGCCACCCACATACCTGTCAGCCCTCTTTAACATGGTGAACATGGAAATTTCCCCTCCGATTCATCTATCCGACAATTGCCGGAGCTGGTAAAACACCTCCAGATGTTTCCCGCTCCGACTAACTTGTGTAGTACTGCATTAGGACACCCCTCGAATAATGTGCTGCCATGCCATGCATCTATGTTGCATTTGTTGATTGTATTTATTGTTTCTTCCCCCTCCATCTCTTCGGTAGACCCCGAGACCGACGCTGCTGCCGAGTACGACTACGCCCTTGACGACCAGCCCCTTTCAGCAGAGCTTCCAGGCAAGCAAAACCCCCTTGATCATTCCTATATCGCCTATTCCTTCTCCCTCATGCTTGCATTAGATTTTGGTACTGTAATTGCTTGCTCCTATTTTGATGCATAGCCTGCTTTTGTAACCTATTGTTGTTACTTTACCTGTCATCCTATACTGCTTAGAATAGGTTGGTTAGTGATCCATCAGTGACCCCTCACCCTTGTCCCTGTTGCCCCGCTTTGTATCAGTACCTCGATCTTTGTGGTCGATGTGCAGAGACCGTCACATCACCGCACACCCCCTTAGTTGTAAGGCTCTGCAGGGCTACTATCGAGTGTCGGGGGTGATACCTCGTACTGCACTCCTGATGATATCCTTGTAGTAAAGCACATCGATGGTGATTGTAGAGGGTGATTCCTCATTCTCCCCTTTCCGATGATGACTCTGTCGTGCAACCCCTCAAGTGGGGACCATCGAGGGTGATTCCTCCCGGTTCTCCATAACGGATTACATCGAGTAGGAGTCCATTGAGGGTGATTCCTCGGGTTTTCCTTTGGTGTTTTGGACACACGGTTACCATGACTTTTACCTTAGACCTTTGTTGCAGGCGGGTCGACCCCGAGGGGTACCCGCGTGGAAATGTGAAGTCGGGTTAACCTGGAGGGTACCCGCGAGATAATTACGAGGCGCGGCCGGGCAGGCAGAGACCGCCCTAGAGAGGGATGGGCCTGACCCTTGTTGCACTTCCTCAAGACGGGACGACAGGAGTACTGATCGTCACCGCGAGCTCCCAACGCACTAATGGATTTGGGTATTTGATCTGAGTTAGGCGCTGGCCTATGCGCACTACCACCACGTGGGATAATGGTTTAATGGGGCCCTCGGCGTCGTATGTATCAGCCGAAAGCTCTGTCAGACGTCTAGTTCAGCATTGCGGCCGGGCCGGGTCGGTGCCATCCATGACAGAGGTGGTGCCTGGATCGCCCTGCTCGCAACGACCCGGAGTGCAAAGGGTGATGGGCCCAAGACCCCTGAGCACTTAGGATGTAGACCGGCAGGGATCTCTCTGCTGAGCCTAGGTAGGACTACGTCGTGTCGAGCAGCCGAGGCCGGGCATGAGCCGATAAAAGTGTGCCCGGCCAGAGTTAATCGAGCGTGTTGGGTAACAGTAGTGCACCCCTGCAGGGAAGTTATTTATTCAAATAGCCGTGTCCACAGTAACAGGATGCTCAGTGTTGTATCCCGATCTACTACAACTTGAACTGAATACATGTTACTTTAACTGTAAGCTCCGGGATCGCTTTCTCGCAGGGAGTCGAGGAAGGATCTCTGGGCTTTGCTATTACATGCTTGTTACTTTATATTATGCTAATCGGCACTCTTCTAATGCTGCAAGACGCTGAAGATGCTAGTCTTCGATAGGCTAGGCCTTCCCCCTGTGTTCTGGCATTTCTGCAGTTTAGTCCAAAGATATAGCCCCATTCCTTTGATACCGATGCATACTTAGTATAGCTCTGATGTCAGTCTTGCGAGTACTTTGGATGAGTACTCACGGTTGCTTTGCTACCTCTTTTTCCCCATACCCGATTGCCGCGACCAGATGATGGATTCCAGGAGTCAGCTGTTCTTGCCGCCGACAGCTACTACACTTCCGGTGGAGCCTACTACTATGTGGAGACCGACGACCAGGAGTAGATTCGGAGGTTCCCAGGCAGGAGGCCTATGCCTTTTCGATCAGTGTCGCTGTTGTGCTAGCCTTCTTAAGGCAAACTTGTTTCCCTTTTATGTCTGTACTCAGATATTGTGTTTGCTTCCGCTAACGCTTGATCGCGAGCTTATGTATTTGAGCCCTCGAGGCCCCTGGCTTGTAATATAAAGCTTGTATGACTTTTCTTTGTGTTTAGAGTTGTGTTGTGATATCTTCCCGTGAGTCTCTGATCTCGATCGTGTGCATTTGCGTGTATGATTAGTGCACGGTCGAGCTGGGGCGTCACAAGTTGGTATCAGAGCCGACTGCCTGTAGGAAGCCCCTTTCCAACTCCTTGGCCGAAGTTGAGTCTAGTCTTTGAAAAATGATTTTACTAACATGGTTGTGTGGCTTACGGGCCCACGTCGCCAATAGGTGGTATTACGATCTTTTATTCCGCACCTTTACTCTGGGATTCTACTCTCTCCTCTATTCGGGTTAAAGTTTTACTAACTCTGACTCTAAGTTCTCGTGGTCACATCCACCCGGAGATTTGAATTAACCCTTCTTTGAATTGTGGGCCAGATTCTGCTTCATGGACCGCAGGATCCTTCTATCGAGGACACCCTGCGTCGTCACCTGCGGATTCCTCGCTCCAGTAGTTTTCCCCGACGTTGATGTAGCCTTTTCTATGTCCCGTTGTTGTATTCCCTATCGTGTGTCTGCACGCCGCCTAGTATGTCTAGCTGTTTGGATTTCCGAACTTATGCTCTCCGCATGTAACCGACTTTGTGTATGGATCTGTATGTCTTAATTGACTACTGTTATGAATCTATTGCACTACTTGTTCATTGTCGTGTTACATCATGCTTGTCTCCAAACACTTGCAGTTGTTTTTATGAAACTACCCCCTGTTAAATCTTTAGCAGGATGGTTAGGCCAGGTGGTCGTGGTCGTGGCCGTGGTGCCCACGATCCACCCCCGCTAAACTATATGGCAGCTATGATGCAGGAATTCGAACTAAACCGCCAATTTATGATTGGAATCATGGCTCAGTTTCCAAACCAGAACCAGAATGCTCAGAATCAGCAACCTGCTCCAATAACTCTGTAGGAGTTTGTGCGTCTCAGCCCTACTATTTTCCGCAACTCTGAACAGCCACTGGATGCTGATGACTGGCTTCACGACATCGCCTTCGAGATGGAATCTGCCAATGTCGCCCCTGCCAACCTTGTCACCTTCGCGTCCTACTTCTTGAAGGGTCCCGCTGCTCAATGGTGGGACACCCACAGGCGTTCACTACCTGTTGGGACAGTCGTTACCTGGATAGAGTTTCAGACTGCTTTCCGTGCCCGTTACATTCCTCAGGGAATCATGGACCGGAAGAAAAGAGAGTTTTGCAACCTCACTCAGGGCAATAAGACTGTCAAAGCTTATCAGCGGGAATTCCTTGAATTATCTCGCTATACTGAGGAAGACATTGCTACTGATGCCCGCAGACAGGAAAAGTTCCGTGACGGACTTCACCCAGACCTCAAACTTGCACTTGATGTTCATGACTTCACCGACTTTGCCACCCTGGTGAACAAGGCTATCCAGGTTGAGACCGCTTAGAAGGAACACAATAATGCCATCAAGCGCCACCATGACGTTGGCTCATCTTCAGGCTCATCATCGCAGAAGCGCCGTATCTGGATTCCTCATGGCATGTACCACCCAGCTGCACCTCCTCCACCGCTGGGGCAGACAAGGCCTCAGGTTCCACTGGTTCGAGCTCCTGCTCTTCGTCCTGAAGACGGGCTCTGCTTCAAGTGTGGCCGTCCAAGTCACCGTTCCAGAGAATGCCCTCAGAACCAGCATCAGCTTGCACTTCCCTCTGCTGGCCGTGGAAATGGCCGTGGTAACAACCAACCCCGCAACAATAATGCCAGACCTTCTTATGTTCGTGGTCAAGCTTACCATGTTGATCTGAATGAAGCTCAAGATCAGCTTGCTACTGTGAAGGGTACTCTTCTTGTTAACTCAATACCACCTCCTGTTTTATTTTAATTCGGGAGCATCGTATTCATTCTTATCATAAGCTTTTGCATACATGCATGGCATTAAATGTGACGAATTAAAATCGTTCCAGTCGTTCCCGGCTTCTAAGGGGTACCTCCAGAAAAACTTCCCGGAATGCCTCGACCCTTTTCCTTCTACCTCCTAAATTCTCGGGACGAGAATTTCTTTTAGAGGAGGAGAATTGTAACATCCCCATGTATTAGCTATAGTAATCCCCCATGATCAATGCCAAGTCATCATGATTAATAGTGCTTGATCATCATTTGAATCATATCTCATTTCAAATTCCAATTCAAATTGAGAATTCAAATTTAAAGTGAATTTAAAAGTTGTTCAAATCCAGGAACTAAATAGTTCATAATATTGCAAATATTCCCAAAGCAATTATAAAAATAAAATCAACATTAATTGAATTATTTAAATGACTCGAACATCATGAAACAGTACCAAAACAGCAATGTTTAATCCATTTTATTTAATCCAAAATTCAAATGAAATCATTTTGCCTCCAAATCTTTTTCTGGTAGTGATAAATATTGCATAGTATTTAATTGCATAAGTCTCATATTTTACAAAATTGCAATGGTGGCCAAACATTTTTGCAAAGAGAGAAAAGAAATAAAAGCTGAAAAGAAAAGGAAAAGTGGAAGAATACTACTGTGCCTACGGGCTTAAGTCCTACAGTGCGGCCCGACCCAGCTAGGCCTTCTCCTTCCTCCCGCTGGCCAAAAGCCATGGCGCTGGCCGACGCGCACGCACAGCCGTCCACGCGCGGATGCAGCCGCTGTCGACCATCCGACGGTGCCCCGTGGGGATAAGGACTGCCCCGAGCCCCCCAGGCAACCCTAGCCATTTCCCCCACCCCTCTCTCTCTCTCTCTCTCATTCGATCTCTCTCTCCCGCACCCGAGAGCTCTCATTGCCGTCGCCGTCAATCCCGCGGCCATCGCCTCCTCTCACCTCGCCGCCGTTTTTATCTTCGGTTTTTATCTTCGGTTTTTGGCTTAGCAATTCTAGTTGCTTCATCACAGAAATATATGACATGTCCATCAATATTATCAACCAAATTTTTTTTAATCATTGCAACATTAGGTTCTACTCTAATTTGTTAAGAGGGTTTAATTGGTTTAATATTAATCTTATTAACCACAGTTGAAGCTTTATCATGTTCCTTAATCCTAACAGGGAAAGGAGGTCTCTCAATATAAGCAGTAGGCACAACTGGATCAACATTATAAATGATTGTTTCTTCTTTAGCTATAATAAGTTCTTCCTTTACTTCAATAGGTGGATGAAACTTAAACCATTTCTCCTTAGGGAGATCAACATGAGCAGCGAATGATTCACAAAAAGTAGCTACTATCTCAGAGTCAAGTCCATATTTAATACCAAACTTATGAAAAACATCGGTTTCCATAAAAGATTTAACACAATCAAACTCAAATTTTATACCTGACTCTTTACCTTTGTCGATTTCCCAATCTTTGGAGTTGCATTTAATTCTTTCCAGAAGATCCCATTTGAATTCAATAGTTATTTTCATAAAGGAACCAGTAGAAGAAGTATCGAGCATGGATTGATCATTATGAGAAAGCCGAGCATAAAAGTTTTGTATAATTATTTCTCTTGAGAGCTCGTGATTGGGGCATGTGTGCATCATATACTAAAGCCTCCCCCAAGCTTGAGCGATACTTTCTCCTTCACGAGGCCAAAAATTATATATATAATTTCGATCATGATGAACCAAATGCATAGGATAAAATTTCTGGTGAAATTCCAGCTGTAGGAGATATGCCCTAGAGGCAATAATAAATGTTATTATTTATCCCCATGTTCCTGATTAAGTTTATGTTCCATGCTATAACTGCTATGGTTCTCGAGTCTGCAATAACCACGAGGCTCGAAGGAAGACTCATATGCACGTGTGGAATAATAAACGGTAAAATGTATTCCTAGTCTGGCCTCTAAGACTAGCTCAAGTGTTGCATGATTGTTCTGTTTTCCTGATCATGGGCATGACTATGCCGGCAACTTTGAGGGCACAATGTTAGGAGAACACTTGTGTTGAATCGACCTGATTGATGTTATGCTATGAGAGACATTCGTCACAAGTTTATGGTTAATAACACAGAGAAAGTTAACATTTGCATAATTCCTTAGACCATGAGAGTATCGAGTTTCTTCATGCTTGCTTCATGAACTTTGCGGTTTGTTAAATGTCATCCGTAAATGGGTGGCTATTACGGTGGCTTACGAGTTCATGGAAAAGTATGTCAAGTAACTTGATAGCTCAAGATTGGGATTTGCTCCTCCGGCGATGGAGAGATATCTCTGGGCCCTCTTGGTGTTACGGTATCCATCATCGTCTGGCCAGACACAATGTGATTTGATCACAGGGATGCCGGAACACGGAAACGAGAAAAGAGAACAAAACCGGTAACGAGGTAACTGGCATAGTGGACAAGTTGTTGATCCACGGGGATGCCGATAAATCTCACCTCGGGTATTTGTAACATATCGTGAAGCAACAGGAATAGCACACGGCAACTGGAGGTTCACTCGAATATTTATTCGTGTGGGTATAGGGGTCAATATGGGTGTCCACGGCTCCGATGTTGATCATTTATTGGAAAGTGTTCCGGTCATGTCTATACTTCACTGAACCAATAGGGTCACACGCTCAAGGGTCATCTATCTACGGAATACTAGACAGGGAGTCTGAGAGAAAGTCACCGGAAAAGTTTCGGAGACAGCGGAAAAGTTCCGAAGAGAGAACACCGGAATAGTTTCGGTAAAACTGAAAAGTTGTTTTAGGGTATACCATTAAGTCAAATTGGTTTCGGCACATGCCTGGAAATTCTTGGAGGGTACCAGAATTGTTCTGGGAACTTCTGGGATTTTTCGGAGAAAACACCCTGAAATGTTCCAGAGCTGCCGGAACCGCTTTGTTTGCTTTTCGCAGATGAAAATCACTAATTCGGAATTGTTTCGGAACGCGTCCAAAATTATTTTAGAGGGTACTGGAAATGTTCTAAGACCTACAGAAATATTTTCGGATTTAACGGTCGCGGAAAAATGTTTCCATGAATAGTGAAAGTGCTTTTTGGGTTACTTTATGGAAAGCCACCTTTTAGGGCTTTTCCCAAAAGGCTTCTAGAAGGACTTGGGGACTAAGGAACCCTTTTTGGGGGGGACCCACTAGGGGGTGGCCAGCCATGGTGAGGCTCCTTCATGGGGCCCCACTTGCCCCACTTGCCTTCTCATTTATGCCCTTGTGAAGGACATATTTTGGGGGCATTTTGGTATTTCAAGTGGCACCCCTACCCCTTGGGATTTCCTATAAATAGAGGTGGAGAGGTGCTCTCCACACTCACTCTTTCTCACATACACATGCCATTGCAATGATCTGGCTTCTTCTCTCCCTCCCCGCGAAATAGTTTCATAGAGCCGAAAGGCTGTCTGGGTTCCGGTGGGAACTAGTTCTGGACGGCGAAGCCCTGCCGGATAGATGACACCGTATGTGTGCAACCCTGTAGACAGGTCATAGGTTCGATCTTTTTGCCCGAGGGGCTGTTTGAGAGTGCCTCCCGAAGGGCTATCCGAGTTATCGTCCGAGTTTGAGAGTGCCTCCCGAAGGGCTGTCCGTGACATCGTCCGGGGGACTATCCGACCGCCTCCCGAGGGCTGTCCGAGGGACTGTCCGAGGGGAAGATGAGGGAGTACATCCTCGCGGTTGGGAGGTTGTAAATCCTAGCTGCGGGGATCTGCACCGCCGATCGTCATCGACTCTACTTCCGCTGCGCTACGAGTCGGTAACGAAAAGATCAAACCTTGTATGTAGTCTCCATAGTGGTCTTGGGCTGGTGCGTAGGTCGGAAATTTTTATTTTCTGTTGCGTTCCCCTACAGTGGCATCATGAACCGTGCTATGCGTAGATGTAGGTTACGATCTAGAATACATAGAGATGTATGGGTGTTGCATAATATAATTTTGTAGTAGATGAGATCTATTGCTGAAAATTATTTATGCGGGTGGCAGATGAAATCTATTACCCGATGTTCTTGTTGCTTCCCTTGAATTTGCGTATTTTTAATCTTGATAATGGTATGGTGGAGTTTCAAAGTTCTGGCAATCCGCGATCCTGATTGATCAACAAAGTGCTAACAGTTCTTTGAATTCCACCATAGTTAAAAGACAGATGAAATTTCGCAGACGAAAGGGCAATGGACATATGATCTACACGGGGGTCATGCGTATGACGAAGTTAAGTATGGGGCTTGAGATTTTATTATCTCGTGTTTCATACACCCCGCAAAGTTAATCTAGCGACTTGAATAATCATACTTGATGATGGACGTTGGTAGCTTCGGTTTGTTTCGAAACTTTAGAAGCCACGTAAAATAAAATTTTGCATAAACCGATTAGAGGCGTCTAACTTCGTTTTGCAGGATGTGCATGTGATGTGGTATAGCAATGCTCATATTAATTTGATTATGTATGAGATGACTATGTGATGTAAAATTAACATGACCTGTGTGTCACGATTCGGCATGATGGCTGGAGCCATATGATTGTCACTTTAATGACCTGCGTGTCAACCTTAAGTAATGCACTTATTTTATTAGCTATAGAGATAGCAATATTATCTGGTGCATTGACAAGGTGGTGGCAAACTTCGCAAAGGTGAACACCGACGCGAATGCAGAAGACGAAGAAATTAAAGACTTCTCCGTCAGAAAGTGCTATACCATATCATGCTATTATGAATTGCCTGAGATGTTTATCCCTTATGATGCACCCTTTTGATTGCGCGGTAGTCACTTTTATTAGGGTGATCTCTCACTTAAAATATCAAGTAGTTAGTGTTCTCCCAAGTGTAGCACCGTCACAGCATCTTTCCTTTCGGGGTGCGCCATGTCTACATGGGTACGAACGATTGTACGGGTGTAAGGCGGGTGAGGTCAGACCTCACAGCGAGATCACTTGGTTGTCTTGACGTTCTGGCTTGATCGTCCTAAGCTCAGAACACGCCCATCGAAAGATGAACAAGAATCACATAGAGATGTGATTGGCAAGTTGGCCTACCGATTAAAATTCTCGTCATCAGTGATGTCCACATCAATGGCGTTGAATTGAAATGCGGGTCTTCTATCACTCACAATCAATTATGAGAGATATTGATTTGAGTGGGAGCGCACTGTAGAATTAACTTTTTTAATTCTTTGTGCAATTAATTATGAACTTTGTCTAAGTGAAATTTGCATAATAGTTGTAGAATAATGGCTCGCGTTTCCACCTTCCCTATTAAAATTGAATAGCTGTTATATATCTGGTTAAAACTTTACGATTGGTAACGTAATATGAGGATTGTCCTCAAGAGTGCCGAGAAGGATTTTGTCCTATCGCATGCTTTCGGTATCCTCCCGCTAATGCTATGGATGATGTGACTCTCGTCCTTCGATCCAAAAGCTAGAATTCCGTTACGGTCAAGTGCAATATGTTTGCTTCCATGAGACCCGAACTTCAAAAATTTGGGATAGCTATGTGATATTCATGGAACTAAAAATTAGTTTCGGATACAAAGAAAGGCTAAAAGATATGAGATATCCAAAGAAATGTTTGTTTGCAAACTATTAGTAAAAGTGTTTACTATGCATTTGACTAATACGAGAGGGATCCAGAAGAACGCCTATCATATGATGAAGGTGAATAAAAAAACAACTTAAAGAGAAAGGAAATGTCCAAAGGGTGTTAGTGTGACTTACACACCTAGGAAGTCCGGGGCTAACGCCACTCTTAAGTTGAGTGCTTCTTCTGAGAGTAGGAGAAATACTGAAAGTTAAACTGTTAGAAGTATAAAGGCAAAAAGAGAGAAGACTGGAATATCTAGCTCATGTATGAAAGTCATACAAGCTATTGATGTATAGAAGGCTGGTCAAAGAAATAGTTCTTGGGAATTGTGATTAAATTGTTAGTCACTAATTCTTGGGTATTATGAGTTGATCACAAAGATACCCGCTCGATTGCATTTTGCTGCGACTCGATGCAAGAACTACTACGGCCTAAAAGACTTGCCGGAGTGAGGTTTAGATATGCGCTGGGAACATAGTAAAAGTTGCTATACTCGGTACATTACCTATGTATTTATTTTCATAATTCATTTTAGAGTTTTTATACACTCTAGCCCATTGCATAAAGTATCTTGCAAGAAGGTTGTTCATAAGAGAACTTTTGATGTTCGGTGTTATGAATAACATAAGGGCCATGCTTCCATCATGGACGGGATGTATGTTATGAATATTGATAATAATATATTACCTCCGTATTTACTTTCATAATTCATTTTAGAGTTTTACACACTCTAGCCCATTGCATAATGTTTGTTGCAAAAGGGTTGTTCATAAAAGAACAATTGCTGTTCAGTGTTATGAATAACATAAGGGCCATACTTCCATGATGAATGGGATGTATGTTATGAATATTGATGGTAATATGATACATCCATAACACTGACGCTAAATATCACAAGATTAAGGGAATACCACACATGTGTGGCACTGCATTTGGTCACATTGGAGAAACCCCCATGGAGAAATTCCATAATGATGGATTTTGAAGTCGTTTGATTATGAATCATCTGACACTTGCAACTTTCCTTCGAAAAGTGAAGTGACTGAAATAACGTTCACAGGCCATAAGGAACGAGCAACGAACTTATTGGTGATCATACATTTTGATGTATGTAGTCCGATAAATGTTGTTGCTAGCAGTGGATTTATCTATCTTCATAAATGACTCAAGTAGATATATGGATATTTACCTGATGAGACGTAAGTCTGGATCTTTTGAAATCATTCATAAGGTTTTCAAAAATGAAGTAGAAATTATTGTAACAAGAAAATTATGTTTCAGCAAACTAGATTGCCGAAAGGAATATTTGAGTTACAAGTTTAGCGAATGTCTGATGAGTTGTGAAAAGAGTTTCATAACTTACACCTCACGGAGCACCACTGTGAGTGGAATATCCGTGAAGATGTAATCAAACCATTTATGACATGGTAAGATCAAAGATGACATAAATCAATTTGCCATTATCCCTTTTAAAAGTAATGCTTTAGAGATTGCGGCTTTTACACTGAAAAGAGCACCATCAAATCTGTTGAAATGACTCCATGGTATGGTACACCCAGCCATGTTATATCTTTTCTTAACATTTGGAATATGGGGCTTGTGTAAAATATTTACAAACCTATTCCAAATCAGACAAGTGCTACTTTGTAGGTTACCCAAGTTATTGGGTATTCCCCCACCACTGTACCGAGGCAAAAGGTTTTGCCACAAATAACGGTATGCTTTTGAAGAAAATGGTTCTTGCAAAAAGGTGAGTGGGAGGACAGTGCGACTCGACGAGATAACAGTATCTTCGTCATCAGATCAAAGGAAAGAAACCTTGGAAGTAATTCCAGAGTTTCCTACTGTGACTGATACGAAAGCCTCTACATGAGATGTATGGACTTCGGCCGAACTTGCAACTGAACCACGTAGGCAAAACTCGTGCAAACCTCTCAGGTGCGCAAGCGAGATATTGTTGTTAGACAACAGTATACCTATGATACACAAGGAAGCGTTGATGGGCCCTGACTCCGGAATTGGCTAAATGCCAATATAATCTGAGATAGTTTCCATATAAATGATTCAAGATTATATCTTGATAAACCCTTCGGAAGACTTAGAGTCTAACGAACATTAATGGAACTATAAACTGATGTGGATAAAATGTTTTATCCATAAAGCTTGACTTGTTGCAATAACAAATTCAAGGAGTTGACTACGATGAGATTGTCTCACCGTAGCGATGCTTAAAGTCAGATCGGGTTAAACTAGCAATTAATACATATTTCAATCTTGAGATATGATACATGGATGCCAAAAGTATTTCCATGTGATGGAAATGCAACCTAGGACTTACATGTGATACATTCCGAAGTATTTTGTCAATCCAGAGGATGCTAGTAAGTATGCAAACTTCAGAGTTCTAGCAATGGACAGAAGAGAGCAAAATGGAGTTGGAATCTTCATTTTGATGAAATAGTCAAAAGAGTTTGATTTCATCAATGGATAACGAAGATGCTTGTGGTTACAAGAAAGTAAGTGGGAGCATAATAATATTTCTAAAAACCTTGTGTGCTTGACACATTGTTGATTGGAAATAATATAAATTTCTTGACACGAATTAGGACTTCATTGAAAATAGTTTTTCGATGAAGTGCTAGGGCTAAAGCCAAAAATACATATTGACAAAATGCTAAAATAGTTTAGCATAAGAACGCCAAGGAGTGATTCTTGCCAAAGTCTCATGGAAAGAGTTTTGCAAGACTCGGAGTCCCAAACCACTGATGAGCAAAATACATGATGGAGATTCCACACACTTTCGTGTTTGGATTAATCATGTATTCCATGGTTTGTAAAACAACCAAATATGTCCAGTACTCCCAAGGAGTTGCGAGTAAAGATACCAAAGTGATCAAAGTACTAATCATGAGACAACAGTGAAAATTGTCATTAAGTACTAAAGTAGCACTGATGGCATGTTTTCTCGCAAGCAGAGATTATGAAGTGCTCGTTGTAAGTAGTTACATCGATACAGTCTTCGCCAATTCTCCATGGGATTTTCGATTTAAGATAAGGGTTTTGTGTGATACACAATATGGTGGCACGGTAGTTGGAAATTGTTCCAAACAGGTTACTGTGGCGATTTCTATAACAAAGGCTAAGTATGTTGACACTTTGGAAGTGACAAAGAAGATGTTGAATCATATATAGTTCATTCATGAACTTAGTATGGTTCCAAAATGGCTTTGGTAAATGGGACACTATTGCAGATAGTTGCTCCATTGCTCAGTCTGAGGAATCAAGGTTTGACCTGTGATTCACATATATATATACAAAGCCAAGTCCACACAAAATATGATTTTTGTGAAAGCGTGAAAACACGAGGAGATGCAAAGATACACACGGAACTGAAGTTGTCAGATCCATTGGACATCAGGCAATACCACAAGCGAAGCATATTTTATACCAGTATGCCATAGGTGTAAAGTGCATTAGCATTGACTAGATTATTGACTCTAGTGCAAGTGGGAGTCTGTAGGAGATATGCCCTAGAGGCAATAATAAATGTTATTATTTATCCCCATGTTCCTGATTAAGTTTATGTTCCATGCTATAACTGCTATGGTTCTCGAGTCTGCAATAACCACGAGGCTCGAAGGAAGACTCATATGCACGTGTGGAATAATAAACGGTAAAATGTATTCCTAGTCTGGCCTCTAAGACTAGCTCAAGTGTTGCATGATGGTTCTGTTTTCCTGATCATGGGCATGACTATGCCGGCAACTTTGAGGGCACAATGTTAGGAGAACACTTGTGTTGAATTGACCCGATTGATGTTATGCTATGAGATACATTTGTCACAAGTTTATGGTTAATAACACAAAGAAAGTTAACGTTTGCATAATTCCTTAGACCATGAGAGTATCGAGTTTCTTCATGCTTGCTTCATGAACTTTGGGGTTTGTTAAACGTCATCCGTAAATGGGTGGCTATTACGGCGGCTTACGGGTTCATGGAAAAGTATGTCAAGTAACTTGATAGATCAAGATTGGGATTTGCTCCTCCGACGATGGAGAGATATCTCTGGGCCCTCTCGGAGTTACGGTATCCATCATCGTCTGGCCAGACACAATGTGATTTGATCACAGGGATGACAGAACACGGAAATGAGAAAAGAGAACAAAACCGGTAACGAGGTAACTGGCATAGTGGACAAGTTGTTGATCCACGGGGATGCCGATAAATCTCACCTCGGGTATTTGTAACATATCGCGAAGCAACAGGAATAGCACACGGCAACTGGAGGTTCACTCGAATATTTATCCGTGTGGGTATAGGGGTCAATATGGGTGTCCACGGCTCCGATGTTGATCATTTATCGGAAAGTGTTCCGGTCATGTCTATACTTCACCGAACCTATAGGGTCACACGCTTCAGGGTCATCTATCTGATGAATACTAGACAGGGAGTCTGAGAGAAAGTCATCGGAAAAGTTTTGGAGACAGCGGAAAAGTTCCGGAGAGAGAACACCGGAATAGTTTCGGTAAAACTGAAAAGTTGTTTCAGGGTATACCATTAAGTCAAATTGGTTTTGGCACACGCCTGGAAATTTTTGGAGGGTGCCAGAATTGTTCTTGGAACTTCTGGGATTTTTCGGAGAAACAACCCGGAAATGTTCCGGAGCTGCCGGAACCGCTTTGTTTGCTTTTCGCAGATGAAAATCACCAATCCGGAATTGTTTCGGAACACGTCCAAAATTATTTTAGTGGGTACTGGAAATGTTCTAAGACCTATAGAAATATTTTCAGATTTAACGGTCGAGGAAAAATGTTTCCATGAATAGCGAAAGTGCTTTTTGGGTTACTTTATGGAAAACCACCTTTTAGGGCTTTTCCCAAAAGGCTTCTAGAAGGACTTGGGGACTAAGGAACCCCTTTTGGGGGGGACCTTTAAGGGGCCATCCATGGTGAGGCTCCTTCATGGGGGCTCCACTTGCCCCACTTGCCTTCTCATTTATGCCCTTGTGAAGGACATGTTTTGGGGGCATTTTGGTGTTTCAAGTGGCACCCCTACCCCTTGGGATTTCCTATAAATAGAGGAGGAGAGGTGCTCTCCACACTCACTCTTTCTCACATACACATGCCATTGCAATGATCTGGCTTCTTCTCTCCCTCCCCGTGAAATAGTTTCGTAGAGCCGAAAGGCTGTCTGGGTTCCAGTGGGAACTAGTTCTGGATGGCGAAGCCCGGCCAGATAGATGACACCGTATGTGTGCAACCCCGTAGAGAGGTCGTAGGTTCGATCTTTTTGCCCGAGGGGCTGTTCGAGAGTGCCTCACGAAGGGCTATCCGAGTTATCGTCCGAGTTCGAGAGTGCCTCCCGAAGGGCTATCCATGACACTGTCCGGGGGCTGTCCGACCGCCTCCCGAAGTGCTGTCCGAGGGACTGTCCGAGGGGCAGATGAGGGAGTACATCCTCGCGGTTGGGAGGTTGTAAATCCTAGCTGCGGGGATCTGCACCGCCGATCGTCATCGACTCTACTTCCGCTGCGCTACGAGTCGGTAACGAAAAGATCAAACCTTGTATGCAGTCTCCATAGTGGTCCTGGGCTGGTGCGTAGGTCGGAAATTTTTGTTTTCTGCTGCGTTCCCCTACACCAGCTTCAACCGGTTCCAATCCCATGTTCCAGTATCATCCAATAGCCTATACCATGTCAATGCCTTTCCCTCCAAAGATAAAGGGAATACCTTCTTCTTAACTCCATCCTCGGATAAACCTGCAAGCTTAAACAATCCATAAATTTCATCCACATAGATCAGGTGCATATCAGGATGTATTGTTCCATCTCCTGCATAAGGATTAGCTAATAGTTTCTCTAATATACCCGAAGGAATTTCATAGTAAATATTTTCAGTAGGTTCAATAGGTTGAGGGGCAACTCTTATTGCTTCCGGTCGAGGTGAAGATACCCCGAACATGCCCCTCAAAGGATTACTTTCCATAGTGACAAGTGATAGTAAATTTCAGCACGTAATAAAAATGTTTCCTTACCAAATTCCACTTACCAAAGGCGCTTCACTCCCCCGCAGCGGCGCAAAAAAGAGTCTTGATGACCCACAAGTATAGGGGATCAATCATAGTCCTTTCGATAAATAAGAGTGTCGAACCCAACGAGGAGCAGAAGGAAATGATAAGTGGTTTTCAGCAAGGTATTCTCTGCAAGTACTGAAAGTAGCGGTAACAGATAGTTTTATAGCAAGGTGATTCGTAACAAGTAACAAGTAACAAGTAAGAATAGTAACAAGAGTGTAGCAAGGTGGCCCAATCCTTTTTATAGCAAAGGACAAGCCGGAACGATCTCTTATATAAAGCAAAACGTTCTCGAGGACACATGCACTAGTGGAAAAAGTGCTAGCCACAACTTTCGTTGGTGGCGCGCCATTTTCAATTAACGCCAGCACTATTTTTTCAAATAGTGGTGGCGTTGGCTTATTTGGTACGACATTAGTAGGGACATAGTGGTGGCGCTGGATAATCGTTGAACGTCACAGGTATACGGGTCCCACAGTTAGTAGAAGCCCTGATATAGTGCTCGCGTAGCATAGCAGGGAACGCCAGCAAAAATATGTTTAGTTGTGGCATGCCATGTGTTGCTTCGTCAGCACTATATGACGTGGGGTTCATTTTTATATTATATTGTAGTATAATTTTATTTTTGGAATTACTTTTATTTATAATTATTTATTCTTAATTGATTAGAATGTGTTTAATAATATTATTTTTGTTAATGTGATTAGAATGTATTTATTCTTAATTTTTTTTATTTGTTGGTGTGGGGTTCATTTTTATATTATATTGTAGTTTAATTTTATTTTTGGAATTACTTTTATTTATAACTATTTATTCTTAATTGATTAGAATGTGTTCAATAATATTATTTTTGTTAATGTGATTAGAATGTATTTGTAATTAAATTTTTTTATTTGTTGGTCTGGGGTTCATTTTTATATTATATTGTAGTTTATTTTTATTTTTGGAATTACTTTTATTTATAATTATTTATTCTTAATTGATTAGAATGTGTTTAATAATATTATTTTGTCAATGTGATTAGAATGTATTTATTCTTAGTTTTTTTATTTTTTGGTAGGTGTGGCTTTTTTTCATATTGGGCCAAGCCCAAAAATTATTAGGAGACAGTTTTGGGTCAAAATCAAGGGGGCAACGGCCACCTCGCCCCACTCCCCCTCTCTCTCTGCCCCGCGCCCGTTCTCTCTCTCTCTCTCTCTCTCTCTCTCTCTCTCTCTCTCTCTGTTTCCTCTATCGCTCCCCTTTCTTCCTGTCGACGTCGCCGCTCCGATTCCGGCCGATTCCGGTGGTGAGGTAACAGCTAATCTCCCTCTCTCTCTCTCCCTCTCTCGCCGCTCATTGCCGTCCGATTTGATTTGATTTCATTTCGTTTTGATTTGCATTGCTAGGGTTTCACCGACGGCGGCGGCGGACCACTAGGATTTCAGCGGCGGCGGCGGCGGAAACGATCGACGGCAGCGGAGGTAACAGCTAATCTCCCTCTATCGCTAGGGTTTCATCGACAACGGCTAGGGTTCTTCCCCCCCCCCCCACTAGGGTTTCAGTGATTTGACTAGGCCAAATTGAATTAGAATGGTAGGCAAAGTAAGTGGTGGTATTTGCCAAATCAGTGCCACATAGTTGGCATTTTTAGTGTAGTGTTAGCTCTAGTGCATTCCCAAATCAGTGCCATTGTTGGAATTTTTATTTGATACATTTTTAGTGTAGTGTTTGCTCTAGTGCATTCCCAAGTCAGTGCCAAATCTGTGCCACATTGTTTGCTCTAGTGCATTCCCAATTCAGTGCCAAATATGTGCCACATTGTTTGCTCTAGTGCATTCCCAAGTTAGTGCCAAAAAAATTATGCTATGCCAAGTCGGTTTAGTTGACAAGTTCATCGCCAGGGTTCAATTAGAACTACAATTGACAAAATTTTAGTGTAGTGTTTGCTCTCTAGTGCATTCCCAAGTCAGTGCCATTGTTGGAATTTTTAGTTGAGACATTTTTAGTGTAGTGTTTGCTCTAGTACATTTTTAGTTAGTTTAGTGTTTGCTCTAGTGAGTGTACTTGACATTTTTAGTGTAGTTGACAAAACAATTATGCTATGCCAATGTAACTAGATGACCACCTTTAATCATATTTTTGGTAAATTTATATCATTGCTTAGTTCTTACTATGCGAACTTCGTTCTTAAAATGCACCAGGTCTCATGGCCAATTCTGGAGGCAACATGGAGGAGGTTTACGATGTGGACATGCTGAACGTAGAACTCTTTCAGTCTCAGCAGTATGTCATCAACAGCCAGCAGGAGCTGACTGCCTCGCTGAACGCGGAGATCAGTCAGCTGCACAATGAAAGGGTTGATCTCGTAAAGATCACTAATAAGCTGAGGGACGAGAGGGATGAGCTCATCGAGGGAAGGAATAAGCTGAAGCAAGAGAGAAAATTCCTCAGGGCAGAGAAGATTGACCTCAAGATGGACATAGCTCATTTCAAGAAAGATGGAGCGGCCAACAGAAAGAAGATTCGCCAGCTGAGCGTAATCCTTGATGAAGAGTAGTTTCTTTAACTAGGTAGTAGTTCTTTACTAGCTAGGTAGAGCTAGCTAGTCTTGGGTTGATGAGTAACTTGAGTACAATGAGTAACTTTTGTGAAGTTTATTGAGTTAATGAGTATCTATTGAGTAACTAGCTAGTAACTTTTCTGGAGTACAATTATTTAGTTTGTGAACTAAATTTTTTATTACAAAAAAACAATTTGCCGGCGTTGTCCAACAAGGAACGACAATGGTAATATAACTTAGTGCTGGCGTTGGCCACGCGGGCACGCCATCAGCACGTGGAATACTGCTGACGTGGGATCCAACGCCACCACTATATTCTAACAATGGTGCCATATTGGTGGTGTCGAGTGTCCACTCTAGCAAGGCTGTTTCTGGCATGCCATAGCTAGGCTTTTCTGCACTAGTGATGGGAATTATTATCTAGTCACTTTCATCATATTCATTTGATTCGCATTCGGTACTTTGATAATTTGATATGTGGGTGGACCGGTGCTAGGGTGGTGTCCTTACTTGGACAAGCATCCCACTTATGATTACCCACTCTCGCAAGCATCCACAACTATGAAAGAACAATTAAGACAAATCTAACCATAGCATGAAACATATGGATCCAAATCAGCCCCTTACGGAATAACGCATAAAGTAGGGTTTAAGATTCTGTCACTCTAGCAACCCATCATCTACTTATTACTCCACAATGCCTTCCCTTAGGCCCAAGTATGGTGAAGTGTCATGTAGTCGATGTTCACATGACACCACTAAAGGAAGTAACAACATACATATCATCAAAATATCGAACGAATACCAAATTCACATGATTACTTATGACAAGACTTCTCCCATGTCCTCAAGAACAAACGTAACTACTCACAAATCATATTCATGTTCAAGATCAGAGGAGTATTGAATATCATTAAGTATCTGAACATATAATCTTCCACCAAATAAACCAACTAGCATCAACTACAAGATGTAATCAACACTACTAGCAACCCACAGGTACCAATCTGAGGTTTTGAGACAAAGATTGAATACAAGTGATGAACTAGGGTTTGAGATGAGATGGTGCTGGTGAAGATGTTGATGAAGATTGGTCCTCCCATGATGAGAGGATCGTTGGTGATGTCGATGGCTTCGATTTCCCCCTCCCGGAGGGAAGTATCCCGGCCGAATCACTCCGCCGGAGGGCAAAAGTGCTCCTGCCCAAGTTCCGCCTCCAGACGACGGCGCTTCGTCCCGAAAGTCCTCCTTGTATTTTTTCTAGGGTAAATGGCTTCATATAGCAGAAAGAGGGGGCCGAGGCCAACTGTGGGCCCCATAAGGCATCAGGGCACGCCCTGGGGGGTAGGCGCGCCTTGTTGCCTTGTGGGCAACAGGTGGACCCCCTCTGGTATTTCTTTGCTCTAGTATTTTTTATATATTCAATAAAAAATCCTTGTGAAGTTTCAGGTCATTTGGAGCTCCGTAGAATAGGTATCTCTGTTGTAGCTATTTCAGGTCCAGAATTCCAGCTGCCGGTAATCTCCCTCTCCATATAAATCTTGCAAATTAAGAGAGAAAAGACATTAGGACTGCATCATAAAGTGAAATAATGACCAAAAACATAATAAATATCAATAGGAAAACATGATGCAAAATCGACGTATCACAGCTCCGCTCCGCCAGGTACGCCGCCCACCTCCACCACCCTCTGGTCCGGAAGTGGTACCCGGCCACCGGTGGATCCTCGTGCCAGCGCCAGTGCACACAAGGACGCCTGAGTCCGAGGCACGTGCAGCCCGGCGCGAGCAGCAGCGGGCGAGGGAGAGGGGGGAGGCGATGTCCGCGCGCCGTTCGCGCGCGAGCGCGCCGGTCGATCCCGAGGCCACGCTCCTCACGTCGGTCCTCCGCGATCTCTCACGACGGCGAAGACGGATGCGCGGCGCCTCCATCACAAGAATGCCAAGGCGCTCCGACTCGCCATCGAGTTGTTAGAGCGCGAGGCAAACACGGAGGCAGCGGCGAAGGCGAAGGTGGCCCACCATGCCAAGGAGCAGGACCGCCTACTCCGCAGGCTGTCGGGCATGAGGTGCAGCTCCGACTCTGACCTAACGCACGGCTCCACCGATAGCTCCAGCTCTAGCTCCGACAACGACGCACCTCCGCACATCGATGCCTACATGGAGGAGGTACACAGCCGCGCCGACGACCGGAAGGGGAAGGGGCCGGCGAGGAAATGGTGATTTCCTCCACCCTTTCCCATTCTGTTTATATTTTAACTATGTTCTAAGTTGTTTGTAGTATGAATTTGCACTGTCCGCCGATGAACCTTCGATGAACTATGTGCTTTTGTCCGGCGATGCAATGATGATCCGGTTAGTTTGATCGTGTTTATACTTTATACGTAGCGTTGCATGGATTGCATGGGTTTAAGGTTTCGGATATGAGGGACGTGGGTGCGGAAGCCAACATATGAGGCATGCCCGGTCAGTGCGCGGACACGCTCGGGCGCGTCCGCGGGCATTTGAGAGGTCGGATTTGCCAAGTCCGACTGTAGATGCTCTTATTTCCCTAGCTTAGGGCCAACCTTGGTCATGGACTCCTCCGACTTTTAAATCTTTGATTGTGTAAGAGCATCTACAGCCGGACTTTGCAAATCCGGCCCCTCAAACACCCGCGGACGTGCCCGAGCGCATCCGCGGACACTGACCGGTCACGCCTCAAAAAATGCATTCCACATCCGGATACCTCAAATTAGAAACCTCAAATCCATATTATTACATGCAACGTGAAACTTAATCTAAGCGGAGCTCGCCTGCTTCCACCGTGGCCATGTCCGGCGGCCGGCTGCGCTCCCCAGGGTGTTGGTCCAGTCGTTGGCAAGGTAGAGTAGGGCAAGGTAGAGTAGGGCAAGGGACACGAGCGGACTCACGGGACTCAAGGCGTCGCCGTCTCCCATGCCCTACTCTTCCTCGTCGGAGCCCGTAACCCGGACGGTGCTGGTGGACGTCAGGTCGATGATGGATCTGTCCTGGGACGAGCCGACATCCACCACGACGCGGTTGCGATGCCCGGACTGCACCATACGGGGCGCCGGAGAATGCGACTCCACCTCGCCGACGTCCACCACCGCGAGGGCTGCTGCCGCCTCCCGCGCCCGCTCCCTTGCTCGCCGGGCACGCCGCACCATGTTTGCGTCAGATGACAACCATGGCGCGTCCTGCTGCTCCACGCGCCAACGGAGGGGTTGCGCGTCTGCCACCGCGTTCGGACGCCAGGCGGACCGCACCACCTCCGGTGAGGCAGCGATGACACACCGAGCGCCGGATCCATGCACCATTTGGGCGGACGTGATGGATTCCCGACAGAAGGAGATCGCGCGCTGCCTCACACGGGCCTCGTCCCGGGAGCGGCGGAGCGCAAGCCGGACGGACATCTCCTCCTTGGGGCCGCGTGGGATGAGCTCGGGGTCGACGGATCTGGAGGTGAAGGACTCGGATCCGCTGCCCGCCATGCAGGAGATGGCCGGAGATCGGTGCAGGTGAGCTTGGGTGGCGGAGGGGAGTGGAGTGAAGTGGCAAGGGTTTGGTCTGGCGACTGGATCGGGAGGAATATATGTGGGGTCAAGGCAGGCCAGCGCGGGCCAGTCCGACGTGGCGGGCGTGCCCGGGCGCGCCCGGGCGCCCCCATATCCGCCCCATATTTGGGCTGGATATGAGGGGTGCCGATCAGCCCGGGCGTTAGAGGCCCGTTTGAGACTGCGTTGGAGGAGAGGATGATGCAGTATAGTAGAGATAAGTATTTCCCTCAGTTAAGAACCAAGGTTATCAATCCAGTAGGAGAACCAAGCAAAATTCCATTAAACGCACCTGCACACACAAAGCAAACACTTGCACCCAACGCAAATAAGAGGGTTGTCAATCCTCTTAGCGGTTATTTGCAAGGATTAAATCTTATAGAGATAAATAGATAAACTAAAATACTAAATAAAATAAAAGTAAATAAATTGCAGCAATGTATTTTTTGGTTTTTAATATATGATAAAGTAGACCCGGGGGCCATAGTTTTCACTAGAGGCTTCTCTCTTGAACGCATAGCATACGATGGGTAAACAAATTACTGTTGGGCAATTGATAGAAAAGCAAATAATTATGATGGATTCATGGCAATGATCATGTATATAGGTATCACGTTCGAGACAAGTAGACCGACTCCTGCCTGCATCTACTACTATTACTCCACCCATTGACCGCTATCCAGCATGCATCTAGGGTATTAAGTATGAAACAGAGTAACGCCTTAAGCAAGATGACATGATGTAGACAAAGTAAACTCAATCAATATGATTAAACCCCATCTTTTTATCCTTAATGGCAACAATAAAAATATGTGTCATGTCCCTTTCTGTCACTGGGATTGAGCACCGCAAGATTGAACCCATCACAAAGCACCTCTCCCATTGCAAGATAAACCAATCTAGTAGGCCAAACCAAATCGATAGATCGGAGAGAAATACAAAGCTATAATAATCATGCATAAAAGAGTTTAGAGAAGACTCAAATATTTCTCATGAATAATCTGATCATAAACTCACAACTCATCGGATCCCAACAAACACACTGCAAAAGAATATTACATCGGATAGAACTCCAAGAACATCGAGGAGAACATGGTATTGAAGATCAAGGAGAGAGAAGAAGCCATCTAGCTACTAGCTATGGACCTGCAGGTCTGTGGTAAACTACTCACACATCATCGGAAGGGCAACAAGGTTGATGTAGAAGCCCTCCGTGATTGATTCCCCCTCTGGCAGAGTATCGGAAAAGGCCTCCAGATGGAATCGCGGAAGAACAGAGGCTTGCGGCAGCGTAACAGTTATTCGGGGTGGCTCTTTGTTGGTTTCTCAATATTTGAGAATTTATAGAAGTGGAATTAGGTCAAATGGAGCTACGAGGGCCCCACAAGGCATCAGGGCGTGCCCCCCTGGGGCCGCGCCCTGTTGCCTTGTGGAGGCCTCGTGAACCTTCTGGCCTACTCTCCAAGTCTCCGGGGTCTCTTTTGTCCAGAAAAAAATCTCCAAAAAGTTTCGTGGCATTTGGACTTTGTTTGGTACTGATTTCCTGAAAACCAAAAACAAGCAGAAACAGCAACTGGCACTGGGCACTAGGTTAATAGGTTAGTCCCAAAAAATGATATATAATTGCATATAAAAACATCCAAGATTGATACTACAATAGCATGGAACAATCAAAAATTATAGATACGTTGGAGACGTATCAAGCATCCCCAAGGTTAATTCATGCTCGTCCTCGAGTAGGTAAATGATAAAAACAGAATTTTTGATGTCGAATGCTACCTAATATGTTTCATCATGTAATCCTTCTCTTACGGTATGAATAATAAGATCCGAATGATTCAAAGCAATAGTCTATAGTTTGACATAAAGACATCAATACTCAGGCATACTAATAAATAATCATGTCTTTCAAAATAAAAATGCTAAAGAACGTTATCCCTACAAAATAATACAATCCTGTCATGCTCCATCTTCTTAACACAAAATATTTATCATGAACAACCCCGGTTTTAGCCAAGCAATTTGTTCATACTTTTTAACGCGCTTTGATAACCCACAAGTATAGGGGATCAATTGTAGATTTTTCAATAAATAAGAGTGTCGAACCCAACGAGGAGCTAAAGGTAGAATTAATATTCCCTTCAAGTTCTATCGACCATCGATACAACTCTACGCACACTTAACGTTCGCTTTACCTAGAACAAGTATGAAACTATTTTGCAGGTGTAAGGATAAGACTAGAAGTACTTAACAAGAATAAAATTAGGAGTAATTTGCGAGATAATAAAACTATGAGTAAATTGCAAGATAATAAAAGTTTGTTGTTTAGTAGAAAGTTTTTGAAACACTAGAGAATGATTTGTCCATAGGCAATCGATAACTAGACCAGTAATCATTATTGCAATTTTATATGAGGGAGAGGCATGAGCTAACATACTTTCCGTACTTGGATCATATGCACTTATGATTGGAACTCTATCAAGCATCCGCAACTACCAAAGATCATTACGGTAAAACCCAACCATACCATTAAGTATCAAGTCCCCTTTACTCCAATACGCAACAACCCCCTTACTCAGGTGTAAGCTTCTGTCACTCTAGCCGCCCACCATAAAAGAATTATAAATGTATTGGAAACCCTACAGTGGGAATCCCTCACGCTTGCGCGACACAGAGGGCACCATAGGACAGCACCAAAATAAAACATACAACTCAAACCAATCACGATCATCAATCAACCCATAGGACAAAAAGAATCTACTCAAACATCATAGGATGGCCACAAATCATTGGATAATAATATGTAGCATTACGCACCATCTTTAAGTAGAGATTACAGCGGGGAGAAGAGGTGTTACACCGCTGCATAGAGGGGGAGAGAGTTGGTGTTGACGACGGCGAAGTTGTTGGTGTAGATCGCCATCACGATGGTTCCCCGGGCGGCGTTCTGGCGCCACCGGAAGAGAGGGGGAGAGAGCCCCCCTCCTTCTTCTTCTTGCTTTACCTCCCTCTTAGATGGGAGGAGAGTTTCCCCTCTGGTCCATGGCTGCCATGGCGGCGGAGGGGCAGGAGCCCCTCCTAGATTGGATCTCTCTCTCTGTTCTCTTCTGTTTTGCATTCCTTTTTTCTGGCCTTTCACCGTTTCTTAAATTCCCAGAGATCCGTAACTCCGATTGCGCTAAAATTTTCACACGATTTTTTTTCGGATATTAGCTTCCTTGCGCCCGAAGAAGAGCTCCAACCGACTTACGGTGTGCCCACGAGGCACCACCGCGCGCCAGGGGGGCGCGCCATGGTGGCTTATGGAGGCCGTGGGCCTCCGTTTCCGTTGATTCCACCTCCCAAAAATCACATATATTCCAAAATAATTCTCCGTAAAATTTTATTGCATTTGGACTTCGTTTGATATGGATTTTCTGTGAAACAAAAAACAAGCAGAAAACAGGAACTGGCACTAGGCACTGGATCAATATGTTAGTCCCAAAAATAATATATAATGTTGCCAAAAATATGTGAAAGTTGTAGAATATTGGCATGAAACAATCAAAAATTATAGATACGACGGAGACGTATCAGCATCCCCAAACTTAATTCCTACTCGTCCTCGAGTAGGTAAATGGTAAAAAAGATAATTTTTGATGTGGAATGGTACCTAGCATAATCTTGATCATATAATCTAATCATGGCATGAATATTAAGACACGAGTGATTCAAAGCAATAGTCTATAATTTGATATAAAGACATCAATACTCAAGCATACTAACAAACAACCATGTCTTTCAAAATATCAACACTAAAGAAAGTTATCCCTAGCCCATTATGCTCAGTCATTGATCCATTCATGAAACACACTCAACATTAACTACACCCAATGCACAAGTATGACAATAGTGCTCTCAAGTTGGTGCTTTATAAGAGAAGATGGAGACTCAATAAAAATAAAAATGCATAAAAGTAAAATAGATAGGCCCTTCGCAGAGGGAAGCAGAGATTTGCAGAGGTGCCAGAGCTCAAAGCATAAATTAGAGAGATAAAAATATTTTGAGAGGCATGCTTTTCCTGTCAACGAAAACGACCGAGAGTTCCCAACATCTTCCATGCTAGACACATTATAGGCGGTTCCCAAACAGAAAATAAAGTTCATTTCCTTTCCACCATTCTTTCACAATCCATGGCTAGCCGTATCCACGGGTGCCTTCCATACCAACACTTTCCAAGGAATTTTGTTATTATTATTTTTGATTCATTGTGGGACTGGGCATCCCTATTACCTGCCACTCTCTCGTGCAATGACAAGTGAATAAACACTCATCGTGAGAATAACACACCTAGCATGGAAAATATTGGCCACCCCCTGCCGCTTCATGAGCGGTACAAGCACACAAAACGGAAAATTATTTTGAAAAATTAGAGTTGGCACATGCAAATTTACTTGGAACGTCATAGAAATACCGCATATAGGTAGGTATGGTGGACTCATTTGGCACAACTTTGGTTTTAAGGAGTTGGATGCACAAGCAGCATTCCCGCTTAATACAAATGAAGGCTAGTAAATAGATTGAGAAGCAACCAACCAGAAAATGAAAACGGTCATAAACATGCATTGAGAATAACTAACACTGAATAATGCACCATAAGTAGGATATAACTTCATTGCATAACTATTGACTCTACGTGCATGCATAGGGAATCACAAACCTTAACACCAATATTCTTACTAAATCACAATTACTCACTAGCATAACTCACATATTATCATCTCCATATCGCAAAACTATTGCAAGGAATCAAACATATCATATTCAGTGATCTACAAGGTTTATGTAGGATTTTCTGACTAACCATGTGAATGACCAATTCCTGTTGACTCTCTAAATAGATATAAGTGAAGCAAGAGAGTTTAATTCTTTCTACAAAAGACCATGCTCTAACAAATATAAGTGAAGCAAAAGAGCATTCTACAAATAACGGTTTTCTATATGAAGAGAAACAGGCATCCAAACTTCAAATGATATAAGTGAAGCACATGAAGCATTCTATAAAGCCATACTCAAAAGATATAAGTGAAGTGCATGAAGCATTCTATAAATCAACCAAGGACTATTTCATACCAGCAAGGTGCATAAAAGAAAAGGGAAAAATAAACACAAAAGACGCTCCAAGAATTTACGCATATCATGTGAACAAAACAAAAACCGAGACATACCGATAATTGTCGAATAAATATGGGATGCCTTCCGGGGCATCCTCAAGCTTAGACGCTTGAGTCTCCTTGAATATTTACTTGGGGTGCCTTGGTGTGACGCTCCCAACTCAACCGTGCACTAATCATACACGCAAATGCACACGATCAAGCCCAGGGACTCACGGGAAGATATCACAACACAACTCTAGACACAAAATAAAATGATACAAGCTTTATCTTACAAGCCAGGGGCCTCGAGGGCTCGAATACACAAGAGTCAGCGAAAGCATCAGAATCTGAGTACAGACTTAAATAGACAGATGCCTTAAGAAGGCTGAGCAAAACAACGACAACTAGATCGAAAAGGCGTAGGCCTCCTGCCTGGGAGCCTCCTATCTACTCCTGGTCGTCGGTCTCCACATAGTAGTAAGCTCCGTCGGGGTAGTAGTAGTCGTTGACGGGATCAGCTGGCTCCGGGGCTCCGCCATCTGATCGCATCAATCGGGTATGGGGAAAAAGAGGTAGCAAAGCAACCGTGAGTACTCATCCAAAGTACTCGCAAGACTTACATCAGAACTATGCTAATCATGCATCCGTATCAAATGAAGGGGCTGTATCTGTGGACTGGACTGCAGAATTGCCAGAATAGAGAGAAGGCCTAGCCTATCGAAGACTAGCATCTTGCAGCGTCTTGCAGCATTAGAAGAGTGCAGATTGGTATCATATAATAAAGCGATAAGTATGAAGTAGCAAAGCCCAAAGATCCTTCCTTGACTCCCTGCTAGAAAGCGATCCCGGAGCTATCATTTCAGTTTAGTATCACAAGTATCTAGTTCAAGTTGTGGTAGATCGGGATACAACACTGAGCGTCCTGTTACCGTGGACACGGCTATTCGAATAGATAACTTCCCTGCAGGGGTGCACTACTGTTACCCAACATGCTCGATTAACTCTGGCCGGACACACTTTTCTCGGTCATGCCCGGCCTCGGCTGATCGACATGACGTAGTCCTACCTAGGCTCAGCAGAGAGGTCCCCGCCGGTCTACATCCTAAGTGCTCAGGGGTCTTGGGCCCATCGCCCTTTGCACTCCGGGTCGTTGTGAGCAGGGCCAGCCTCACCACATTGTGCCTGTGGGTATCTGCTGTCAGCCGTGCCGCAATGCTGAACTGGACGTCTGACAGAGCTTTCGGCTGATACATACGGTGCGGAGGGCCCCATTAAACCATTATCCCGCGTGGTGGTAGTGCGTATAGGCCAGTGGCCAACTCAGATCAAATACCCAAATCCGTTAAGCGTGTTATTAGTATCTCGCGGACACGAACAGGGCTCAAGGCTCACCTCTGACACCCTACCACACCAACTTGGTAATCTGCGGTCCAACGACCAGGGACCAGGCCCACCTCTCTCCTAGGTGGTCTCCACCTGCCCTGACATTCCGCCATAATAATCTCTCGCGGGTACCCTCACGGTCAACCCGACTTCACACCTCTTGTGGGTACCCCTCGGGGTCGACCCGATTTTAACAAGGGTCCGAGGTAAAAGCCAAGGTAACCGTGTGGCAATGACATCAAGGGGGAAATCCGAGGAATCACCCTCGATGAATTCCCACTTGAGGTATCCGTCAAGGTGAACTTGGAGGAATCACCCTCGATAAGTTCACACTTGAAGGCCTGCACGACAGAGGCATCATCGGAGGTGGTGAAAGAGGAATCACCCTTGATAACCCACAATCGACTAGCTACGCTACAGAGATATCATCAGGAGTGAGGTAGGAGGTATCACCCTCGGCACTCGATAGTAGCTCTGTAGAGTTGTACAACTAAGGGGTGTGCGGTGCGGTGTTCGGTCTCTGCACATCGATCCCGTTGATCGAAGCATACGGTAGTAAAGCCTGGCAACACGGACAAGGGTGTGGGGCCACTGATGGATCGCTAACCAACCTATACTAAGCATTTAGGATAGTAGGTAAGGTATCAACAGCAGTTACAAAATCAGGCTATGCATCAGAATAGGAGCAATCAAATACGGTAGCAAATTCTAATGCAAGCACAGGGAAGAAGGAATAGGTGCTATAGGAATGATCAAGGGGGTTTGCTTGCCTGGAAGCTTTGCCGAGAAGGAAGACGTAGTCGTACTCAGGGTCTACGGTCGTCTTGGAGTCTACCGGCAAGAACAGACGGGAGGGGGAAACAGATAAATAATAGCAAAACAAATGCAACACAATACACGGCATTGCAAAAAGGGGGGTGGTCGTGTGCCCTAATGCATTACGATGCAAATTTAAAAGAAGGGCGAAAATATCCGGCGATATTTTCCCAGCTCCAGATGTTTTTCAATATTTTGACCTAGGTGTGAATTGTCGATGTTCATCAAGTTGGAGTGGTTTGTCATGCTGGAAAGTAGCATATTCAGATTTTTTGCATTTTTCTGATCATTTTTCATATATTAATTATTTTCATCCGAGTTACGGTCTATTTTCTATGAATTTCCAAAGTTTTAATGTATTTCTACAATTTTCTATATTTAATTTATTCGGAATTGACCAAGTCAATTTGACTGGTCAAAAGGGAGAGGTGTGGCCCACATGGCATAGACTACACCTAGACAAATAAATAAAACTAACCTAATCAAATGGGGCCCACATGACATCTGCACGTTAGGCTAATTAATCCTAAAGCTAACCTACCTCTAATTAAACAAGTCGGCCATGCTGGGCAGTAGCATAGCCGGCTCTACATGGCTGTCTCCCATGCACGGCTATAGCCAAGCAGCAGCAGCAGCCGGCGGCAGTAGCAGGCAGCAGTAAGCGATAGCAGCTAGCGCAGCAGTGAGCAACGCAGCAGCAAAGCGCAGTAACAGGTAGCAACGGCAAAAAGCAGCAGCGGCTGCAGCTAGGAGCAGCAGTGGAGAGCTGCAGCGGCAGGAGCAGCAGGGGGCCACGGCAGTGGGCGGCTACGGGTGCGCGCAGCAGTAGGCGCGGCCAGGAGAAGGGGCTGCCGCACGCGGGTGTGCGCTGGGGCACGCGGGTGGCTGCAGGCAGGCGCGTGGGTGGCTGCGGGCAGGCGAGCGTGCGCGCGTGGAGCAGAGGGCGCGGCAAAGCTCCTGTCATGGCGGCCGTGCCCATGGGGCGACGGTAAACGACGCGGATCAAGATCGAGGACGAGGGGAATCGAAGGAGGAGCTCACCACGAGCTCAATGGCGAGGTCGGGGAGGTCCGGGGTGCCCCGGAGCTGCGGCAACCGGCAATGAACGACGGCGATGTACGACGAAGATGTGCTCGATGTCGAGCGTACGGGGCCTCCTAGCTCGAATCCTTCGGTGTGGTGATGAAGCCGACCATGATGGAGCTCCCGGACATGGTCTCAGGGAGCGGGGTGGCCATTGGCCGCGACTACCGCAATGGCCATGGCAAGCAGAGCTCGGGCGCGATAGAATCGAAGGGGGCGACGCGAGGAGAGGGAGGAAGGGGGACTAGGGTTGTCCACTGCGTCGGGGAGGGATTTATACTCCTCGGGGGCATGCTAGATGTTCGACACGAGCGCATCGGGCGCGTGGACGGCGTGCGTCCTGGCCACGCCGTGGCCCTGCCTCTCCTCTGTACTGAGAAAGGAGAAGGCCTAGGGTGGGCTGGGCTGTGCACTGTAGCAGTGGGCTACAAGTGCACAGTGCAGTTCTTCTATTTTTCTTTTTCTTTTTCTGTTTTATTTATTCTTGCTCTGTTTCCTATTTAATTTAGCAACTAAATGATTTTTGTTAGATGTGAAACTTTGCACATAAATCAAGCACAATATTGTTAGGTGGCACAAAAAGTTTGGGGCCATTTGGAGTTGTCTAACCATTTTTAGAACTTGAAATGGCCAATTAAATTGCTGCTGGACCACTAAATTAATTCCCAGGGGCAATTTGGGAATTTAGGTGATGTTGATTTACCTAACATAATTCCTTACTAAATATTTACAAAATTATGAACTATTTTGCCAGCAAGTTTGGAGCTTTTCAAATTTCACTTACTATTTCAATTTTGAATTTGAGTTGAATTATTTCTTAATCGCATTTCTTGGGATGTAAGGATGATGACTTGGCATCATTACCATGTGGTCACTGTAGTATGACACTGGGGGTGTTACACTTGGGCATCACCAAGCTTGAGCTCTTGCCTCTCCTCATTCTTCTCATATCAATACCTCCTCGATCTTCGAACACTTCATCCACACAAAACTTAACCAAACTTTTTATTAGAAGGGTTAGTACATATAACATCAAATCCCATCATGTCCTGCTCTAACATTATTGTATAATTATAATCAAACATTACCCACTGTATGCTATCATAATTCTATGCCTCCCAAGTCAATAGGGCTCAACAAGATTTCAAACATAAGCAAATAACAAAACTATAACAGCAATCTGTGAAAACAGGACGGTCTGTAAAGATGCAGATGGTACATATACTTCTATAACTCAAAAAATTCTGAACAATTAGGACAAAATAAATAATTTTCATATCAGTACTGTGTAAAAATTTCAGAATTTTTGCATGTTCCAGTAAAAAATGTAAATTCACGCACTACAGCAAAAGTTTCTATTTTTGCACTGCACATACCAAACAAGCAATTTAAACATCCTAACGGTAAATCTTGGCACATTATTTTTATAATACAATGGATTTGTACAAGGGGATAATTATTTTTGTTGAAAAGTTTCTGTAATTCAAGATTCACAAAGTTTCCATGGGCATGAACAAAGTTCAAGGAGCTCCCCCACTTCAACGGTGCTCGTCTTTCTTACTTTCACTTTCCTTTTTGAAAAGTTTTAGGTTCCCCTCTATATTTTTTTTGTTTTTAAACTTTTTAAAAGCACACAACAGAAATAAATGACTCTCTAAAACTTCTGGGTTGTCTCCCTGGCAGCGTTTTCTTTAAAGCCATTAAGCTAGGCATAAAGTGCTCATGTAACCGATCCACCCAGATCCCAAGGTATATCAAAGCCAATTTTAATTAACAATGATTTGTAATTTAGTAGTGAGCACAAAGCAAAATATATCATGCAATGAGGAAGTCTAACTCTCTTCCTATGCATCGGCATGTCATAAAAGAACAATTCATGCACATCAAGTAAAGGCCAATGCATAGTATAAGCAGTTTCTTGCAATTTTATCGTATTGGAAACATAGAGAGGTGGAGGTGTAGTTCCTCTCTCATAATAATTGCAAGTAGGAGCAGCAATCACATGCATATTATATCCATCAAAATCATCATGTGCAATAGTAAAACGCAACCCATCAATATAAGCCTTAATAAGAGCAAACTTCTCCGATATAGTGTAGTTGGGAGAATTCAAAAATATAATAGGACTATCATGTGTGGGTGCAATAGCAACAATTTCATTCTTAACATAAGGAACTATAGCAAGTTCATCTCCATAAGCATCATTCAAATTGGCATCATGGCCACAAGCATAGCAAGCATCAATTTCATCAAAAAGGGATATTTCAAACGAATCAACGGGATCATAGCAAATATCATAGCATTCATCCTTCGGTAAGCACGAAGGGAAATTAAACAATGTATGAGTTGAAGAGTTACTCTCATTAGAAGGTGGGCACGGGTAGCTAATCCGCTCTGCCTCCCTTTGTTCTTCGCTCTCCTCGTCATCCTTTTCATCTAATGAGCTCACAGTGTCATCATTTTCTTCTTCCATAGGAGCCGGCAAAATATTAGTCTATTCTTGGACAGCGGAGACTTTCTCAATAAACTCATTAATATCAGCATTGTATTCGTAATTCTCATAGCAATATTTAAGTATAGCAAAATTTTCAGATCTGTAGACAGCATCATCACAATCTTCATACTTTTCAAACAAAGATTCAATTTCATAAGCACCCTTAAAAGCAACAAATTCTTCTATTCGTTCCACATCATAGTAATCATATATACCATTAGCATCAGAAGCCAAGGTTTCATTATCATTAAATTTACATGAAAAGGGAAGGTGTGGAGCCTTCATCCTAGAACAACAAGTATAATCATATCTCAAGCATAAATTCCAAGCATACCATTGCAAATAATCAATTTGATCCCATAAGAGTTTCCCTTTTTGAGACAAGCGATAATCCCTAAAGTATTCATGTTGATCCAACGTGTCTCCCATTATCAAGTTGAATGGGGTTTTCTCAGGATTATCAAAGTAGTGTTTAATGTTTTCCACCTAACGAGCATCGAGGGTTTTATGAGGTTCCCCATCTCCATGAGTAGCAAGTACAACTAATTTTTTTGGTATTTCGTGTTCCATATCCATAACTAAAGATAGAGAACAATCTTAGAACAGAAAATAAATCTACTTAGTGATAAAGCAAACAGGCGCACACGAGAATATCAACCCCATGCTATTAATCCCCGGCAACGGCGCCAGAAAAAGGTCTTGATAACCCACAAGTATAGGGGATTAATTGTAGCTTTTTCGATAAATAAGAGTGCCGAACCCAACGAGGAGCTAAAGGTAGAATTAATATTCCCTTCAAGTTCTATCGACCACCGATACAACTCTACGCACACTTAACGATCGCTTTACCTAGAACAAGTATGAAACTATTTTGCGGGTGTAAGGATAAGACTAAAAGTACTTAACGAGAATAAAACTAGGAGTAATTTGCGAGATAGTAAAACTATGAGTAAATTGCAAGATAATAAACGTTAGTTGTTTAGTAGAAAGTTTTTGTAACACAAGAGAATGATTTGTCCATAGGCAATCGCTAACTAGACCGGTAATCATTATTGCAATTTTATATGAGGGAGAGGCATGAGCTAACATACTTTCCGTACTTGGATCATATGCACTTATGATTGGAACTCTAGCAAGCATCCGCAACTACCAAAGATCATTAAGGTAAAACCCAACCATAGCATTAAGTATCAAGTCCCATTTACTCCCATACGCAACAACCCCCTTACTCGGGTGTAAGCTTCTGTCACTCTAGCCGCCCACCATAAGAGAATCATGAACGTATTGCAAACCCTACAGCGGGAATCCCTCACGCTTGCGTGACACGGAGGGCACCATAGGACAGCACCAAAATAAAACATACAACTCAAACCAATCACGATCATCAATCAACCCATAGGACAAAAAGAATCTACTCAAACATCATGGCCACAAATCATTGGATAATAATATGTAGCATTAAGCACCATGTTTAAGTAGAGATTATAGCGGGGAGAAGAGGTGTTACACCACTGCATAGAGGGGGAGAGAGTTGGTGTTGAAGGCGGCGAAGTTGTTGGTGTAGATCGCGATCACGATGGTTCCCCCGGCGGCGTCCTCCTTCTTCTTCTTGTTTGGCCTCCCTCCTAGATGGGAGGAGAGTTTCCCCTCTGGTCCATGGCTGCCATGGCGGCGGAGGGGCAGGAGCCCCTCCTAGATTGGATCTCTCTCTGTTCTCTTCTGTTTTGCGTTCCATTTTTCTGGCCTTTCACCGTTTCTTTAATTCCCGAATATCCGTAACTCCGATTGCGCAGACATTTTAACACGATTTTTTCCGGATATTAGCTTCCTTGCGCCCGAAGAAGAGCCCCAACCGACTTACGGTGTGCCCACGAGGCACCACCGCACGCCAGGGGGGCACGTCATGGTGGCTTGTGGAGGCCGTCGGCCTCCGTTTGCATTTATTCCACCTCCCAAAAATCACATATATTCCAAAATAATTCTTCGTAAAATTTTATTGCATTTGGACTTCGTTTGATATGGATTTTCTGTGAAACAAAAAACAAGCAGAAAACAGGAACTGGCACTGGGCACTGGATCAATATGTTAGTCCCAAAAATAATATAAAATGTTACCAAAAATATGTGAAAGTTGTAGAATATTGGCATGAAACAATCAAAAATTATAGATACGGTGGAGACGTATCACGTTTCAGCTTTTTCAACCCCCACGCAATACATGAGCGCAAGCCATGGATATAGCACTATGGGTGGAATAGAGTGTGGTGGTAGAGATCAATAAGGGGAAGTCAAAAATAAGAAGATAGTCTCACATCAACGAGGTTAATCAATGGGCTATGGAGATGCCCATCAATTGATGTCAATGCGAGGAGTAGGGATTGCCATGCAACGGATGCACTAAGAGCTATAAGTGTATTGCTACTTGTGAGCTGCGTTGGGATTTCCCCGAAGAGGAAGGAAGATGCAGTACAGTAGAGATAAGTATTTCCCTCAGTTATGAAACCAAGGTTATCAATCCAGTAGGAGAATCACGCAACACCTCGTTAGCAGCACCTGCACACAAAACAACAAATCCTTGCACCCAACGCAAACAAGGGGTTGTCAATCCCTCGGCGGTTAATTGCAAGATTAAATTGTATGTGATAGATAGATAGATTGAACTAAAATATAAAATAAAATAAATAAAGTAAAAATGCAGCAAGGTATTTTTAGGGTTTTTAATATATGATTTAGATAGACCCGGGGGCCATAGTTTTCACTAGAGGCTTCTCTCAAGAAAATAGCATACGGTGGGTAAACAAATTACTGTTGGGCAATTGATAGAAAAGCAAATAATCATGACGATATCCAAGGCAATGATCATGTATATAGGCATCATGTCCGAGACAAGTAGACCGACTCCTGCCTGCATCTACTACTATTACTCCACACATCGACCGCTATCCAGCATCCATCTAGTGTATTAAGTCCGTAAAGAACGGAGTAACGCCTTAAGCAAGATGACATGATGTAGACAAAGTAAACTCATGCATGAATAAATCCCATCTTTTTACCCTTAATAGCAACGATACGTACGTGTCATGTCCCTTTCTGTCACTGGGATTGAGCACCGCAAGATCGAACCCATTACAAAGCACCTCTCCCATTGCAAGATAAATCAATCTAGTTGGCCAAACCAAATCAATAGATCAAAGAGAAATACGAAGCTATAATAATCATGCATAAAAGAGTTTAGAAAAGACTCTAATAATATTCATGGATAATCTGATCATAAACTCACAATTCATCGGATCCCAACAAACACACCGCAAAAAGTGATTACATCGGATAGAACTCCAAGAACATCGAGGAGAACATTGTATTGAAGATCAAAAAGAGAGAAGAAGCCATCTAGCTACTAACTATGGACCCGAAGGTCTGTGGTAAACTACTCACGCATCATCAAAAGGGCAACAAGGTTGATGTAGAGCCCCTCCGTGATCGATTCCCCCTCCGGCGGAGTACCGGAAAAGGCCTCCAGATGGGATCTCTCGAGAACAGAAACTTGCGGCGGCAGAAAAAGTATTCCGTGGACTCCTCTATTGGTTTCTCAATTTTAGAGAATTTATAGTGGTGGAATTAGGTCAAACGGAGCTGTGTGGGCCCCACAAGCCACCAAGGCGCGCCACCCCCCCCCCTGGGGCGCGCCCTGGTGCCTCGTGGGCCACTGCTTCATCTTCTGGCCCTCTCCCGAAGCTTCCAGTACTTGTTATGTCCAGAAAAAATCTCCAAAAACTTTCGTGGCATTTGGACTTCGTTTGGTACTGATATTTTGGAAAACCAAAAATAGGCAAAAAACAACAACTGGCACTGGGCACTAAGTTAATAGGTTAGTCCCAAAAAATGATATATAATTGCTGTAAATTTATATAAAAACATCCAAGATTGATAATATAATAGCATGGAACAATCAAAAATTATAGATATGTTGGAGATGTATCAAGCATCCCCAAGCTTAATTCCTGCTCGTCTTCGAGTAGGTAAATGATAAAAACAGAATTTTTGATGTGGAATGCTACATATTATATTCATCATATACTCTTTTCTTTGTAGCATGGACATTTGGACTTGAATGATTCAAAGCAATAGTCTATAATTTGACATGAAGACATAAATACTCAAGCATACTAACAAGCAGCCATGTCTTTCAAAATATCAACGCTAAAGAAAGCTATCCCTAGCCCATTATGCTCAATCATTGATTCATTCATGAAACACACTCAATATTAGCAACACACAATGCACAAGTATGACAATAGTTCTCTCTAGTTGGTGCTTTGTAAGAGAAGATGCAGACTCAAAATAAAAATAAAAATTGCATAAAAGTAAATAGATAGGCCCTTCGCAGAGGGAAGCAGGGATTTACTAATGTGCCAGAGCTCAAAGCTTAAATTAGAGAGATAAAACTATTTTGAGAGGCATGCATTTCCTGTCAACGAAAACGACCGAGAATTCCCAATATTTTCCATGCTAGACACATCATAGGCGGTTCCCAAACAAAAAGTAAAGTATATTTCCTTTCCACCATTCTTTCACAATCCATGGCTAGCCGTATCCACGGGTGCCCTCCATACCAACACTTTCCAAGGAATTTTGTTTTTATTAATTTTTGATTCATTGTGGGACAGGGCATCCCTATTACCAGCCACTCTCTCGTGCAATGACAAGTGAATAAACACTCATCGTGAGAATAACACACCTAGCATGGAAAATATTGGCCACCCCCTGCCGCTTCATGAACTGTACGGGCACACAAAACAGAAAATTACTTTGAAAATTAGAGTTGGCACATGCAAATTTACTTGGAATGGCATGGAAATACCGCATATAGGTAGATATGGTGGACTCATTTGGCACAACTTGGGTTTAAGGAGTTTGGATGCACAAGCAGTATTTCCGCTTAGTACAAATGAGGGCTAGCAAATAGATTGAGAAGCAACCAACCAAAAAGCGAAAACGGTCATAAACATGCATTGAATATAACTAACACCGAATAATGCACCATAAGTAGAATATAATTTCGTTGCATAACTATTGACTTAATGTGCATGCATAGGGAATCACAAACCTTAACACTAATATTCTTACTAAATCACAATTACTCACTAACATGACTCACATATCATCATCTCCATATCGCAAAACTATTGCAAGGAATCACACTTATCATATCCAATGATCTATATGAAAGTTTTTATTATATCCCTCTTGAATATTCATCACTTTGGGACCAAATTCATATCTTGTGCAAATTACCATTACTATTATCCACTCTCAAAAAGATATAAGTGAAGCATGAGAGTGCAAATATTTCTTCAAAATTTAATCTTATCAACTCTCAAAATAATATAAGTGAATCATGAGAGTTTAAATATTTCTTCAAAATTTTAGCCACCGCCGTGCCCAAAAAGATTTAAGTGAAGCACTAGAGAACCTACCTAGCTCAAAAAATTTAAGTGAAGCACATAGAGTATTCTAGCAAATCATGATGATCGTGTGGCTCTCTCAAATAGGTGTGTCCAGCAAAGATGATTGTGACAAACTAAAAAGCAAACAAAGCAAAGACTCATATAATACACGACGCTCCAAGCAAAACACATATCATGTGATGAATAAAAATATAGCTCCAAGTAAAATTACCGATGGTTGGTAGAAGAAAGAGGGAATGCCTTCCGGGGCATCCCCAAGCATAGACGCTTGAGTCTTCCTTGAATATTACCTTGGGGTGCCTCAAGCATCCCCAAGCTTAGGCTCTTGCCACTCCTTATTCCTTCATCCATCGTGATCTCACCCAAAACTTGAAAACTTCAATCACACAAAACTCAACAAAACCTTCGTGAGATCCGTTAGTATAACAAAACAAATCACTACTTTAAGTACTATTGCAAACCCATTCATATTTTATTTTTTGCATTAGACCTACTGTATTCTAACTTCTCCATGGCTTATACCCCCCGATACAATCCATAGTTTCATCAAAACAAGCAGGCAGTGCATCAAAAATAGAATCTGTCAAAAACAGAACAGTCTGTAGAGATCTATTTAAAATATATACTTCTGTAACTTCAAAAATACTGAAAAATTAGGAAAACGTGGGAAATTCATATACCAATGCTGTGTAAAAATTTCAGATTTTTCTGACGCTCCAGTACAGAACCAAAATTCCAGCACTGGACGCAAAACTTTCTGTTTTCCAAACAGCATCAATTATACTATCTTCCAAATCATCCCAAAGGCTTTACTTAGAACAAACACTAATTAAAAGCACAAAAACACAATCATAACAGTAGCATAAATGTGAAAACACACAATAACAGAAACAAAAAGTAAAAATTTATTTTATTCAATGGGTTGCCTCCCAACAAGCGCTATTGTTTTATGCCCCTAGCTAGGCATAATGCATAGTTTCAAGTATATCATCCTTGGTTTTAGTAATTTTTATAGGAGTTTTCTCAAACCCGGGAGGCTCCTTACGCTTCCCATTATTCTCAAGAAATGAGGCAATTTTAAGGTCTAGAATATCTAATCGCTTATTGCATAGAGTAATCAAAGTGTTCATGCGATTGAGGTTTCCACTAATATTTTTAAGAGGTTCGTTAGACTTTTGCAACTCAACCAAAATTTTCTGCATGTCACCCAATTTGTCTAATATTTGAGCCCCTCTTGAGTAAAAGCAAAACCCTTTTGTTGTGGTGGGATCCCCAATATACCCTCTATTATTTCATAGGCGGTATTGGCCTCGCTTCAATAAAATTCCCTTTTGCGGCAAAGTCCAAAAGTTGTCTATGATGCATGGTTAAACCTATATAGAAATTGCAAAGCAAAAATTTTAAATCCCCTTTTACAGAGCAAACACGGTGATTCCATTAACCTATACCAAGCATCTTTAAGATTTTCTCCTTGTTTCTGCTTGAAGTAAAGCACTTCAAAATCCAGCGATAAAGGAGGGATAGTTACGCTAGTCATGATGACAAAGCAAGCAAAAAGGGGCAAACGGAAAATATTTTTGTATTTTTGTAAAAACTTTTTAGAAGTGGGGGAGATGAAAACAAGAGGCAAAGGCAAATAAAATAAATGCAAGGAGATGAAAGTTTTATGCGTAGGTACTTGATAGATGTTGATGATGTCTCCCCGGCAACGGCGCCAGAAATTATTCCTGCTACTTGTGAGCTGCGTTGGGATTTCCCCGAAGAGGAAGGGAGATGCAGTATAGTAGAGATAAGTATTTCCCTCAGTTATGAAACCAAGGTTATCAATCCAGTAGGAGAATCACGCAACACCTCGTTAGCAGCACCTGCACACAAAACAACAAATCCTTGCACCCAACGCAAACAAGGGGTTGTTAATCCCTCGACGGTTAATTGCAAGATTAAATTGTATGTGATAGATAGATAGATTGAAAATATAAAATAAAATAAATAAAGTAAAAGTGCAGCAAGGTATTTTTAGGGTTTTTAATATATGATTTAGATAGACCCGGGGGCCATAGTTTTCACTAGAGGCTTCTCTCAAGAAAATAGCATATGGTGGGTAAACAAATTACTGTTGTGTGACGCCCCCGACTTAATCATGCGCTAATCATACACGCAAATGCACACGATCAAGCCTAAGGACTCACTTGAAGATATCACAACACAACTCTATACATAAATAAAAGTCATACAAGCTTTATATTACAAGCCAGGGTCCTCGAGGGCTTGAATACATAAGCTCGAGTCATACCAGCATCAGCGAAAGCATCAGATATCTGAGTACAGACATAAAAGTTAAACAAGTCTGCCTTAAGAAGGCTGAGCAAAAGAACAACACTGGAACGAAAGGCGCATGCCTCCTGCCTCGGAGCCTCCTAAACTACTCCTGGTCGTCGTTCTCCACGTAATAGTAGGCACCATCAAGGATCTCCGGCTCCTGGGCTCCATCATCTGATCGCAGCAATCAGGTATGGGGAAAAAGAGATAGCAAAGCAACCGTGAGTACTCATCCAAAGTACTCGCAAGACTTACATCAGATCTATGCTAAATATGCATCGGTATCAAATGAATGGGCTGTATCTGTGGACTAAACTGCAGAATTGCCAGAACAGAGGGGAAGGCCTAGCCTATCAAAGACTAGCATCTTCAGCGTCTTGCAGCATTAGAAGAGTGCAGATTAGTATCATATAATAAAGCAATAAGTATGTAGTAGCAAAGCCCAGAGATCCTTCCTCGACTCCCTGCGAGAAAGCGATCCCGGAGCTAACATATTAATTAAAGTAACATGTATCCAGTTCAAGTTGTAGTAGATCGGGATACAACACTGAGCGTCCTGTTACCGTGGACATGGCTATTCGAATAGATAATCTTCCCTGCAGGGGTGCACTACTGTTACCCAACACGCTCGATTAACTCTGGCCGGACACACTTTTCTCGGTCATGCCAGGCCTCGGCTGATCGACACGACGTAGTCTTACCTAGGCTCAGCAGAGAGGTCCCCGCCGGTCTACATCCTAAGTGCTCAGGGGTCTTGGGCCCATCGCCCTTTGCACTCCGGGTTGTTGTGAGGACGGTGGATACCAGCGCCACCCCTCTCCTGGGTGGCACGATCCGACTGTGCCACAATGTTGAACTGGACATCTGACAGAGCTTTCGGCTGATACATACGGCGCCGAGGGCCCCATTAAACCATTATCCCGCGAGGTGGTAGTGCGTATAGGCCAGTGGCCAACTCAGATCAAATACCCAAATCCGTTAGTGAATTATTAGGAGCTCGCGGAGACGAGCAGTGATCCACGATTTGTGGTCCCGTCACCCCGTCTCATGAACTTACGGCAAGGGCCAGGATTACCCGGCCGTGCCACGTGATTATATCGCAGACACGAACAGGGCCCAAGGCTCACCTCCGACACCCTGTCACACCGACTTGGTATCCCGCGGACCAACGACCAGGAACCAGGCCCAACTCTCTCCTAGGTGGTCTCTACCTGCCCTGTCGTTCCTCCACAATAATCTCTCGCGGGTGCCCTCATGGCCAACCCGACTTCCCAAAGGACTGAGGTGAAGATCAAAGTACCCGTGTGTCCATAACATTGTGGGGAATCCGAGGAATCACCCTCGATGGATTCCCACTCGATGTAACCATCAAGATGAACTTGGAGGAATCACCCTCGATGGGTTCACACTTCAGGGGTTGCACGACAGAGGCTTCATCGGAGGTGGTGAAAGAGGAATCACCCTCGATAACCCACAACCGACTAGCTACGCTACAGAGGTATCATCAGGAGTGAGGTAGGAGGTATCACCCTCGGCACTCGATAGTAGCTCTGTAGAGTCGTACAACTAAGGGGTTTGCGGTGCGGTGTTTGGTCTCTGCACATCGATCCCATTGATCGAAGCATCCGGTAGTAAAGCCTAGCAACACGGACAAGGGTGTGGGGCCACTGATGAATCGCTAACCAACCTATACTAAGCATTTAGGATAGTAGGTAAGGTATCAACAGCAGTTACAAAATCAGGCTATGCATCAGAATAGGAGCAGTCAAATACGGCAGCAAATTCGAATGCAAGCACGAGGAAGAAGGAATAGGTGATATAGGAATGATCAAGGGGGTTTGCTTGCCTGGAAGCTCTGCTAAAAAGGAAGAAGGGTCGTCGGTGACGTAGTCGATCACAGGGGCAGCGTCGGTCTCGGAGTCTACCGGAAAGGAAGTAACGGAGGGGGAACAATAAATAACAGAGTAAACAAATGCATCACAAATGTATGTCATGGCAAAAAGTGTTGGTGATATGCTCTAATGCATTACTATGCATTTTAAAAGAAGAAGGAAAATATTCGGCAATATTTTCCCAACTCTAGGTATTATTCAGTCAGACGATTCAGAGGGGAAGGTTCCATGTTCGATAGGTTAGAGGGGTGTGGCAGGTATGTGGATGGCATATTCGGATTCATCTTATTTTTCTGATCATTTTTCATATATGAATTATTTTCATCCGAGTTACGGATTATTTTATATGAATTTTCAAAGTTTTATCAATATTCAGGAATTTTTGGAATTATTACATTTAATTAATCCGAATTGACCAAGTCAACTTGACTGGTCAAGAGGGGAATAGTGCAGGGGGGTCCCACATGGCATAGTCTATATCATTTGGATTAATCTTAATAGTTAATTAAGCTAGGGGGACCACATGTCATACATACAATAGACTAACTAGGCCCTAATTAATCTAACCAAATATTAACTAGACCTAAGCTAATAGGGTCGACCCCACTAGGCAGTGGCCTAGCCTGCCACACACACGACACACACATACAGAGCACACACACACACACAGAGCATGCACACACACAGCACACACACACACACACACACACACACACACACACACACACGCACAGCACGCACACAGGCCGCACTCGGCCATGGCCAGCAGCAGCGACGGGCCACGGCGGCAGCGGCGAAGAGCAGCAATGGCAGAGCAAGAAGCAGCGGCAGCAGCAGTACACGAGTAGCAGCGGCAGCTTTGGAGCAGCGCAGCGGGGGCAGCAAGCAGTAGCCACAGCAGAGCAGCAAGGCAGTAGCGGCATCGGGCATCAACGGCAGGCCGTGGCGAGGCCTCGCTCGGGCGCGCATGCGCAGCAGCAGCAGCAACAGCGCAGGAGCAGTGGCAGCAATACGCACACATGTACGCGTACGTGGGAGTTTGGGCATGACGGTGACGGTGGTCTACGGCGTCCAAATCGAAGGGGAAAAAGGAGGATCCGAGGGAGGACCTCACCGTGAAGCTCGTAGACAAGGTTTGGAGGCACGGGGCGGCCGGGATGCGTCGAGCTCATCGACGAGAAGTGGCGGCCGTGGCGGGGAAGATGACCAGATGGCGAGGCAGCAGGGCGTCCGAGCTCAAACCGGTGCACGTAGTCGAAGGAGTCGTCAGCGCTGTAGCTCCTGGACATGCTCCGGTAGCACGGGGTGGGCGGTGGCCGCATCAACGATGATGGCGCGTCAACGGGCATGTACTGTTGAGTTTTGGGATTGAAACGAGGAAGGGGGCGAGGGGAATAGAAACTAGGGTTTGTCCATGGCGCAGAGGAGGCTCTTATCTACATCGGGGATGCACTGGATGCTCGACATGAGTCCATCCGCGTCATGGACGGCGTGTGCAGTGGCCACGCCATGGCTCTGTCTCCCCAGGTGGAAGGAAGGAGAAAAGGCCTGGTGGTTTGGGCCAGGCCGCACTGTAGAAACTGAAGGCCCAACTGTGCAGTAGCTCCTTTGCTCGTTTTCTTTACTTTTTCTGCTTTCTATTTTCTGTCTCTGCTTTCTAATTAGTCCAGCCACCAAATGAGTTTTGTTAGGTTTGAAACTTTGCACTAAAATACTAGACAACACTACAAGACCACCCAACAAGTTCCATATTATTTGCAAAGGTTTAAATTTACTTCTGGATTTAAATGGCCCATTTTAATTGCTGCTGGTCCAGTTTTAGTTAGGTTAGGGGCATTTTAAATATTCAAATAATGTTGGTTTCTCCATGATAATTACTTGGTGATTATTTACAATATTATGAACTATTTTGCTTGCAAGTTTGGAGTTTTCCTAATTTTACTTGTTATTTGAATTTGAGTGCTGGATCAATTATTTAATTGCATTTTAATTATGACAAATATGATGACATGGCATATTAGGGGAAGATCACTGTATCCTAACTATTTGGGGTGTTACATGTTGGGCAATTGATAGAAAAGCAAATAATCATGATGATATCCAAGGCAATGATCATGTATATAGGCATCACGTCCGAGACAAGTAGACCGACTCCTGCCTGCATCTACTACTATTACTCCACACATCGACCGCTATCCAACATGCATCTAGTGTATTAAGTCCATAAAGAACGGAGTAACGCCTTAAGCAAGATGACATGATGTAGACAAAGTAAACTCACGCATGAATAAACCCCATCTTTTTACCCTTAATAGCAACGATACATACGTGTCATGTCCCTTTCTGTCACTGGGATTGAGCACCGCAAGATCGAACCCATTACAAAGCACCTCTCCCATTGCAAGATAAATCAATCTAGTTGGCCAAACCAAATCAATAGATCGGAGAGAAATACGAAGCTATAATAATCATGCATAAAAGAGTTCAGAAAAGACTCAAATAATATTCATGGATAATCTGATCATAAACTCACAATTCATCGGATCCCAACAAACACACCGCAAAAAGTGCTACATCGGATAGAACTCCAAGAACATCGAGGAGAACATTGTATTGAAGATCAAAAAGAGAGAAGAAGCCATCTAGCTACTAACTATGGACCTGAAGGTCTGTGGTAAACTACTCACGCATCATCGGAAGGGCAGCAAGGTTAATGTAGAGCCCCTCCGTGATCGATTCCCCCTCCGACGGAGTACCGAAAAAGGCCTCCAGATGGGATCTCTCGAGAACAGAAACTTGCGGCGGCGGAAAAAGTATTTCGTGGACTCCTCTGTTGATTTCCTGATTTTAGAGAATTTATAGTGGTGGAATTAGGTCAAACGGAGCTGTGTGGGCCCCACAAGCCACCAGGGCGCGCCACCCCCCCTGGGGCACGCTCTGGTGCCTCGTGGGCCACTGCTTCATCTTCTGGCCCTCTCCTGAAGCTTCCAGTACTTGTTATGTCCAGAAAAAAATCTCCAAAAAGTTTCATGCCATTTGGACTTCGTTTGGTGCTGATATTCTGGAAAACCAAAAACAGGCAAAAAACAGCAACTGGCACTGGGCACTAAGTTAATAGGTTAGTCCCAAAAAATGATATATAATTGCTGTAAATGTATATAAAAACATCCAAGATTGATAATATAATAGCATGGAACAATAAAAAATTATAGATACGTTGGAGACGTATCATGTATGAAAGCTCAACATGAAAACTAAGTGGGTGTGCATCCAACTTGCTTGCTCATGAAGACCTCGGGCATTTGAGGAAGCCCATCATCGGAATATACAAGCCAAGTTCTATAATGAAAAATTCCCACTAGTATATGAAAGTGACATAATAGGAGACTCTATATGAAAAACATGGTGCTACTCTGAAGCACAAGTGTGGAAAAAGGATAGTAACATTGCCCCTTCTCTCTTTTTCTCTCATTTTTTGTGGGCTCTTTTTGGGCTCTTTTTTTTCGTCCGGAGTCTCCATCATCCTTTCCTTACTGGGACAATGCTCTAATAATGATGATCATCACATTTTTATTTACTTATCACAACTCAATATTACAACTCGATACTAGAACAAATATAACTCTATATGAATGCCTCTGGCGGTGTACCAGGATGTGCAATGATACTAGCGTAACATGTATAAAAATGATGAACGGTGGCTGAGCCACAAATACTATGTTAGCTATATGATCATGCAAAGCAATATGACAATGATGATGTGTGTCATAAAAAACGGAACGGTGGAAGTTGCATGGCAATATATCTCGGAATGGCTATGGAAATGCCATGATAGGTAGGTATGGTGGCTATTTTGAGGAAGATATAAAGAGGCTTATGTGTGATAGAGCGTATCATATCACGGGGTTTGGATGCACCGGCGAAGTTTGCACCAACTCTCAATGTGAGAAAGGGCAATGCATGGTACCGAAGAGGCTAGCAAATTGCGGAAGGGTGAGAGTGCGTATAATCCATGGACTCACATTAGTCATAAAGAACTCACATACTTATTGCGAAAGTTTATTAGCCCTCGAAGCAAAGTACTACTACGCATGCCCCTAGGGGGGAGGTTGGTAGGAGTTAACCATCGCGCGCCCCCGATCGCCACACAAAGGAAGACAATCAAGAATAAATCATGCTCCAACTTCCTAGCATAACGACAGATCATACATGCATGCTTCGGGAATCACAAACCTTAACACCAATATTCTTACTAAACCACAATTATCTACTAGCAGCTCCCACATATTACCATCTTAATATCGCAAAACTATTGCAGGGAAGCAAACTTATCATATTCAGTGATCTACATGACAGTTTTTATTATATCCTTCTTGAATACCTATCATATCAGGACCAAATTCATAACCCGTGCATATTACCATTGCTATTCATTAGACTCTCAAAAAGATATAAGTGAAGCATGAGAGTGCAACTATTTCTTTAAAATATAATCACCGCCATGCTCTAAAAGATATAAGTGAAGCATTAGAGCAACTGCCTAGCTCAAAAGATATAAGTGAAGCACATAGAGTATTCTAACAAATCACGAATAATGTGTGTCCCTCTCAAAAAGGTGTGTTCAGAAAAGATGATTGTGACAAACTAAAAAGCAAACAAAAGCAAACAAACTATATCACAAGACGCTCCAAGTAAAACACATATCATGTGATGAATAAAAATATAGCTCCAAGTGAGTTACCGATAGATTGTAGACGAAAGAGGGGATGCCTTCTGGGGCATCCCCAAGCTTAGATGCTTGAGTCTTCCTTGAATATTACCCAAGGCACCCCAAGCTTAGGTTCTTGCCGCTCCTTATTCCTTTATCCATCGTAGTCTCACCCAAAACTTGAAAACTTCAGCACACAAAACTCAACAGAAACCTCGTGAGATCCGTTAGTATAACAAACAAATCTTAAAATTTAGATACTGTTGTAAATTGATTCATATTTAATATTGACATAATGCTACTATACTCCAACTTCTCCATGACTCATACCCCCCGATACGATCCATAGATTCATCAAAATAAGCAAACTATGCAACAAAAACAGAATCTGTCTAAAACAGAACAGTCTGTAAATATCTATTTAGAAGCCATACTTATGTAACTCCAAAATTATGAAAAATTAGGACAACATAAACAATTCATATACCAATACTGTGTAAAAAATTCAGATTTTTATGACGCTCCAGTACAGAATCAAAAATCCAGCACTGGACGCAAAACTTTCTGTTTTCCAAACAGCATCAATTATACTATCATCAACATCATCCCAAAGGCATTACTTGGCACAAACACTAATTAAAATATAAAAACACAATCATAACAGAGGTTATAATTGTGTGAACACTCAAGAACAGAAAGTAAAAACAAAATTTTATTTTATTCATTGGGTTGCCTCCCAACAAGCGCTATTGTTTTATGCCCCTAGCTAGGCATAACGCATAGTTTCAAGTGTTGTCATCCTTCATCCCCAAATCCTTTTTAATTAAATCCTCCAACACTTTTCTCATTAATTCTCTACTCTCATGCTCTTCTTTTCTAATGGTGAGCTTAGGTAATTGAAGGGCCTTTGATTGGTAACTTTAACATTCATAACTTCAAACTCATGATCATCACCATAAACGTCCTCATATAAACACATGTATCTCATCATCAATAGGATCTCTAGCCGTACCCTCAAACTATTCTTCACTAAATCCCTCATCAATTCCTTTAGTAATACAATCAAATTTATCACAAGCATGGTGGTACATAGTTTTAATTATTTCGGCATATGGAACTCTCCTTCTAATATTTTTACCATAAGCAAAGTAATCTTTAGATTCCAACCTATGAATAGTATCTTTATCATGAAGAATCTCCTCTATAGGAGGATGCTCAAAATTAATTTTATAAAAGGAAAAAATATCCCTAGCTTCTCGGATTATATAATCAAATTCATGCATAAGGATTATAGTGGCAATTTTCTTAGCCCTAGGATCATGGATGTTAGGAAGTTCATAAAATATCTTTTGTAAGGCGGGGTGGATATGTAAAAATTTCCTTTCTAATTTAACCACAAGCATGGCAATAGCATCCACATAACAATTTGTTTTATCAAGAATAGACCACTAATTATTGGTATAACTCCCGCGCAATTAAAGAATTCCTGAATAATGTTCTTCCCGATAATATTACCACTTCCCACATGATAAACTTTAGTTTTAAAATTAGTGGGGAGCTCAATCTCAGGAGGGTCATGATTAAGATCAAAAGGGTGCGTCTTCTCCCCAAGGGATTCACTACCACTATCCTCGCTAGCACTTTCAACCACAACTTTCTTAAGTTCAGACATGATAACAACTTCAAGCAAAGCAAGCAAACTAGCAAAAAAAATATTTTTGTAATTTTTTTTAGAAGTGGGGGAGATGAAAACGAGAGGCAAATGCAAATAAAAAGGCAAATAAAATAAATGCAAGTGGATGATAGTTTGTGCGAAGGTACTTGATAATTTTGATGATGTCTCCCAGGCAACGGCGCCAGAAATTCTTCCTGCTACTTGTAGACTGCGTTGGTATTTTCCCGAAGAGAAGAGGATGATGCAGTATAGTAGAGATAAGTATTTCCCTTAGTTAAGAACCAAGGTTATCAATCCAGTAGGAGAACCAAGCAAAATTCCGTTAAACGCACCTGCACACACAAAAGCAAACACTTGCACCCAACGCAAATAAGAGGGTTGTCAATCCTCTTAGCGGTTATTTGCAAGGATTAAATCTCATAGAGATAAATAGATAAACTAAAATACTAAATAAAATAAAAGTAAATAAATTGCAGCAAGGTATTTTTAGGTTTTTAATATATGATAAAGTAGACCCGGGGGCCATAGTTTTCACTAGAGGCTTCTCTCTTGAACGCATAGCATACGGTGGGTAAACAAATTACTGTTGGGCAATTGATAGAAAAGGAAATAATTATGACGGATTCATGGCAATGATCATGTATATAGGCATCACGTTCGAGACAAGTAGACCGACTCCTGTCTGCATCTACTACTATTACTCCACCCATCGACCGCTATCCAGCATGTATCTAGGGTATTAAGTATGAAACAGAGTAACGCCTTAAGCAAGATGACATGATGTAGACAAAGTAAACTCAAGCAATATGATTAAACCCCATCCTTTTATCCTTAATGGCAACAATACAAATACGTGTCATGTCCCTTTCTGTCACTGGGATTGAGCACCGCAAGATTGAACCCATCACAAAGCACCTCTCCCATTGCAAGATAAACCAATCTAGTAGGCCAAACCAAATCGATAGATCAGAGAGAAATACAAAGCTATAATAATCACGCATAAAAGAGTTCAGAGAAGACTCAAATATTTCTCTTGAATAATCTGATCATAAACTCACAATTCATCGGATCCCAACAAACACACCGCAAAAGAAGATTACATCGGATAGAACTCCAAGAACATCGAGGAGAACATGGTATTGAAGATCAAAGAGAGAGAAGAAGCCATCTAGCTACTAGCTATGGACTCGTAGGTCTGTGGTAAACTACTCACACATCATCGGAAGGGCAGCAAGGTTGATGTAGAAGCCCTCCGTGATCGATTCCCCTCCGGCAGAGTACCGGAAAAGGCCTCCAGATGAGATCACGGAAGAATAGAGGCTTGCGGCGGCGTAAAAGTTATTCGGGGTGACTCTCTGTTGGTTTCCCAATATTTGAGAATTTATAGAAGTGGAATTAGGTCAAACGAAGCCACGAGGGCCCCACAAGGCATCAGCCCCCCCCCCCCGGGCCGCGCCCTGTTGCCTTGTGGAGGCTTCGTGAACCTTATGGCCTCCTCTCCAAGTCTCCAGGGTCTCTTTTGTCCAGAAAAAAATCTCCAAAAAGTTTTGTGGCATTTGGCCTTCGTTTGGTACTGATTTCTTGAAAAACCAAAAACAAGCAGAAAACAGCAACTGGCACTGGGCACTAGGTTAATAGGTTAGTCCCAAAAAATGATATATAATTGCATATAAAAACATCCAAGATTGATACTATAATAGCATGGAACAATAAAAAATTATAGATACGTTGGAGACGTATCACCCGCCATGCAGGAGATGGCCGGAGATCGGTGCAGGTGAGCTTGGGTGGCGGAGGGGAGTGGAGTGAAGTGGCTAGGGTTTGGTCCGGCGACCGGATCGGGAGGAATATATGTGGGGTCGAGGCGGGCCAGCGCGGGCCAGGCTGACGTGGCGGGCGCGCCCGGGCGCCTCCATATCCGCCCCATATTTGGGCTGGATATGAAGGGTGCCGATCAGCCTGGGCGTTTGAGGCCCGTTTAAGGCGCCTGGCTGAGTCGAAATTTCGTGACCGGTCAGTGACCGGGCGGCCCGCTCGGGCGTTTGAGAGGGGTTTGGGGAGTCCGGCTGTAGATGCTCTAAGTTTTTTTTGCATGGTAATACGTGTCTCATTCATATCATAAAAAACAAAGTATAAGTCACGTAAAGACCAACATGACAAAACTGTAAAGATAGCAGAACATCGCTGAGCTTGACACCAACCCCCGTCACCTGACTCCGGCACCACCACAGCAGCCCCCAAAGGAAAAAATGACGGATCACCTCCTCACCCGAGTTCGACGCGGCTCCATCGCTGATATGCAACTTTGCGGATCTCCAAGGTGGCTCACCAAAAGTGAAGCCATTGCCGTTGAACGAATCAGACCGGGGCAACACCCCGGACACGCCATCGAACTCCAGATCTGGCACCCCACCACGACTAAGACGCCGAAGGAGGAAACCATACTTGCCATCCATGAACCATGAACCCAGCACACGTTCCGTCTTCCAGATGTCGTTGATGCAGACCACAATCTGCATCCGCTCCTGGACTGCCTCCCAAGCTCTGCACCGGCGTTGGAGCAAACGCCGTCGCAACGACAGAGCCCGAGGACACAGGTCCACCACGAGGATGGCCCCGCCACCACACCATCCTTGCTTGAACAGACTGATTTCCAAATCCATCCCCAACCATAGGACCGATTGATTCATTGGGGACAGATCTGCACCTTCTTTATTCAGCGCCTCCATCGCCGCCTCCGAAGTGAAGACGATGAACAACCGAAAAACCAAAGCTACTACGGCCTAACCTAAAGCTACACGATCCACACGCGTAGAACTGGCGACCCCCCTCACCACCGACAACCGAGGTCGCCGGCGGAGGGGAGCCGCCAGAGGAACAAGGCGGAGGGACTCTCCTAGCGGCGGCTAGGGTTTCTAGTCGCCTGCCCAAAGACGTCAATCTTTTTTATGCTCTAAAGTTGTAGATTCTTGTATTGTAGCTGCCGCTCAAATTCGACATTTGTTTTTCCCAATGTTTTTCTCGCAACCTTTTCCCACCTATACGATGGCATGGCAGGAGGTGTGTCCACCCCTCCACGTCTTTTGACCCTTCTACATGACTAGTACATGCTTCCCAAGACACAAAGAAGATCCCCAATTAGGAAAAATATGGGCCCGCGTCCCAATACTATCCAACAAGGGTGAAAGTAGTCACTAGCATAATTTCCGACCAAACCATTTCCGAAGCTAGAGATGTAGAATATGGTAGGATATTTTGACAACCAAACAAAATCCTTTCCGAATATGAGTTGGGTTGTGAGGATACAAGGATGCGGTTTTATGTTCGTAAAGAAATATGAAATGTTGTTTTTTCTAGTCATATTTGAATATACAATGATGTAGTAGAATCTTTTTCTAGTCATATAGAATTTTGTTGAAAATAAATATTTATACTATTTATAGATAATAGGCATATTTCTGATGAATATGATTGGATTGGATGATGAGCAAGAACAACAATGAGATCCGTATTCCTAAAAGGTAAAATCGACAAAATTGCAATTTGATTAAACCCTTGGAGTAAATACTAAAATCAATGAAATAAATACTAAGGTTCGGTCTTGGAAAAATATACTCATTTTACATATTTGGGGATAGGCGAAAAGCACGAAAAGGCCGGTTCAACTATACAAACATGAGCTATTTGCTGCTTTCACTATTTTAGGTACTATCTTTTTTTTGCGGGGGTATTTTAGGTACAATCTGTCGGTAATTCTTCTTCCCAGCAACCCGGCGTGCGCTGCAAAGGCACCATGAGCCGGGGTTTGATACCACGCAACAATTCCTGATTGGCCCTTTCCGCCTGTCCGTTGGACTGAGGATGCGCAACCGATGCAAGATCAAGCCGGATGTGCTCCTGTTGACAGAACTGTTCCATAACTCCCTTGGACAGATTAGTTCCATTGTCTATAATGATACTGTGCGGGTAGCCAAATCGGAATATCAGCTTTTTCAAAAACTTGACAGCTGTAGCCGCATCGCAGTTGCTGACCGGCTCTGCTTCCACCCACTTGGTAAACTTTTCCACAACCACCAGTAGGTGCCTATGCTTGTTCTTAGAGCGTTTGAAGGGTCCCACCATGTCAAGCCCCTAGACCGCGAATGGCCAAGTAATCGGTATCATCTTCAACTCTTGAGCCGGCACATGGGCATGGCGTGCATATTTCTGGCAACCATCACACTTACGGACAATGTCCTCTGCGTCAGCATGAGCCGTGAGCCAGTAAAAACCGTGCCGGAAAGCCTTGGCGACCAGTGATCTTGAGCCGGCATGGTGTCCACAATCGCCAGAGTGAATCTCATTGAGAATTGCGTGGCCTTCTTCAGGTGAAACACAACGCTGAAAAACACCAGTGACGCTTCGTCGGTGCAACTCACCATTGACAGTAGTCATAGACTTGGATCGTCTGATGATCTGCCGAGCGAGGATTTCCTCTGTTGGCAGTTCTCCCCGGCTTAGGTAAGCCAAATAGGGGACCGTCCAATCAGGGATAGCGTGGACAGCAGCCACTAGAGCCGCCTCCGGGTCAGGAATAGCCAAGTCCTCCTCTGTTGCTAACTTGACAGATGGATTGTGCAAAACGTCCAGGAACACATTGGGTGGCACTGGCTTGCACTGAGAACCCAAGCGAGAGAGTGCGTTTGCCGCCTCGTTCTGCCGGCGATCAATATGGTCAACTTGATAAACTTTGAAGTGTCCAGCAATATTTGTGACTGCCTGCCGATAAGCCGCCATAAGGGGATCCTTGGAATCCCATGTACCAGAAACTTGCTGGGCCACTAAGTCTGAGTCGCCCAAACACCTGACCCGGCTCAGGTTCATTTCCTTGGCCATCCGGAGCCCATGAAGCAATGCCTCATATTCTGCTGCATTGTTAATACAGGGGAACATGAGTCTCAGGACATAACAAAACTTATCGCCTCGTGGGGAAGTAATCACAACACCAGCCCCCGAGCCTTCAAGCTGCCTTGAACCGTCAAAGTGGATGGACCAGTACGTTGTGTCTGGCTTCTCTTCGGGAGCCTGTAACTCTGTCCAATCATTAATGAAATCCACCAATGCTTGAGATTTGATTGCGGTGCGCGGCACATATTTGAGGTGATGTGGACCGAGTTCAATAGCCCACTTAGCAACCCGACCTATCGCCTCCCGGTTCTGGATTATATCCCCAAGAGGTGCTGAGCTGACCACGGTGATTGGATGTTCGTGGAAGTAATGCTTCAGCTTGCGGCTAGCCATAAATACTCCGTAGACCAGTTTCTGCCAATGTGGATATCGCTGTTTGGACTCGGTTAACACCTCACTGATATAATACACAGGGTGCTAGACTGAATATTCCTTGCCATCCTCCTTGCGCTCTACCACGACTGCCACGCTTACCGCTTTGTTATTGGCAGCAATATATAGCAACATTGGTTCCTTCTCACGAGGGGCAGCAAGGACTGGTGGCTCAGACAACTGCTTCTTAAGGGCCTCAAAAGCCTGATCTGCAGCGTCACTCTAGATGAAGTCATCTGATTTCTTAAGCAACTGGTATAACAGAATTGCCTTCTCTCCAAGCCGGCTTATGAACCGACTTAGTGCCGCAACCCACCTAGCCAGCTTATGCACGTCATTCAGTCTGGCCGGCTTAGCCAGGGTCGTGATTGCCTTGATCTTTTCCGGGTTAGCTTCAATGCCATGCTCGAAAACAAGAAATCCCAGAAGTTTTCCCGCGGGGACACCAAAAACACACTTCTCCGGGTTAAGCTTCATCTGGTAGAAATGGAGGTTGTCAAATGTTTCTTTGAGATCCTCCAACAGAGTTTCTTTCTTGCGGGACTTGACCACAATGTTATCAACATACGCATAAACATTCCATTCGATCTGCTTGTGAAAACAGCTCTGGACACAACGCTGATAAGTCACCTGTGCACACTTCAGACCAAACGGCATGGTTGTATAGCAGAAAGCCCCAAAGGGTGTGATGAAAGCCATCTTTTCCTGGTCCTCCAGCTTCATTTTGATCTGATGATAACCGGAGTAAGCATCCAGGAAGCATAAACACTCGCAACTCGTCATGGCATCAATGATCTGGTCAATACGGGGCAAGGCGAAAGGGTCACTAGGGCAAGCCTTATTCAGGTCTGTGTAATCAACACACATCCGCCAAGTCCTGTTTTTCTTCAGAACAAGCACTGGGTTAGCTAGCCATTCAGGATGGAAAACTTCAACGATGAACCCGGCAGCTAGGAGCCGGGCCACCTCTTCACCAATAGCTTTTCATGTTTCCTCATTAAAGCGATGGAGGTACTGGCGAACTGGCTTAAACTTGGGATCCACATTAAGGGAGTGCTCAGCGAGTTCTCTCGGTACACCTGGCATGTCAGAAGGTTTCCATGCAAAGATGTCCCGGTTCTCACGGATGAACTCGATGAGCGCGCTTTTCTATTTGGGATCCATATTTGCCTCGATGGTGAACTGCTCAGAAGAATTGCCCAGGGTGAAATCAACTTGCTTTGTGTCTCTGGCCGACTTAAACTTGAGCAGAGGGTCAGACTCCGTGGTGGGCTTCTTCAGGGATGTCCTGTCAGACGGGTCAACATTGTCCTTATAATACTGCAACTCTCCCGCGGCGCAAGCCGTCTCAGCATAAGCTGCGTCTCCTTCCTCGCACTCAAGTGCAATCTTCCGGTTGCCCTCCACTGTGATGGTTCCCCTTGGTCCTGGCATCTTCATTTTCAAGTAAACGTAGCACGGCCGTGCCATGAACCGTGCATAAGCCGGCCGGCCAAATAAGGCGTGGTATGGGCTCTTAAGTTTGACCACCTCAAAGGACGGGAACTCAGAATGCCAGTTATCCTCTAAGCCAAAGGCCACCTCAAGGGAAATTCTTCCCATGGGATAGGCCGACTTGCCAGGAACAATGCCGTGAAAGACTGTAGAGGATGGAGTTAACTGCTTATCGGACAGATTCATTCGCCTGAACGTGTCATAGTACAGAATGTTGATGCTGCTGCCTCCGTCCATGAGCACCTTAGTCAGGGTATAGCCGCCGACTTGTGGTGCAACCACCAGAGCCAGGTGGCCAGGGTGGTCAAGGAGGACAGGATGATCTGCCCTGCTCTAGGTAACCGGCTGTTCAGACCAGTTGAGATAGTAAGGAGTTGCCGGCTCAACCGAGGGGGCGGCTCGTCGCTGCACCTTCTGATCCCGCTTGCAGGTACTGGTGGTGAAAACATGATACTGTCCACTATTTAACTGTTTCGGGTTACTCTAAAACCCTGCCGCATCAGCTTGATGCTGATTTCCCTGGTTGTTTCTCTGATTGCCACCTCCAGTATTACCAGCCCCCTGAAACCCGCCGCCTTGGCCACTGTTCCCCTGGAAGCCGGGTCCTGCGAAGGGCCCTTGCAAGCCGGCTCCTGAGAAGTCGGGTCCCTGGTTGGCGGGTTGTCCGCCGCTGCCGCCCCCATTATGATGATTCTAGAAGACCCGCTTGGAAAACTCTTGCATGACATAGCAATTTTCCCAAGAGTGACTGGACGGCTTACCATTGTAACTGTGCTTCGGACAAGGAGCCTTGAGAGCTTCCTCATAAGTGAGAGGACGATTACCAGAGGACTGCCTCCGAGAACCGTCGTTCTGACGTTGACCCTTGTTATCTGCGTTTGTGTTCGCCACTAGATCAGAGCTACCATCGTAACCCTTGCATTTACCGCCGTTGCTGTTCTGACCATTACTGTTGTTCTGCTGTTGACCCTTGCTGCCAGCTTTCTTTCCCTTATCAAATTTCTCTTCGTCCGATAACGGATCCTTGGTGTTATATGACTCCGCATACCGAGTTAAAACATCCATGAGGTCACCCATATCTTGGACCTTTTGCTTGAGCCACCCTAGCTTCTGGACCAGGGGCTGAAACTTGCATGTTCGTTCCAGAACGAGCACTGCCTGAGCCGCTGAGATGCTGTCAGAGCTGTGTATGACCTCCGCAACCCGGCGAGCCCAGTGATGCGCCGACTCATCCTCGCGCTGGACACAACGCTCAAGATCAACAATTGTGGTTGGCCTTTTACAGGTTCCCTGGAAATTCTTGATGAAGCGCTCCTTCAGTTCCTGCCATGTGTTGACAGAATTCGCCGGTAGGTTTTTCATCCAGGTGCGTGCAGGGCCTTCCAACATTAGAGGCAGGTAACGCGCGCACACTGACTCACTTGCGCCCAACAAGTCAATTGCCAACTCATAACTCTCTATCCACTCGGTGGGCTCCAGATTCGCTGTATAGTTAGGAACCTTGCGATGACGCCTCCGGTGGACAAGTTCCGACTCGGCCTATCAGCGGCTTAGGTAACTCGCTTCCTCCTCCAGACGCTGCCGCTCCTCGGCAATCCGGGCCTATTCCTGTACCATGCGGGCATTCTCCGCATTGATGTCCTCCTGGATCTTGGCCATCTGCTCGCGACACTTCGTGATCTCCGTGTTGCGGACCGCTGCGTTCTCCGCAGTGACCGGCTCGGTCAACAGGGCTGCGAGCGTGGTCATCAAGTCCGCGAGCGCCTGAACCCCGGTTCTCTGAGAACCGGTGGCTGACGCGCCGGCTCCTCTTGAGCCGGCAAGGATGTTGTTCTGCCCCGACGTTGGATTGGCCGGGTCACGCACCGGATCTTGCCTACCCGCCATGTATACCGTCGCGAAGCGAGGCGGCTCTGGGCTCTCTGGAAAGGCGTCGTCCGTGTGCCCGAGCCCTCCAGCATGCGGAGGAAGGATTGACTCGGTTTCTCTCGTCGAGGACTCGCCGTCAGATTGGACGAGCGTATCATCTTCAGACAGGGATTTCTCCGACAAGACCACCCCTTGGGTGAAACCTACGAAGACACGGTTCCGGGCGGCTTGACGCGGGCCGGGTCTCGCCTGACTCGGCCCAGCGCGGCGTGCCGACTCAACGCCGGCGATGCTCTCCAACCCGGCGGCCGACTCGCCAACCACGCCGATGAAGGTATGGAATTTGCCGAAGGGGACCCGGTACCCGTACTCAATCGAGTCGGCGTCGGGGCCCCAGTATGAATTGTCGATGTAGAACTTCCCGCGGCGGCCCTTGGTCATCATGCCAACCGCGTACTTCCCGAACCCTAGAGAAGATCCCGCTAAGAACTCAACTCCACCGTGCGTGAGCCCCACAGTGGGCGCCAACTGTCGTGGTTTTGACACGGCAGATGCCCTTGTGAAAGGACTTAGAGATGAGGCCATCGCACAAGTGTGGAAGCTTAGCGGGGTTGATCGGGAACGAGAAGACGCCGGGTTACCCAGGTTCACCCCCTCACGGTGGAGGTAAAAGCCTACGTCCTGCTTGATTATATTGTTGTGGTTCTCGAATACAAGGATGCGGATTCGCTAACCTAGCTTTCGATGAGATTGCAACTTAGTCTTTTTCGTACAGGTGCTCCCCTTTATATATACAGGTGGAACCCTAGATTACATGAGAGTTCGGATCGTCCTTTAACCCGCCTCCTACTCTTTCCTACTTGTCCTCCAAGATGGCCTTCACGCCAATCACCTTCTCGTGAACCGGCCCATTGCCTAAGCCGGCCCTTCCTGCTTATACCACGCCAAGCCGGCCCGCGACAATTCCTTCAGCCCTGCAGTGGGTTGACCCGCCGAGCCTGCTCTACGGCCGGGTTATCACTCTGCCGGGTCTATATGTTGGTAAACATCCCCAACAGATGGCATACTCAAACTCTCCCCGGATCATAGGTTATATGATTTGTAAAATGGATGGTGGACATCACTTAATAGTGTTGTATCCAATTTGTTTTTTTCATCATGAGCCTTTTGTTGATAATATATTGCTTGTATTCGATGAGGATTTACTTTTTTTTAGGGATGAGGATCTACTCCGCTATTCCATGTCCATATGACCGAATACTCCGTTTCTTGAGATCCAACAGCGCCGCCGCCTCAAACCCTTGCCCGCATCGCCCGGGGACACCCTCCGCAATGGCCGGCAGGCACACATGAGCCGGAAGCAAAGAAGGAGATAGGGCATGAGTAGAGAAGGAACTCACCTCCCGCCGGCCTCTGTGCTATCTGCTAGATGCGTCGTCGCCGATGTGCACAGAAGAGAGGTGCGAGTAATGGGGAAAGTGAGGGTTTTGGGAGTGGTGGTGGTGGGGGGGGAGGGGGTGTAAGTGGGAGTCCATATAGCCGAAAAAACGTTACACGCGTGACCACAACGACGTGCGCAGGGGTGGTTGCCGCCACCCACCATTTTTTTGGCGGCTCACCACATCCCTGTTTTTTGAGGAATATTCAGAGCATCTGGTTGACCCTATCCCTCATCGTCCCAGATTCAAACAGGTGACAAGTACGTTAACCAAACACATCCTTAGTTCGCATATCAGGTTTGTCTTACATCAAACTTTCCCCACTTTTGACCCGAGTTATAAAAAAACATATCAATATTCACAATACCAAATCAATATCAATAAATTCGTTATAATTAGTTGGTATTGTAATATCAATATTTTTAAATAAGTACACCCTCCGTCCCATAATGTAAGAGCGTTTTTGACATTACACGGAGTATATTTTTGTCAAACTTTGTACCTAAGACAAACATAATACGCGGAGTAAAGGGAAACGGAGGGAGTGGAGTGATTTGATATTGGAATCCGTATCTGACCGTGTCCCGGTTCCAAATACATCTATATCTATACTACTATTAAACAATCAAACTAATTCTTTCTTAAAGCCACATGGCAGATGTACACAGTTTGATTAGCACCGTACGATAGACCCACTAAACTTAATCTAACAGCTAGCCTTAACGTAAACTGTTCTTTGATGTGGAGTTAGTAATTTACGTTGGCTGAACGTTCTTCACCGCATAGGAATATACGAAGCTCCGCCCGCACCTACCATCCCTACAATCACGCATCTATACTACTATTAAACAATCAAACTAATTCTTTCTTAAAGCCACACGGCAGATGTACACAGTTTGATTAGCACCGTACGATAGACCCACTAAACTTAATCTAACAGCTAGCCTTAACGTAAACTGTTCTTTGATGTGGAGTTAGTAATTTACGTTGGCTGAACGTTCTTCACCGCATAGGAATATACGAAGCTCCGCCCGCACCTACCATCCCTACAATCACGCAAGGGCAGAAAAGAAAAAGGAAAGTGATCACAATTGGATCCCCTCGCTCGCTAACTCCCCCACGAGGCCACAACCCACGGCGCCTGCCTCTGGCCACCGGACGAGGGTCGGACACCCATGCAACATGCGCCGCCGCCTGACCCTCCTCCGCCACCGCAGTCGCCGCAGAACCGACCAGTGCGCCGCACCTCTCCTACCGCGACCCGCGATGCCGGCAGCACCTCCCATCCCCTCCTATCATCTTCCCTATCCCTACCCAGCGGACGACCAGAGGAGGTGGAGCTGACGTCTCCCTCCTTCACCTACACTGGCGATGAGCTGAGACGGCGCCCTCTCACCGTGCACGCCCTTGATTTGGACAGCACTGCCGAGCCCCTGGTCCTCATCCCCAGGTCACCGGATCCAGCCAAGATCCGCCCCGTCCTCCCACATCGGCCACCATGGTTGTCCTCCTCTGCACCCAAGTTTTTTCCATAAGCTCCATGTGCATTAGCAGGTTTGAGCCGGCGATTTGGATCGAGCAAGTCACAGGAGCTTGCCGGCAACACCCAGTCTTTGATCTGGTTTGTTGTTCATCTCAGGTGATTTTTTTCTCTGGAAAATAATTTGGAACATTAAAAACTGCATTTTGAAATGGTTCATGCAAACTGAATTTTATCTGTCCTGCATTCATGAAAATTTATGAATAGGACAATCGTGTTTGCTTTCAGACGTTCTGGTGTATCAAATCTCTCTGCACTGCATACATTGGGATTGAAACGATGCCATGATAGCTGGCATTCACGCTTCAGGTATGAGATCAGCTCAATCATCTCCAATTAGTTTTCTTTCTTGTTATCCAGGTCTTAGAACAGCAGACAGTCTTTGCACAAGGGGTGTATGGGAATGTGAATACACGGTTTGGACCCCTATGCAGATTGAAACATTTTCGTGATACATAGTTTACAATTTTCACAACTTGCCAGTTGTATTTGATTGAATAATAGCATGATCTTACAATTCGCAAGTGTGTGATTTGATTTTGCATATTTATTTGACAAGTTGACTGTATTTGGTACCCTATTTTTTGATTTTTCAGTTTCTTTTAGGGGAGCGGCCTATTGTTTAGTATGTATATCCCAGGCAATTTGTACGAGGACGAAAGGATTATCCAAGATCTCCGTAAAGAGAAAATAGCATAGAGAGGAAGATCCGCACATAGATGGATCACCGATGTGGTAATAACATATTCGACTTTTGAATTTGAGAATAATCTCGATGAAGTACATGTCAGAAGTTTAATTCTTATGGAAATAAGAAATTTTGATCTCACAGAAGAAAAAAAATTAGCTCTGGAGTTTATGGTCTAGATTTTTTTTGTTGCATATTTGCATCCATGTCAGATTTCCCACATCTACTTGAGAAGAAACCATGCTTCTATATAGAAGTTGCGCAAGATTTGAAGCGTGGTTTAAATTAGTAGGTTTGGTCTCCTGATTGATATTAGTACTTTTATGATAACCATGTTATCTCAAGGATTGTGCTTCACTATTAATTTTCGATGTCGTTCCTGGCAGATTTCTTAACTCAGCGTCATTGCATTGAAGATGGCTAGGAGGTTGAAGATATGTCGCGTGAAAGGCGCGGGGAGGCAAGGACAGGACATGCAGGACGCTGCAGTGGAGGAGGAACACCGCAGCAAGGTACGTGCAGAGAACAGCCACCATCGCCAAGTCACGACTCCTCTCTTGCGTGTCCACCTCTCCTTGGCTGCCTGGTCATCATCATATCACAAATCAAGGTTTTCTTATTGTGATCTAGAGCAGATAAATTTGATGGCTATAACTTGGCATAATTGCTATGTTTAATTCTATTATGTGTTGGGTTTATTAGCAAGATTTGGTCCGTTTTGATACAATTTCATTTTTGTTGCCATCTACGAGTTACTGTTCCATCACAGTAATTTATTTGGAAGCAATTGTTATTGAGATTGAGACTTTCTGGGTAGGTTGTCACAAGTATTTAACTTATGATTTCAGTTTGAGATACAACCGGCAATCTGAAATCAGTACTGCTGCTCAGACAATCTAGAGGGGTTATAAAATTTCTTTGCAAAGCTTGTATAGAAGCTTAAGAATATGCCTGCTACTTTAGGATATTGTGGTGTTAAATTACCGCTTCATAAATCATAATGAGATGGTGTTTGGTCAACCAAACACGAAGAATATTGGAACAAAAAGACGAAGAATATTGGTCAACCAAAGGTAAATTCACTTCAGCCCAAATTCACTTGATGTTGCAAATTTTTTTCTTAGTTCTTCAAGATTGGTTTTAGATGGAGAGCTGGGTCCAGTTTGGATGCCAATGTTGGTTTTTAGATCAGTCAATGGTTCTCATTGCAGCATATGTTCTCCATATAATTTGATATGCAAGCTTTTGATGCTAACTACTACATCCTTACAATGCGAAGGGAAGCAAGAGCAGATAGCAGTAGCAGTTATAACTAAAGTGATAATGGGAACTTCTCTCTTTTCTGGACAACACTTGATTTTCTCATGGTAATAGTCCTTTACTGAATTTAGTTGATACATAAATGGTTCTTTACTGAACAATACTTGTATGTGTGTATGTACGATGGTGATGAACCTTTAAAATGGTCCACTGTCCAACAAGGGGATTATAATTTCTGATTGGATTCTCCACTGCTATTAAACAATCAAACAAGAACTTTCTTACGTGCACCCAACAATTAGGCCCACAACACCGCACAAACCGATCAGCACCACACAATTAGTCCCACAAATCCCAATCTAACAGACATCATTAATCTAATAGCTCTATGGTGTGCACTTAGCAATTTCCAATGACTGACCGTACTCCGCCTCCACCAGCAGAAAAATATTGTAACTACCAGTCCCGCGTCCCCTACAATTGTGCAATTCTGATCTCAAACGAAAGAAACTCAACGAAAACATCTCTCCCCCGCAGCCCCTACAATCACGCAACCCATCCAGCACGGGAGCCGCCTCGCATTATCTCTTTGGGTTCGAACTGTAGGCGCCGCCGTCCCCCAATCCGTTCCTCCCATCGCCGCTCCGCCCCTCGCCCCGTGCTCCAGGACCTCCTCTGATCTACCTCCTCCGTGGGCGCCTCATTTGTTTGGAAGCGGCAGCGCCTGACCGACGAATCTCGCAATGGCTCGCGGCGGCGGATTCCTCGACTTGGAGCGGCAGTTCGCCTTCTACAACGCGTATCACAACAACCTGGTAAACGTCTTCATCCACGCGCTCTTTGTTTGGCCCATCTTCCTCACCGTCCTCCTGCTCCTCCACCTCACCGCCCTGTTCCCATGCGCTGCTCGGGAGCCCTCCGTGTAGTGCGCCCTCCTCTGCGCCCTCTGCTGGGGAGGCAGTGCTGCCCTTGCCACACGCCCCGGCTTCTCTGTCGGATGAAAGGTTACATCAACCCCGCCGTTCTTGGCTTCTCCTGGTGATTTCTATGTATTCAATATTCATCCATCTCTGATTTGGTGTATTCCTGATAGGCTGTGTGAAGAAATAATTGATTTGCGCTGAATTTCTGTAGTGGGGGAAGGGATATTATTGACAATTTCTGGTCATATTTGTAGAACGACGTCAGGGGTAATTAAATGTGAAAAGGGGATATGAATGGTTGTGGGGTCGGCCGGGGAGACGACGGCGGCGGGGGGCAGCAGCACATGTGTGGCGCACAGCGGCTGCGGCTGCACGGCCACGGCGGACGAGCAACAGCGAGAAGCAGGTGCAGATGGGAATAAGAGTAAGTATCACTTGTCATGTTTAACTCATGGCCAACAAAGAATAAGTATCACTTGACACTCACTACAAGAAGAATACTGCTGTAACGACTCTATGCATATATGTTCCAATTGGTTGCTCAGTTTCTTATCGCTTCCTTTTTCTTGAAGTCAAGTATTGAAACTGGGCTTTGATGAGAAGTTCATCCGTATATAGGAATTCTACCTTGTATACACTGTCGCTGGTTTCAAGTCATGAGCAGTTAGAGATTACCAGGTAAAGATGTATATATGTGTGCTCTTTGTATAGATTTACCTACATTATTCCTAGACAAATGGAAGTCATATACTTCCTCTGGTCTTCAAAAAACATCTTGCTGAAAATTATTTGGTGGTTTCCAAAGTGGACTAAAAATTAAGTTGATGTTGCTTTCTGCAATTATGTTAATCTCAGCCATAAGATTTAGAGAGATCAGCACACAACAGATCTTTGAATAAAAAGTAAATTATGACCTTTGGTGAACTGCAGAAAGCAAGCTTTCGTCGTTTGATATTGTAAATAACCTGGGATAGAGACTTGACGGCCACATAAATATTTTACACTGACCCCAGGAACCAACTTTGCTGAGCTTCAACATTTCGGTAAAACATCACATGGAAAATCGACTACAACCGACCAGAGTGTTAAATCCTGATGTGTTTTATGCTGAACTCAAGAAGTGTGAATAAGCATGAAAGCTTCTGAAGAGATCGGTCCATCATATCTTACGCAACCGCTACTGCAATTGACTCCTTTCCAAGCACTGGTAAGATCTTTCTACAGATCTTAGCGTCATCTTTCTTCTTAAATTTATCAGCACATTTTGTATCAACTGATAACTTTGAATCTTTGCTTCTTTCATCATATCACGCTTACTGTTGGATATGCACATGAATAACTAAAAGCGCCATGACATTACGCATTTCCTTCATTTTAGCCATTAAACTTACTTATGTATCTGGTGTTAATTTAGTATGATTTCTTGTCCTGAGTGTATATTCATCTTAGTTAGGAAGGTCTTTGAGTGGTTTGGTCATCCTAAATTTTGCCTGGATTTTTTTTCCAGTCCTGGTTAGCTTTGCGAAACAATAATTATTATATAGCCCTTGATCTGCTCATGCCCAATTTCCTTGTATAGTTTGCCATTCTAGAATAGTAGCCTTTCTGCACTGCTAAGATGTTGAAGCACGGCGACATGTTTAATATTGTCAGAACTAAGCATAGGGTAGAGAAAGGGTTGCTTGCATGACATCCATGTTATATAGAAAATATTAAATTTCCTCTCTCCATTTCCTTAACATGAATCTAATGCTTTATTGATTTGTTTTTAGCTTCTAGATGTTCTGCAACTATATACACAATAGATACTTTCTGTCCGAACTGTAGTTCCACTCCATGAGAAGCTGAGATAAACTGAGAATGGGGGGAAAATTGTCCGACTCTTCCTGCTCGCAGGCGGTGCCCGCTATGACTCCCTTGGGTGGCTTTACTGCTGCCATCGAGCCTTCAAATTCTGAATATAACAAGCAGCTCGAATCCAAGAAGCAGGAAACTAATTCAGTTCGGTCAAGACTGCTATTTTTTTGAGTATCTTTGTTCCAACTTTGCATTGACACCATGTCCACTTGGACAATGTTTATATGTTTCTTTGACTTTCACCCAAGAAAAAAAACATTTCTAAATCTTCGTAGGATATTTGATTTCATTTGTTTCAGCATTCTCCTATGGTAACTACATGCAAATATCCATCCTGTTTTTTTTATATCCCAAAAATGTTGTTTGCAGTCCACTACTCGAGCTATTTTTTTTTAAGTGCTTGCTTCCAGCTATTGACCAGTACATCAATATTATCATGCCATCATTCTGCAGCAGGATCAGTAACTTCATATATACTCATCTTTGATAGGTAATGGAGAATTGCCTCACGCCGAAGAGGACGAGGAAGACATGGTTGCCAGACTGGAATACCTAAAAAAAAGGAATTGCCCCCAGAAGTGGATCCCAAGAAGCTTGAACGAGCTTGTACTCCTAGCTATTACCTGCTGCCAGATAATGTAAATTCTTACAAACCCATGAGTCTTCTGTAAATTACTACTCGCACAACTAATCGAAAGGATACTCTTGATCGCAGTTAACTCTTCATTCAAGTTATTGGACCAAAATGCGAAGGTCTATTCTCAACGATACTTTGGTTTGTTCTGTATCTGGGATGGAAAGCTCTAAGCACAAAGCTACAAATAGCTATGAGACGAGCATATTATACTGTGAAGAAGACATGTATGTACCCAGTTTCTAATTTGTTTTGCTCTTCAGTCTTCGTTATATTCGTTCAGCTATCAGGGGAGAATTGATGGTTTTCATAATGCCCTTTTTCTTTAAGACGATTCACAATTGTCTTATATTTAAGGTTTGAGAGTGACATGCTATTACACCGGTTTCCTACGACTGCTGACCTTATTGCCAATATCCAAACTCGTGCTGGCAGCCGTTTGAAGATAAACGAGCAACTCGTAGGAATGATACACTGGCCTTAATAATTAGGAGCGTGAGCCTCTTTATTCAGTTAATAAACTATGGTTTGTTTGTTTTTTCTTGTGCAAAGCTCTACACAGGAGGTGCATTGAAAAACTATATGATGTTGATCCTGAGCTTGATGATCTGTTGGAGAGTCAGAATAATTCTTACTCTTTGAAGTTAGCACCTAATGTACGTGGGTTTCAAAAATACGAACTTATGAGAATAGACGAAAGCGCTCATCGTTAAACTTATTTGTATATTTTTATGTAATATGATTGGTGACGCTTCTGTGGTCAAGGATAGAAATTGTCTTCTTAGGATGAGTTGAGTTACCGAATTTCATTCCAGGCTTGAGCTTGACAATGATATTTTCTTTTAATGGGGTTTGTAATGTTCTTTCATTGAATTATATGAGTATAGATGCACAATGTGCGTACAAGATCGCTACTCTATTGCAATCTGCACCCCTGCAAGAATGAAATTAGTTCATGTTCTTAAATATTTTTTAAAGTATTTATATAAAAGGAATGTAGTGCCCCATTTAGATGAGGATATTATTATGCCTCCAACTTGTGCTTAGCATGGGTGAGTCAGGATTCAGAAGGCCTAATCTACTTATTCTTTTTCTAGGTTCTATTTTATAGCACACACCTTTTTACTTTTAAAACGCGGTATTTGTGAGGTGGAGGATTTCTCACACAGCACTATACGTAGGGCCTTCCAGACTATCTCATAGATTTTATCCTGCAAAGTCGTGTGCGCATGTAATTGCCACTACATTAGCTTGGGACGTATGTGCTTTGGTACATTCCTTTTTTTGTTGTGGGCTTTAATATTCTACTCCATTTCCGATGGATAAAAACGTTTAAGGCTACTATAGTATATGTGAAATATACAATTATTTATTCCTTGTTTTCTTACCGTCTAATGTGTTAGGCATTTTTTTCATTCAGATTTACCTCTCCTCCTTGTGTAGCAGGTACAAGGTCGCACCATATTGAAGGCTACTTCCAGTTCTTCTATTTTCATTTTCATTTTATTTTTGTTAAATTTTTTCTACCTTATAAGGACTTGACGTGATTTGTGGGTTGTAGGGGATGAGGAGCTTCACAATTATGTATTTTTTTCTATATATTGAATGTATCAAAAGATTGGTGTGGTTACCTTTTATTGTTTGGTTGCACAAAGTCATGATAGCACAAATTGTATCTACAGATTGTGATACATGGTGATGCATCTTTGCGAGGCTAACTGTGTGCCCCATTTATGGATGCTTTGACGGTTTCTGATTTAGTGTTTTACACCGAGGGTGCATATAATCAATGAAGATATGATTAGACTTAAGATATAAGGAGAAATAATGATTATATATGAAAGTTTAATACACATGGTTTAACTGTGTGCCTCATTTATGGATGCTTTGACGGTTTCTGATTTAGTGTTTTACACCGAGGGTGCATATAATCAATGAAGATATGATTAGACTTAAGATATAAGGAGAAATAATGATTACTAGCGCCGAAGAAGCATGGCGCACGCCGCGCCCGTGACCGTTTCCGTCTGTATTTTACCGAAATAAGCAAGAAAACAACATGTATTACGCGATAAAATAAAATGAAGAGGAGAACACGAATTCTATCATTACCTCATGATCTATGTAGGCATGTAAGCAACATTAAATGATTTAACAAATTAAGCAAACCGGCTGGCCTATTAATATTTTTTCATATATTGTTCCGGTTTATTCGGGTGTACTGTTCTAGATTACAATTTGGTTACTGTTTCGTTTTATGTTTCGGGTGGGTTCAAGTTTTGGATTTATTCAGGTGTTGTTCCATTTTCACTGGTTTTACTGTTCCGTGTTATTAGGGTTTGTTGTTTCTGTTTATTTGGGGTATTGTTTCGGTTAGCAAATGTTGTTCCGGTTTATTCGAGTGTATTGTTTTGGGTTACTGTTTTGGTTTACGGTTCAGGTGGGTTAATGTTTTCGGTTTATTCAGGTGTTGTTCTGTTTCACTGGTTTTTCTGTTCCGGTTTATTTTGGTTATTGTTTCGGTTAGCAATTCTGGGTTTATTCGGATACTGTTCCGGTTTTTGTTCGGGTAATTGTTAGTGAACTATTCGCTGATGTCGTGGTGTAAAAATGGGCAGTAATCGATCAAGAACTTATTATTTTCCCAATGAATTACTGTTCATGCAAATATACTGTTCCGGGCTACTGTTTTGTGCCTCGGCAGCACCATCGCCGGAAAGGGTCAGGAGACGATTGAGACGGTTCTGCGTCGGTACGCCGGTGGAGAGAAATGATGTGTAGAAAAATCTTAAATCTTAACCCTCTATATAAGGACGCGATGGTGGAGTAGGAGGAGAGAAATGATGTGTAAAAAAATCCCACTTCTTTTTTAACAATGTGTGTATTTTTTTTTCTAGCGGAAGCTAAAAAAAATAAGGGAAAATCAGATTATTCGGGATGCACTGCTCAAACAGGTAATGTTCACACGGTTCACTGTTCACATGGCTTAGTGTTCACGTGCGGTACTATTCATAACCATTTACTGTTCCCCGCGTGCTGCTGTTCGCTACTACTATTCACAGCTGGCCACGTAATTGAACAGTAGAAGGTAGAAAAAAAGTCGGAAAAACCAGGAAAATGGAAAGCTTCCCGCTTTAGTATAGTAACTTATATATGAAAGTTTAATACACATGGTTTGTTGCTTCCTAAAGGATGCAGTTACGTGCACACTTACTAGTTAGTGAAATTGGATGACCCAGCCCGCTTCGGGCTTGGCCCCGAATCAAAAATCATCGTCAAAGCCTCTGAACCCGGAGCCGTCCTCCTCCGTCGAAGTCAGCCATGGCGCCGCCGCAGCACGACCCCCGCCGCCCCTACAAGCGCCCGGCCATCTCTGACCAGCAGCGCCGCCGCGACTCCGCCCTCCAGACCCAGTCCGCCCGCCGCGCCGACGCCCAGGCGCGCGCGCGCAGCCTCGCCAACTCCCTGCTGTCTCCCCAACCCTCCTCCCACACCGCCTCCGACCAACCCCCACCCTCCCCCGAGGCCCACGACGGCCGCGGCCATGATCCCACCGTCGCCGACGTCGCCTCGGCCGCAGCCAAGCTCCGCGGCCCCGACCAGCGCCGCTGGTTCGCCCGCCAGATGATGCTCCCCGAGTGGATGGTCGACGCCCCTCCCCACCTCGCCCGCGACTGGTAATTCTTCATCTCCCCCTCATCTCGATTCTATTCGATTCGGCTCTAGCATCTTCCAAAGACGACTCTTTGATTATGGATAGCAATACGCATACCCTAGCTAGTTCATCCAAAGACGACTCTTTGATTACTGTAGCATTTTTTGCGCTCTTCTAGCTAGATTACAATTGACTACACCTTACTTTAGCCTACTGTTGCGAAATAGCACTAGCATTACACGGACAGGTCAAGTTATTACAGATGAAGAAGGATTGACATTGTTTCTACATATTTTCTGTATGCAGGCATGTTTCTGCCAGACCTGCTGGCAAACGATGCATGGTCGTGTCGTCGAACGGCATCACTATTAGCAGGCTCCGTAACGGAACCATTCTTCACCGGTTCCCCTCCGCCCTGCCCAACGGGTCAAAGAGAGGACTCTCTGGCCCTGCAAGCTCCTACTCTATTCTCGACTGCATATTCCATGAGGTAACCAAGCAAACAATTTTTATTTGATGCCACTGGCTGCTGGATTCATTTACTTGCTTGCTTTCGGGCCTGTTTCTAATCTTTGTGGTGCATCTTGTATTGTTGTGCTGCAGCCTGATGAGACGTACTACATCGTTGATATGATTTGTTGGCAAGGCTATTCACTGTATGATTGCACTGCTGAGTTCAGATTTTTCTGGGTGAACTCCAAGCTTACGGAGACTTCTGCTGGTGATCCTCCATCGACATACCATCGTTATAGATTCAGTGCTGTCCCTATGTATGAGTCCATGCTTGATGGCCTTCAAGCAGCATATTCAGGAAGCACACCTTATGTTAAAGATGGCTTGCTGTTCTATAACAAGTAACTTCTGTTTTCATACCTTTATTAACATGTTCACTCCGTTTTACAATTTACACCATTGAATTGACCGATCTAGGTGATTTTGTTCTCTTATCAGGCATGCACATTATCAAGCTGGAATCACACCCCTTACATTAGTATGGAAAGACAATACCTGCAGCCAATACCTTCTTGATACGGATAGCGAGGGACAAGTTCCAACTGAGCAACATGTAAGTTTTTTTTTTCTCTATTATTCTGTTCATGTTGTAGCGACTATAGATTACTCTTTTCTTAAAAATATGATTTTTTTTTTTTTGGTATTTTTTGTGCCTGCTACCGCTTCACTTCATCCCTTGATAGTTTTACTGACCTTGCTTTGCCCTGTGCTATCAGGTTGTGTTGGAGCTGCAAGAGGATGGAAAGCTAGTTACTTCTGATGATCCTCCAATTGCATTTGGTAGCTTGGACAACGAATTTATCCAGAAGGTACGATTTATCGATTTTAAAATGCAGCTTATTTCCACAAAATATAAGTAAATTAGCATGCAGGATCTGAGTCGTGATGTTTCCTTCCCTGTTAGGTGCAAATAAACCTCAATTCTTCAAATGTGTCGCCACATGCCTACCATTTAGAGGCTTAGAGCATCATCTTATAGCTGATTTTATGACTATAATATCTAGTTCATGTCCATGCTCATTCCTTAATTCTGTGGTGATGCACTTAGGTTTGACAAATTGAATTTTTGGATGTCACATGCTCTCTCTCATTTACATGCCTTCCTGTACAGTGATCGCCTGTCTGTATCCCACTTCTGAATATGTTTTAAGCATAAACATACTCATGTGATCGTGCTTTTTGTGCAGTCAAATCTGCGGCCTGGGAACCTTCTTCGCTTTAGTGTAAGAGATGAAAGTGTGAAACTTGTGGATGGAAAGATGGAGATTGGTGAGCTGCAACTTGCCGGAAAGTTGAACCGTTCTCGTACTTTTGCTGACAGCCACTCCAAAGTAAGTGACGACATGACCATGCACTGATTCAACCAATGTTCTTGTATCCACCACATATAGCTAACTTGTCAATTTTGTGTGTTCAGGTTTTGTTCCAGTATGCTGCCAGGCATGCTCCTCTGAGAATTGAGGATCTGGTAGCCTCTGTTCAATCAAACAGTATGGAGATTGAATCCACAGATGTCGAAATGCAAGGTTGAGGTGAGGGAGCGCCGATTTCAGTCTTTCTTGTGCTGCTGATTGGCTGCCCTTATTCTACAGTTTCTGTGTGTTTATTTTTCACCTTTTCGAACATGTGTAATGGCAGTCATGCAAGGCTGAGCGAATACATGTGCCAGTTTTGGCGTTTCACTGGATACCATGTTAGGTTGAAGTAGATGCAAAACGAGACCAAGGTTCGTCTCACTTCTCTCATTAATGTGTGGTGTTGAGCTAGACACTTGTAAAATCACTCAATACCTTATGTTTCGTGGACGAATTACAGTACCAGGGTTTCGATAGAATACCCACATGTGACTGCTTTTAGGAAACCTGCTGATAACGAGTCGTGGTTTTACACAAGGGTTTGAAACAATTGTACTGACTCTTGTGGTTGTAACTTAATGAGGTGTTAGCTGCTCTAGCATATACACGATAAAAAGAGAGAGCTTTGAAATCAGATGGTTCCCTTTGTAGATAACACATTCTTGTGCGCATATGACAGGGGTAAGCTCGCCGTGGCATTCAGGTGGAGATCTGAGCAAACGACGTGATGGTCTGAAAGCCGTGATCGTCAGGGAGCGGTGCGTTTCCAGGCCTGATCGATATCAGCACCTCAAGACCTGCAAAATCAGTAGATGAATCAAGCCACCTCTGACCTGTGAGTATGCGGAAGACAAGCACTATGGATCTACGACGCAGCTTATTTTATTAAGCGCTGCTTGTTTATCCCGAGTCTGAAACATATATTACTGGCTGCTTTTGAGAGGGTGGGTGTGAAAGTTACCCGGACGCCCCGCAAAAAATAGTTATTTAGGTGAAATGCTGTGTTTTATTTGGTTATATAAGACGACGATTGCTTGTTTGAGAACAACAGTTCACTAGATTATGAGTGAGATAGTTCATGCTGTTGTGAGGACAGAATTGATGAGTGAGACTAAAAGATGGAAGGAGGGAAGGGGATGGTGTGATCGGTGTGATTTTGCTGCTGACCTGCATCTCTTGCGGCGGTGGCTTCTTGGTAGACATCAGTGAGGAAGAGTATCTGGGACGGGCTGTCGACGCCGAGAGTCTGCCAGATCTCGTAGTAACTGCGAGACTCTTTCTTGCCTCTGAAACCTCAACATCCATGGAATCAAGTTCAGTTCAATGGAGATGAAATTGAATGTACAATGATGGTACATTGCTAACTTGTGCGTACCCGACGTTGGTGTCGAAGAAGGCGGAGAGGTACCGCCGGAGGTCGCCGTGGGCGGCGGTGTTGCTGAAGATGAGCCGCTGCGCCTCCCTGCTGCCGCTGGAGTAGATGTAGCTCTTGATGCCTCTGCGATCCCACTCTACAAGAGCTTCAACGGCGTCGTCGTAGACTTCCCCTTTGATCTCGCCGCTCTCGAAGCCGTGCCGCCACACGCGGCCCTGCAGCTGCTTGAGCGCCGTGAGCTTCCGGTCCGCGTCGATCATGGCATGCACGTTGGCCACCAGGGCGTCGATGGTCTTGTCCTGGTCGGTGTCATCGGGCGGTGGGAGTTGAACGGCGCCGGGCACCCCCTCGGCCAGGTCCTTGTCGATTTGTGCGCGGAGGAGGGTGACATCTTCCCGGGTCTGCTGGGTGTGGTATGTGGCGGCGAGGTGGGCGCGGGCGTTGGCCCTGGCGTAGGGGAAGAGCACGTCGGCGACGAAGGAGATGGGGGTGGTGGTGCCCTCGATGTCCATCACCACACAACGCTGCGCGCAGAGGCAGGCGAACATACATACACTCATCATTAATTCAGCTATACGTGGTAAAATGCACTCAGTTAATTTGGTGATAGCTTAGGTAGGCCATCCCTGAAGGAACAGAGAGTGGTAGGGAGGGGGTACGCACTATATCTTTTGCTGTTAGGCAGTAGTTGCTGTCAGCTGCTGCTGCTGCTGCTGAAACGACGACGGTTCTGCCGCCGGTGGGTGCTCGTCGGAAGCAATGACGAGAAGGAGGAGTGGTCGACGAGAAGCGTACGAGGAGGGGACTCGATCCAGACCGCAATCCCACCGTGCTCACACCCTGAATTAAGCTCAGAATTGCCAAGATTGATTGGTTCAATTCAACAAGCTAGGTAGGAGGAGAGAATACTGGAATATACATACATCTTACCTACCCTGCAGCCGGAGCTGGAGGTGTGGGTGTGGTGATGTGGAACGAGAGAAGCATCTCTGAAGGAGCAGCCGGAGCCGGAGAAGAAGCCGGTGGAGGTGGTGGATGCAGTGGAGGAGGAGGAGGCAACAAGAGGAAGAAACATCTCGCCGCCGCTGCTGGTTCTGGTTGGCACTGCTTCGTTATCCCCAACTCTTTGCTTGGGTCTGGATGGATGGATGGATGTGGGGAACCTAATAGTTCGTTTTCTTGGTCACTGTCTTTTGTTTTCTTTTCCAGTCCTTATCTTTTCTTCTAGACAGTACTGCTTGTCCTGAGATGTTTTCGCTGATCCTACCACGATTATATCAAGCCAAAACCAACCAAACTAACAACAACAACAACAAAGCCTTTCAGTCCCAAACAAGTTTGGGTAGGCTAGAGTTCAAACCCACAAGATATCGAAACCAAGTCAAGATAAAAATAATAATACTCACGGATTCACTCTTGACATTCTACCAGGATTCAACAGTGCAAAAAAGATAAAAGAAATCAGCGCACAGCTTGTGTATTACTCCCTCGGTCCCGAATTACTTGTTGTAGATACAACAAGTAATTCGGGACAGAGGGAGTAAAAGAATGGATAGACTGCAACGTATGAATGATCATTCAAAGGTTTAAAACATTTACACCCAGTCTACTTTCAGTTGCATGTATTGATGTATATATACACGCTACTCAACTCTACTGCTTCCTTAGTTTGTACCACCACCACTCCAAAGCTGGCTTCTATTTCAATCCATTTCATATACAGATTGACCGGCTACTGAAACATTTTTTGCAATAGGGTCCTGTATTCCTGGCTCCGCGACCACTCGTCCATCTCGCGGGCTCGCATCACGGGCAAAGGATGCGACAGCTCCCTCGTCTGAGCATTCCTGCAACACAAGCACAAAACAAAACAAAAACAATTGTGTTCATCTTCACAACAATCTCACCATGTCAGTTAATACTATGCAGCTTCACAAGATCACGGGTTCATGCGAAAGGAAACTAACCGGATGTACCACCCGACCGGGTTCGACGAGGCCTTGTCGTACGACCGGGCTTGCTCCAGGAAGGCATCCACATTCAGCTGGTCCGACAGCGAAGGGCATCCTCCCGCGAGCTTCATCAGGACTGAGATGACAACCTCTTGACAGTAAAGTAAACATGTCGCGTATCAGATTCAGACTGGATGGTGCTAAAACAGTTTACATTCATCAGATATTATTATCAACTTATAGAAGAAGAAAAGAACTAGTTTGCTAAAAAATGGTACCTTGGGGTCCTGTACTACGAGAAGAGCCGCCCTGTCGCAGGTCAGCTCCGCGGCTCGCAGCCACCTGAACAGCTGTTCTTCAAGGAACCCGGCAACCATACCCAAACCTGAAGGGAGTGAACACATGCAGTTACCGTCAGATGAATTGCATAGCAGCCTGACAATTACATGACATTGTGTGGAAGAAGAAAGATAGAGGGCCTACCAGGGACAGTATATGCTCCCATTGTTAGTATGTTGGCAAAGGTAAGCCACACGCCATGATCGCACTTGAGGTGACCCAGCTCATGTGCCAAAACAGCCTAACCAAAACACACAACTCCACATGAGTAATTTGCATACATTCAGCATGGAGTGGTTACTAGTTATGTGTTAGTAGTTCACCAGCCTATTTGGATGGTTCTTCTAACCTGCAATTCCTTTCTAGTGAGCAGCTCCACGAGGCTCGTGTGGACGACGACGAACGGCCTTTTCCCATTTATCGCTAGGGTGTAAGCATTAGGGACAGGATTCTGCCGTATGTAGAAGTCAGGAGCTTCCGTGTTCAAGATCTTTGCGGCTTCGGTCATGAGCTGGTGAAGTTCAGGCAACTGAAAGACAAGAGAACAGGTTATGGGTTCAGTCTGGGTGCATTAAATTAAAACGTGGTGATATAGATATGATCGGTTCTGACAGAGGGACCTGGTTTTCAGAGACGAGAACAGACGACCCAATGTTTTGAAGGACCATAACTTGCTCAGAAACCGGCCCTATATCAGCAAAACAAAGTAACAAACATACTGTCTTAGCTTCTGGGAGTAGATAGATATGTTGGGTTATGATAGGTGGAACTAGTAGCCTGAGGGCTCTTGAAAATAGAAGAATTGGAGTACCTAGCAAAGCCTTGCCTATATCATTGAGCCCTGGAATTGCTTTGAGCAGCAAAGTGTTCTGCAAAAACAAGAAAAATGATAAGGGGCATACATACCTAGCTATATGAGAAGAACACCAAATCAAACAACACACGCAGAAAAGAAAATAAAATAAATACTGTATGAACTACTCCCTCGGTCCCATAATATAAGAACGTTTTTCAAGCTAACATAGCTTGAGAAACGTTCTTATATTATGGGACGGAGGGAATAGCTAGGAACTGACCTGCTTGTCGAGCGGGTGGCGGATGTCGTCGGCGTCGAGGCCCTTGGCGACAGCGGCCGCAGGGGACACTCGTGCGTAGATGGCGCCGGAGCGCGTTCTAGCGATCTGAGGTTGGCGGTGGCGCTGGTGGTAGGTGGCCGTGGAGGAGGAGGGAGGCGTTGGGGTCCAGCAGCGGCGGCGGTGGATGGTCTGGCGAGGGATCGTGGGGGAGAGGCAAGCCGCCATGACCACGGAACGGAGGTAGCAGTAACAAGCAGTAAAATGATGGAGCTGGAGCTGGAAGTGGTAAGAAAAGAAAAGAGGCGGTCATTTGTACGGCTGTCTTGTTCATCTTCTTCCTCCTCCACGTCGCTGTCGGCTCTTCAACAGACGTGTTCCATCTCCACACCGCTTTCTTGTCATGAAATTTCTGGCCCAGATGTTCTCTCAACTTCTGAATTTATGGCCACGCTTGCTTCTGCCATGTATGGACTAGCTACCACAAATATAAAGGGATTGGGTTGGCGACAAGACAAGCTACTCCTTCCTATGTCTGTCTGTCTAACCAAAGGAGCCTATGGACGGACTATCAAGACCATTGATACTTTCTTCGTCCAGAATTACTTACTTGTCACAGCGTACAAAGAGCTCATTCTACCAAAATAGAGTACGTATGAGGAAGTTACCCCGAAAATGCCTGGAGTTTTTGGGGCAGGGAGGTCGCTATTCAAATACCATATTTTTACATCGCAAAAACATTGATTCCTTTTCTTCTGCATACAGAAATACAATCATCTCAACTACAAATGAGTCTTTGATTGGCCGAAAAGTCTCCTCTATGTGTGTACTTTATTTAAACCCTCAGTCCCATCCCATAATATAAGAGCGTTTTGACACTAGTGGGAGCGGATGGAGTACCAAATACATGTAAATTTTCATAACAATATAATTTCATATGTGGCATACACAAAAAAGAAAAATACGTACATAAAAATGGACCCCTTCTTTTGTTGGGCCGGGGTTTGGTTTCCTTTGTGTAGCTTACAACTCACAGTATTTTTGAAAAAAAAATTATAGATCTGTGGTGAACATGTATAAGTTTTCACAGATAACTTTGAAATGCCGTTTTCAAAATTTCTAAAGGGCTCCAAGGAGCCAGGGAGCTGAAAATTCACACGTGAAGTTACGCCCGTTTTAGTGAATACCGCGCAAGATCGATTCGAACCCGAATTCAGAGATTACTTTGAGTCTAATCGGGTCCAATTTTCTTTTACTTCCTTTTCTTTTCTGAATAAAAAATAGACAAGACAAAACAAGACTCATTGGGCCGAGCGAAGATGCAAGCGACCTTCTATGTGCATGAACTAGCTACCACAAATATAAAGGGACTAGTTTGTCATATAGGTTGTTCTTCCTAGTTGCATATCCAGATAACTTATTTATCCACACCCTCCCGCCGTTGCTCATCCTCGATGGACCTGCGAGCGGTGAACTTGAGTTGCCGCTGCTCGTCGATCTCGCCCCTGGGGCCAAAGGGTAAATGATCTCATTCATTAAATTTCAGATGACCAATGTTGCAGCTTAACGACAAGTCAAAATCTAAATTAACTGAAGCATCTAGTTCATAAAATCCAATATGAGGTGCTCTGTAACTACAAAAAACGGCAAGAGATATATTCAGAAATAAAATAAGAATAACAAATTTCCTAATGGATACAATGGCCTTATAAACCTGAACAGTCTGCCGTTGTGAAACCATTCTCATTGCAAAACTGCCAAAAACTAATAAGAAAACCCAACATTGTTTTTAAAGGGACCTGTTTATCCACTAACTATATGACTTGCAATCATGAGTGAAATACTTCGCATGAATAAAGTTCAATCAAGTTTGTAGCTCACTGTGCCTCGTGCGATGATACCATTCGCCAAGTTCCAAAGCACAAAAGTTGCCAAAGCAACACAAACATCAAGCTTCATACAAAAATTCCGAGACATGTGGAATATCAGTGTGGATATGGTGAAACATGCAACTAACTGACTGAAAGACAGATCTATGCCATCGTTGCATGAACCTCTAGAACGTTCAATTTTACCACAGTACAAAAAAACTCAGCAAGAAAGCATGATTTCAGTACAGTATGATACAAAAATAAAAAATAAAAAATAGTATCTCGATGCAAGTTCTGGTAGAAACTTGGACAAACCTTGTGCGAACACATCAGCAGTGCAATCAACTAAATTCATGAATCGGCAACGTCCTGCAAAACTGCACTACCAACTAGTCTACTTGTTGCTTGGGTGTTGTATATGGCTTATGATGAATGGCATGGAAAGGAAACAGAAAAAAAACTGACCAGCTGAATGCATAAATAAGAGATCGGAAAACTGCAGCTGTGCCACCTAGTTGTGGCACCACGTCAAATTCGTCAAATAAGCAACATCTGCAAATTTTTAGACAGGAAATCAAGATTAGAACGGATAAAATAAATTTGTATAATCAGAACTAAAAACTCACAAAATACAAATGTGTTAAAATGAATGCAAAAGCTGAAGCACCTGAGCATATATGAGTTCTAGTTGCTCCCTGAATCTTCACTGGCACCGCTCCCACATCAAGACTGACCTCGTGGTAACTTCACAAGCCATCTTGGTACCAACTACTAGATATGAAATTTTGCGAGCCCTCAGAAGCTTAAAACCATAGTGAACATTACTTCTCTGAAAGAAATAAACTAGATACGAACCTGAACAAAGTGGTTTCATCACAGGTAACTAGGCTCCCTTGAGCCGGAATGCAGGGTGAAACCAATAGTTCTTAAAGCTGCGCTGATGCAGTGGTGCTACAATTGCAGAAAATAAAGTGGTCAGAATCAAAATCGCAAATAAATATGACCAAGCATATCAAATTATTTACCTCGGTAACCAAGCATCTACCCAAGTCCTGGATGGGCCAGAAGATGACATCAGGGCCTCATTCTTAAGCAGAGCATTTTAGTTCAAAAGGGTTTTGAGTCATCAAGTAAACATTTCAGCTGAAATAAGCATATCATACTCCTCAATGTCATCATCTTTCTTCATCATTCCAGTAAGATCATCAAGCTTTTCATAGATGCTAAGAGAGTCAGGGTGTTTCTTGTCTTGTACAAGAAATAAGCTTGTCTTGTTCCCTACTGTGACCCAACTACATCCCGGAAATTTTGTTACTCCATTTTCTCGCATTGCTTCTCTGGCTATCTTAGCTTCACCCCAGTTACCAGCTGCAGCATGTAAGTTTGAAACCAACACATATGTAGACGAGTTTTCTGGTTCCAACTCAGCAAGTTTTTTTGCTGCAACTTTCCCCCTTTCTTCATCCTTGTGCATTCTGCATGCTGCAAGGTATGTCGCCCAGATCACACCATCAGGTCTGAAGGGCAACTGGTTAATAACTTCTTCAGCCTCTTCAAGATGACCACCTCGTCCAAGGAGATCAATAAAACACGCATAATGATCTACTCTAGGCTTTAATCCATAGACTTTGTTCATAGAATCAAAGTAATGCCGACCCACAGAAATTAAGCCAGCGTGAGCACACGCTATTAGGACACCAAGGAATGTAACTTCATCAGGCTTTAGTTGTGACTCCTGCATTTTCTGAAAAAGCAGAAGTGCCTCGTCATCATAACCATTCTTTGCAAATCCAACAATCATGGAGTTCCATAACGTGATGCCTTGCTTGTTTTCCAATTGTTTGAAGGCTTCAAAGGATGAGGTGATATCCCCACACTTGGAGTACGTGTCTATGAGGGCACTAGTTGAAGTTTCATAAGAATTAAATCCAGATTTAATGATGAGCCCATGTATCTCTTTCCCATCGTTAAGAGCTGTCATCTCTGAACAAGCTTTGAGAATACTAGCGAATGTCGCCTCATCTGAGTGAACATCATAACTGCGCATTCTCCAAAATGATAGCAATGATTGAGAACTGTAACCATTTTGAGCATACCCTGAAATGATAGCTGTCCACTCAAGCAGGTTTTTGTGATCTGGCATCTCTGTCAAAAGTTTGTCGGCATCCTCAGGCATTTTGGACTTCAAATATATCCGGATCAGTGAAACACCAAGGGAAGAATCATCATTCAGAAGACCAGACTTCATTGTGTAACAATGAGCTTGTTTGCCAACAATTGAACTGAGAAGTCCAGTGCAACCAGAAAGGATGCTTGAAAATGTAAAGCTGGAGGGCTTTAAACCATCTCTAAGAACCTGCCGAAACAACTGTATAGCTTCATCATCTCTATTGTTCTGAACAAGACCTGCAATCAGAGCATTTATTGGGACTATACTACTTGCATCTACCTGTGCCAAAACCTTCCTACAAGATTCCACATCTCCATGCTTAGAATATAGATCAATCAGAGAGCTACCCACAGCATGATTTGAGCAGATACTATACTTCATTGCTAGGCAGTGGATTTGCTTTCCAGTCTCGGTAGCTCGAATATTGGAACATGCATTAACTACAGTAGCAAAAGACACCTCATCTGGTGTTATACCATCCGCATTCATCAATCCAAGCATACCAATTGCTTCTTCCTCTTCTCCGTTATGTGCAAGTCCAACTATAAGGGCATTCCAGGATACACTATCCTTGTAAGGAATCAGATTGAACAATGTTTTCGCATCATCTATTGCTCCAAATTTGGAGTACATATTTAATGTTGCATTAGCAACAAGCAAGCTTGCAGCCATGCAATTCTTGATTGTCACACACTGCACTTGTCTTCCCAGGCAATGTGAATCCAAGTAGGCACATGCACCAAGAACACTGACGAACGTGAACTCATCAGCCTCAAGGCCAAGCCTCGTCATATACCAGAACATTTGGATTGCCTCTTCTTGTAGCTCATTTCGAACAAGCCCGTTGAGCATCGCATTCCACATGACAATGTTCCTCTCACGGGAGAAATCAAACACATACCTCGCCTCACTAATGCAACCACATTTCGCATAAAGGTTGATCAGAGAACTACCCACGAAAACATTTGCATCCAAGCCATGCCTTACCGAGGACGCGTGGAACTGTCGACCTTCAACAAACACCTTCATATTGGCTGCTGCGCTTAGCACGCTGGCGAAAGTCGATCTACTGGGCCATAATCCCTGCCTCTTCATATCCTTATACAATCCAAAGACCTCATGCTCGATCCCTCTCTGTTGCCCATAACTGGAGATGACAGCGTTCCAAGCAACCGTGCTCGGTGCCGGCATCCTCTTCAGCAAGGCCCTCGCGTCATCCAGCCTACCCAAGCTCGTAAGAATGGAAATGACGGTAACACAGGTCACTTGGTCCGGAGAAGATCCCATCTTCAACATTCTCGAGAACAAAGACAATGCTTCCCAGTAGCTTCCAGCTCGGTGGTACCCAGAGATCATGCTCGTCCAGCACACGGTGTCCGGGCATGTGATTCCACTGAACACCCTGCGGGCATCCCCCATGCAGCCGCACCTGGCGTACATGTTCACCAGCGCCGTCGCACAGAAGGCGCCCGAGAAGAAGCCGCTCTTCACCGCGTCACAGTGCACCTGTGTGCCGCAGGCGAGGACGTCCAGCCTCGCGCACGCTGACAGGACCGCCGCGAGGTCAAACTGGTCCGGCCGGCCACCGGCCGAGCGCTTCATGTGCTTGAACGAATCAAGAACCGCCGCCGCCGGATTCACCCGGACCATCGTCATCGAACCTCCCGAATGAGCCCAATCGATTGAGGCTGTGTTTGGTTCGGCTGTGGCTTGACAGAAATCAGCTTTGGGAAATTACCTGTGGGAGAGAAGCCGTGAGTTGTGTGTTGTGAGAAAGTTGTAAAGCCATTTGGCAAAAAACTGTCTAAACTGTGGCTGTGAGTGTAAACGTCTGAATGCGCCTAAAGACAGGAGGGGATGTTTACATGCTGTTTAACAATAAGGATCTCATTAAATGTTGGTTTAGCTATACATGACGATCTTGTAGCTAATTAACACCTAACCAAGTTTATTTTTTCATAGAATTTTCGAGTTGAGCAGCCGTATGAACATTAACTTTTTCACACTTTGGATAGAAATAGGCGTGTGCATCGCATGGAGATACGTCCTCAGAAAAGTGTGAGCACACAGAATGATTCCAACTTTCCATCAGAAGTACAAAGCATCAGACATGGAACACTTGAAACAGTTAAACAAGTATAGCTTGCTCACTAAAGTAGCATCGTTTGAATCTGTGATTATCATGAACTTGCCAATTAAGAACTATCATCAGCATTCAGCAGTACAGTATAAGTTGAAGCACATGCAAGAAATGTATCTTCGCATCAATCTTTCCCCAGTCATACATGTATATCTTGGGTTAGGTTCCAGAACAACAAAATAGATTATGTGGATAATTTAACACACATAATTAGTTAGTTAAGAATCCGGCAACCTCGATAACTAAGGATCAAATGGCACAACTTACAGAGGTTCACTTGTTTCCGTTCGGGTTGCAGGACAAGGAAAGGTCAACCGCCGATGGCAACAGGATGTGGACGGCGAGGTCCGGCATCAGGACGTACGGGAGGGAGCGGAGCTCTGGCGGCGGAGCTGCAGCCTGCAGACGACGTCGGGGGCGGATGGTGCACGGGGGCGGGCGGGAGTGGGCGGCGGCGGGTAAAGGAGAGACAGGGCCTGCGCGGAGGCGAATGGTGGACGGGGGCACGAGCGCGACGAGGGAGCGCTGCCGGCGGCCACGAAGAGGGCGGGGCGGGGAGGTATGGGAGGGACTGCGCGAGGAGTGAGACGTGCTGGGCCGAGCCCAAGCTCATGCCCCCGCATTGGGCTGTTCGTTCGTTTGGGCTGCTACTAGGCCTGGACTGGGTCGGGGCGGCCGGGCGGGGAATTCCCGTCGATCCACGAAGGCACAAAAATTGTTTCCGACCCCTAAAAAAAAACTGTTTCCAACACATGGAACGACGCGTGGCGACGGGGAGGCGACGCGCGACGGCTGGAGGCGCAGTGGATGAGGGGGCAGAGGGAGCAGATTCGAAAAATGTTCATGATTTCAAAAAATATTCACGAATTTGAAAGATATTCGCAAAATTAAAATGAAACAAAGAAAAAAAGAAAAGAAAAATGAGAAATGAAAAGGAAAGGAAAATCGAACATGAAAAAAAGAAAATCAAAAAGAAAATAAAAAATGAAAAAGAAAGGAAAGAACGAAAATGGGAAAAGCAGAAAAACCCAAAAGAAAAAACACAAAAAATAATTAAAAAAGGTGAACCTTCCCCAAATCGGTACGGATTTAGGTGGGCTGGCCCAAGCTTACATAAGGGGATTGGAGGTACGTGCTAGGTCGCTATTTGGCGACCTACACGTCAAATAGGACCTGCGGGGTCAGGGTGGCGGCTAGGTCAAGGGAAAGGGTCGCGCGAGGAGAGAACGGTTCCAGGAGGGTGGTCGTTCGAGGGCTTGGTGGGTCGTGGGGGGGGGGGGGAGGGGGTTGCTGGGGTCAAACGCAGCCTTATTGCCGAGCGGTAGCCTATCCGTTTTTTTTAAAGAAATGCCAAGCTTTATTACTCAAAGTTCATAAATATTTGGGATACAAATGGGATTGTGGGGACTGTCCCAACCAGACATGACGACCATGATATAAAGAATGAGAAAACTTGGCAAGTAAATGGGCTTCACTATTTGATGCCCGGCCCTCACAACGAAAAATACAATGGAACTTTGTAGCTCTTAACTTAATCTCAACTATGATCTGACCATGCATTCCACTACATCCCTTATGTATATCATTTGCTACTTGCTTTAAATCAGTGGCAACCACTATGTCGTGAAGAAGGAGATCTTTGGCCAAGGATAGGGCTTCCCTGCAAGCAATGGCCTGAAGAGTTGCAACATCTTGTACACCGCGGATCACCAGTGCCGATGACCCCATATAATTTTCAGATGAGTCCCTGCATACAGCAGCTGCAACACCCCCCATACCTGATCTTGCAAGACCCGTGTCAACATGGATTTTTGCAAAACCTGGTGGCGGAGCGACCATGCGAGCAGTCTCCCCTCTTCGGCCAGGAGCAAGCACATGAGCAGAAATGGATTTCTTGGGTATTTCTCATAGTTCAGATATGAAGTTTTAAACGAATAATTCATTGTTAGAGGACTCTGAAACACCCCTTCATGTATTGCTTTCCGTCTCGCCCACCATGTAGCCCATAGGGTCACTGCAAGCCTTACAAAAGCTTCATGAGACATTGACTCCATCATCGTGAACATCCACTGTTTCACACTCAGTTCAATGGTTGAGATCATATGTTCTGCTAGCTCATCGTCGTCCAGTGCCCATATACAATGTGACACTGAGCACTCTACTAATGAGTGTCTCCAAGAATCGTCCATTCCACATAGTCCGCAAGCGCTCGTCATGGACATATCATGTGGCACTGGACGTCGTTCGTGGGCAGAGAATGCTTGGCCAGTCACCATTAAAACATTTTTATTTTTCCCTGGGACTTGTATTTTCCATAATGATTTCCATGATGATTCATCCTGCCATAAGTTAGATGATCCTGCATTCTCATCTATCCAAGCTTCTATCCGAAATTTGGTTGCTACCATCATTTTATATGTTGATCGAACTGAGAATACACTGCTTTTTTGGAAATTCCACGCCCAGTAGTCACGAATATTTCTTGTGCACAATTGTATTCCCATGATTACTGGAACGTCAAGCGGGATGAACACCTCCTTGACCATCTCCCCGATCCATGTCGCAGATGTGAGATCATTCAATTCTGAAACCAATTGAGGTGGGTTTGCAACTATACATCTGTATGGTCTCATTATTTCCGGCCTTGGCAACCAATTTTGGTTCCATATTGAAAGCACATTTGCTCCCTTGGTGGTTTTGGTAATTTATGCCAACATACATGTTGTTGGACTAATGCTTTTATCTAGTGAATTTCAGACAAGTTCAACAATGGCGTGGCAGGGACGTGAGGACGTGTAACCCCTTCAAAATGCTAAGGACAAAGATTGGCAAAAGATCAAGATTCTACGTTTTTGGTTTAGTGATCCAAGATCACATTGAGTCCATAGGAAAGCCAATACTATTAAAAGGGGATGAGGTGTTGCTTAATGGTCTTTTTGCTCAAGTGCTTAGTGATAGTACTCCTAAATCCTCAACCACTTTCTCTACCCAAATATGTCCTAAACCCACATTCCAACTCGGCCCCACCGAAATTCTCTATCCGGCCCCACCGAGTTCACCAAGACTTAGCCACTGCCAAAACCCTAACAAATCGGATCCACCGAAATGGATCTCGATCCCACCGAGATGGCCTTGCCAACTCTCTGTAATCGTTTGCACTCACTTCGGTCTCACCGAGTTTTGCAAATCGGTCTCACCGAGATGGCTTGCCAACTCTCTGTTGCCTTATTGCTTCACTTTGGTCCTACCGAGTTGATGCAATCGGTGCCACCGAGATGAGGTTTGCCCTAGCCATTGCACTTCGGTCCATCCGAGTTGTTCCTATCGGTCCCACCGAGATTCCTAAAGTTCATATCTTTTACACAGTTCGGTGCTACCGAGATTATTGTTTCGGTACCACCGAGTTGAGTCAAAAGTGTGTAACGGTTGGATTTTGTGTGGAGGCTATATATACCCCTCCACCACATCCTTCTCGGTAAGGAGAGACATCAGAACGTGCCTACACTTCCACCATACATTTTCTGAGAGAGAACCACCTACTCATGTGTTGAGATCAAGCTATTCCATTCCTACCATTTGAACCTTGATCTCTAGCCTTTCCCAAGTTGCTTTCCACTCAAATCCTTCTTCCACCATAGCCAAATCTGTGAGGAGTTGTTTGAGTGCTGGGAAGACTATCATTTGAAGCACAAGAGCAAGGAGTTCATCAACAACACACCGTCTATTACCTTTTGGAGAGTGGTGTCTCCTAGATTGGTTAGGTGTCACTTGGGAGCCTCCGACATGATGTGGAGTTGAACCAAGAGTTTGTAAGGGCAAGGAGATCGCCTACTTCGTGAAGATCTACCCCGAGTGAGGCTAGTCCTTCGTGGAGGTAAGCCATGGTGGAATAGACAAGGTTGCTTCTTCGTGGACCCTTCGTGGGTGGAGCCCTCCGTGGACTCGCGCAGCCGTTACCCTTCGTGGGTTGAAGTCTCCATCAACGTGGACGTACGATAGCACCACCTATCGGAACCACGCCAAAAACCACCGTGTCTACATTGCGTTTGATCTTCCATACTCTACCCCCTTTACTTTCCGTACTCTTGCATGCTCTACTATTTTCGCTGCTTAATCTCTAGATATGCACGTGTAGAAAGTATTGGAATGATCTTAACTTGTGCCAAAATCTGCCTAAGTTCCAAGAGAATTTAAAAACTGTTGTTTGGCTGGTTAAGGGTCTATTCACCCCCCCCCCTCTAGACCTATCTCCTCGATCCCACACATATTTCAGTTGTCTTACCATTGCCAATCCGCCTAATCAAGCCTTGTTTCAGGATATCTCTTCCTTCCAGTATAGGTCTCCAGATCTGAGATGGGTGGCTCCCCACTGTAGCTTGCAGTATAATTGAAGAAGGAAAATAAACAACTTCCAAAATTTTACACTCAACATTTTAGGATTCTGCAAAAGTCGCCATGCCTTCCTAGCTAGCAATGAAAGATTAAAGAGCTCAAAATCCTTGAAATCCAGGCCACCCATTCCTTTCGGTTGTGTCATCACCTCCCATGAGACCCAACTAGGCTTTCCCTGTCCATCTTTGCTAACCCACTAAAACTTCCTAATAAGCATGTTGAGATGCTCACAGAGACCACATGGTAGTTTAAAGCATGACATAGAATAAACAGGTACATCATGTGACACCGCTTTCACCAAAACTTCCTTTCCCGCCGTAGACATTGTTTTTTTTAATCCACCCCTGGACTTTATTCCGTAAGCAATCGGTGAGGTACTTGAAAGCACCATTCTTTGAGAATCTCACTTGAAACGGCATGCCAAGATATTTTGCATACAAAGTTTCATTTGGCACCTGAAGAATACCTTTAACTTCCTGACGAATATTTTCTGGGCATCCCTTGCTGAAGTATATGGATGATTTCTCATTATTGATGCCATGTCCTAAAGCTTGACAATAAATATTCAACACCTGTGCACCTCTCTGGCCCCATTACTGTTATCCTTGAAAAACAACAGGATGTCATCTGCAAACAGAAGATGATTAACATGCAGTGCCTGAGGCGCCACCTGCAAACCACACAAATTTGATGACTATTCTCTTGATTTTAAAAGTCACAAAAGGCCCTCCGCTGCTAACAAGAAAAGCTATCGGGAGATTGAGTCCCCCTTTCAAATTCCTCTAGATGGCTTAAACTCCTGTAACTTTTTTTGTCCCCAGCGATGGTGACATTTGTAATTCCTAGATGTTCCTATGGAGAAGAATCTTTGGACCCGATCGCGATTTCAATCTTGGTTCTGGGGTCTTTTTTGTAGAAGTCAGGACCAGCTTGTAATATCCTTTTAGTTATAGGTCCTGTTATAATCTGCTGTGTACCTAAACTGTTTAGTTGGTGCAGCTTCGGGGTCCTTCTGGACCTCTCTTAAAAAATAAAATAAGATTGCTTTTTGGACAATTGGCAAAGTTTTAGGGTTTTAGCCCTTCAGAAAAAAATGAGGGTGAAACAAATCCTCATTCCAAATTAAATAATATGCAATATGATGCTCATAAATGTAGTACAGAGGTGGATGAGCACCGCACCGAGAACGACATGCAGCTCAGCACTAACAGGTAAACACACACACACATACATACCCAGGCATGTATTGTCCAGCCCCGAGTATCCCGCAATTTAAACCTGAAAAATAAACCTGATCGGTTCACCAGCCGGTTCACGCCAGAATTTGCTTACCTGGATGTCATGGTTACCATCTATGTTCATGCCAGAATTTGGTAATTGCAGCTGTTTACTTAGGCTTGCTTAAATAATATTAGATGTGTCTACAACTGTTTTAGAGTTTGATGAAGAATACTCAGGGCTGCTGCAATGCCTGAGTTAAAGTACCGGATATTGGTAGCTATTTGCTGCTTGCTTGCATTCAGAAATTGATTTCCTGTACTGGATGGCCATGCGTTTGCTTGCATTCACTAATGGTTGGATGCTCTGGTAACGTGTACTGGATGGTCAAATATTGCCAATATGCCTGCAAGTCTTGTCTTTGTTTTACCCAAGCAACTTGTCGATGTATCAGTATGCAATTTGGTTTTCTGAGTTTAGTCCCTAATTTAGTGGTACCAAGTAGGTAGTACCGAATAATGTGTGCTTTTCCTGATATGGAGATAGTGCTGTAGCTATGGCCGATTTATGAGCTGGTCCCAGCAAACTAAAAGTGATGTTCGTTAGTGTGCTCTCAGCCATCGAGCTCGAGCTGGGGTACTGCAACTGTTGAATCGGGAGAGGGGTACCCTCAGACAGGAGAGCTCGAGTTGTTTGGTTGCCTGCGCGAGTTCCTCTCTCGTGTGTGGCGGCTCAGGTCAGGACAGAGGAAGAGGGACTCCTCTTCTAGGTTAGGTTCTCTCATGGGCTTGGGCCCAAGTTACAGATCAAGATGGGCTAGGGCCCATACTGGTTCAACACTCCCCCTCAAGATGGGTGGTAGATATCTATCATTCCCATCTTGTCACACACTAGATTGCATTCTTTAGTTCCCAATCCTTTAGTCAAACAGTCTGCAGTTTGTTGCCCAGAACTCACATGCTCAATCTTGATGATCCCAGCGTTAAGCTTTTCTTTGATGAAGAATCTATCTATTTCCACATGCTTGGTTCTATCATGCTGCACTGGATTGTGTGCTATGTTGATTGCTGATTTGTTATCACACCACGCATTCATACAACTAGTCTTCAATATCTTCAATTCTTCTAATAAATTTCTGGTCCACAACATCTCACTCAGTCCCTTAGGCATGGCTCTGTATTCAGCCTCTGTAGTTGATTTGGAAACAACATGTTGTTTCTTGCTTCTCCAAGATACTAGATTTCCTCCTACAAAGACACAATAGCCTGAAGTTGATCTCCTATCATCCAGGTAGCTAGCCCAATCAGCATCACAATAACCATCTACAACAAGGTGTCCATAACTCTGGAACAACAGTCCTTTCCCAGGAGTACCTTTCAAGTATCTCAAGATTCTATGTACCGCCTCGAGATGTCCACTTCTAGGCTCATGCATGTATCTGCTCACAACACTTACTGCAAATGCAATGTCTGGTCGTGTATGACACAAGTACATCAACCTCCCAACTAATCTTTGATATCTCTCCTTGTTCACTGGCTCTCCTGAATGAGCTGTCACTTTGTGGTTTTGATCAATTGGAGTTGATGTTGCCCGACATCCTAGCATCCCTACATCGCTTAGGAGATCTAGAGTATACTTCCTCTGAGATAGCGCAATCCCCTTGGCAGACCTGGCCACTTCTATGCCCAGGAAGTATTTGAGTCGGCCTAGATCTTTGACTTCAAAGGCCTTACCCAGACACTCTTTCAGTCTTACTATTTCTTCTTTGTCATCCCTTGTGATAATAATATCATCCACATATACGGCAAGTATAGTGATTTTCCCTTCTTTATGTCTGTAGAACAGTGTATGATCACCATTACACTGCCCATACCCCATACCACATACAACACGTCTGAACTTGTCGAACCATGCTCTCGGAGACTGTTTCAGACCATAAAGAGATTTCTTTACCCTGCATACCTTGCCAACAGTCTCAGATGTAGAGAACCCCGGTGGGATCTCCATGTAGACCTCCTCCTTCAGGTCCCCATGCAAGAAATCATTCTTCACATCAAGTTGATGTAAGGACCACCCGAAATTCGCTGCACAGGAGATCAGGATCCTCACAGTGTTCATCTTTGCTACTGAAGCAAAGGTCTCATCATAGTCAATGCCGTAGGTCTGGCTGTACCCCCTTGCCACAAGCCTTGCTTTGTACCTTTCAATCTTCCCTTCTACATTCTGCTTTACAGTTTATACCCACTTGCAGCTGACTGCCTTCTTTCCTCTTGGAAGAGGTGTTAGTACCCATGTCTTGTTCTTACTTAATGCCTCCAGCTCCTCTATCATAGCTGCTCGCCACTTTGGATCCACTTTTGCTGCCTTCCAATCAGTTGGAAGAGACACCAGCTGAAGAGAAGCAACAAATGCTTTGTGGGCTGGAGATAATGCTTCATACGAAACATAATTTCCAATATCATTGGCATCGAACCCATACTTTGGCTTTGGTATCCCTGCTTTTTCTCGAGTACCTTTTCTCAAAGCAATTGGCAAGTCCTCTGTGTCAGATAAGCTTGCATTGCTGCCTTGCTGCTCCCCCTGCACCTGTGCTGGCTGCTCCCCCTGAACCTGATGTTGTCGTCTTGAATAAACTTGAGGATTACGCTCTTCATTCACCTTCTGCCACCTATGAGAAGCATCACATTGCTTCTGTGAATACACCTTTAGCTACTCCTCTTGCTCTGCCGTCCACCTTGGTACACAACCGATCTAGGTGGGAGCACTGCCTGCCTGACTCGGTACCCCATCAGTCACAATCGGTCCTTCAATCTGTGGTGCTATCATTTTCTGGGGCTGTTGCTCTCTTTGCTGTACCGGAATATCACCCTTAATTGGTTGCTGCAACACTGAATCGGCACCAGCACCACTCTCCCCCTCTTGACCTATCATAGTAGACTGGGTATGGTCAAGACTTTCAAATAATCCACTAAGATCTGTTTTTTCACCATAAAATGGTTCGGATTCCCTGAAGGTGACATCCATGCTCACAAAGGTCCTCCGTTCAGAAGGACTCCAACACTTGTAGCCGCGTTGCCCAGAAGAGTACCCAGTGAAGATACACTTGACGGCCCGTGGATCCAATTTGCCCACAGATGGCCTGTGATCCCTGACAAAGCAGACACAACCGAATAGCTTGGGAGGAACCACAAAATCATTCTTTCCCAGAAGTAACTCAGAAGGTGACTTCATACCCAGTACTCTCGATGATGTGCGATTGATCAGGTGTGTCGCAGCCATCACAGCTTCTCCACAAGAATTTCGGCACATTCATAGTAAACATCAGTGATCGAGCAACCTCTAGAATATGGTGATTCTTCCTTTCTGCCACCCCATTCTGAGGAGGAGTGTCCGGACATGAGGTTTGATGCAAAATCCCGTGCTCTGATAAGAAAGTCCCAAACACTTGGTTCACATACTCAGTGCCATTATCACTTCTTATCACTTGTACCTGAACATTGAAGTGACTTTTCACATAGGCATAAAAAGTCTTGAAGCATTGGAAAGTTTCATCCTTGTCACGCATCAAATAGATCCATGTCATACGTGAGTGGCAGTCAATAAAGGTCACAAAATACTTTGCACCAGTAACCGACACCACCGGACTTGTCCACACATCCGAGTGAACAAGCATGAATGGGGATATACTTCTAAGTCCCTTACTCACATAAGACATCCTCGTGTGTTTTAAAAACTCACACGCATCACATTTGTTAGGGCATTTCCCGCCTTAGGGTTTTGGTGATGATGATAATGCACCTTTGGACTAATCGTGTGCCCAAGTTTACTCAGGTACACCTTGTTTGGCGCAAGACAGTTAGGCATTCCCTCCGGACGGAAAAGATCGAAGACGGAGTTTCCGACGCGTTTATTTCTTCGGTCGTAGGAAATTCGTACTATTAAGAGGGAATCCGCATCGGAAGGTACTAGGTGAATCAATGCATGTACACATTCTGTTGCACCCACTATATATCCTTCTGTTCGAGGAGAGAGGTCCTCAAAGTCTTATATGTGGCAGTGTTTTTAGTGCCGAGCGGTTGTACCGCTTGTAAAAGCGGTTGTACCACTTGACCGGTTGTTTTGGCCCAGCACCGCTCCACTACCGGACTCCCTTCTATAATGGAGCTGTGGTTGGGCGGTGGTGGCTCGGTAATTCCCGGACGGCTACGATGAACCGGTACTACCGGTGTCTGCAGCGGTTGTACCGCTCCGGACTTGGCCACCACATGAACGCTGGTCTGGCGGTTGCACCGGCACAACCACCGCCCCAACCACCGCTATGGGGTGACTCCCTTCTGTATGTGAGGCGGTTGTTGGGCGGTGGTGGAGCGGTAGTTCCTGGTTGGCTCCGGCCGACCGGTACTACCGGTGGATCCACCGGTTATACCGCTGGGGCACTTCTGTAGTGTGAACCTGTGAATACCGGTTGTACCGGTGGTTCAAGCGGTTGTACCGCTGCAGTGTAAAAACGGCTGTAACGGTTGGATTTGGGGGACACTATATAAGTAGGTGGTTCTTCCACCTACCTTTTTACCTCTTGCCTCTCTCTCTCTCCTCCATTGATGCCCTTCAAGCTTTCTTGCCCGATCTCTCTCTCTAGCCACTCAAACTTGTTAATTTGCTAGGGATTGAAGGAGGACACCTAGATCTACACTTCCACCAAAGGAAATTTGATTCCCCCATACTTTCTTGTGTGGATTTTGTTACTCTTGGGTGTTTGGGCACCCTAGACGGAAGAGGTCACCTCGGAGCCACATTCCATTGTGGTGAAGCTCCATGGTGGTGTTGGGAGCCTCCAATTCAGTTGTGGAGAGAGTCTCAACCTTGTTTGTAAAGGTCCGGTTGCCGCCTTCAAGGGCACCACTAGTGGAATCACGACATCTTGCATTGTGCGAGGGCGTGAGGAGAATACGGTGGCCCTAGTGGCTTCTTGGGGAGCATTGTGCCTCCACACCGCTCTAACGGAGACGTACTTCCCCCTAAAGGGAAGGAACTTCGGTAACACATCCTCGTCTTCACCGGCTCCACTTGTGGTTACTTCTTACCTTTACTTTGTGCAAGCTATTGTTGTGTTGTATCCTTTGCTTGCTTGTGTTGTTGTTGTTGTTAGCATCATATAGGTTGCTCACCTAGTTGCATATCTAGACAACCTATTTGTTGCTAATCTTAATTTGTTAAGAAAAGCTAAAAATTAGTAGTTGCCTATTCATGCCCCCTCTAGTCAACCATATCGATCCTTTCAATTGGTACCAGAGCCTCGTCTCTTTATTAAGGGTTTCACCACCCGAAGAGTATGGTTGACGACGGAGGTGGTGTTGATGAAGTACCCGAGGCCATGGAGTTGAATTCGGTCACCCGAGACGACTTAAATGAAGCTATGGCTTCACTTAAGACGTCAATGATGGCCGAAGTCAAGTCCATGCTTAAAGAACTCCTTGAGGGGTTGAAAACTTCTACCAGTCCGTTGCAAGTGGCTAATCCCATCGCATCGGAGTCCAAGGCCAATTCCGGTAAGGAAGCGGCTAAAGGTACTCAAACCTCCTCCCCTCATGACAAGAATGGGACGGGAACCTTTGCCTCGGTTCCTCCTCCCCCGGTCTATGGAGGACCAGTCCCTACCCCTCATATAAACCATCTTGGTCCACCTCCTAAGCTTGTGAAGGGTGATTTCGCTAATTGGGTTTTTCGTATCAAGTCTCATTTGAATCACAGCTCTACAAATCTTTGGAAAATCATCGAGCAAGGTTTCTACCCGCATGATCCAAACAACGTCACTCCAAGAGAGGAGGCGGACAATCAATACAATCATTCCGCCTTGTTCATCCTCCAATCCGTGATGCCTCCCGAAGACCTAGCTCACTTGCGTCCCTTCGCTCGTGCAAAGGATTGTTGGGAGCATATTATATCTTTGTACAAGGGAAGCTCAAGCATACAACGGTCCAACTTTGAGGTGGTTCTTGATGAGGCCGATGAGTTTGTGATGAATGAAGATGAGGATCCTCGTGATCTCTACCGAAGATTGACAACTCTTGCGGTCGCTCTTCAAGATCCTGGGAGCAAGGATACAGATGATAATTGGATCAAGCGCAAATTTCTCAAGGCCATCATGCCATTCAACAAGGCCATGTCCTCCGTGATTCGTCAAAGGCCGGACTTCCACACCTTGTCTTCAAATGAGGTGTTGGATGAGTTTATTGCCATGAACATCATGAACATGACCACCGACAATGCTCTAGCTTGTGTCCAACGGTCAAAGAGAGCCTCACCCAACCTTGCTTTGAAGGCTAAGGCTATTCCGGAAGAAGAAGAAGAGGAAGAAGAAGAGAGTTGCCCCGAAGACACCAAATATGCTTACCACGAGCACATGGCTCTTGCGTCAAGGCAATTTTGGGGCAACAAGAGAAACTGAAGGCCCAACTTCTCCAAGAACAACTCAAGTGGCTCAAAGGACAAGCAACGTGTAAGGACTTGCTACAATTGTGGCAATGTGAGTCACTTTGTGGTGGATTGTCCATATGAGAAGAGGGAGGACAATGGTGGCAAGCTCATTCGCAAAGACAAGGCCAAGTCCTTCCCAAACAAGAACAACTTCACCAAGAAGATACCTCAAAAGGGTTTGGTGGCGCAAGAAGAGTACATCTCCGATGATGACGATGATGAAGATACAAGTGGTGAAGGAATGGCAACGGCAACCGTGGCCATTGCCACCTCTTCCCCAACCAAGGTGTCTCTCTTCGGCGCCCCCAATGGGAACCTCATTGCCAAGTGCCTCATGGCCAAAGGTATCAACAAGGTAACCTCCAACATCAAAACCACTAACACTACTACTCCTTCTTTGTTGGATTGTGTGGATGATGGTGAGGTGGCAAAGGTTGATGAGAACGAGTTTGATAAGTTCTTGAGTAAGCTCAAAGGTGAGACCAAGAAGCACTTTGTTGCTCTCTTGGAACAACTTGGTGAGGCCAATGATATCATTGAGTCTCATGAGGATACGATCTCCAAGTTGGAAGGGCATAGTCATGATTATGCCGATGAGATTGTGGATCTTTCCATTGCTCTTGAGGAAGAGCGAGGTCTTCGTTTGACTCTTGAGGAGTCACACAACATTGATCTTGCTAAATTGCAAAAAGATCTTGATCATGCTAATGTTCTTACTCGTGTGCTTAAATCTGAGAAGGTTGCACTTGGGGATGGCCATGATAGACTCAAAGAGGAGCTTGACATACTCGACAAGGCTCGCAAGGTCTTGAAGGGTGTTCATACTTCCCTCAAGGAGTCTCATGATCAACTCCAAGTGAAGCTAACCAAGGAGATAATGACTTGTCCTCCTTTTGTTTTAATTGATAATGCCAATGCTACTAACCCTTGTTGTGAGCATGAGCATCTTGTGGAGGAGAATGCCAAGTTGAAAGAGCAACTTGAGAAAGGCCTTGTGACTTGCATACAAGGTGAGAAGAACCTCAATGACCTTTTGAGCAATCAAAAGGAGGTTGTGGCAAAGGAAGGGCTCGGGTTTGCACCCAAGTCAAAGAAGAAGAAGAAGAAGAACAAGACCAAGCAACCTCTCCCACTCAAAGAAGTCTTCGTAAAGGCGGGAGAGGGTGCTCATGAGAAGGAAAAGGACATGGGTATGGGTGGTAACGCCAAGAAGGGCAAGACCACCCCTTCTAACAAAGCTAGCGACTTTAATCCTTCCTATGTTTTATGTCGTGCTAGTGATGGGCATGTTTATGCCAAATTTGTTGGTCCTTCTTATGAGTACATTGAATGGTATATTTGGGTTCCTAAGACCCTTGTTACTAACATCAAAGGACCCATTCAAGAATGGGTACCTAAAACCAAGCATTGATCTCTTGTAGGAGTTTGCTTCCGGTGGAGGATCATGGTTGCTTGATAGTGGAGCAACAAATCATATGACCGGGAGCAAGCATTTGGTGGTGGACGTGCAACCAAGCCCATCTATGCCCACCCATGTTCAATTCGGTGATGCCTCAACATCTAAGGTATTGGGTCTTGGCATGGTTGTGATTTCTCATGATTTATCAATTGAGAAAGTCATGCTTGTTGAGACCCTTGCATACAATTTACTTTCCGTTCGTCAACTTGCACTTATGGGCTTTGCCACATTCTTTGATCTTGATACCGTGGCCCTTTTGTGGAGCAAGACTCTTAAAGTAGTTTTTGTTGGGCATGTCGAGAACGGTCTCTATGTGGTTAACTTCTCGGAGCGACCCACTAAGATCGCGACTTGCCTAATGGCTAAAGTTGACGTGGGGTGGCTTTGGCATCGCCGTCTAGCCCACGTCAATATGGGATCTTTGCAAAGTCTCCTCAAAGGGGATCACATTCGTGGACTAACAAATGTGAGCTTTGCCAAAGATCGTGCTTGCAGTGCTTGTATCGAAGGAAAGGTACATGAGACGGCTCACCGACCCACGACTATCATCTACACGAAGAGGCCCTTGGAGCTCCTTCACATGGATCTCTTTGGACCTCCATCCTTTGATAGTCTTGGGGGAAGAAAGTATTGCTTAGTGATTGTGGATGACTATTCAAGATACACTTGGGTATATTTCTTCAAGAGGAAGAGCGAGACCCAAAAAACCGTCATCTACTTTGCCAATGAAGCTCAACGTCAACATGAGGCAAAGATATTGTTGATTAGAAGTGACAACGACACCGAGTTCAAGAACTACACCTTGGATGAGTTTCTTAGTGATGAGGGGATCAAGCATCAATACTCCGCACCATATACCCCTCAACAAAATGGTGTAGCAGAGAGGAAGAACCGGACGTTGATGGACGCGGCAAGGACCATGATGGCGGAATTCAAGTCTCCGTACAACTTTTGGGCCGAAGCCATCAACACCGCATGTCATGCATCCAATCGGCTCTACCTCCGCAAAGGCTTGAACAAGACTCCATATGAGATACTTACCGGCAACAAGCTGTAACGCCCCGGACACACCCGCAGGTGATCGTTACTCCTGGCGGGATCTAGACTGGCCCCACAGATCAATACTAGTCTTTCCTGCACACTTTGTCCTCACTAGTGCGCATTCGGGACCAACTTCCCGGTCGGTCACCCATCCTGAAATTACTCCAAGCTAAGCACGCTTAACTTTGGAGTTCTTTCCGAATGGGCTCCCGGAAAAGAAGGAATTCCTTATTGATATGAGTAGTCTATCATCCCTAATAAGCCAGGCTATCACATACACCCCACTCAGAGGAACCGACGTCCTTGTCGGGCCACAGGAACATTCCCTCTTGGCACATACGTCTGTGCATCCAGTCCGGCACATGTGCCATGTCGTGTGCCACGATGGGTCACAAATGTCATGAACAACATGAACGGGCACCTGGCCCGCAAACATCCGTGTAACCGCGAGGGTCGGCTCTGATACCAACTTGTAACGCCCCGGACATACCCACCGGTGGTCGTTACTCCTGGCAGGATCTAGACTGGCCCCACAGATCAATACTAGTCTTTCCTGCGCACTTTGTCCTCACTCGTGCGCACCCGGGAGCAACTTCCTGGTCGGTCACCCATCCTGAAATTACTCCAAGCTGAGCACGCTTAACTTTGGAATTCTTTCTTTTGGGTAGTTTCGGGAGACGAGTCCGAGTTCGAGGAACCGGTTGAGAACGTGTTCGAGGAGCAGTATTACTATCCTACCGAAGAGACTTCAGGCAAGATGATCATTACCCTTGATAACACTACTATCTTTGCTTGCTAGTTGTCTCGTTGCTGTCGCTATGTCACGCTTCCTACCACATACATGTCAGCCTCTCATATGCCATGATACAGCCTCTAACCACCCTACCCAGCAAACCGTTGTTTGGCTATGTTACCGCTTTGCTCAGCCCCTCTTATAGCGTTGCTAGTTGGAGGTGCAGTGCAGGTTGTTCCATGTTGGGACATGGATATGTTGGTATATCACAATATCTCTTATTTAATTAATGCATCTATATACTTGGTTGTGTGTGGAAGGCTCGGCCTTTTGCCTAGTGTTTTGTTCCACTCATGCCGCCCTAGTTTCCGTAATACCGGTGTTATGTTCCTTGATGAGCGCTTCTAACACATGTGGGGCATATGGGAACCCCCCTGATCACTTGTTTTAGGATAAGACTTCTCCAGCAAGGCCCAACATTGGTTTTAACATTTGCCAACATGAACCTAATAATTAAATGCATAGAGGGTCGCCACCTCGGGGACTCTTTTAATTCCAACATAACTCGGGCCAGCGGCAAAACACAACCGTTGGTCCATCTACCTAGCAGTTGGCGGAGCCGCCTCGGGGCAACTCGGGTTCTTTTGGCTACCGTCCACTATGCATAGACGGATGATGCCCGTAGATAGAGAGCGCGTGGCTCTAGACACAGATCTGGCTCACCGGGAGGTCTTGCTGGTTTAGTTTTGCCTGTTACGAGTGGCTTGTCCACCGGGATTCCTTATCGTAAGCATCGTGTTATCATGGTGTGAGGATGTTCCATCGGATGCGTGTGGTAATTTATAATGGACTACTTGGAGCACCCCTGCAGGGTTAAATCTTTCGCGAAGCCGTGCCCGCGGTTATGTGGCGACTTGGAAATTTGTAACCTCCGGTTGTAGAGAACTTGACACTAATTCTATTAAAATACACCAACTGTATGCGTAACCGTGATTGTCTCTTTTCGAGTAAGTTCAGGAAGAGAACACGGTGGGGTTATGATTGAACCGTAAGTAGGTGTTCAGGATCACTTCTTGATCATATTAAATTTGCGACCGTTATGCGTAGTATGCTCATCTTTAATCTTGTACTCGTAGGTTAGCCACTTAAACATGCTTAGTGCTTGCTGCAACCTTAACACATTTACCCCTTCCATTCCTATAAGCTTAAATAGTTTTGTTACCTTGGGTGATGAGATTGCTGAGTCCCTGTGGCTCACAGATTACTATAAACACCAGTTGTAGGTACGCTTGAGACAGACACAGGTGAGCCCGAGATGCTCCAGTGGGAGTATGACGATGAGCGTGGACGTATGTACGTCACGATGCCAGACGATCAGTAGTGGGCCCTAGTCGGTTGATCCAGGGATAATAGCAGGATGGTGTTTTCTCGTTTGATTTCGTCCGTAGTCGGACCCTGTCTTTCATTTGGATGATTGTATGATGATTATGATATATTTATGATGTAGCATGTGGCATGTGTAAGCCTTTATCTAGTATTCTCACCTGTTCATTCGGTTGTATGTATTTGAGTATCACCTTGCTATGCGATCCAAAATGGGGTTCTGTCACGATCTCGACTTCATCACGAGATTGCGATAGAGTTCCATATTGGGCGTTACAAGTTGGTATCAGAGCCATACCGACTATAGGAGCCCCTTGTTTGATCGAACCGTTGACGAGTCTAGAAGAAAAACTATTTTGAGTCCTAGTTATATATATCGGAGAGTAGGAATTCTTTTTACTCCTTATCCCCTTCGTCGCTCTGGTGAGGAATTTTGGCGTAGGTGTTTTATTCTACTACCTCTTCTCACTCAAATTTTTTTTAGGATCACGCGGGTATTGTTGGAATGGTTGTGATATCGGTGTGACGTGACTCTGTTCTTGGTGCCTCCCGACCGTATGGATTGGACCCGGGGAGTTGAGCTCCAAGGGTTTTTTTGTCACACTCGCTATCGTTTCGGTTCCGGAATACCAGAGGACGCCGACATCGAAACGCTTCTATACTTTTTGTGGTGGCAAATAGTGCCGTGACTTTTCCCCAGTACTGGAGGAGATAGCTCAGATGATCCACTATGACTAGTATCGTTGTGTTTTTGAAGGTCTGAGGTAGACGAATTTGCGAAGTTTCTCGGTCGTGTGTTGAGGGTTGCGGATGCGGTTGCATCTGATTAGGTTGTTGTTTGATGAGTAGGTTCCTGGATCCGCAACCTGATCTCATAACCAAGAAGTTTCGGGAGTTCCTAGGGGAATTCAAGTATCACCTAGCATATCTTTCCAACAGACACATGATACGATATGGGGTCTATCATATGTTTGTTTCCACTTTCGTTACCTTGTGCATTATTCTTACATTCTTTCCAAGTGGCTTCTCAATCGTTGATGTATCATCTATCTTTCAGAATGCATCCATTCATATCTGTTCGGATGCTAGCTTGTGAAGAATTCTGTTGCAATATCTATCCGTTGATTCAGCTTTCCAATTGTCTCATTGAAGATTCTAACGATTGTTTCCATCTTCAGGATGGCTCCCACAACCCATGGGAATCCGACCCGTGATGATGGGGAGCAGTCAGATCCGCCACCTCCTCCTCCACCTTCGCCTCTGGAGGCATGGCAAGCTTTGATGGCAGCAACCAATGCCAATACTCAGATGCTGCTCCAGTTTATGCAAGAGCGGAATCAAGGGTATCAAAGAAATCAAGGCCAAGGCAACTTCAACAATCAACCTCAATATGCTATTCTCAGCCAGTTTCTCAGCAACCAACCCAAGTCCTTCAGTCCGTGCACTCAGCCTCTCGATGCTAACGATTGGTTACTGGATATCAACAAACACTTCGAGTGCAGCAATGTCAGACCCGAGGACTATGTCAAGTTCGCTTCTTTCCAGCTCAAGGATGTAACACCCCGATTTTTGGCCCTTTCTTTTTCTTTTGGTTTTCTTTGAATTTTATTTGGATTTCCTTTTCCGTGGCTATGTGGTCTTGAAAACCTGGGAAGATCTTCTCTCCTGCCACTTCCAAGTGGCTTGTCATTCTCAAATCTATCCCTAGGCCATGTCATTTCCATCTTAGCCCAACCCCAAAATTCTTTTCTTGGGAATATTCCTTTTTCTATTAAAGGAATAACCCTGTTTGCCCTAGGTTGTGAAGCAATCTATATTTCTGTCTTCCACAAAATTCCCACAAAATTCTCATAAATTCTTGGGATCCTATCTTCCACAAATATGTCAAAATCCATCCTTGCCTAGTTCAAAAATAATTCAGGAATATTCATTTCCTATTCTGTCCAGCAAGGCACTTTGTGAAGGAAGTGCTATTTATATTTTCTTGATTGCCCTCCAAATTTTTGGGCACTCTCTCCTATCCAAATTATTGCCACATGCCAAAATTCAACTTCATTTGCCTAGTAAATCTTCCTCAGCAAATTCCCAAAGTTTCTGACCAGAGAGAAGCTTTGTGAAGGAAGTACTATCTAGGCTTATCCAAATGAGTTGAAATTTTGGTAGATCATTTATATGATCAAATCATGACTCTCCACCAAATTTCAGCTCCATCCAATAAACTATGTGAGCACACCTTCAAATCTTGGTTTCTGGTCACAATTTCAGTTTGTGAAGCAACTATATTTTATATTGCTTCAAAAATTCTGAAATTAATCCAGGGCCTAAATATCCCTGAATAATGTGAGAATGAAAAAACTCACATTATTTTGACAAGCCATTTTCTCCACAAAATTGCCCCAAGTTTCTGTCTAGTGTGGAGCATTATGAAGGAAGTACCATTTATACTTATCCAAATGGGATGAATTTGTTATGGTACCTTCATATGCCCAAATGTCCATCCTACACCAATTTTGAGCCCAAGCCAAGTATCCATGTGAGTGCTACTTCCTGATCTAGATTCTGGTCAATTTTTGCAGTTGTAAAGCAGCTGCACTCAAACCTTGCCCAAATGACCTCAAAATCCACAGGATGGTAGTACTTCCTAGCCTAAACCCCTGAGACATCTTGTTTAACCCTTATCTCACCCCAGTTGATCACTGCTTCAAGCTGAAGTTTGCAACAACAAAGTTCAGTCGATCCCTCACATCAACCCACAGTGGATTTCTTCGAGCTATCGCATCAGTGGGACTGTATGTTGTAGGGACAACACGTTTGACAACTTTTGGCTGGCAGACGTGCCCTCCTCTCGCCTATGCACGCGGTGACCACGCCGTTGGCGTGTGTTTGGCGCGCTCTGCGCGTCGGCTAGCTCCGAGCACCCCTCTCCCTGCCGCTCTCGCGTGTCCCACCTTGTCTACCGCGTCGCCAACAGTCTCCCGCGTCCTCTCGTGCCCTGGCCCCCTCCTCCTTCGCCCTCCTCGCGCCACGGTGGCCGCGACCGCGTGCGCACAGTGGCCGTGTGGCCGACCGAGCTCCGCACCGCCCGCGTCTGCCACCCCACTAGCTCTCTCCCGTCGCCCTCAACCCCTCTGCGCGTGTGCACGCGTACGCGGACGTCGCCAGAGCACGCTCCACCCGGCCACGGTGGCATCCGGGGACGGCGTCTTCGCCCCGGCTATTTAAGCCGTCCCCGAGGCCTCCCGAACTCATCCACCTCCTCACCATCCTCCTCTACCTCTCCCCGACCAGTCAACCGAGCGCGACGAGCTCCCCTGCTCCTCCATTGGCCGCCATGCCCACCTCGGCCTCCACCTAAATTCTGGTGAACCGGAGCTCTTCCCCTCCTCTTTCCTCCACCAGGGAGCTCCTCTAGCCGCCAATAACCTCCCCAGACTCCTGCGGCATCTTCTCCGCCGCCGTGCCGTGCTCCCCATCTCCGGCCGACGCTGCCGTCCGCCACGGCGGAAACCCCGCTCGTTCCCGAGCTCGGTGGCTCACATGGAGCATGCAGGCGGGTGCGGCTCGGTTCCCCGAGCACACCGGTAGGCCGAACGCCGCGGGAGACGGCCGGAGCCGCCGGCAAGCCTCGTCGGGGGCCGCTCCTCCCTCGGCCGAGTGCGGGCGACGAAGGAAGGAGACGCTGACCTGGCCAGGCGGGCCCCTCTCCCTTCGGCCCCACCTGTCGGTCTCAGTGTTGGCTAGCCCCGGGCCCGCGCAGATTTGAGTGGAGACGCACTCCACGAAATGCGCTTTTGTTTGTTGAAAGCGTAAACGGCCGTTACTCCAGTCAGGAATGCGCTTTCTTTCGCGGAAAGTGTATTCCGCCAAATACGCTTTCTCTTTTTCAGCTGCCGGCCGAAACCCTTATTTAGCGTACGTTCGTCCGTTAAGGCCAGAAAAGAACGGATTTTTATTCTTTTTCTGCCTAACGAACGAACGCCCGTATCTCCGCGACCGTAACTCCGAATCAGGTGATTCCAAAGCCCACGATCTCAGTTCGTCGAGCCCGTTCCGATGGTATCATTTTCATGAGGTTGTCACACTGTGAAAATGACCATTTTGCCCTTGCCCTTAATACAGCTCCGCCGAGAGGGAAACTTTTCCGGCGATTCTTTCCGCGAGTTCATCGCACCTCTCCCCGGTGTATCCTTCATCCCCAGGCAAGCCACAACAGCCACTTGCATGATGGCATTGCAATAGCCATGGTGTCCACTTGAATATTTAATATTTGTTTCCTCATTTAATTATTTTGTGAATGCTTCGAATATGCTTGTGAATCCATGCTCATTGCTTATGCCATGTTCATTTTCATCTAGTAAGTGATATGATTAATTGCTAAGGATATTCTTATCATGTTTTATTCTTGTAATCATTCTCGATGCTATTGATAATAATATGCTCATATGAATAGTTACCGGTTGGTTATGAAATTACTTGTGATATTCGTGATCATCGTTATACCATGCTCATTTGCATCCCATAGACTAAATGATTTATCATTGTTGCTGCTATATTGTTAAATAGTTATGTTTCCCATCCATGGTTACACTGTTGTCATGCTCATATGCATTGTTATTTCATTATGACTTAGCTCATCACTATTCAAGTTAAACCTGACATTAATCGAACTTGAACACATATGTTGGCTGAGTCATGGTGCCACCGAATCGAGCTCACTAGTGCAACCACACTTGCCTGGATGGGGAGGCCCTAATGCGGTCTATTGTCAAGCCTCTCGCCGGTGCCTTCTACTAGGGAAGGTTATGGGTGCGCGCTACCCTGATCAGGTAGGCTACCATAAGCCTTGAGTACCCGAGTTGTATGGATCCGAGGTCCCCGTTTGGGACGATGTTTTGTTTGGCCACGACGGTGGCAGCCACAGAGGTGGCGGATGTCACATGTTGACATCGGGGTAACCCAAGACATAGCCCAAAGGGGAGTTTGTCGGAGTGGCCGGGAGAGTGTCATGCAATAGACTGGTTTTGTCGGAACATCGTTGGTCCACCCGAATGGGAGCACGAGGCCATGAGTTCCGTAGTGTGGGTACAGTGTACTAACCTCTGCACAGTGTATAATCTATCGATAGCCGCGTCCTCGGTCATGGACACAGTTCGTAGTAGGTCACACTATGGGTCAACAGAAATAATAACCTGAATAATTAACAACCCCGGTTCAATGAGCAAAGAAGTTGGTTGATCTTTATGTGGTCATGCGATGATCACAGGTATAGATCAAGCTCTGTGTGGTCATGTGATGATCACGATGGTAAGTTTGTGGTTACGAGATAATCTCCGAGCAGAGTAAGTTGGTCCATGAGACCTTAAATGTCGAACCCCTTGCATGCTAGTGCTAGTATCATCCTGTTCATATCATGAATTATATGTACATGCCATGCTCATGTTGTTGCCATGCTCATGTTGTTCCAGTAGTATCATGTTCATCTTTGATGATTAACCTGTAAATGCCATGATGTTGTATGTCTTGATTGCTTTGGTTGCTGTGAGCTTGCGATTACATTCAAAGTACTCACCTGGCGTGTCATGCCAGATTGCAGGTGATGCCGTGATTACTTGTTTGTCGAGGATCCCGAGGTTGCGCTCTAGGATACGTCCCAGCCAGAGTCCCTGCGGAGTGGAGTTCATCACCGTTGTCGCTGTTCCGCTGCTAGAAGTTATTCCGCTATGAGTTGTTCCGCTGCTAGCATAGAGCTATCTGAGCAGGCGTAGTGTCGCCGTGCCCCTGTAACCTTTGTGCCTTCAGAACCTTTGTACCCGTGTTATTTGTAATAAAGAGCTGATTTGTTCTATGCCAAGTAGTGCCGTATTCCAGAAGACTTGATCTCTGGGCTGGAATACGGGGTGTTCCGGTCTCTCTGAGCCGGGGTGCCACAAAGGACCAGGCAGCCGAGTGGTGGCAGCAGTACAAAGATTCAAGAGGTGGTCGAGTCATCACTTGGACCAACTTCTGTCGTGATTTCAGAGCACATCACATTCCGTCAAGTGTGTTTGAGGAGATGCGTGAGAAATTCCGAAATCTCAAGCAAGGAAGCATGTCTGTCTACCAGTATAATACTGAGTTCCAGAATCTCGCTCGTTATGCCAAGCAAGACATTCCAGATGACAAGAGCAAGATTTACCAGTTTCGAGGTGGTCTCAGAGAGGACCTACAGCTTGCTCTCATCCTAGTCGATCCGCCTGAGTTTGATCAGTTCTATAACATGGCTCTCAAGCAAGAATCAGCTCAAATCAAATTTGATGCTTCTAAGAAGAGAATCAGAGATGCAGTTCACTCTTCTTCCTCGTCTCAAGTGGTTGCCAAGCAGCAGAAGTTCTGGTTACCTCCTCCTCCTCAGTTTCGTCCTCAGCATCAGCAGAAGCAGTTTGGTGGTCGTGGTTCTTCCCACCCACCCAACCCAGTGTACCAGCAGAGATCTCAGGCTCCAAGGGCAGTTGTTCCTCCTCCTCGTCCGCTCTCGGAGGTTACTTGCCACAAGTGTGGGCTGAAAGGACACTATGCAAACAAGTGCATCCAGAAGTGCCTTCCACCTCCTCCTCCCGGCAGGCCGCCAAGCAATGCTATTGTCAAACATAATCCCAAGTCAGCAAGAGTGAACATGGTGAATTCAGCTCAAGCAGAGGAGTCTTCTGATGTGATCATGGGTAATCTCTCAGTTAACTCCTTTCCAGCGAAAGTTCTTTTCGATACTGGTGCATCGCATTGTTTCATGTCAAGACCATTTTTTGCCAAGCATGATTTCATAGCTAAAGATTTGCTCAAGCCGGTGTCGATTGTTTCTCCGGGAAAGATCATGAACTCTAGTATGGTGGTTCCAAATGTCGATATCAAGATGGGCAATTATTCTTTTCTGGCTGACCTGATGGTCCTTGGAAATTCTGATATTGATCTTATTCTCGGCATGAATTGGCTCTCTAAGCACAAGGCTTCTCTTGATTTTGCTGCCAAGGAAGTTAAATTGACTCATCCTTCTGAAGAGGTCATTATCTTTGCTGCTCGTGATGATACCATTCGGTTATTCTCCCTCAATGAGAAAGGCGAGATTAATGCCATATCTCAAATTCCAGTGGTATGTGAATATGAGGATGTTTTTCCAGAAGAGTTGCCAGGAATGCCTCCTCACCGGCCTGTTGAGTTTGTCATTGAGCTCGAGCCCGGCACAAAACCCTTATGCAAACGCCCCTACAAGCTTGGGCCAGAAGAGCTGAAAGAATTGAAGAGACAGCTCGATGAACAAGAGCGTCTGGGTTTGATCAGACCGAGTTCATCTCCTTGGGGTTGTGGAGTTCTCTTTGTCAAGAAGAAAGATGGCACGGAAAGACTTTGCGTTGACTACCGGCCATTGAATAAGAAGACAATCAAGAATAAATATCCACTTCCCAATATCAATGAATTGTTCAAGCAACTCAAAGGTGCAAAGGTGTTCTCAAAGCTCGATCTTCGGATGGGATATCACCAAATTCCTATTCGCGAAGAAGACATTCCCAAAACAGCTTTCAGGATGAGCTTTGGTTCTTATGAATACACAGTCATGTCCTTCGGCCTTGCAAATGCACCTCCTACTTTCTCTCATGTGATGAACTATGTGTTCAATCCTTACACCAACGAGTTCGTTCTTGTCTATCTCGATGACATCTTGGTTTTCTCCAAGACTGAAGAGGATCATGCAAAGCATTTGCGCTTGGTACTTGATAAGCTCAGGAAGCATCGATTTTATGCAAAGTTCTCTAAGTGTGAATTCTGGCTTGATGAAGTTCTTTACCCCTGTCACATTATCTCTGCCAAGGGCATCTCAGTAAATCCTGAAAAGGTTGAAGCTATTGTCAACTGGCAGCCTCCTCAAAATGTCAAGCAACTTCAAAGCTTTCTCGGGCTTGCAAGTTATTGTAGAAGATTCGTGGAGAACTTCTCCAAGATTGCCATGCCTCTGTCTAACCTCCTCCAGAAGAATGTCAAATATTCTTGGACTCCTGAGTGTGATGTTGCATTCAATACACTCAAAGAGAAGCTCATAACTGCTCCAGTTCTCACTCCTCCAGATGAATCCAAGCCCTACCAAGTGTTCTGTGATGCTTCTCTGCAAGGTCTCGGTGGAGTAGTAATGCAAGAGAAGAAAGTGGTGGCTTATACCTCTCGGCAGTTGAAGCCGAACGAGAGGAACTATCCTACTCATGACTTGGAGTTGGCAGCCGTCGTCCATGCCTTAATCACATGGAGACATCTCTTGTTGGGTAGGCAGGTGGACATTTTCACCGATCACAAGAGCCTCAAGTACATATTCACTCAACCCAACCTTAATCTCCGTCAGACCCGATGGGTGGAGATGATTCAAGAGTACAACCCGAGCATTGAATACACTCCAGGCAAGGCTAATGTTATCGCGGGTGCTTTGAGCAGAAAAGCGTATTGCAACAGCCTAATTCTCAAGTCGGTCCAGCCTGATCTTTGTGAGGCTTTCAAAAAGCTCAATCTCCATCTTATTCCTCAAGGATTTCTCGCAAACCTCCAGATCACTCCCACATTGGAGGATCAAATTCGCTAAGCTCAGCTCTTAGATGCCATGGTGAAGAAGGTGAAACTCGGCGTTGCAAAGAGCATTCCTAAATATAAGTGCTATCGAGTGGATGACAGGGATACCTTGTTTTTTGAGGACAGGCTAGTTGTGCCAAAAGGGGATCTCAGGAAGGTCATAATGAACGAAGCACACAATTCTCTCTTGTCTATCCATCCAGGCAGCTCCAAGATGTACCATGATCTCAAGTCAACTTACTGGTGGACTCATATGAAACGTGAGATTGCTCAGTTCGTGAATGAGTGCGATGTGTGCCACAGAGTGAAGACGGAATACCAGCGTCCAGCAGGACTTCTTCAGCCTCTAGCCATTCCCGAGTGGAAATTCGATCACATTGAGATGGATTTTGTCACCGGCTTTCCCAAGTCCAAGAAAGGGAATGATGCCATCTTTGTGGTCATTGACAAGCTCACTAAAGTCGCTCACTTCCTTCCAGTCAAGGAGTCTATCACTGCAGCCCAGTTGGCAGAGCTGTACACTTCCAGAGTGGTCTCCTTGCACGGTGTTCCTCAGTTGATCTCCTCAGATCGTGGAAACATCTTCACTTCCAGATTCTGGGATTCTTTCCAGCAGGCCATGGGCACAAAGATTCACTTCAGCACAACTTTTCATCCTCAGACTAGTGGCCAAGTCGAGAGAGTCAATCAAATTCTCGAGGATATGCTGAGAGCGTGTGTCATCTCTTTCGGCATGAAGTGGGAAGACTGTCTTCCTTTTGCCGAGTTCTCCTACAACAATAGTTTCCAAGCAAGCTCGGGCAAGGCCCCATTCGAGATTCTCTATGGCAGAAAGTGCCGTAGTCCCCACAACTGGTCCGAAACCGGTGAACGCCAACTTCTTGGCAATGATATGATTTCTGAAGCTGAAGAGATGTGTCGTATCATCCGTGAGAATCTGAAAGCAGTGCAATCGCGCCAGAAGAGCTACTATGATAATAAGCACCGTGATTTGGCTTTCGAGATTGGAGACCATGTCTATCTCCGTGTTTCTCCTATGAAAGGCACCTAACGTTTCGGTATCAAAGGGAAGCTTGCTCCAAGATACGTGGGCCCTTTCAAGATAGTTGGCAAGAGAGGCGATCTAGCCTACCAACTCGAGCTACCTTCCAACTTCTCAAATGTGCACGATGTGTTTCACGTGTCACAACTTCGCAAGTGTTTCAAGACTCCCGACCGCACAATTGACTTCCAAGACATTGAGCTCCAAGATGATTTGTCTTACCGTGAGCATCCCATTACCATTCTCGAAGAAACTGAGCGCAAGACTCGCAACAAGTCAATCAAGTTCCTGAGAGTGAAATGGTCTCATCATTCTGACCGAGAAGCCACATGGGAGCGCGAGGACCACCTCCGTTCTGAATATCCGGAGTTCTTTCGTTCCTAGATCTCGGGACGAGATCCTCTTGTAGTAGGGGAGAGTTGTAACACCCCAAGAGTGCTCCTTCCATATTTGTACTTCCCAACATTGCCATATATGGAATTGTCAGGATGATCTTGATGGATGGTGTTGGGGATATTCCCCACGGTTTGACCTGGCCAGGAGGTATGACCCGGCCCATCCCTTGGCGGCTCATGGGTCACCTCGCTTACCGGGTCGACCTGAACGACAAGGCCTAAGGCCCAATGCGCAACCCGGCAGAAGGCCGGCTCACGGAGAGGCTTGGAGGGCCATCTCGTAGAGAAGATCCAAGAAGAGGAAAGTTCCCTGACAAGGGAAACAAGACCTGGCAAGGGAGGCAAGACCCGGACTAGTATCCGGCTTGTAATAGAAAAGAGACTAGTTGTAGTCCTACTAGGACTCTACATGTAAGCCGACCCCTTCAAGTTATAGACAAGATCAAAGTAGAAGCTCTCGAGATAGAGGTAGCGAAATAGCACCCTTGTAATCGAGATCATCATCAATAGCAATCAAGCAGGATGTAGGCTTTTACCTTCACCATGAGGGCCGAACCTGGGTAAAACTCGCGTCTCTCGATTCTGATCAACCCCTTCAAGCTTCCACCTAGTTACAATGACCTCACCACTAAGTCCTTTCACGAGGACATCTGCCGTGATAAAATCACGACAGTTGGCGCTCACCGTGGGGCCGCGCATGGTGGTGTTGTGTTCTTGGAGGGAGCTCTTCCAGGGATCGAGAAGCTTACAACCGGCCGGATCAGGAAAAACCGGCGCGGAGGAATCTACATCAACTCCGACCTCATCAATCGAGATTGAAGAAAGACTTTTTTTCGTCATGACACCTCAAACGATCTCTACGATCTGGTCCAATCTACGTTGGTCGTCATACGAAGATGCAACGACAATTCATCAATGAATCAAGCAATGAAGCATGCTGGATCCAATATGCGTGTGATTCTACCAATGTATATCCGTCGAAGAAAACTAAAAGTCGCCGACCACGTCCAGCCAAACGACAGGCGGTCGGATCGGCCTCTGTAGGTGCGATCCGATCTAGTGCCAAGACTGCTTCTTAGGGATGTTGATTAGAAAAAAAGAAGAAGGAAAAGGGAGCAAGTCCCAAGGCGACAAAAGCACCGGCGCTGCCGTTGGCTACAAACTCAGTTGATGCCAGCTGTGTCCTCGGCCACCCAGAATTGAAGCCATGGGCACTTGCGTGTTAGGAAGGAGCAGAGTCAGTAAGCTCCAACTACCAAGGCAAACAACGTCAAAGTACAGGAGGCAATATTCTCACAACAATAAAAAAAATATAGCAGCAGGCCGATCATGAAGGGCTGCGACCGGCTTCATGCATAACTTCAAATCGGTAGGGACCAGCATTCCCCAAAGCCAGAAGATAATTGTAGTACTATTTTACAAAGTATACTACTTAGTATGTGCATGGGACGAATTCCAAGGAAAAACAATCATCAACAACTAGTGCTGCTTGTGGCGACCAACAACTCGGATACAACCATCACGTGAGGAACAAGACCACAAATTTGCATGAGACCGAAAAGGAACACACTTTTGCGGCGCCGTTCGTCTACGGATCTGGCCTCTGGAGATTGGAACACGGAAAATTCCCAGACGACCCGGTCTGTAAACAGTGCTACTCGCACGCGTAAAAAAAAGAGAGGAACAGTTTCTCAACTCGGATACAACTCAGGCGTTGAAAACAAAAGATAAAAGAGTAAAAAAAAGAAGAGAAAAGCGCAGGCAGGCGGCCAACGCAGGACCTGACAGTCCAAATTCCAAGGCCACAGCCTGGGGCGTCACGACCCACGAGCAGGCTACGTGTGCATGCGCTGAAGCATTGGCAGTTTTAAAAAAGAAAAAAACTAGCAGCGCGGTGCAGCGGCACGATCAGAGGCTCGAAGCGTTTGGGAGCTCCTGGTCCCGAGGCCGAGGCTTGCACGCCATTGTCAAGGAGCAGTGCGTGCACATGCAGCCTCGATGGCACTTAAATCAAGGCGCTCCACGTACAGGTTCACCTCATGTGAGACAAGAAAAAGACAAAGAAGGAGAAGGTCACGTGGAGGACTAGTACTGCAACTACTAGGACATATACAGAGCAGTACTACATCGGATCAGAATGTACATCTGCGTCCGACTACGTCCAGCATTATCCAACATCAGTGTCCGTATTTCATCCGATAAAAAAACCAGGTACTATCCGTTTCATCTATTTTATTAGCACATATTAATTTCTTTGAGAACAATTACTTTGGCCTGTAATATTGTTACGCAGGACAATTGTTTATTACAAAAGTGGCGTGACGTTATACCGCGAATACGGAGCTCGCGCCAATATCATCATGTGCCAGCATCAGTCCATGCCGCAGTGTCCGACGGACACGCGTGCAAGCCGCCGCCCCAACGGCCCGGTCTACATCAACACACCAGGGCCGCGCCGCTCGCCCGAGCTGCCCAATGGACGCGCGCAAGCCGCGCCCCCGCGGCCCGGTCTACATCAACACACCAGGGCCGCGCCGCTCGCCCGAGCTGCCCAATGGACGCGCGCAAGCCGCCGTCCCCGCGGTCCGATCTACATTAACACACCGGATCCGCGCCCGCCCGTATGAGCTACCCAACGGATGTGTGCAAGCCGCCGCCCCTGCGGCCCGGTCTACTCCAACAATGCTAGAGAAAAAATATATAATATCATCAGTCTTGCGCGACGTCGCCGGAGCCGGCGCCAGCCTCCACCCACGCCGGGTTGCCCAATGGATAGGCGCATTGGCCGACCATCCCCACGGTCCAGTCTGCTTCAGCACATCGAGGAAACAGGAGAGTCGGCATGGAGGAACCGTCCCTAGCGAGGCTAGGTGAGCCGACCACCGTTGAGCCGGCAATTCAAAGCCAGCAAAGAAAAAAAATGGCCCTGGAGAAAATAGGAGAGCCGAACAAAGAGAGAATAGCAAGGAATGAGATGACATACGACGAGCATCGCAAAGATCATCAAGTTGCCACATTGCTTACGGCTTCAATAAATTCCAAGTCTCAGCGGTCGACTATACGTCGGTTTGTGCTACAACCAAGTATAAAGAATCTCAAGCCGGCTCCTCGAGTCGACTTAAAACTCGGGGGCTACACAGACATGACTCGGCAGATTTGGCCGGGTTCAACAAATACAAGAACCCCGGGTCGTTGCAGGGAAGACAACCCGGTGCCCGCGGGCTGCTGCCTCATTGGCGAAAAAGTAAAGATTGCCAAAGAGGACTAGCTGCCACGATGTGCAGTTCAAACATGGGCATCCTGCCGTATTGGCAAAAAGAAAGGTTACAAGAGAAGACTAGTCGCCATGATGCACAGTCTAAACATGGGTATCCTACTCAATTATGATCAATGGAATAAGGCCAGTTTATCTGGACCCCAGATGTTTTGCAGTAGTAGCATTGTCTCCTGTATATTCTATGCTGAGCTTTTCCATGATCATATGGTTACTTGGGGGCTTCCAACTCATCGAGTTTAGCTTACAAAACCCTTTTAACCCGGCGAAAGGCCAAAATATACTTGGTTAAACCTGCCTGTTAGCAAGATGCTACTCCGAAAAGGTGACCCGACGTACGCCTGATGAGTTAATCACAGAGGTGACCCTGAATTCATTAGAGTGAAAACGTCAGTTGGTCACGTGAGAGCCGGTTTTCAGAGAGTTAGGACAAACCAAAAGAGGCCAAAAAGCCTGCTTCCACAGGAAGCGACACCAAGACTCGAGCCTCGAAAGCCGGTCTTATGTCGAGCCTCGGAAGCCGGCATTTTTATACTCTGTTACCATACACATACATTGCATCACATACATTGCATCATCATACAATGCATTATATATACATGTCTATATTTGTTTATGTTGCAGGAACTGGTCTATTGGCCGGGTTAACCATTTACAGTTATAAAAATTTGTTAAGTCAATTACTCTGACGACTATATGGCCTTTGTTATAATACCAATGGCTATCAAGCCGGCTTCAACATGAAGCACTAATAACTGGCAATGAAAGCCAGCATTTTTTTCCATGTTTATTCAAACTTGGTTAATATTGATTTTATATCATATGATTTGTTATAATAACAATTCATTCTCTTGTCAAAGTATATTGGTTTCCTGTATCGCAGGAGCCGATTTTCAGACCGGGTTACATTGTAACTCCGCAGGAACAAACAAATCTTTGATAGCCAAAATGGCCGGGTCTTCATCATGGTTTATCATAACCAGTATTAAATGATTGAGGTTTTTAAAGTCGGCTTAGAGAGATGGCTATTCTTTCTAAAATCCAAACTGCCAGCTTACAATAAGGAGCATGGTGTAATAAATTACCAGTGCCAATTCGCAAATTGGATTATTGTGATGCTACAAAGGAGAACAAAAATTCAAGCAAGAATATCATGGCAACTGGCTTTATCAAAGGCAATGAAATATGAAGTGTTATGCAAGGCAGCACTCTTGATAGATTTAGCAACAAATTCAGAATTGATGTGCAAAGTACCCAGCAACATCATCCAGATAAGGACATTAAGTTTCCTAGTTTATCACAAGATCATTGGGCCGAATATCAATGTTTTTGCAGAAATGTGACTATTCTGCTGCAGACTGTGGAAGGGAAAGTCCCGAGTCGCCGCAGGCACACAACCCGGCACTTGGGGGCTACATTATTCAAATCAAGATTACATTAAGTATGAAAGTCCCATGTCGCTGCAAGCATGCACCACGGTACTTGGGGGCTAATGCATTGTAATTTTAAACTACTTTCATCGAAGACCCGGCTCACTATTAATAGTGACTCGGCCCTTGGGGGCTACAGTCATTGATTCTACAGATAGTTCAAGTTCCAGATTGATGAGGACGGCTAACCCGACCCTTGGGGGCTATACTATTTGCAGCTATACATCTACAAGCATCAAAAGCTAAGTTCAAGTCCCAGGTTGCCGCAAGCAAGGCAACCTGGCACTTAGGGGCTACAGTGTTCAGTTGTTTAAACATATCATAAGGTCCAAACTGAAGACCCAGCCCATCACATACTGATGAGCCGGCCCTTGGGGGCTACACATGTGAAATGCAAACTTCAGTTTATGACTGGTGACTCAGATGAACAACCCGGATTTCTCTAAAGTTGCAACAGGTATATTTAAGCAAGTCTTAAGCTATCACTACGTTCTACTCTTAAGACTTGGAGGCTACAGGTAATATGGATATAAGGGAGGAACACTGTAACGCCCCGGACACACCCGCCAGTGGTCGTTACTCCTGGCGGGATCTAGACTGGCCCCACAGATCAATACTAGTCTTTCCTGCGCACTTTGTCCTCACTCGTGCGCACCCGGGACCAACTTCCCGGTCGGTCACCCATCCTGAAATTACTCCAAGATGAGCACGCTTAACTTTGGAGTTCTTTCCGAATGGGCTCCCGAAAAAGAAGGAATTCCTTATTGATATGAGTAGTCTATCATCCCTATTAAGCCAGGCCATCACAAACACCTTCAAGTTTTCAGTTTTGAGCGAGCCGGGTCTCATATCATACGGATTTTTTATTTCTAATATCTTCATCAAATCTGAAGCATTGAAAGTTGGCTCAAACATTAGACTGGTTTTTTATTCCCAAAATTTTTATCAAGTTGAAGCACTGAAAACCAGTTCAACATCAGATGGATTATTTTTCTCAATATTTTTCTGCGAGGATTCAGTGTCAGCAAGTTGATTGTGAAGCCAGAATGTTGATATGATGAAGAAACCTGGATTTTTCAGAAGCTGGTTCATTGAATAAAGACGGCCTTTTGAGCGAGCCATTTTCTCTTGATGCATTAATTATTCTTGTTTTCAGGAGCTTAGCATGAATAAATTCAAGTTAACCTGGGGGTTAATGTTGGTGATATTCCCCACGGTTTGACCTGGCCAGGAGATATGACCCGGCCCATCCCTTGGCGGCTCATGGGTCACCTCGCTTACCGGGTCGACCTGAACGACAAGGCCTAAGGCCCAATGCGCAACCCGGCAGAAGGCGGCTCATGGAGAGGCTTGGAGGACCGGCTCGCAGAGAAGATCCAAGAAGAGGAAAGTTCCCTGACAAGGGAAACAAGACCTGGCAAGGGAGGCAAGACCCGGACTAGTATCCGGCTTGTAATTGAAAAGAGACTAGTTGTAGTCCTACTAGGACTCTACATGTAAGCCGGCCCCTTCAAGTTATATAAGGAGGGGCAAGGCACCCCAAGAGGGACAGGTCAAGATAGACAGACAAGTTTTAGACAAGATCAAAGTAGAAGCTCTCGAGATAGAGGTAGCGAAACAACACCCTTGTAATCGAGATCATCATCAATAGCAATCAAGCAGGATGTAGGCTTTTACCTTCACCATGAGGGCCGAACCTGGGTAAAACTCGCGTCTCTCGATTCCGATCAACCCCTTCAAGCTTCCACCTAGTTACGATGACCTCACCACTAAGTCCTTTCACGAGGACATCTACCGTGACAAAACCATGACAGATGGGTTCTTCTCATGTTGTGTTTTGATTTCTTTTTATTTTGCATTTTATCTTTATGCCATTCTCTTGTCATGTGCAATGCATCCATCATTTTAATTTTTGTTGTGTTCTTCATGTATGCATAGTGTGTGTGAGCATCTTCTCCTTGCCTCACCCAACTCTTGGGTTCCACCTTTGCAAGCCATCCCTTCATCTTTCTCTCAAATCCCTTCTTCCTCCCAATTTAATTCTTGATGCAATATTTCTGTCCCAAATTAATGTTCACCATATTTCTAAATTCTCTAGTACATGTCCTTAAGCTCTCTGCCAAATTTCATCATTTTTGGAATTGATTTGGTTGGGTTCAAAAATGGTGCAAGTTTGAATTTAATTCAAACTTGAATTATTTTTCTATCTCTAAAAATGCCCAAACCATTTTATTCAAATAGTGCAGAATTCCTGGAGTCCAGAGGTATTTTTATTTCCCTCTCACTCCCCTCTAAACTCCTTCTGTGATTTTTTCCTTCCTTTCTGTTTTTGGTAAATGGAAAAGAAAAGGAAAGAAAAGCAGCAGCAGCAGCCTAGCCCAGCAGCCCAACGCTCCTACATAGCCCACCTAGCCCAGCCTAGCCCCCCTCCGACCGGAGCCGTCGGATCGCGATCGGAGGGTCCGAAAACACCCCAAAACCTCCTAACACTAGCCCCCCGCTATATAAGGAAGGGCTTCCCTTCCATTTTGGGCAGCTGCCACCCCCCTCCTCGTTTTCCGCGCCGGCGGATTCCCCCGCCGCCACTTGGCGCGCCGCCACGGGCCACGCCGCCACCCAGCCGCCGCACCCAGCCACTCACGCGCCGCCATCTGTCCCCCGCGCCTCCCACCTCGCCGCGGCCCGCCAGGCCCACGGGGAGCCCGCCCCGGGCCCGAACCGGGCGGAGCCACCCCGCGTCTGCGTCGCCGCATGAACCCTAGCCCGCGCCTCGCCACCTGCCGCGCGCCGCCGCCTTGCCGCCGACCCCGTCCTGGCCGGAGGCCGCCCCCGCTCGTTCCCGCAGCAACCCGGCCGCCCTCGCCGGACCTCCGCCGCCCGCGTCGCCGCCACCAACCGTAGCTCGCCGCCGCACCAACCGTCGCCGTGCCCGCCCGGATCCGGCGAGATCCGGGGAGGAGCGACCCGGTACCGCCGCCTCCGCACATCGCCCCCTCGCCTACGGCCTCCTCCGAGCGCCACAGCGCCCGCAGCCGCCGCCGGCCGGCCTCGCCCCGCTGCCGGGACGGCCCCGTCCCGATCCGGCCTCGTCCACCCCGAGCCATCCAACCAAACGCCGACCCTGCGCCGCGCTGTCCCGCTTCCCGTCGTCCAGTTAGCCCACGGGCCTGAGGTGAGCGCCAGCCCACTATCCCTCGCCTAGGCGTCGTTTAGCTATTCTGCGCTCAGTCTGTTTTTTTTCTTTCCTGAAAACGTCGAAGTCCCCGAGTCTTTACAGCATGTATGCAGTTTGTGTTGGCCATAACTTTGTGCATGTTGGTCCTATGATGATGATCTATATATGTAAAATGATCTACTCTTCGTGCTCTACATGATGGTTGCTGTTGTATTCATGTTAGGATTCATCTACATGTCATAATCTCTGTTGCAAAAGTGCATCCTGATGTTACTGCAGAAATCTGTTAAGAGTTGTCGCTTTGTCATTTTTGTGTGATTTAATGGATATGTCATATGAGCATCTTGTCAACATGAGTATGGAGCATCTTCATGTCTTCTTACTGCTAGTAATTTTTCCATGCCATGATATGCCATGATGGGAGTGCTACAAGCTTGTAGACTTGCCTAGTCAATGTAGCAGTTTTCTGTCAACATTAAGTTGCAATGTTGTGAGCTCCATTGTGATGAATCCATGCTTCATATGAATTTGTGCCAATGTAATGAAATGATCTATGCCATGAATACTGTAGGTGCATACCAATTTCTTGCATTTTAGAGTACTGTAGCTTGCTATTTTGATGTGCATAAGATGCCATGTTGCTGTTAACTACAGTTTTGCATTGCATATTGTGTTGCTCACCATTTGAGTTTCGTGCATCCGTTCCTCGTGATCTTTATATCGATTTCAACCGAAATCTTCCATCCTTTCATACTTGGGTTGCCAAGATTTTTCCATTTCCATCTTTTACTTCACCGTTAGTACCGTTGCTTCATTCATGTCATGCTCATTATTTCACCATGCCATTTCATGCATCATTTTGCTTGTGCATATATGCCATGATTGTTTGTTTATTTTGGTGCTTGTTCTTTCTTTTGGGTAGTTCCGGGAGACGAGTCCGAGATCGAGGAACTGGTTGAGAATGTGTTCGAGGAGCAGTCTTATTATCCTACCGAAGAGACTTCCGGCAAGATGATCATTACCCTTGATAACACTACTATCTTTGCGTGCTAGTTGTTTCGTTGCTATCGCTATGTCATGCTTCCTACCACATACATGCTAGCCTCCCTTATGCCATGATACAGCCTCTAACCACCCTACCCAGCAAACCGTTGTTTGGCTATGTTACCGCTTTGCTCAGCCCCTCTTATAGCGTTGCTAGTTGCAGGTGCAGTGCAGGTTGTTCCATGTTGGGACATGGATATGTTGGGATATCACAATATCTCTTATTTAATTAATGCATCTATATACTTGGTTGTGTGCGGAAGGCTCGGCCTTTTGCCTATTATTTTGTTCCACTCATGCCGCCCTAGTTTCCGTAATACCAGTGTTATGTTCCTTGATGAGCGCTTCTAACACATGTGGGGCATATGGGAACCCCCCTGATCACTTGTTTTAGGATAAGACTTCTCCAGCAAGGCCCAACATTGGTTTTAACATTTGCCAACATGAACCTAATAATTAAATGCATAGAGGGTCGCCACCTCGGGGACTCTTTTAATTCCAACATAACTCGGGCCAGCGGCAAAACACAACCGTTGGTCCACCTACCTAGCAGTCGGTGAAGCCGCCTCAGGGCAACTCGGGTTCTTTTGGCTACCGTCCACTATGCATAGACGGATGATGCCCGTAGATAGAGAGCGCGCGGCTCTAGACACAGATCTGGCTCACCGGGAGGTCTTGCTGGTTTAGTTTTGCCTGTTACAAGTGGCTTGTCCACCGAAATTCCTTATCGTAAGCATCGTGTTATCATGGTGTGAGGATGTTCCATCGGATGCGTGTGGTAATTTATAATGGACTACTTGGAGCACCCCTGCAGGGTTAAATCTTTCGCGAAGCCGTGCCCGCGGTTATGTGGCGACTTGGAAATTTATAACCTCCGGTTGTAGAGAACTTGACACTAATACTAATAAAATACACCAACTGTGTGTGTAACCGTGATGGTCTCTTTTCCAGTAAGTTCGGGAAGAGAACACGGTGGGGTTATGAGTGAACCGTAAGTAGGTGTTTAGGATCACTTCTTGATCATATTAAACTTGCGACCGTTATGCGTAGTATGCTCATCTTTATTCTTGTACTCGTAAGTTAGCCACTTCAATATACTTAGTGTTTGCTGCAACCTCAACACATTTACCCCTTCCATACCTATCAACTTAAATAGTTTTGTTACCTTGGGTGATGAGATTGTTGAGTCCCTGTGGCTCACAGATTACTATAAACACCAGTTGTAGGTACGCTTGAGACAGACACAGGTGAGCCCGAGATGCTCCATTGGGAGTATGATGATGAGCGTGGACGTATGTACGTCACGATGCCAGACGATCAGTAGTGGGCCCTAGTCGGTTGATCCGGGGATAATAGCAGGGTGGTGTTTTCTCGTTTGATTTCGTCCGTAGTCGGACCCTGTCTTTCATTTGGATGATTGTATGATGATTATGATATTTATGCTGTAGCATGTCGCGAGTGTAAGCCTTTGTCTAGTATTCTCACCTGTTCATTTGGTTGTATGTATTTGAGTATCACCTTGCTATGCGTCCCAAAATGAGGTCCTGTCACGATCTTGAGTTCATCACGAGATTGCGATAGAGCTTCATATTGGGCGTGACACAAGCCCAACCTCAAGTACTTTTGGTTGTTCAGGTGTAAGTGTTTCATTCTCAAGAAAGGTGCCCGTTTGTCTAAATTCGAACCTAGAGCTCAAGAGGGCATATTTGTTGGTTATGCTACAAACTCTCATGCTTACCGTGTCCTCAACAAGTCCAACAGACTCATTGAGGAGACGTGTAACGTAGAGTTTGATGAAAATAATGGCTCCCAAATGGAGCAAAGTGGTCTTTGTGATGTAGGTGATGAAATTCCTCCCCAAGCCATAAGAAGAATGGGGATTGGTTAAATACTCCCCATTGAAGAACCCCTTGTGGCCGAAGGAGAAGGACAATGCTCTACGCAAGTGGAGCCATCACCAACCATTGACCTACACGCTTCCGAAGAACAAACCGAAGGCCCTCAACCAAGTGATCAAGATCAAGGGCAAGATCAACCTCAAGATGATGGTGATGCACCAAATGATGGCCAAGATCAAGATCACGACACCGAGCAAGCTCAAGATCAAGAGCAAGCTCAAGATGACGCTCAAGATGTTCAAGACGATCCACCTCAAGTGACTACGGAGGAGCTACTGGAGCGTCGTGCCGCCAAGATTGCTTCTAAACTCAAGCATCAACAACATGTCATGGAGAATGTTTATGTAAGCTTAAAAAAGGGGGTAACCACTCGTAGACAATTAACAAACTTTTGTGAGCATCACACGTTTGTTTCTTGTGTTGAACCCCAAAAGGTACATGAAGCGCTCGAGGACACGGATTGGCTTGAGGCCATGCATGATGAACTCAATAACTTCGAGCGCAACAAAGTGTGGACATTGGTGCCAAGGCCAACGGAGAATCATAATGTCATTGGAACCAAATGGATCTTCAAGAACAAGCAAGATACGAACGGTGTTGTCATTCGAAACAAGGCAATATTGGTGGCACAAGGCTACTCCCAAGTCGAGGGTATCGACTACGGTGAAACCTTTGCTCCCATTGCTCGTCTTGAATCTATTCGTATGTTGCTTGCATATGCATCTCATCATGATTTTAAGTTGCAACAAATGGATGTGAAGAGTGCATTTCTTAATGGTCCTCTTAATGAGTTGGTATATGTCAAACAACCCCCGGGGTTCGAGGATCCCAAGTTCCCCAATCATGTATACAAGCTCGATAAGGCACTCTATGGCCTTAAACAAGCCCCACATGCGTGGTATGAGCACCTTACCGAGTTGTTGCAAGACCGTGGGTTTGAAATTGGGAAAATCGATCCCACTCTTTTTACTAAGAGGGTTAGAGGGTATTTGTTCATATGCCAACTATATGGTGATGATGTTATCTTTGGTTCTCCTAACAAAGCTTTCAATGATGAGTTTGCCGCACTCATGACCGAGAAGTTTGAGATGTCTATGATGGGAGAGTTGAAGTTCTTTCTTGGGTTCGAAGTCAAACAAAGAAGAGAAGGAACCTTCATCAACCAAGCCAAATATACCCAAGACATGCTCCAGAGATTCAAGTTAGAAGATGTCAAACCGGCCAAGACTCCAATGCCTACCAAGTGCCAACTTGACATTGATCCCATTTGTAAAGCGGTGGATCAAAAGGTATATCATTCTATGATTGGATCCTTGCTTTACCCTTGTGCATCTAGGCCGGATATCATGTTGAGTGTGGGAATGTGTGCACGGTTTCAAGCCGCGCCTAAGGAAAGTCACTTTGTGGCTGTCAAGCGAATCTTTCTATATTTGGCTCATACCCCAAACTTTGGCTTATGGTACCCCAAAGGAGCAAGCTTTGATCTCATGGGATATTCGGACTCAGATTGGGCGGGAGACCGTGTGGATAGGAAGTCAACTTCCGGAGGCTGCCAATTCCTTGGTCGCTCTTTGGTGAGTTGGTCTTCAAAGAAGCAAAATTGTGTGTCTCTCTCCACCACCGAAGCCGAGTATGTCGCTGTCGCAAGTTGTTGTGCACAATTGCTATGGATGAGGCAAACTTTAAAGGATTACAGTGTCACTTGTGACAAAGTGCCTCTTTTCTGTGACAATGAAAGTGCAATCAAGATCTCCTACAATCCGGTGCAACATAGCAAGACAAAACACATTGAGATTCGTCATCACTTCATCCGGGATCACATCAAGCGTGGAGAGATTGATATTATTCATGTAGGTACACAAGAGCAACTAGCGGATATATTCACGAAGCCTTTGGATGAAGCAAGATTTCACGAGTTAAGGCATGAGCTAAATATCATTGATAAAAGCAACGTGTCTTGAATCTAGGCACACCCCACCGCATTCATCATGATATGTTGTTCTAGACGTAGGCATGGATTTAGGGGGAGTGTTGTTCTCTCAATGAACTCTCCCTCCCCCTATTATGCATAAATAAACCCAATATTTCACATTAGCCATTTTTGATGGTACTAGTGCTTCAAAGATGAGTTTTGGTCATAGGCCCATGGTTAAAATCTTCGCGGTGCCATATCAATTGACTCAAACATAGGTGGCTTCGGCCACCGCCCCTCCTCTCTTTGTGGAGGTTTGGTTCTCCTTTGGACCTTACTTGCCTTGCTAGTTTTCTTTTTAGGTCCTAGGTGTTTGTATCCTCCAAGTGTTGGCCTTTATCGTTTGCTTCTTGCACTCTTGGAGTTTACTTCACCATAATACAGTGCCGTGATTCCATCCCAAGCCTCCTCTACTCTTAAAACAATCTTTCTCCAAATGTACACAAGTTGTATACTTGGCATGGGTGGCTGTGACCGGGCGGTACAACCGGTGGTCTGGGCGGTTCTACCACTCTGCCATCTGGCTGTAGCATCCCGGCGGTTCTACCGGTCAAAATTTAGCGGTTCTATGGCTTAGTTTCTGACCTGTGCCTCCGGCCGGTACTACCGGGCGGTTACGAGCGGTACTACCACTGCCTGTCAGGCGACGGAAGTACCGCCCTTAACCACAGGGTAGTACCAGGGGGCGGTACAACCGCTCTTGAGAGCAGTACAACCGCTCCGCGGTCTGGGCAGGTATTTAAGGGCGCGGGCCAAAGGGGTTTCTCTTTTTCCCCTTCGTGCCCGTCCTCTTCCCCTGCTCCTGCCGCCGGTTGCTGTCCCCATTGCCCCGGAGTGCCCTCCGGTGCTCCGGATCCGTCGGTTCTTCATCGGATCTGCTCTGTGGAGGCCGTCTCCTCCCCGATCTCTTCCCATGGATATCGGTAATGCCCCATTCTCTCTTGTTCTTGGTTTCAATCTTTGAATCCATCTATCTAGGGCATTACGAGTACTCCCGTGTTTTTGGCTAAACTATTGGGTGGAAGAGATCCTATTGTATACCTCTATTGCTTGTAGATAGTTAGAACTTGAAATATTGCATCTAGATTCAGTGTTTGATTTGTGCCTGTTCTCCTGTGTGTGGAACCGCTGTCAGCGGTACAACCGCTCCATTTGGGTGGTAAAACCGCCTAAGCGGTACTACCGCTGGGATGACTGGTACAACTGGATTTACTGAACCTTTGTGTACTGTTTCTTCTTCTCTGTACTTACATGTAATATATTCCTCTAATCTTGTGTACATTCCTCTCATCTTTGCTGGGTATCTTGTTTGCTTCCCGTGTGTGTGTGCAGGTGGCTCTGGTTCTCGCTCTGCTCCTCGCCAGAATACCAGGAAGAGAGTCCGTAGGAGCAAGCGTCCTGATGACTCTGAGGAAGCACAGGAAGTGGTGATTCCCACCAAGCCCACCCGCCGTGAGAAGTCTGCCACTGCCAAGCAACGTGTGGCCGTACCATTTCACAAGTGGAAACAACAGGATTGGGAGAGGTTCTGCTTGTAGAATCCCTATGAGGTTCTAGTTCATCCTCGTTGGACCACACCTCAGTTCAGAAACGAGATGCAAATGAGGATTGTGTTTTAGCTTTTTGAGCATAACAATAACAGGTTCACCAAGCAGTGGACAATTGACCTTGATCACTGGAGGAACAACATGGAGTACTTTGGAGAGGCATTAGCTCTGTGTGAGGATTTTGACTTGGTCAAGCTCATGTCTATCAACTGTGACTTTGATGTGCAGCTTATCCATCAGTTCTATGCCACTGTTCACTTCGGCACCGATGATGCTCGTACGATAACCCACAAGTATAGGGGACCAATTGTAGTTTTTTCTATAAATAAGAGTGTCGAACCCAACGAGGAGCTAAAGGTAGAATTAATATTCCCTTCAAGTTCTATCGACCACCGATACAACTCTACGCACACTTAACGTTTGCTTTACCTAGAACAAGTATGAAACTAGAAGTACTTTGTAGGTAATGCTAGAACTACTTTGCAAGAATAAAACTAGGAGTACTTTGCGAGAATAAAACTATGAGTAATTTGCAAGATAATAAAATTTAGTTGTTTAGTAGAAAGCTTTTGTAACACAAGAGAATGATTTGTCCCTAGGCAATCGATAACTAGACCGGTAATCATTATTGCAATTTTATATGAGGGAGAGGCATGAGCTAACATACTTTTCGTACTTGGATCATATGCACTTATGATTGGAACTCTAGCAAGCATCCGCAATTTCCAAAGATCATTAAGGTAAAACCCAACCATAGCATTAAGTAACAAGTCCTCTTTACTCCCATACGCAACAACCCCCTTACTCGGGTGTAAGCTTCTGTCACTCTAGCCGCCCACTATAAGAGAATTATGAATGTATTGCAAACCCTACAGCGGGAATCCCTCACGCTTGCGCAACACGGAGAGCACCATAGGATAGCACCAAAATAAAACATACAACTCAAACCAATCACGATCATCAATCAACCCATAGGACAAAACGAATCTACTCAAGCATCATAGGATTGCCACATATCATTGGATAATAATATATAGCGTAAAGCACCATGTTTAAGTAGAGATTACAGCGGGGAGAAGAGGTGTTACACCGCTGCATAGAGGGGGAGAGAATTGGTGATGACGGCGGCGAAGTTGTTGGTGTAGATCGCCGTCACGATGGTTGCCCCGGCGGCGTTCCGGCGCCACCGGGAGAGAGGGGGAGAGAGCCCCCCTCCTTCTTCTTCTTGCTTGGCCTCCCCCCTAGATGGGAGGAGGTTTTCCCCTCTGGTACTTGGCCTCCATGGCACCCGGAGGGGCGGGAGCCCCTCCGAGATTGGATCTCTCTCTTTGTTCTATTCTGTTTCGCCTTCCTGGTTTCTGGCCTTTCACCGTTTCTTAAATTCCCGGAGATCCGTAACTCCGATCGGGCTGAAATTTTAACACGATTTTTTTCCGAATATTATCTCCTTGCAGACGAATAAGAGCCCCAACCAACTTATGGTGTGCCCATGAGGCACCACCGCACGCCAGGGGGGCGGGCCCAGGTGGCTTGTGGAGGTTGTGGGCCTCCGTTTGCGTTGATTCCACCTCTCAAAAATCACATATATTCCAAAATAATTCTCCGTAAAAAACAAGCAGAAAACATGAACTGGCACTGGGCACTGGATCAATATGTTAGTCCCAAAAATAATATAAAATGTTGCCCAAAATATGTGAAAGTTGTAGAATATTGGCATGAAACAATCAAAAATTATAGATACGACGGAGACGTATCAACATCCCCAAGCTTAATTCCTGCTCGTCCTCGAGTAGGTAAATGATAAAAAAGATAATTTTTGATGTGGAATGCTACCTAGCATAATCTTGATCATATAATCTAATCATGGCATGAATATTAAGACACAAGTGATTCAAAGCAATAGTCTATAATTTGATATAAAGACATCAATACTCAGGCATCCCAACAAACAATCATGCCTTTCAGAATAAAAATGCTGAAGAACGCTATCCCTACAAAATCATATAGCCTTGTCATGCTCCATCTTCTTAACACAAAGTATAAATCATGTACTACCCCGGTGTCAGCCAAGCAATTGGTTCATACTTTTTAACACGCTTCAGCTTTTTCAACCCCCACGCAATACATGAGCGCAAGCCATGGATATAGCACTATGGGTGGAATAGAATGTGGTGGTAGAGATTAATATGGAGAAGACAAAAAAGGAAGAAAGCCTAACATCGACGCAGCTAATCAACGAGCTATGGAGATGCCCATCAATTGATGTCAATGCAAGGAGTAGGGATTGCCATGCAACGGATGCACTAAGAGCTATAAGTGTATGAAAGCGCAAAAATAAAACTAAGTGGGTGTGCATTCAACTTGCTTGCTCTAGAAGACCTCAGGCATTTAAGGAAGCCCATCATCGAAATATACAAGTCAAGTTCTATAATGAAAACTCCCACTAGTGTATGAAAATGAAAGCATAGGAGACTTTCTATAAGAAAAACATGGTGCTACTTTGAAGCACAAGTGTGGAAAGGATAGTAACATTGCCCCTTCTCTCTTTTTCTCTCATTTCATTTTTTTGTTTTCTCTTTTTTTTCCTTTTTTTCATTTTTTTGTTGGGCTATTTTTGTCCTCTTTTTTTCTCTTTTTTTTTATTTTCGTCCGGAGTCTCATCCCGACTTGTGGGGGAATCATAGTCTCCATCATCCTTTCCTCACTGGGACAATGCTCTAATAATGGATATGATGATCATCACACTTCTATTTACTTGCAACTCAAAATTACAACTCGATACTAGAACAAAATATGACTCTATATGAATGCCTCTGGCGGTGTACCAGGATGTGCAATGATCTAGCATGGCAAAGATATCAAAAAACGGACAAGCCATGAAAATATCATGCTAGCTATCTTATGATCATGCAAAGCAATATGACAATGAATGCTCAAGTCATGTATATGATGATGATGGAACTTGCATGGCAATATATCTCGGAATGGCTATGGAAATGCCATAATAGGTAGGTATGGTGGCTGTTTTGAGGAAGATATAAGGAAGCTTATGTGTGATAGAGCGTATCATATCACGGGGTTTGGATGCACTGGCGAAGTTTGCACCGACTCTCGAGGTGAGAAAGGGCAATGCACGGTACCGAAGAGGCTAGCAAATTGCGGAAAGGTAAGAGTGCGTATAATCCATGGACTCACATTAGTCATAAAGAACTCACATACTTATTGCGAAAGTTTATTAGCTCTCAAAGCAAAGTACTACTATGCATGCCCCTAGGGGGGAGGTTGGTAGGAGTTAACCATTGCGCGCCCCCGACCTCCACGCAAAGGAAGACAATCAATAATAAATCATGCTCCAACTTCTTAGCATAACGAGAGACTATACGTGCATGCTTCGGGAATCACAAACCTTAACACCAATATTCCTACTAAACCACAATCATTCACTAGTACCTCCCACATATTACCATCTCTATATCGCAAAACTATTGCAAGTAATCAAACATATCATATTCAGTGATCTACAAGTTTTATGTAGGATTTTATGACTAACCATGTGAATGGCCAATTCCTATTGACTCACTAAACAGATATAAGTGAAGCATGAGATTTTAATTTTTTTTCTACAAAAGACTTGCCCACGCTCTAACAAATATAAGTGAAGCAAAAGAGCATTCTACAAATAACGGTTTTCCTATGTGTAGAGAAACAGGCATCCAAACTTCAAATGATATAAGTGAAGCACATGAAGCATTTTATAAATCAACCAAGGACTATCTCATACCAGCATGGTGCATAAAAGAAAAGGGAAAAATAAACACAAAAGACGCTCCAAGAATTTATGCATATCATGTGAACAAAACAAAAACAGAGACATACCGATAATTGTCGAATAAAGATGGGATGCCTTCCGGGGCATCCCCAAGCTTAGACGCTTGAGTCTCCTTGAATATTTACTTGGGGTGCCTTGGGCAGTGGCGTAGCCACAGGGTGGACAGGGTGGTCCATGGACCACCTTGTAATTCGGCCCATTACTTCACTATATATATGTAAATTAACAAGAAAAAATTAGCTTTGATTGTATCGGCCAAGGCCCAACCTCAAAATACAAGGGCTGCAGCCTATCTAATAGCTAGGCTTTCTCGTTTTGCTTTGTATTCTGTACGCCCCCGGCCTTCCAAAAAAACTCTCCTCGTTTCCTTCGTATGCTGTACGACGACTCGAACCGACCCACGGCCAGCGAACCCTCGCGAGGCACGGAGACGGAGGCAGCACAAGCCGGTGGCGCACGGCCGGCGGCTGGCAGGTAGAGGCGGATTGGAGAAGGAGTGTGCTAGAGGCCCCGGCACCCGGCGGCTGCCAACACGCGAACTGTCGACCCTAGACCGAGGCAGGACCGCAGTCCGTAGGAGCTCACTCTCATCTCCTCCGATTAAAAGTATGATCTCCATCCTTTTTTTCTAATTCAAAGTATAATTTGTCTTTACGATTTAAACAAGTTTACTCGTGAGTGCAAATTTGAATTGGAACTGATGTACTGTATTGAGCTGATTGATTTAACGATTATAATGTATTTAATCAAACAGACAATTAACAGATCAAACTTCTTTTTATTGTAGAATTGTTGCAAAATGAAGAGGAACGGACACATTGCATCTCTTTTTTTGCAACACGCAGCGAAGAAGAGGGTTGATCCACAGGACTGTACATTGAGCGAGATGCTTTCTCATCCACAGGACTGTACATTCTTTCTCCAAAGTAAGTGAAGATGATATAATCGATACTTTCATGGCATTGAGAAGGCATTATCCCGACAAATAAGGTGTGCTATTTTCTTATGCAAATTTAGAAATTCAACTATGAATTTTCATACGCTTTGTAAGGCCTTATTGGTTTATGTTTTGATAAATTTTGTACGATGTGTTGATATGATTTATTTGTGGTGTGTTTTTTTTTCTATCATTTGGATCACCCTGACATCAAATCCTAGCTACGCAACTGGCCTTGGGCATCCACAAGCTTGAGCTCTTGCCTCTCCTCATTCTTCTCATATCAATACCTCCTCGATCTTCGAACACTTCATCCACACAAAACTTAACCGAACTTTTTATTAGAAGGGTTAGTACATATAACATCAAATCCCATCATGTCCTGCTCTAACATTATTGTATAATTATAATAAAACATTACCCACTGTATGCTATCACAATTCTATGGCTTCCAAGTCAATGGGGCTCAACAAGATTTCAAACATAAGCAAATAACGAAACTATAACAACAATCTGTGAAAACAGGACAGTCTGTAAAGATGCAGATGGTACATATACTTATGTAACTCAAAAAATTCTGAAAAATTAGGAAAAATAAATAATTTGCATAGCAGTACCGTGTACAAATTTCAGAATTTTTGCATGTTCCATTAAAAAATGTAAATTCACGCACTACAGCAAAAGTTTCTGTTTTTGCACTGCACATACCAAACAAGCAATTTAAACATCCTAACGGTAAATCTTGGCACATTATTTTTATAATACAATGGATTTGTACAAGGGGATAATTATTTTTGTTGAAAAGTTTCTGTAATTAAAGATTCACAAAGTTTCCATGGGCATGAACAAAGTTCAAGGACGTCCCCCACTTCAACGGTGCTCGTCTTTCTCACTTTCACTTTTCTTTTTGAAAAAGTTTTAGGTTCCCCTCTATATTTTTTTGTTTTTAAACTTTTTAAAAGCACACAACAGAAATAAATGACTCTCTAAAAACTTCCGGGTTGTCTCCCTGGCAGCGCTTTCTTTAAAGCCATTAAGCTAGGCATAAAGTGCTCAAGTAATTGATCCACCCGGATCCCAAGGTATATCAAAGTTAATTTTAATTAACAATGATTTGTAATTTATTAGTGAGCACAAAGCAACATATATCATGCAATGATGAAGTCTAACTCTCTTCCTATGCATTGGCATGTCATAAAAGAACAATTCATGCACACATAATAAAGGCCGATACATAGCATAAGCAGTTTCTTGCAATTTTATCGTATTAGAAACATAGAGAGGTGGAGATGTAGTTCCTCTCTCATAATAATTGCAAGTAGGAGCAGCAAGCACATGCATATTATATTCATCCAAATCATCATGTGCAATAGTAAAACGCAACCCATCAATATAATCCTTAATAAGCGCAAACTTCTCCGATATAGTGTAGTTTGGAGAATTCAAAAAGATAATAGGACTATCATGAGTGGGTGCAATAGCAACAATTTCATGTTTAACATAAGGAACTATAGCAAGTTCATCTCCATAAGCATAATTCAAATTGGCATCATGGCCACAAGCATAGCAAGCATCAATTTCATCAAAAAGGGATATTTCAAACGAATCCAAGGGATCATAGCAATCATCATAGCATTCATCCTTCGGTAAGCACGAAGGGAAATTAAACAATGTATGAGTTGAAGAGTTACTCTCATCAGAAGGTGGGCACGGGTAGCTAATCCGCTCTTCCTCCCTTTGTTCTTCGCTCTCCTCGTCGTCTTTTTCATCTAATGAGCTCACAGCTTCAGCAATTTCTTCTTCCATAGGAGCCTGCAAAATATTAGTCTCTTCTTGGACAGCGGAGGTGTCCTCAATATATTCTTTCACATAAGCATTAGAAGCATAGTTTTCATAGCAATATTTAAGTATGGCAGAATTTTCAGATTTGTAAAGAGTAGCATCATACTTTTCAATCAAAGAAGCAATTTCATAAGCACCCTTAAAAGCAACAAATTCTTCAATTTGTTCAATATCATAGTAACTATAAACACCTTTAGCATAAGAAGATACGATTCCATTATCACTAAACTCACATTGGTAGGGAAGGTGTTTCTTAGGGTCTTCAGAACAACAAGTAATATCATGTATTTCGCATAAATTCCAAGCATAGCATTGCAAACAATTAATTTTATGCCTTAAAAGTTTCCCTTTTTGAGATAAGCGGTGTCGCACAAAATAAGCATGCTCATCTAATGATTTTCCCTCAACTAAGCTAGTTGGGTTTTTAGCACGAGCACATAGGGATCGAAGATGATCCAAGCAGAAAGCTTCAGCAGTATGATAGATTTTGGGTGGTTCTTCAACCATTGGTTTAGCAAGTACAACTATTTTTTTTGGTATTTTACGTTTCCTACCCATAACTAAAGATAGAAAACAAGAGCACAAAATAAAAACTACTTAGTGATAAAGCAAACAAGCACACACGAGAATATCAACCCCACGCTATTGCTCCCCGGCAACGGCGCTAGAAAAAGGTCTTGATAACCCACAAGTTTAGGGGATCAATTGTAGCATTTTCGATAAATAAGAGTGTCGAACCCAACGAGGAGCTAAAGGTAGAATTAATATTCCCTTCAAGTTCTATCGACCACCGATACAACTCTACGCACACTTAATGTTTGCTTTACCTAGAACAAGTATGAAACTAGAAGTACTTTGTAGGTAATGCTAGAACTACTTTGCAAGAATAAAACTAGGAGTACTTTGCGAGAATAAAACTACGAGTAATTTGCAAGATAATAAAAGTTAGTTGTTTAGTAGAAAGCTTTTGTAACACAAGAGAATGATTTGTCCCTAGGTAATCGATAACTAGACCGGTAATCATTATTGCAATTTTATATGAGGGAGAGGCATGAGCTAACATACTTTCCGTACTTGGATCATATGCACTTATGATTGGAACTCTAGCAAGCATCCGCAACTACCAAAGATCATTAAGGTAAAACCCAACCATAACATTAAGTAACAAGTCCTCTTTACTCCCATACGCAACAACCCCCTTACTCGGGTGTAAGCTTTTGTCACTCTAGCCTCCCACTATAAGAAAATTATGAACGTATTGCAAACCCTACAGAGGGAATCCCTCACGCTTGCGCGACACGGAGAGCACCATAGGACAGCACCAAAATAAAACATACAACTCAAACCAATCACGATCATCCATCAACCCATAGGACAAAACGAATCTACTCAAACATCATAGGATTGCCACATATCATTGGATAATAATATATAGCGTTAAGCACCATGTTTAAGTAGAGATTACAGCGGGGAGAAGAGGTGTTACACCACTACATAGAGGGGGAGAGAGTTGGTGATGACGGCGGCGAAGTTGTTGGTGTAGATCGCCGTCATGATGGTTGCCCCAGCGGCGTTCCGGCGCCACCGGGAGAGAGGGGGAGAGAGCCCCCCTCCTTCTTCTTCTTGCTTGGCCTCCCCCCTAGATGGGAGGAGGTTTTCCCCTCTGGTCCTTGGCCTCCATGGCACCCGGAGGGGCGGGAGCCCCTCCGAGATTGGTCTCTCTCTCTGTTCTCTTCTGTTTCGCCTTCCTGGTTTCTGGCCTTTCACCGTTTCTTAAATTCCCGAAGATCCATAACTCCGATCGGGCTGAAATTTTAACACGATTTTTTTTCCGGATATTAGCTTCCTTGCGGCCGAAGAAGGGCCCCAACCGACTTACGGTGTGCCCACGAGGCACCACCGCGCGCCAGGGGGGCGCCCAGGTGGCTTGTGGAGGCTGTGGGCCTCCGTTTGCGTTGATTCCACCTCCCAAAAATCACATATATTCCAAAATAATTCTCCGTAAAATTTTATTGCATTTGGACTTCGTTTGATATGGATTTTTCGTGAAACAAAAAACAAGGAGAAAACAGGAACTGGCACTGGGCACTAGATAAATATGTTAGTCCCAAAAATAATATAAAATGTTGCCAAAAATATGTGAAAGTTGTAGAATATTGGCATGAAACAATCAAAAATTATAGATACGACAGAGACATATCATCGTACTTTGTCTTTCATGTGCCGTGATGAGTTCTCTCAGGTGCCTTGGAGAGCCTTCTGCAATGCTCTAGGCTATGATGATACCGGTCTCACCGGGAATGGTGGCATCCGTCCTCACGACCGTGCCACATCCATGAACAAGGAGAAGCTTGCACCCCTGTACATCCGAGGGCATGGGGTCATTGGTGAGTCTAAGGATCTTGAGAAGGTATATGACATTATGCATCGTGTGTTCCGCAATGTGCTTCTGCCCAAGGTTGGGAATCAGGATGAGATTTATGGCTATCTGGTGGATCTGTTGGTGGCTATGAGGACCAAGATGGGGTCTGGTGCCACCTTTGATGTTTCCAAATGGTTGTGGGAGGAGATGTACAGCATGGTCATTCACCGAAAGGTACCCATATATGCTCTATTTGTCATGTGTTTTCTGAACTCTGTATGGGCTGTCCGCAGGCCAGGAGTGCCTCTTTCATCTCCAGACAACCTCACTGTGCATGAGGTCAAGTAGTTAAGGAAGAAGAAACATGCTGAGCCTCGCTATCCTGCTGATGATCCCGAGGATGTCTATGCTACCTCTAGTGAAGAGGACTATGAGCTTGAGCCCGGGGCCAAGCCCTCCTGGGTGACAAAGCTAACTGACAAGGTGAAGAAGACCTTTTGCTTCCACGCTCATGTGTAGAAGAAGCTATATGAGGCACATGTCAATGAGAAGAAAGCCAGGCGCCGACAGATTCAGATGATGAAGCACCTCAACATCCCAGTGACTAGTGGATCCGAGAAGAGCATCACTCCAGAGGACAAGTGGATCTTTGAGCACAGCACTTGGTCTGACGATGAGGCCTTTGGCTGTCCTGCTACCTCCACCTTTGCTGCTGCCGCGGATGATGCCATGGATGAGAGCGAGGAGTCTGACGATGTTGATCCAGAGGAGACCGAGGAGTCAGAGGAGGACGACTGAGCTCTGGGGCGTTAGCATCGCTCTTTCCCTTTTTGGTGTCTTGATGCCAAAGGGGGAGAGAGTTCTATTAGGTCTCGGGATTTGCATGGGTGGTTATTTGCATTTGCTTTGGTTGTCAGTTGAAACTTTTTGCTTCCAGTTGGTGTGTGAACTTGTCATGCGTGGAGACATTGTGCATGGTGTGAGACATGCGATCCCGATCTATCCATCTTAAGCTTTTTATATCATGTCTCGTATGTTTGTAGAGCTTGCTTATTATTATTGCCCTTATCTATTGCTCTACTTCATGTTCTTGCAAATGCATGCTTTTTGTCTATTCAGTTCATTTGCAGTCATTGGTTGGTCTATAAAATCTAGGGGGAGCATTGATCCTAATGTGAGCACTTTGCATTCCAAAAGCAAAATCAAAATAGTGTTCACATATAGGGGGAGCCCATCTATATTTTCTAGATCTCCGGTGCAAATCGTGTGGTTGTCATCATCCACCAAAAAGGGGGAGATTGTTAGGGCATTTCCCGCCTTAGGGTTTTGGTGATGATGACAATGCATCTTTGGACTAATCGTGCGCCCAAGTTTACTCAGGTACACCTTGTTTGGCGCAAGACGGTTAGGCATTCCCTTCGGACGGAAAAGATCGAAGACGGAGTTTTCGACGCGTTTATTTCTTTGGTCATAGGAAATCCGTACTATTAAGAGGGAATTCGCACCGGAAGGTACTGGGTGAATCAATGCACGTACACATTCTGTTGCACCCACTATATATCCTTCCATTCGAGGAGAGAAGTCCTCAAAGTCTTATCTGTGGTAGTGTTTTTAGTGCCGAGCGGTTGTACCGCTTGTAAAAGCGGTTGTACCGCTTGACCGGTTGTTCCGGCCCAGCACCGCTCCACTACCGGACTCCCTTCTGTAATGGAGCTGTGGTTGGGCGGTGGTGCCCGGTAATTCCCGGACGACTATGGCGAACCGGTACTACCGGTGTCTGGAGCGGTTGTACCGCTCCGGACTTGGCCACCACATGAACGCTGGTCTGGCGGTTGCACCGGCACAACCACCGCCCCAACCACCGCTATGGGGTGACACCCTTCTGTATGTGAGGTGGTTGTTGGGCGGTGGTGAAGCGGTAGTTCCTGGTTGGCTCCGGCCGACCGGTACTACCGGTGGCTCCACTGGTTGTACCGCTGGGACACTTCTGCAGTGTGAACCCGTGAATACCGGTTGTACCGGTGGTTCAAGCGGTTGTACCGCTGCAGTGTAAAAACGGCTGTAACGGTTGGATTTGGGGGACATTATATAAGTAGGTGGTTCTTCCACCTACCTTTTTACCTCTTGCCTCTCTCTCTCCTCCATTGATGCCCTTCAAGCTTTCTTGCCCGATCTCTCTCTCTCTCTAGCCACTCAAACTTGTTGTTTGCTAGGGATTGAAGGAGAAGACCTAGATCTACACTTCCACCAAAGGAAATTTAATTCCCCCATACTTTCTTGTGTGGATTTTGTTACTCTTGGGTGTTTGGGCACCCTAGATGGAAGAGGTCACCTCGGAGCCATAGTCCATTATGGTGAAGCTCCGTGGTGGTGTTGGGAGCCTCCAATTCAGTTGTGGAGAGAGCCTCAACCTTGTTTGTAAAGGTCCGGTTGCCGCCTTCAAGGGCACCACTAGTGGAATCACGACATCTTGCATTGTGCGAGGGCGTGAGGAGAATACGGTGGCCCTAGTGGCTTCTTGGGGAGCATTGTGCCTCCACACCGCTCTAACGGAGACGTACTTCCCCCTAAAGGGAAGGAACTTCGGTAACACATCCTCGTCTTCACCGGCTCCACTTGTGGTTACTTCTTACCTTTACTTTGTGCAAGCTATTGTTGTGTTGTATCCTTTGCTTGCTTGTGTTGTTGTTGTTGTTGTTGTTAGCATCATATAGGTTGCTCACCTAGTTGCATATCTAGACAACCTATTTGTTGCTAATCTTAATTTGTCAAGAAAAGCTAAAAATTAGTAGTTGCCTATTCACCCCCCCTCTAGTCAACCATATCGATCCTTTCAACACATTTCAGCTTGCTCTTATCGACTCCATGCATTACATAAGGAAACAACTTGAACATTATATCAAAGGATACATGCCCCATTCTGCAGTGATGTTTCATCGCCACAGACTCTCTTTCTTCCACAATTGCCGCAAACACTGGGCTGCCCGTCTGACCAATCCCCTCACGGTCATGTACCACAGCCCCTACGCCTTATTCCAGTCCCAATCCTCCTTCCAGTCGGCCCGTCCGCAATCAAGCACATTTTTCTGTCAACTATTATCCTACAGTCCACCTGGTCAATTAGAGCACTAAAAGACAACAGATTGACCGGAAAAGATGACACATGTAGGACTGAAGATAACTTAATAGCAGGTGTACATTGAACTGTCCCAATGCCCTTAATAGGCGGAGATGTCCCGTCAGCAGTACATATCGTGTTACTTTGAGAGGGAGTGATCTCATCATATGACTCAAACTCCCTGAAGTCACCTGCAACATGTTTAGAAGCACCAGAGTCTAGAATCCACTCCGGATCAGTCCTATGAGCAGCAATTGTGGCCTTTTCAGTGCCATCTCCATTGGTACAGATAAAGAGGGCCGAACTTGTCCTCTCCTCCTCAATGGCTGCTGTCGTGTACATCATGCGAGCCACCCTTGCCCGCGCAGCATCTAAGGACGCTTCGGTGGAGGCCAGATGTGCACGCAGCACAGCTTCCTCCTTGATGGCGGCAAGCAGGGCTTCCTCCATGTCTCTGTTTGCCGAGGCACACCCTGCTACATCTCCGCCTCCTCTCAGCACTTCATCACCTACGTGCCTTCCTCCTTCCTCTACACCACACGAACATCCATCATCTGACCGCACCGACTCCATGACCCTGACCTCCTCACCACCTGCCATCTTCCTATAGGCAGCCTCTTCTTCCACCTCCTTCTCTCCAATCAGTAGAAGCACCTTCCCTGCAGTGCACACTACCACCAGCAGCAACAGCACATGATTCACCTCCCTTTTCCTTCCAGCAGCACCCAAACACAATAGCTCCTTCACACAGCAAGCAGCAGCCGTAGCCTACTCATCAGCAGCTCTTCTCTTCTCTTCCCTGCAGCAGCAGTAACTTCCTTCTCAACCAGCAGCAGCAGTAACAGCAGATCAGCAGCACATCACACTTCTCCCTTTCAGCAGTAGGTCCACAGCAGCAGCTCCAGCCATACCACAGTCACAGTTCTTTTCCACAGCAGCAAAAACAGCAAGCACCCGCGCACAGCAGCAGCCCACAACTCCAGCAGATGCAGCCATACAGCAGCCCTCAAGCAGGTTCCTCTCTTGCCTCCCGCGCAGCAACTCCAGCAGCCGCACCTGCTCCTAGCTCCGCCGAGCCGCACGCAGCAGCAGCAGCTTATCTCTGGACGCAGCAACCGCTCGCAGCAGTCGCCTCTCCGCCTCGCGCGCGCGCAGCCGCTGCACGCACGAGCCGCCGCCGCCGCAGCAGCCTGGACTCGCCTCTCTGCCGCCTGGAATCGCCTCTCCGTCAGGCCCCGTCGAACCTGGCCTCTGATACCATGTTGAATCGGGAGAGGGGTACCCTCAGACAGGAGAGCTCGAGCTGTCTGGTTGCACGCGCGAGTTCCTCTCTCGTGTGTGGCGGCTCAGGTCAGGACAGAGGAAGAGGGACTCCTCTTCTAGGTCAGGTTCTCTCATGGGTTTGGGCCCAAGTTACAGATCAAGATGGGCTAGGGCCCATACCGGTTCAACAGCAACTTAGTTGGTTGTTTCTAGTTGTTTACTAGACTAGATGAGATGATCTTGGTGTGGCAGGTGCTCCATGAATCCGTTCATCATCTTTTTTTCCAGTGCCCTGTTGCTCCGCTTTTGTTTGGCTTTTTGTTAGGATGGGAACTGGACACTTTGTTCCTGTCCAAGACGTATGGAGAATTTGTGGTTTGGCATTTTGGCTGTGCAACTTGTAGAAATGAAGTGATCTTTGATTGCTAGACTTGTAGAAATGAAGTGATTTTTGATTGCAAATCCATCAAGCATCGTTCATACTGACTCGTGTCAATGTTTCTACTGCAGCAATGGAGCTTATGTGCGCGTAGTTGTTTCCAAATGTTTATCTGCATGTTGATCCAGTTTCTTACGTTGGTTATCAAAGACTCGCCTAGGATGGTGTGAGCTCCAAACCACGGCGGCGGTGGCCTCTTATCTGGTTCCTTTTGGTTAGCACCCTGTCTTCTCCTTTTTCTTCATGCACTCTGGCCATCGTGCTGGTGCAGTTTCTAGTGTTCTGTTTGTGCTTGGACATCTGGCCATAGTCTACCTCTGCTACAAATAAGGAGTTGGTGTGCTCAGTTTGTATAAAGGCAAGAATTGTTAGGATGCTCTGTTTGTTTCCTCTTCTAGCTGTGCTTCTTCTGTCATCTAGTCGTTTAGGACTACAATTGTATGCTTTCCTTGGTATTGTGAATGTCTATTGATTCACTAAATAAGTTATGGTTCTCACTATAAGTTACATGATATCACTGTGTGTGCCTGTTGGGTTATCTTTGTAGTAGATGATCTCATTATGTGATGTGCATGTTTGGACTCGATTCACCAAATAGCATGATTTACCTCTTGCCAAATGTATATGTCCTGCATAGTGTTTATCTGCCCTGGATATGTAGTAGTATTACATTCTCCAAAGCCATGGACCTTCCTTCACTTCAATTTTTTGTCAGCATGCACCTTCACCTCTGTCTTGTGTTGTGTTTATTATAGAGAGACATGACTTGGTCCTTTGAACATTACAGGAGATCATACCTCTGTCTTGTTCTGTTCGATTCGATCCGGTTACCCTGATGCGGTTTGCAAAATATTTCTTAGGATGCATCTTCGTTTCTAGATTTTGTATGTTTCACTACGTTTAGATGTTGCATCGTACTTCTTATTTGTTCCTCTCGATTTGGCTGCTATATAAAGGTGTCTTTGAAATTTCCGCCAAAGTTAAGTTTGTCTTGACATTTTCTCATGTGTTGTGCTGTGAGTAATACGATCGTTTGACTCATGATGAGCTTGGTTTCCCATATTTTCAAGTACTTTTTTTGCACTTGCCTGGTTTTACACGCCTCCTTTATAAATTCTAGGATTTGTGATTTATTGAACTGTTGCTGACTTGATGCATATATTGTGCTTTCAGATGCACGGCAATGACGACGGTTTGGCGCCGTTGTGATTGATGATGCATGACGATGTCGCAAGGCGCCGAGGAGAGAAGTACCTCTCCTAGATCCGAGATTTGCAAGAACCAGATAAAATGGCAAGGCGACCGGATGGCCAAACCAGATAAAATGGCAAGGTGTCTAGTTGTTTTCTGGCCAAGTGCTAATTGTTGTTGTGTATGGGTGGTGATGTTGTGTACATACATAAAACAAAATGTCTTGGTTGTTGCCTGCTGCTCACTTTGTCGGGGAGGTTGGTGGTATTGAACTCCTCATGAACTAGCTGAGCTAGTGTCGAAAGGAAATTCAAGTGTCCTTGTATTATCTATGTGTTGTCCCCAACCAAGCAATGCAGCACAATGAATTTTTCGGCGGAAGGTTTGAATAGCTGCTGCAAATTTCTAGTTACACATTGTGTGCATGAATCTCTCAAATGGAGACTTTGGAATTATGGGGTCTATTTGCAAGTAGTTGTTCAATCACTTGGCACCTCTACATTGTAAAAGCTAGTGGTTGATATGAAAACCAGAGGAATTTAAAATAGGTACAACATTCTTGACACCGGAGAGGCCATTGTAAAAGCTATTAATCTTCATGTGATTACTAACTTCGCACCGGAATGACAAGCAAACAAAACAAATTGCTTTGCTTTCACTATTTTGGAAAGAAACCTCATCAAAGGACATACCTGTGAGAAACACATGCCATTTAATTCCCTTTTTCTGTAAAAAAAAAAAAGAATGCGCGCCTAGGGATGCCCATCAGCCACGGAGGGTCCGGCTTGCGCCACCTCATCGATCCGTGGCATCGTGGCCTCCTTCTCTCCACCGTGCCTTTCAACATCATCTTTATATATACTAGAGATAGACATTCATCCGCGTGCGGGGTGCGCGTGCGACTTAGGACTTGGGACGACGGGCTAGAGGCAAGAGGCGAAGCTTTCCTTGAGAAGCGCTATTCTCCTAGCTGAGGACGTTGGTCAGGTTCGTGAACAGCTTCGCGTGGAACTGCTCCGGCACCGGCCAGTCGGGCGTCGTCGCTGAGGACGCCACTGCCGCGGTGGTAGCGATGGCGATGAGCAGGAGCTGGACCAATGGCCGCTGTTGAGTCCCTGCTGGTTCTGGTTGGCATTGAGCAGTGGCCGCCACTGCTGGGTCTAGATCTGCAGAGCGCCCAGTGGAACAAGGGGACGACACCATGGATCCTATGGACTTAGAACTGGATGTGTGGTTTGATGTTGTTTTTCTCAAGTCACAATATTTTTTATGGCACCGTTGCGATTGCTACTCATGGCGAGCTTCTTGAGTTTAACATTAAATTGCCATATTGCTTTGCGATTACCAGCGGACTCCTATAGCCGTGTGCCTGGGGCCATTTGCCTAGGTGCTCTCTTCGTACTACTTTTCCTACCCAATTGATCTCTTCCCCGAGGTTTCAGTCTTGGGGTGCAATAGCCCAAGGCTGCAACCCGTCTAGTCCGGGGACGGAGGGGGTTCGCCCGTCCGGCCTCTCGTCGTCGTGTGGCATGCCCGTACGACGTGCCATGGCAGCGTTTTATTCATGAGACATTGACTCCATCATCGTGAACATCCACTGTTTCGCACTCGGTTCGATGGTGAAATCATATGTTCTGCTAGTTCATCGTCGTCCAGTGCCCATATACAACGTGACATTGACCACTCTATTAATGAGTGTCTCCAAGAATAGTCCATTCCACATAGTCTCCAAGCGCTCGTCATGGACATATTCATGTGGCACTGGACATCGTTCGTGGGCAGATTAGGATGAGGGAGCAGATTCGGAAAATGTTCATGATTTCAAAAAATATTAATGAATTTGAATGATATTCGCAAAATTAAAACGAAAACAAGAAAAGAAAAATGAGAAATGAAAAAGAAAGGAAAAACGAACATGAAAAAAAGGAAATCAAAAAATAAAATAAATAACAAAAAAATGAAAAAGAAAGAAAAGAACGAAAATGAAAAAGCAGAAAAACATGAAAGAATAAACACAAAAAATAATTTAAAAAAAAGGTGAGATTTAGCAAGTAAATGGGCTTCACTATTTAATGCCCGACCCTCGAAACAAAAAATACAATTGAACTCTGAAGCTCTTAACTTAACCTCAACTATGATCTGAGTCCAGTGCTGGATTTTTTATTTTGCACTGGAGCGTGATAAAATTCTGAATTTTTTACACAGTATTGGTATATGAATTTTTTACGTTGTCCTAATTTTTAAGAATTTTTGGAGTTACATAATTATAGCTTTGAAATAGATCTTTACAGATTGTTCTGTTTTAGACAGATTCTGCTTTTGTTGCATAGTTTGCTTATTTTGATGAATTTATGGATTGTATCGGGGGGTATAAGTCATGGGGAAGTTGGAGTACAGTAGCATTATGAAAATATTAAATATGAATCAATTTATAACAGTATCTAAAGTTTAAGATTTGTTTGTTATACTAACGGATCTCACGATATTTCTGTTGAGTTTTGTGTGCTGAAGTTTTCAAATTTTGGGTGAGACAACGATGAATGAAGCAATAAGGAGCGACAAGACCCTAAGCTTGGGGATGCCTAAGGCACCCCAAGGTAATATTTAAGGAAGACCTAAGCGTCTAAACTTGGGGATGCCCCGGATGGCATCCCCTCTTTCGTCTACAATCTATCGGTATATCACTTGGAGCTATATTTTTATTCATCACATGATATGTGTTTTACTTGGAGCATCTTGTGCCATAGTTTTTTTTTCTTTGTTTGATTTTTAGTTTACCACAATCATCTTTGCTGAACACACCTTTTTAAAAGGGACACCCATTATTCGTGATTTGTTAGAATTATCTATGTGTTTCATTTATATCTTTTGAGCTAGGCAGTTGCTCTAGTGCTTCACTTATATCTTTTAGAGCACGGCGGTCAGGGCGCGCGATTGTTAACTCCTACCAACCTTCCCCCAAGGGGCATGCGTAGTAGTACTTTGCTTCGAGGGCTAATTAACTTTCGCAATAAGTATATGAGTTCTTTATGACTAATGTGAGTCCATGGATTATACGCACTCTCACCTTTCCGCAATTTGGTAGCCTCTTCGGTACCATGCATTTTCCTTTCTCCCCTCGAGAGTCGGTGCAAAATTCGTCGGTGCATCCAAACTCCGTGATATGATACGCTCTATCACACATAAGCCTCCTTATATCTTCCTCAAAACAGCAACCATACCTACCTATTATGGCATTTCCATAGCCATTCTGAGATATATTGCCATGCAATTTCCACCGTTCCGTTTATATGACACACATCATCATTGTCATATTGGTTTGCATGATCATATAGATGACATAGTATTTGTGGCTCAGACACCGTTCATCATTTTCATACATGTTACGCTAGCATCATTGCATATCCTGGTACGTAATTTTGAGTTGTGAGTAAATAGAAGTATGATGATCATCATTATTAGAGCATTGTCCCAGTGAGGAAATAAATAAAAAAAAGAGGAAAAAAAGAGAAAAAAGAGGCCAAAAAGAGCCCACAAAAAGAAAGAGAAAAAGAGAGAAAGGGCAGTATTACTATTATTTTCCATACTTGTGCTTCAAAGTAGCACTATGTTTTTCATATAGAGAGTCTCGTATGTTGTCACTTTCATATACTAGTGGGAATTTTTCATTATAGAACTTGGCTTGTATATTCCGATGATGGGCTTCCTCAAATGCCTGAGGTCTTCATGAGCAAGCAAGTTGGATGCACACCCACTTAGTTTTTATTTTGAGCTTTCATACACTTATAACTCCTAGTGCATCCGTTGCATGGCAATCCCTACTCCTCGCATTGACACCAATTGATGGGCATCTCCATAGCCCGTTGATTAGCCGCGTCGATGAGAGACTATCTTCCTTTTTTGACTTCCCCTTATTAATCTCTATCATCATATTCTATTCCACCCATAGTGCTATATCCATGGCTTGCGCTCATGTATTGCGTGGGGGTTGAAAAAGCTGAAGCGCGTTAAAAAAGTATGAATCAATTGCTTGATTGTCTCCAGGGTTGTGCATGATAAATTCTTTATGTTAAGAAGATGGAGCATGACAGGATTATATGATTTTGTAGGGATAACTTTCTTTAGCATTTTTATTTTGAAAAACATGATTTTTTGTTAGTATGTCTGAGTATTGATGTCTTTATATCAAATTATAGACTATTGCTTTGAATCATTCGGATCATAATATTCATACCGTAAAAGAGAATTACATGATGAACATGTTAGGTAGCATTCCACATCAAAAATTCTGTTTTTATCATTTACCTACTCGAGGACGAGCAGGAATTAACTTGGGGATGCTTGATACGTCTCCAACGTATCTATAATTTTTGATTATTCCATGCTATTATAGTATCAATCTTGGATGTTTATTATGCAATTATATATCATTTTTTGGGACTAACCTATTAACCTAGTGCACAGTGCCATTTGCTGTTTTTTTGCTTATTTTTGGCTTTTCAGAAAATCAATATCAAACAGAGTCCAAATGGAGAAAATACTTTGGATTAATTTTTTCTGGACCAGAAGGGACCCTAGAAGGTTCGGGAGAAGACCAAACGAGTCACGAGGGAGCGACAAACTCGGGAGGCGCGCCCAGGGGGATAGGCGCACCCCCAGGCTTGTGGGCCCCTCGTGGCACCTCTTGACCTAATTTCAAGCCTATAAATTCTAAAACATTCCCCATATACCAGAGAGTCACTTCGAATAACTTTTCCGCCTGGAGGCCTTCTAAAACATTCCCCATATACCAGAGAGTCACTTCTAAAACATTCTGTTCTTCCGCGATCCCATCTGGAGGCCTTTTCCGATGATTTACTGGAGGGGGAATCGATCACGGAGGGCTTCTATATCAACCTTACTGCCCTTTCGATGATGTGTGAGTAGTTTACCACAGACCTATGGGTCCATAGCTAGTAGTTAGATGGCTTTTTCTCTCTCTTTGATCTTCAATACAATGTTCACCTCGATCTCTTTGGAGTTCTATTCGATGTAATCTTCTTTTGCGGTGTGTTTGTTGGGATCCGATGAATTGTGGGTTTATGATCAGATTATTCATGAGAAATATTTGAGTCTTTTCTGAACTTATTTATGCATGATTGTTATAGCTTTGTATTTCTCTCCGAACTTATTTGGCCAACTAGATTGATTTATCTTGTAATGGGAGAGGTGCTTTGTGATGGGTTCAATCTTGCGGTGCTATATCCCAGTGACAGAAAGGGACAAGACACGTATTTGTATTGTTGCCATTAAGGATAAAATGATGGGGTTTATTCATATTGATTGAGTTACTTTGTCTACATCGTGTCATCTTGCTTAAGACGTTACTCTGTTTTTATTAACTTAATACCCTAGATGCATGCTGGATAGCGGTCGATGGGTGGAGTAATAGTAGTAGATGCAGTCAGGAGTCGGTCTACTTGTTTCGGACGTGATGCCTATATACATGATCACTGCCATGAATCCTTCATAACTATGCGCTTTTCTATTAGTTGCCCAACAGTAATTTGTTTACCCATCGTATGCTATGTGTTCGAATGAGAAGCCTCTAGTGAAAACTATGCCCCCCGGTCATTTATCCATCATATATAAAATCCAAAAATACCTTGCTGCAATTTTATTTTCTTTATTTTGTTTTGCAATTTATTTATCTATCTATCACTAGCAGAATTAATTCTTGCAAGTAACCGCCATGGGGATTGACAACCCTCTTGTTTGCGTTGGGTGCAAGTATTTGTTTTTGTGTGTGTAGGCGCTACTAACGAGGTTCTATGTGATTCTCCTACTGGATTGATAACCTTGATTTTTAACTGAGGGACATACTTATCTCTACTGTACTGCATCATCCTCTCCTCTTCAGGAAAATCCTAACGCAGTTCACAAGTAGCAGCCACCCATTCCTTTCGGTTGTGTCATCACCTCCCATGAGACCCAACTAGGCTTTCTCTGTCCATCTTTGCCGCCCCACCAAAACTTTCTAATAAGCATGTTGAGATGTTCACAGAGACCACATGGTAGTTTAAAGCATGACATAGAATAAACAGGTACAACATGTGCCACCGCTTTCACCAAAACTTCCTTTCCCGCCATAGACATCGTTTTTTCAATCCATCCCTGGACTTTACTCCGTAAACAATCCGTGAGGTACTTAAAAGCACCATTCTTTGAGAATCCCACTTGAGACGGCATGCCAAGATATTTTGCATTCAAAGTTTCTTTTGGCACCTGAAGAATACCTTTAATTTCTCATTATTGATGACAATAAATATTCAACACATGGTGCACCTCTCTCGCCCCATTACCGTTAGCCTTGAAAACAACAGGATGCCATCTGCAAACAGAAGATGGTTAACATGCAGTGCCTGAGGCGCCACCTGCAAACCACAAAAATTTGATGACTATTCTCTTGATTTTAAAAGGCACGAAAGGCCCTCCGCTGCTAACAAGAAAAGCTATGGGAAGATTGAGTCCCCCTGTCAAATTCCTCTAGATGGCTTAAACTCATGTAACTTTTTTTTGTCCCTGGCGATGGTGAGGTTGTTCCTATGGAGAAGAATGTTTGGACCCGATCACGATTTCAATCTTGATTCTCAGGTCTTTTTTGTACAAGTCAGGGATCAGTTTGTAATTTCCTTCTAGTTATAGGTCCTGTTGTAATCTGATGTGTACCTAAACTGTTTAGTTAGTGCAGCTTCGGGGTCCTTCTGGACCTCTCTTTCAAACAAAAGATTTCTTTTTGGACTATTGGCAAAGTTTTAGGGTTTTAGCCCTTAAGGAAAAGATGAGGGTGGAATAAATCCTCATTCCAAATTTTAAAATAAAATCCTCATTCCAAATTAAATAAAAATTAATATGATGCTCATAAATGTAGTACGGAGGTTGAACACTTCTTTTCAGAGTGCTCTCTGGAGAATAAGAGTGAATGAGACAATCCATAGCGATTTTGCCGGAGTGCGTTTTTGTCTCTCCAGCCTTCGTATCGACGGTTGTTATGAAGGACGGAACCATACAGCAACTTTGCTAGAGTTTCGGTCACCGCCGGCACTAGTCATATTATCAAAGCTGAGCACAACGGAACAGGGAACATCTGCACGCTCTTGAGACTGGGCTTGTTATCGTAGCACAAGCACGCTAGTTCCCGGTTGATCGCCGGGGCGACGCGCGAACATAGAGCGGGCCGTCCATTTTGAGCGTGAGCATCGGGCGGTACCCCACCGTCGAGTCGCGCTCCCACATCTCAAACCTGAAGAGGTAGAGAAGAACCGCCGCAAATATCTTCATCTGCCTGTAGGCGAACTCCTTTCCCAAGCAGATCCGAGGCCCCGCCTAGGTTCAACAAGAGGACAAACATTTACACACACGTCACATGCATGAATGGACATGGAATTCTGGACCAGGTCGTATATATTTTTTGTGATGATTTGGTAGTCACTCACTCACCTGGAAAGCCGTGAACTTGTAGGGGCTTTCCGGGACGAACACGCCGTCGTCGCCGAGCCACCTCTCCGGCCTGAACTCCTCGGCGTCGTCGCCCCACAGGAACTTCATCCGGCCCATCGCGTAGGGCTGGTAGTTCACCATGTCCCCTCTCCTCACGGCGTGCCCGTCCGGCAACGTGTCATCCGAGAAGCAGCACTTGACGTCCTGCGATGCAACAACCCATAATCAGCTGCTTCCTTGGTCCTGACGTACTGTACGGTGCGCAAAATGGCAACGCAAATGGTCCATGCGGATGATCTGGGTCAACTCACGCTGGGCACCGCCGGGTACAGCCGGAGGGTCTCCGTGAGCGCGGCGTGGAGGTAGTGCATGCTGCCGATGGCGTCTTCGGTCAGGCACGCCGTGAACTCTTGCACGCCGCCCGCGTCCTGCTGGTCGCCGGTGGTGGCCTCCCGCACCTCCCTCGCGATCTTGTCCTGGATGCGCTGGTCTCTGCACAGCACGTAGAGGAACCACGACAGCGTCCCCGCCGTGGTGTCGCGGCCGGCGATCACGAAGTTGAGTATGATGTCCCGCAGGTACTTGTTGTCGAAGCAGCCGGGGTCTGTCTCCCTCTCCACCAGGAACCTCGACAGTATGTCCCCTTTCTTGGCCTGCCAAATCAAGAAATGTCACTGATTTGCTGCCAATCAATCTCATGTTGCAAGAGGAATTATAGTTTACGTACGAATTCTTGTCCATCTCTGCCCATCTGCTCGATCTTCCTATCGATGACGGCGTACACGAAGTCATTGATGGTGCGCACCGACCGCTTCATGGCCGCCTCCGACAAGACGTTGAGGAGCCTCTTGGCCTTCCAGAGCGGGTCCAAGAACCGGTACAGCACCTGCTCGCTGGCGTCGTCGAACGCCCTGGCGAACGCCGCGCCCTCCTGGTTGGAGTTGGACCCGGACAGCGCGCCCAGGCTGACCCCGAACCCAACGGTGAAAATCGAGTCCAGCGTCGACCGCATGAACAGATTCTCCATGTCCACCCTCTCCCCGGCGGTGGCGGCGGCAGACACGATGCCCGCGAGCTCGGCAGCCATGTCGCGGAACACGCCGCTGCTGTAGTCGCGGAGCGCTCGGGTGGTGAACTCGAAGCTGGCGACCTTCCGCTGGTGCCGCCACTTGGCGCCGTCCACGTTGAAGATCCCGTCGCCGAGGAGGTCTTCCAGCACGCCATGAGTCATCGGCCCCTTGCCGTAGTTGGCGAAGTTGGTCCGGAGGATGTACTCGACGTTGGCCGGGTCGACTGTGAAGACCCAGTTGCAGGTCAGGGTGAGCATGCGGAAGGTGCCATACCTGCGGGAGAGCTCCGTCATGTACTCCGGCAGGCGGCCCCAGTTAAGCAGCTGCTGGAGCATGGCGCCGGCCACGGGTGGGTAGCTCCGGCGCCTCTTGCCGAGCAGGGCGAGGCGCGCCAGGTACAGGCCAGCTAGGAGGAGCAGCGACGACAGCGCCACCAGCAGCGGCAGCGGTGAATCCATGGCCGTGAAACGGCGCTGGGTCACGTATGGTGCTGGAGTGCGCCGTGTGTGTGGATTGAGGAAGGCATATTCTTCTCGTTATTTAAGGAGCACTTGCCACCTGGTGTGTCCGTGTCCTCGTTTTCGACACACGTGGCGTGGCGTGGCGAAGCCGATTGTTAGCAGATCGATCGGTGACGCTGCTTGCTTGGCGTGCTGAGTGAGTATACTAAATGACGCCGACGAATGAACATGAAAAGTTTCAGACGAAACAACAACACAAAACCTCTGAAAAATCCAAAATGTTACTGTTTGTGGATTGTAACCCTATCTATATGTGCCCAGTTGATAGTTGATGTCGATAAGAAAACCCCACAAGCCAAATCTCATTTTCTTTTGGGCTACAAGCCAAATCTAATTAATACTCATCAGGGCTTTGAAGCATTTCTAGAGACGAAAATACCTCATACTTTGAGTTGACGTGTGCAAACTCTAACCATTGGTCCTTGTATCTCTAGAGTTTGAACGGTGTAGTCACAGGGTATGTGTGTGTGACTGTAATATATAGGATGTCCTCATCAGTGCCGAGGATGTTGCGCTCCAACCAGAAAAAGAGGAAAAAAAAAAAAGGCGAGAAGGCGCAGGGAGCGGTGACGCGGGCGGAATCGGGCTTTTGCACGTACCATACGGGCAGCAGCGCTACGGTGGTCTGCGCCATTAAACCTTGAGGGTGAAGGAAGCTGAAACTTCCCTCCCGCCACTTCCGCTCGGTTTTAGAGTGTACTCTAAAAGAACCTCCCGCCTCTATACACAGGATGGTGAATTTGTTTACTCTAAGGTTGACATACACAAGCTCATGGAAAGCACGGATGTTTCACCAATGGCGCCCATGAGCAAGTTGTTCCGCTGGTTGAGGACACAGAGCAGGTGCAATGCGACAACGCTGAGCGCGCGCCGCATCCCTGGAGGCCTTATTGCTCGCGTTGGCGAGATAGTAGATCTGGCATCGGTAGGGTCCCTTATGCGACATGATTGACATGTGGTAAAATGGTATTCGTCGTCTCCGTCGCTTCCTTCGAGGGTGGGGCGCAAATATCGGCAGTGACCTATGAGATTCATGGTCTAGACCTGAGAGCGGACCTTAGTGGGCTCTTGCCCACGGAGTGGGCGCATAGGTATGCCCTCGAAGACGAATTAGTCTTCCTTGCTCATTGCGAAGAACTATATTGGCAGCAAAGGGGCGGCAACAACGGATTATGGAGGAAGATGCTAACACGCCATTCTTTTCATGCGGTGGCCAACAGTAGTAAGCGGGGCATTGCCAGATCTACTATCTACATGATGGGAACGTTACCATCCAGACGAGGCTGGCCTTAGCCATCATATTTACAAGTTTTTATCAATAACTTAGGCCAACGAGAGATCGGAGGGGCCATTGATGGTCTGCAAGTGCACAAAGTTTAGTTGTACTTTTTTTAAGTAAGAGTATCGATTCCACATGGAGCACAGTAAGTGGTCTTTGTCTCTCATAGAGGGTTACTGCAATGTGCATGCACAGTTAATTATGGCCCAAAGGAAAAGTGGATGCAGAGGTTGAAATATTGCAAGTGTTTGACAGCTAAAATTTAAACTGCAAGAATAAAGTAAAAGAACAAGGGAGTAATGGAAATGATGAAATCAACAATAAGGCTAAGACGTTCTCAGGGAGTATGGATTCACCACTAGTATGTATCTAAGGTGATTATGCGAATGCATAATTCGGTTCAGGTCACTAAGACATCTCACATGTTTCTATAAGTGGGCAGAGCCTTGTACATCATACATGCGTACATCGTAGCTACGATATGACACATGCAACCACCCCTCCCCACATTCAGGTTCTGGTAATGATGATTAAGGGTCTCCCCGTGGACGTGTACAATGGGCGGTCTCTGTTATTCCCCTATCAATTGCTCAGGGAAGGAAGGGAGGTATATTGTCACCTCTATAATTCCAGGACCCACCATCACAATGATAGTAATATCCTTCACATTCGTAAGGCAATATGTTGAGTGGTCGACTTCACACAACATCGTGAAGAACATTAACATAAACATACAATAGAAGATTTTGTATCATGTCGGTGTTCAACGCCTAAAAATACTAGGATTCCTCCATATCCCCGAGAACTAGGAGGTTTACTCAGACATAAAGACAACAATCAACATAGGAATAATAATCATGGCAATCGTGGATGAACAATCAATTTAGTACATGTAAGAATCAACCTAGGGGGGGTGACCGATAATATTATGCCTTATCTTCACCGTTTATCGTTTGGGCCGATTTATCGCTCTGACAAGCGATTTATCGGGAATCTACCGGTAAATCGGGGCTACTCCTAGCACTATGTTTGTAAAAACTATGTTTATTTGTGTTTTGTTGACCTTGTTATGCAATTTGTACTATTGTCCTATTTTGTTTGAATACGAGCATTCAAAGGCTAGGAATCAAGGTAACACTTCTGTCCAATATTTTTTTGGTGTTGAATATAGCATATTTTTAGTGTTGGGAACCTGGGATTTGAAAAAATGTCCGATTAATAGTCGATCGATAAAATCGATTAATCGGCCGATTTCTGATTAATCTCTAATCCCCAGCTGACCGAGACGCTAATGATAAGCATATCCTCAACATTGGTTTTTGGTATTACAAAGAGATGAATAGATGGGTGATAACAATGACTTCAGTAGTACACCAATTGTTCCACCCACCACTAGTGTTGAATCTTATGAAATTAAACATGCTTTGTTGAACTTGGTAATGAAAGAACAATTCTCTCGTTCTTATAGTGAAGATGCTCCTTCTGATCTTAATAACTTTGTTGATCTCTGTGATATGCAAAATATAAAGATGTGGTTATGAAGTCAAATTTTCCCCCTTTTTCATTACGAGCAGAAGCTAAGGAATGGTTTCTATCTTGATTCTTGGACTAAATGTAAAGATGCTTTTATTGGTAAATATTATCTTCCTGCTAAATCATACAATTAAGGAACTTTAAACAACTTGAGCACTTGAGCATGAGCATGTAGCCCAAGCTTGGGAAATATTAAAATCAATGACTAAGAATTGTCCTACACACGGTTTAAGCGAGTGGATGATTATACACAATTTGTATGTTGGCCTTAACTATATGTCTAGAAATCTTCTAGACTCGCCTGCAGGTGGTACTTTTATGGCTACTACTTTTTGTAATGCCACCAAAATTTTGGATGGAATCACACCAAACTACGCCTAATGGCATACCGAGAGAGCTCCAACTGGTAAGAAGGTAAATTATGTTCAAGATATCTCTAGTTTATGTGATAAGATTGATATGATTGTTTCTATGCTTGCCTCTAAACATACTCCAAGTGATGTTAAGGATGTTTTTGTTGCTGCACTTGTTGAACAAAGTAATGAATAAGTGGATGTTAACTTTATTAATAGAAACAACTTTGCTAATATTGCTTACAGAAACAATTTTGGTGGTAATAATAATTATGCTAGACCTGATCCTCCAAATAATTTTGGGAATTCTTACGGTAATAAAAGTGTGCCTTTTGAACTACAAAGTGTTACTAAGGACTTTATTGCCACTCAAAAGGAATTCAATAATGTTGTTAGCAATAAATTGGATAATCTGAAAATGTAATGCTCAAAGTTGACACTTTGATTCATGATGTAGAAATACTTAAGATTAAAGCTTTGCCTAAAGATGATATGCCTGAATCTCATTACGCTATTCAAGTTGTTCTCAATAATAATGATGGAATCATTTTCATGCTTAGGGCTAGACGTGGGAGAGAACGACAAGAAAGAGATGCTACATATTCTGAAAGAGGAAGCAGACTCCCCCAAATCTTCCTCGGGGTCGTCGTCGGGATCAACCTCAATTACTCTGGACGTCCTTGTGGGATCCTCGGTCCAAAGCCACACCAACCCTTCTGGCTGGTTTCCTTCAGGTTGTGGGGCCGGTGAGCGGACTTTGGCCACCCATGAGTGATATGGCTCCAACAGCAAAGCAAACAGTCAGTTTGAATTGCCAGAATTGATGAAGCTGAAACAACTTGGATAAATACTAACCTTGACACTAGCACGTTGGTCATGAAGCTGGCGTTGGTCAGGTCGTTGAGGAAGTATGTCATCTTCCCTTTGAAAAAGAGGGAAAGCATCTCCCGTAGAGACTTGTTCTCGAAGAAACCTTCCCGGATGGACCTGGTAGGGTTGTTCTCCTCGGTGTACTGCCACATAGGGCACACCCGGGCTTGCAGGGGTAGAATTCCTTGGTTGAGGGCCACGTGCATGACGTGCACCAACGTCAAGCCCTCGTAGGCCAGCTCGGCTACCTTGCGGCTCAGTTTCCTCACAGACCTAGACTCCTCTGCGTTGTTATTCAGGAACCAATAGTGGCGCCTGATCGGGGGAGCCCGGCTAAAGGGCGTGACGATGTCGGGCCAAGGAGGACCTACCAGTTCCACATCCGGGATGCAGAACCACTCCTCCTACCATTTCTTGTTCATATCCACGAACTCTCCGGGCAGGTATTTGGTGCCGACTTACTGATGATGGCGGTGCCGCCGCACTCACAGGTCTCGTCGATGTTCGTCTGGAGCTTGATGCGGAAGTATTTGCGCCACAAGCCGAGTTGTGGCTCGTAGCAGAGAAAAGCCTCATAAAGCGTGATGAAACATGTAATGTGGAGGATCGAACTAGGGGGGAAGATGGTAGAGTTGCAAACAATAGAAGTGCGGCAAAACCCTGAAAGAAAGGATGAATTGGAAACCCCAATCCGCGAATGAGAAAGGGGATGAAGCAAACTCGTTCATTGCCTTTGGGCTTCGGCGCCGCCTCTGCCAAGGCGTCGTTGTTGTCACTGGCGACGATGCGGGAGCGCGCGAAGGCGACCTCTGGTGGTGGAACGTAGTTGGCGTCAGTGAGGCGGTCCAGCTGACTATGGGAGACCGTGGAAGACATCCACTTATCCTTTGTCTTCGAGGCCGCCATCTCCTTGTCTGGGTCCGCGGCGGGACCTTTGTCGGTGTTGACGGCCTGGTTGTCCTTCATCAGGCGACGGCCTCCGGTGAGACCCATGGCAGTTAGGCGGTGTTTCTACGATGGTGGCACGCTGAAGCAGCAGTGCGCAGCGGAGCTCTGGCGTAGGAAGAAGGAGGTGGGAGGCGAGAGAGCATAAAGCCCTCTCTCACTCTGCCCTCTCCCTTTATGGGGAAGGGGAAATGTGAGGCGGCAGCAGGGTAATCCTGCCGCGTGGCATCAAATCCCATCGCATCCCCCACCACAGCATTAATTGTGTGCAGGGATAAGGGGGTCACCGTTAACATCGTGCGGGGATCGAGGAGCACGCCCACTACTGATGGGACGTGGCCTGGGTGGGCCCTTATCCCTCTCCCGCATGTCACATTGACCGTCAGGTCAAAACTAACACGTGGTCCGATGAGACCAGTGGATAAGATCGCTTTGATTTCATAGGACTGGACAAGGTGACTTTTGGAGGCGTGGAGCAGAAATTCGGCCCACGGGCTGCTAGCTTCGCGGGAAACAATTTCCGGTGCTGACCGGTTATCTCGTTCGACAAATTCGAGGTGGTTTGCATAACTTCGGAGGCAGCCCGACAACTGGAGGCCGACTGCATGGAGGAACTGTTGGGGAAGCTTCGTTGAACCTGTTTCAAGCCCGGTGACCAAAGACGACGTGTAGCTCGGAGATTGCCGAGGTGAGGCCAAGGGATGCGCAGAATGCCAAACATCGAATGTTTGTTTCTGTCAGCAAGACCTGTGCAACTATGGAACCTACTGAGGGACTGTTATGCTTTGATGCTTAGTACATGAATATAACTACAAAATACTCCTTAATGAGCCATGCTTCCAATGATTGGGTGAACTGGCAAACAGGACACTCGACGGTTCTCTTACCCGGTCCGAGTTTTGAAACTAAGGTTGTAAGCACAACAAAACATGGGTTTACAAGAATGATTTAGCACAATATAACATGAACTTAGGGAGATTAGAGGTCTAGGAAATACAGTTACAGTCTTACAGAGGTACTTATGCATCAGAAACTACATACTATTACTTTGCATAAACATGTTTCAACTTCGTATGTAGGCTTCCAAAAGAAATTTCAAAATATTGATGGATGTAGGAAGAAGGGTGTTATCTTTATGTACGCTAAGTCACACATTCAATAGTTGCTTAGTGATCAGTACTTGTGCATGGGAGAGAAAACAGGTAAACTTTGGTACAAAAGAAATTAAATTGAACAGCGTGAGTTTATTCAATGCGCCATCCCTAGTAGCAATGGTGGGAAAAAACACACCAAGTATTCATATTCAGACATTATCAGTAGGCGGCGGCAGCTCCAGCAAACTTCCTGAATAGCCTGGCCGCGTCCATGATACCATTCGAAACGACATGGTCGTCATCCTCGTTGGCTGCTTCATCCAGGAAGCAGTGCGCGGGCGCCTGCCACTGGTCGTCGTCTTCCAGCACCACGCCCACCTCGAAGCTCATCACGAACTGCTGTATCCCCGTCACTGCAAACATGCAGGCCTCCATAAAGTTCTTCAGACATCACGTAAATGGACTTTTTGGAGCTGATAAACAAACCGTAGCGGCAATGGGGGTGTACGTACCGTCAATGAAGTTCCAGCGGACGGGGCGGCCCGTGAGCGCGTCCTCATAGTACACGATGAACCCGGCCTTGCCCCAGACGTGGCAGTCGATCCCGCCGGTGGTCTCGCGGCCAAGGTAGACGGCGCCGCCGTCGGCGAGCCACCCGGGGCGGAGCACGCCGACGGGGAACTGCTCCGTGCGGCACGTGGCCGAGTCAAAGTAGAAGGTGGTGCCGTTGTTCCACTCCACGTCGTACAGCGGGTCGCCGGACAGCTGGTGCCGGATCAGGTTCAGGTTGCGCCGCCGCGGCCAGTCGTAGTAGAGGTCGTGCAGGCGGAGCGGCGGGCCCGTCGACGCCGTCGAGACGTTGGTCAGGTTCGTGAACAGCACCGCGTGGAACTGCTCCGGCCAGGGCGCCGGCCCGTCAGGCGTCGTCGCTGAGGACGACGCCGCCGCGGTGGTGGCGATGGCGATGAGCAGGAGCTGGAGCAATGGCCATGCCATGTCTGTCCCGGACCTTATCTTTGGTTACACCTGTCTGTCTGCTGGTGAGTGAGGGGTGACCACTGACCAAAAGCAATGGATGAGTGGGCAGCAAATTTATACCATCCATGTGCAGCAATTTCAGCCGCACAAGCTTCTTGGAGATTTATCAAGTGAAGAGATTGGGTTGACAATGAAGCAAATATCAAGTTTCAGTGATGAGTACCGCATAATCGATGCCGTCAACTCTGCGTAAAATAATATCACTTGTTAGCATAGTTCCAAATACAGCGTCATTATACAGATCCAATAACACCAAATTTAGGAGATTGGCCATTGCCGCAAGAATGATCAATTCCACTACTGAAAGTTTTAGTTACATTATGCTACAAGCGAAGCCGCACGAGACAAGTACTAAATATCAGCACGTTCATATATATTTGGATTTTGGCTGCGATATGAACTTGATGGGACAGACAGACTGTTAAAGTTCAGCATACAAAAAGACCGACTATTAAAGTCACAAGGAATATCAATATGAATAGGCAAATGTACAGATATGCAAAATTATCTGATTCAGCACTTGTCCTGCATGGTCAAATGCTGCCTTCCTCTCAATTTCGCAGTAAGAATATGACTAGAATTTTGCAGATACAGTACTCGAGTACCAGTGACCAAAAGCAATGAATGGGCAGCAAATATGATTCATGTGCAGCTTCGTTACAATTTTAGCCGCACAAGCTTCTTGGAGATTGGGTTGATAACGAAAGGAGCACTCAGACCATGCCTCTATGGATAAGCAAATTTAGGAGAATGACCATTGCCGTGAGAATGATCAATTCCACTACTGAACTTTTTAGTTACATGCTACAAGCGAAACTGCCTGAGACAAATACTACTACTTATTAGCACATTGATATAAATTAAGATTTTTGGCTGGAAATTAAACTTGATGGGACAGACAGAATATTAAAGCCACAAGGAATATTAATATGAATAGGCAAATGTACAGATATGGAAAATTATCTGAATCAGCACCTATTCTGCATGGTTGAATGCTGATTTCCTCTCGATTTCGCAGTAGGAATGTGACCTAGAATTTTGCTGATACGGTACTCAAGCACTGCAGTGCTGCTTTTCAGTCAAACATTTCCTCGCTTAAAAGGAGAACAAGAAAATATTTTGCACCACTGTTCGGCAGTTATCATATCTCTGATTAGAGCTGTTGTGATGTAACTCCGGTAATGTTAGATACACTTATGGAAGTATGGAACTAATACACACTGTCATCAGTTTTTACAACAGTTGAAACTAAACTAGCGCCTGAAAGAGCGGCACACGCCATGCCCGTGGTAATGCCCGTTTAATTTTTTGGTGTTGATCATGTTAAAGGTACGAAATGGAGAGCAGAACCAAGAGGTGATCTGAGTGACAGTTTTATCGGGTTGATTGTAGTGGTAGTAAACTTTCATGTGGTGTTTATTTCATGGCTCGTAATGAAAGCTCATGTATTTCAGTCGGCCTAACTGTACTGAGCCATAAGAATAGTTACAAATTAGATACAACATACCATTCAGGTAGATTAGTCTAAGAAATCTAATCTAACATACTTGGACAAACCACAGACATATATTGATGAAGCAAATACAATAAAAAAAATTCTGAAATTTCACTGCTTCAGTGTAGACTATATAAAGAATAAAAAGAACTATATAGGTCCTCTTGTGAACCACACCCTCAAAGTATCTTGCCTTGCATGACACATTTTTTACCGACATTATTGTCTGCTAATTTTGTCAGAACATCAGGAACCTAGGACATTAAAAACTACCATAATTTGTTTCTAGAAGAAGCTCACAAAACTTTTTACTTTCTTATGTCAAGAAGTAAAGTTACATGGTCATGAAAACTCTCTATCAGGCCATTGTCCACTCATTACAATAAATGATCTATTGTTTGTACAGAATTAGCTCACGAAAAGCAAGATGCAGCAATGGAAGTAAAGTTGTATCGCTTCACATACAGTAAGTGAAAAAGAAATGAGTAAGGGGACCAAATTTAGTTGCCTGAACAGATGTAGCAGAGATAGAGCCTAGTTTGTTTTTACCTTACCTACTTCTGGCCAATACCCCCACAGACGCCCCTCTTCCCGTGCAGAAAATGTCCCTGACCCTCCTCCAAGCAGTAAGGCCCAGAATGACAACAGCGACACACAGAAGGACCCATAAAAGGCAACGAAAGTGAGCGAAGTAGCTTGGCCAGTTACCTGCACCAACAACCAAATAAATGTAGCCAACAGATCAAGGCAGAACGCAGAACAGTGAGTATGTTTTACTAATAAGCTAGATTGAACACAGTTGAAAAACAATGTTATCTGAAAATTTGATGTGCATACCAGGAATAACGATGGCCAAGTAATGACAAATATTGTACAAATAATTAAAAGAATTCAGACTTGCAGGTAATTTTCAGAAATAACATCACATCATATACATCATATCTTAGCCAAGGTGTGCAGGTGATAAACAGGTGAATGTAAGGAGTAGGAACTCACCCATTATAAGCCAACAACAAACAATGTTGTTATTGCCTTTACTCTGTATATATAACTGGGAGTGGCATACAGGTTCAGTCCCTACAGATGTTACTTCCAATAGATAGCTTCGGTTCCAATTGAAAACCATTTTACATGGAGCTTGCATGGCTTCTACTGCAGGGATGATCTGAACAAAGAAGTGAAACTCATCTTAGACAACCATCAAGACATAAATTGGGTAGCTGAAACAAAAATTGATCAAATAAGCAAAACAGTGATCCAATGCCTATCCATGATGTACCATGAGAGTGCTTGCACAGACAGCCAAAAACAACTGACTATTGTAGGAAGATAAAGGCAAAGCAAATAAAAATATAAAAGAATCTAATTAGTATGTTACTGCTTTTTTACCACTTAACATACAGCCTTTACTGGCGTACAAACTAAATATAATCACCAACCTTCTTTACTAATAATGGTTTACCAAAAAAAAAACAGCTAGACAGTAAGCATCACAGACCTTTCAATAACACAGAGAAATACCAAATGAATGGATTGATTCAAGAACCAAACATTTAAGAAGTCACAAAAAGAGATTTTTGTTACCTGCTATTTTTCTTGGTACTCCAGAGGAAAAAGCCATCAATAGCACTGTCAGACCAGCCTACCAGGTAGATAGTAAGAGCAGCAGCACACAGGAACTTGTTAATCCAGAGGATGTTATCCATTGGCATATTTGCACACAAAGTAGTTATCTGAAGCTCACAATGGCAAAATGGACAACAAATGCAGCAGTTTCCATCACAAGAAAACAACACATTGGATTAGTAATGAGCATACATCACTGGATAAGTAATATATGGTTCATTATGTACACAGTTCCCTCAATACAAACAAAATCCCATATAGCATCAGCATTAGCTGACTAAAATCACAGGCATCATCTCTGTTGCAAACAGTTTTTATTTTGCGAAAAGATCAAGTGTAGTATCATGTTCCTAAATATACATAAAAGCAAAAGGACTGAGGGCAGTAATGTATCAGTTCTCATCTGCCACATAAATTCAGTAAAAAGAATTGTAGGCATCAACATCGTATCTAAAATCCAGCATGGAAAAATGTAACGAAATGCACCCGTTTCTATCACAGGAAAATGCAAACAAGATGTACCACGGATGATGATAATATCCCTCTCTTTTAGTGGGGCAAAGTACTGTAATTGACCTTTTGCAGGTACAAACTGTTATCTTCCATTTGCTTAGCATTGCATCTCAACACAATTCAGGGATTGTAACTATGGAGTAAGAGTTTATGTTACTATGGTAGCATGACTAACTCACGATGTGTTCCCTCTTAAAGATACAGAACCAAATTGTAGAGCTCACCTAATTGTCCAAATAGGTGAGGCGATGGTAAGAAATTTTTTCCATAAACAAAATATTGGACAGGAGCGCGGCAGGAGGAGGCCTCCCTCGGCAATGCGGATGGGAGCACGCACAGTGGACCCGGACAACGCAGAGAGTTGAGGGTTTGAGGCCACCGAAATATCTGGTGCATGTCAAAAAATTTAGGTGCATAGTACATTGAAATCTCCACCCAGAGCACGAATAGAGAAATCTGCTGAAATATGTTCCATCTAGAAAATGTATATAACGTGAAGACATTGACATGCCATTAAAAGCTAAGTATCTTGTGTCATTTATGACACTTGGATCAACATTTTAGGAAATAAGAACAGAACTGTCGAGTGGGAATGTTTTACTGAATTTCAACTTATATGATTAAATTATTAGGAAAGCTTAGAAAATAATTTTATAAGCTTTCAGAATCCTATCCCCAAAACATGAAGATAATAGAAGAAATTGATTTAATTTCATGATCAAGATAGGCAGATAAGGGAAATAATTCTAGGATAGAAGAATATAATAACAATATACAATCTTATATTTGTGCATTATAAGTAGTGAAGGTTAAATATCGCAATGATTTGTATCTGGTTTTCAAAGATTTCACATAGAAAGAACAAATAATTATGTAGTTTCAGTAAAAAAAAGTTATCACCTACAGCTACAGAAACACATCCTTCTCAAACCTCCGTTATCATGAAGACTGCACGAAGGCAATGGATTGAAAAAACAAAGAACTGAAACAAAAACATGTCATACAAAATAAAATAAATCAATATCCTGCATTTGAGGAATAGTGATTCCCTTAGTTAATTTGAAATGGGGTAGTGTCAAGCCTTACGTACAGTAAGCTTTGTTTATCCAAAAAAATGGCTATCAGACTACTTCAGCTATGTACATGAAAGAAAAATACACCTAATGAAGCATTTGGTAAACTACTTATAAGGAACATGGTAACACAAAATACCAAAAATGTTAAGTTACCTGATAGATGTGCTCTTACAATCCTTAGTTGTTTGTCAGCATGTTCAGTGTGCATCCTTCATTTGCACAAGAAAGCCTAATCCCTACCAATAGTCTCCACAAGAACAAACTCCATCCTTGAAATGGTGAAACCTGCTTGAATCTCTTACAATTATGTCTCTGTTCACAATCTTTGACATCATCTTGATTGCAGCATGGCAGTCTAGGCAAGCGGATAGATTCTTCATAACTCTAATTGGCATCCCTGGTGGGGTGTTAATCAGAGCAAATGCAATGGCCAATCTCTCGCTGTGGTATTTCAATGACTCCAACTTTAAGTCATCATCCACTTGATGCAAGGCACAGCTAGTGTCGGGCTTATATCCTTGTTTATCCATCTCTTTGTACAGCCTCTCTAGCTCTTCTTTCATCTCGGATATCATCGGGTTGGTTTGGTCATTTGAAGAAAAGCTGTAGATTTTTTGTTTGACTTCAACCCAACTGTAACCTGACTCTTTCCTAAGTCCTCTATTTCTCATGATCTTTTTAACACGGGCAGCGTCTTCCCATTTACCGGCCTTTGCATATATGTTGGACAGTATAACGTAAGGTGTCGCGTCTGTGGATCCCATACTGAACAGCTTTTCAGCTGCCACTCTAGCTAAATCCTGGTTTCCATGGATCCTGCACGAGTGAAGAATGGAGCTCCAAATGATTGGGTCATCTTCAAATGGCATCTCGCTCAACATTTTCTGAACTTTATCAAAACGTCCCACCCGACCTAATGTATCGATAACACAAGCATAGTGTCCCTTCCAGGGGGATATGCCATATTCATGTTCCATCAATTCAAAGTATTTCATACATTCTTCTGCAAGACCATTGTGACTGCAGGCTGACAGTACACTCAAGAAGGTGACTGAATCTGGTTTGAACCCATAATGAAGCATACCTTCAAACATCTTGATGGCGTTCTTTGCCTGCCCATAGTGCGCGTAGGCTGAAATAACAGCATTCCACGAGATGGAATTCCTCTCAGGCATCTCATCAAATGTTTGGAGTGCCTCATCCAAACAGCCACACTTTGCGTACATGTCAAGAAGGGCACTTCCTGAGAACACACTGGAGATGTGGCCTGATCTGATGGTATAAGAATGCAACTGCCTCCCTAACCCGATCATTGCCAGGCTTGAGGAAGCCTTAATGATGCTTGAAAATGTAGCCCTGTCCGGGCTCAGACCAGCTCTTCTCATGTCACAGAATAACCGGAGCGCTTCCTCCAGCTGCCCATTCTGGACATACCCAGTTATCATTGCTGTCCATGAAACGCCTGTCTTGTCATTCTTGTTGAGAAAATTGGTCTTTGCAGCATCCAACATCCCACATTTTGAGTACATGTCAATCAGGGCGTTGCCCGCAAGATCCTCTGAAGAAAGGCCAAGAAGGACCAGCTGAGCATGTATTTGCTTCCCAATCCCAATGTGAGGCAATGAGCCAGCAACACTCAGCAAACTAGCATAAGGTAAGGCCTGCCTGTCGAAACTGAGTATCTGCATCTCTCTGAACAGCCGCAGCGCTGTGCTAGCGCACCGGTTCCAAGCATAGCCTGAGATCATGACATTATATGAGACATTGTCGCGCTCTGCCATCTCGTCGAACAGCTTCTCCATCTCAGCAAGGCAGTCACATTTGGAGTAGAAATCCAGCAACGAGTTGTTGACAAACACGTTGTGCGCCGAGGTGGCTCTGGCCACGAGGCCGTGGACCTGGCGCCCGAGGTGGAGATCACCCATGCCTGTGGCCACGGTGAGCATGCTGGAGAAGGTGAACTGGCTGGCGTCAAGACCCGCGCGACGCATATCAGTAAATAGGCCCAGCGCTTCCTTGTGCAGCCCCTCCTTGGAGCACCCCATCATCATGGCATTGTAGGTGACGGAGTCCCTGTGCGGCATCTCCTGGAACACTCTCATGCCCGCAGCAAGGAGACCATGCTTGCAGTAGGCGTCGAGCAGCGTGTTGCAGACGACGACACTGGAGCGGAGGAGGCCGAGCTTGACGGCGAAAGGGTGGAGCGACGCGGTCACGGCGCCAGAGGCGGGCACGTTGAGCACGGTGGACACGGTGACGCGATCCGGGGCGACGCCCTCCCTGAGCATGTCGCGGAAGAGGGCCAGGGCGTCGGCGGCGCGGCCGGGGGCGGCGGCGAAGGCGGCCATCATGATGGTCCAGGTGACGGCCTCGCGGAGGTGGGGCGGGGAGGAGAGGAAGAGCTGGTGCGCGGCGGCGAGCTGCCCCGACCTGGAGTAGCCGGAGAGCATGCGGTTGAGGGAGAAGGCGTTCTTGGTGTGGGGCATTTGGTCGAACAGGGCGCGGGCCTGCGCGAGGCGGCCGGAGGAGATGAGGGACTGGAGGTGGAGGTTGAGGCGGTGGGCGGCCGGGTCGAAGCCCGTCTTGACCATGCGGGCGTCCGGCGGCGTCGCGGCGCCGAAGCCGGCACCGGCGCGGGGGAGGACGGCGTCGGCATTGGCTACGGCCACGGTGCGTCTGAACGGGAGGCGCATTGCGGGCGACGGACATATGGGGTTTGTGGTAGAACGGGAGGGAGCATTAAGGCCCGGAGCCCAGGCCCAAGCGTCGCCGTTCCTGACGCAACACAGACTCGCGGCTGCCTCGCCGTGCTCTACGGGTCGCGGGCCGGCAACCCGCGCGGTGCTCGATAAATTGCCCCCGAGGTACAAGAATACATCCCCTTTTCTCCGTTTTCTTTTTTTTATTATTTAGGAGAGCAACCTACAGTTACTCTGAAACAGAGTTACACTCTGTTCACGTCCAAAAAAAAGAGAGAGTTACACTCTGTAGCCAGCTACTCACGCAAGAGGCACGTCTGCGAACAATTTCCTTCATGTTCAGCTGTATCACTGCCACAGAGCAGTCCATCTCCAAGACCGATCAGCAAGTACCCACCCACACGTTTGCAAACAGATATGAAAACCTGTCCCAAGTGATTCTGAGCTACAGCTCCGGTAGATGCCTCTCCATTGTCAGTTGTCAGGAATCAGGGATACGTCGACGTTCAGTTTTTACTTTCCCTCTCATCGGCGTCGTCCAATGATTGATTCCAGACTTCATCTGCTCTCGAGGTGATTCCCCTGACTGGGACCAGACTTCATCCGCAAGGTTGTTTGCACTCTTGAGCGTGATATTACCTGACTTTTCATAGTGCCACACAATGCAGCCCTCGGTGGTACTAGTTGGGGTACGGATTTTGCATATTTCCTCGACATCAAAAGGATGAAAGATTTGGTTTACAGGCTCCGTATCCCACTCTTTGGACCCCCTCCTTCATAAGTTGATTGGCCCATCTAATCCTTGATCTTCTCTTAAAACTAGTTGTCATTAGACCATTCCTCCTTGGAATCCATTGGTCCCTTCTAACCTGAATGTTGCCATCTCCCACTCTCCAGATAATACCTTTCTTCAGAAGCTCGATTCCAAACTCAATTTAAAGAACTCAATCAACTCGTCATTACATATGACCGAGCTCACACACCTCATAACCCATTTGAGTGGGATATGTCCGGTGTTTCTTCCATTAATGATCCGGATTTACATCGTATATCAACAGATTATGGTTTTGAGGGTCATCCATTACGAAAGCTGCTAGACTGACTAGAAACTAGCTTGATGGTGAGCTACCCGCACGGTCTGCTTCTCTTCACCCCACACCGGCTGAAGAAGAAGCACCTGAAGCCGAAATAGCAAACACTTGAGCAACACCACAAGACACCTATGTGATGGAAATATGCCCTAGAGGCAATAATAAAGTTGTTATTATTTTATATTTCCTTGTTCATGATAAAGGTTTATTATTCATGCTAGAATTGTATTGACCGGAAACTTAAATACATGTGTGAATACATAAACAAATACTGTGTCCCTAGTGAGCCTCTACTAGACTAGCTCGTTGATCAAAGATGGTTAAGGTTTCCTAACCATAGACATGAGTTGTCATTTGATAACGGGATCACATCATTAGGAGAATGATGTGATGGACAAGACCCATCCGTTAGCTTAGCATATGATCGTTCTGTTTATTGCTACTGCTTTCTTGAATGTCAAATACATGTTCCTCAGACCATGAGATCATGCAACTCCCGGATACCGGAGGAATACCTTGTGTGCTATCAAACGTCACAACGTAACTGGGTGATCATAAAGATGCTCTACAGGTATCTCCGAAGGTGTCCGTTGAGTTGGCATGGATCGAGACTGGGATTTGTCACTCCGTGTTTCGGAGAGGTATCTCTGGGCCCTCTCGGTAATGCACATCATAAGAAGCTTGCAAGCAAAGTGACTAAGGAGTTAGTTACGGGATGATGTATTAAGGAACGAGTAAAGAGACTTGCCGGTAACGAGATTGAACTAGGTATGGAGATACCGACGATCGAATCTCGGGCAAGTAACATACCGATGGACAAAGGGAATTACGTATGTTGTCATTGCGGTTCGACCGATAAGATCTTCGTGGAATATGTAGGAACCAATATAAGCATCCAGGTTCCGCTACTGGTTATTGACCGGAGAGGCGTCTCAGTCATGTCTACATCATTCCCGAACCCGTAGGGTCCGCACGCTTAACGTTCGTTGACGATATAGTGTTATATGAGTTATGTGAATTGGTAACCGAATGTTGTTCGGAGTCCCGGATGAGATCCCGGACATCACGAGGAGTCTCAGAATGGTCGAGAGGTAAATATTTATATATGGGAAGTCATATTTTGGGTTCCGGAAAAAGGTGCAGTTTTTTCGGTATTGTACCGGGAAGCTTCCAGAAGGTTCCGGAGGATTCCAGAGGGGTCCGGAAGTCCACAAGTGGGTCCACCACATCCCAAAGGGCTGGCATGGGCTAAGGGGAGGCGCCCTGGCCTTATTGGGCCAGGCGCACCAAGTCCTCAAAAGCCCACGTAGCTAGGGAAGGAAAAAAGGGAGAGTCCTAGTAGGAATATGATTGGACTTTGGAGTCCAAGTCCACGTGTGTACTATTCACGGTTACTGTTCACATGGCACTATTCCTTCTACTCCAAGCCCATACACATATATAAATAGAGGAGAGGGGGCGCCCCAAAGGACACAACATTGTCTTAGCCGTGTGCGGCGCCCCCCCTCCACAGTTCCGTCCCTCGGTCATATTTTCGCAGTGCTTGGGCGAAGCCCTGCGGAGATAGCATCACCATCACCGTCACCACGCCGTCGTGCTGCCGGAACTCATCCACTACCTCGCCGTCTTGCTGGATCAAGAAGTCGAGGACGTCACCGAGCTGAACGTGTGCTGAACGCGGAGGTGCCGTACGTTCGGTGCTCGGTCGGTTGGATCGTGAAGTTGTTCGACGACATCAACCGCGTTGTTCTAACGCTTCCACTTACGGTCTACGAGGGTACGTAGACACACTCCCCCTCTCGTAGCTATGCATCTCCATGGATAGATCTTGCGTGTGCGTAGAAATTTTTTTGTTTTCCATGCAACGTTCCCCAACACTATGAACAAGCTACGGAAACGCCACCCCGTAGGTCCTTCCTTAGCTCCAAAAGAAAGGGAGCAAGCCCCCTCTGCTAGCCTAAACCTCGATCCATCCCAGAGTAGCCGCCGGCTGGACGGCGATGAACGGGCACTAGTACAAAACAGGGCATTGGTCCACCCCTGAGAAGCCCATTAGTCCCGGTTCACTCACGAACCGGGACCCATGGGGGCATCGGTCCCGGTTCGTGAGGCCAGGGCGCCGGCCGGGCCTCGTGGGCCATTGGTCCCGGTTCGTCAGACCTCTTTTGTCCCGGTTCTAGACACGAACCGGGACCAATGCGCCTCGCTCCTGGCCCACAACCATTGGTCCCGGTTTGTGGCTGGAACCGGGACAAAAGGTGACCCCTTTTGTCCCGGTTCCAGCCACGAACCGGGACCAATGCGCCTCGCTCCTGGCCCACAACCATTGGTCCCGGTTTGTGGCTGGAACCGGGACCAATGGTTGGCCTATATATAGCCCCCGCCCGCGAGCAGAGCAATGCATTGCTCATTGCTCTGTTTTTTTGCCCGGCCGTGGGAGAGCTTTTGTGGTGCTCTAGCTCACCTCCTATGCACATGAGGTGTTCGATGAAATGCCCGAGCCACACTTAAGCTTTCTCCTCTCGAAGCTCCTTGTCCAAGCTCCATTTTCCTCAAGATTTGTCTAGGTTTGGCGGTCCGTCCTGTCCCGTCCCCGTCCTCACCGCCGTCGATCGCCCGCGCCCATCTCGGCGCCGGCAACACCGTGGTTAGCCTCTTCTTCTTATCTTCTTTCTAAAAGAAAAAAGTTCTTACTTGTGTGTTTTAATTAGATGCTCTAGAGAGTTATATGTTGTTCAATAATAAGAACTATATAACGCACGCAGATGAACCGGCAATGGATGTACGGTGACCGACGCACCTCCGAGTATATTAAGGGCCTGCATAATTTTCTCGAAGCGGCTGAGGCAAACAAGCAGAATGGTTTTATGCATTGTCCATGTACTGTCTGTGAGAATACGAAGGCTTTCTCCAACTCTAAAACCCTTCACTTCCACCTGCTTGAGAAGGGTTTTATGCCACACTATAATGTTTGGACCAAGCACGGAAAAAGAGGGGTTATGATGGAAGACAACGAAGAAGAAGAGGATGATGACAACTACCCGCCCCCTGAATACGGTGATGCTGCAATGGGGGAAGCTGAAGATCAAGAGGAACCAGACGATGTGCCCGATGATGATCTTCGCCGGGTCATTGTTGATGCACAGAGAGAATGCGAAAGTGAAAGGGAGAAGTTGAAGTTCGATCGCATGTTAGAGGATCACAAAAAAGGGTTGTACCCAAATTGCGAAGATGACAACAGAAAGCTCGGTACCACACTGGAATTGCTGCAATGGAAGGCAGACAATGGTGTATCTGACAAGGGATTTAGTTCGCTGCTGAAAATAATGAAGAAGAAGCTTCCAAAGGATAACGAATTGCCCGGCAGTACGTACGAAGCAAAGAAGGTTCTATGCCCTCTAGGATTGGAGGTGCAGAAGATACATGCATGCCCTAATGACTGCATCCTCTACCGCGGTGAGTACGAGGATTTGAACGCATGCCCGGTATGCGGTGCATTGCGGTATAAGATCAGACGAGATGACCCTGGTGATGTTGAGGGCGAGCGCCCCAGGAAGAGGGTTCCTGCCAAGGTGATGTGGTATGCTCCTATAATACCACGGCTGAAACGTCTGTTCAGAAACAAAGAGCATGCCAAGTTGATGCGATGGCACAAACAAGACCGTAAGAAAGACGGGAAGTTGAGAGCACCCGCTGACGGGTCGCAGTGGAGAAAAATCGAGAGAAGGTGGGGGGACTTTGCAGGTGACGCAAGGAACGTATGGTTTGGTTTAAGTGCAGATGGCATTAATCCTTTTGGGGAGCAGAGCAGTAATCATAGCACCTGGCCCGTGACTCTATGTATCTATAACCTTCCTCCTTGGTTGTGCATGAAGCGGAAGTTCATTATGATGCCAGTGCTCATCCAAGGCCCTAAGCAACCCGGCAATGACATTGATGTGTACCTAAGGCCATTAGTTGAAGAACTTTTACAGCTGTGGAATGGAGAAGGTGTACGTGTGTGGGATGAGCACAAACAGGAGGAATTTGACCTATATGCGTTGCTGTTTGTAACCATCAACGATTGGCCTGCTCTCAGTAACCTTTCAGGACAGACAAACAAGGGATACCACGCATGCACACACTGTTTAGATGACACCGACAGTATATATTTGGACAAATGCAGGAAGAATGTGTACCTGGGGCATCGTCGATTTCTTCCGACCAACCATCAATGTCGAAAGAAAGGAAAGCATTTCAAAGGTGAGGCGGATCACCGGAAGAAGCCCGCCCTCCGTACTGGTGATCACATACTTGATATGGTCAATGATTTACAAGTAATCTTTGGAAAGGGTCCTGGCGGACTATCTGTTCCGACTGACGATGCGGGACGCGCACCCATGTGGAAGAAGAAATCTATATTTTGGGACCTACCCTATTGGAAAGACCTAGAGGTCCGCTCTGCAATCGACGTGATGCACGTGACGAAGAATCTTTGCGTGAACCTGCTAGGCTTCTTGGGAGTGTATGGGAAGACAAAAGATACACCGGAGGCACGGGAGGAACAGCAACGTGTGCATGAAAAAGACGGCATGCATCCAAAGCAGTATGAAGGTCCTGCCAGCTACGCTCTTACCAAAGAAGAGAAGGAAATCTTCTTTGAATGCCTGCTCAGTATGAAGGTCCCGTCTGGCTTCTCGTCGAATATAAAGGGAATAATAAATATGGCAGAGAAAAAGTTCCAGAACCTAAAGTCTCATGACTGCCACGTGATTATGACGCAACTGCTTCCGGTTGCATTGAGGGGGCTTCTACCGGAAAACGTTCGATTAGCCATTGTGAAGCTATGTGCATTCCTCAATGCAATCTCTCAGAAGGTGATCGATCCAGAAATCCTGTCAAGGTTAAGGAGTGATTTGGTGCAATGTCTTGTTAGTTTCGAGCTGGTGTTCCCACCATCTTTCTTCAATATCATGACGCACGTCCTAGTTCATCTAGTCGACGAGATTGTCGTTCTGGGCCCTGTATTTCTACACAATATGTTCCCCTTTGAGAGGTTCATGGGAGTCTTAAAGAAATATGTTCGTAACCACGCTAGGCCAGAAGCAAGCATCTCCATGGGCCATCAAACAGAGGATGTCATTGGGTTTTGTGTTGACTTCATTCCTGACCTTAAGAAGATTGGTCTCCCTCAATCGCGGTATGAGGGGAGACTGACTGGAAAAGGCACGCTAGGAGCGGACTCAATAATATGTAGGGACGGGCATTCTTGGTCTCAAGCACACTACACAGTTCTACAGAATTCTACCTTGGTGACCCCGTATGTCGATGAACACAAGAATATTCTGCGCTCCAAACACCCGGAGCAGTGTGACGACTGGATTACATATGAACACATCAGGACTTTCGGCAGTTGGTTGCAAACATGTCTCATGGGTGACAACATTGTTTCTGATGAGCTGTACTCGTTGGCCAGGGGACCATCTTCGACTATATTGACTTACAAAGGGTACGAGATAAATGGGAATACATTTTACACGATCGCCCAAGATCAAAAGAGCACCAACCAAAACAGCGGTGTCCGCTTTGATGCAGCAACCAAGAGGGGAAAGGACACATATTATGGTTACATAGTGGACATATGGGAACTTGACTATGGACATGATTTCAAGGTCCCTTTGTTTCAGTGCAAATGGGTCAATCTGTCAGGAGGCGGGGTACAGGTAGACCCACAGTACGGAATGACAACAGTGGATCTCAACAATCTTGGGTACACAGACGAACCATTCGTCCTAGCCAATGATGTGGCGCAGGTTTTCTATGTGAAGGACATGTCTACCAAACCGAGAAAAAGAAAAGATAAGGAAGCGAATACATCATACGATGAGCCAAAGCGCCACATAGTTCTTTCAGGAAAAAGAGACATCGTGGTATTGGAGGGCAAGACAGACATGTCTGAAGATTATGAAAAGTTTCATGAAATTCCTCCCTTCAAAGTCAAGGCTGACCTAAGCACCCTGTTAAACGATGAAGATTATCCATGGTTACGGCGCAATAAGCAAAGGACACAAGCGAAGAAAAAGTGAAGACTTTCTCTCCACAACTATATCATTGCAGTTACATGTGAAGAAATTAAATGCCTTTTGTAACAGATGAGTTTTCGTCCGAAACCCTGATACTTCGAAAGAGATTGTCCGTTTTGTACACGAAGTGCATCCAGTTTTTGCCGTAACCCTCTCAACTTTTTAGCACATGCTATGTGGGTGAAATGATGATACCATGCCAACTTTCAACCTGTTTAGAGTTCATTTGTAGTGCTTTTCAATTTCAGGGTCATTTAGCTTAAAAAAATCAGTAAATGCATGAAAAATAGGAAATGAAGTCGGAAAGGGTTGAAAATTGATGATGTGGCTTTGAATGGTGCATTTTGAACACACAAAAATTCTGGAGTTCAAATAAGTTCAAAAAAATGAAATCCATTTGTAACAGATGAGTTTTCGTCCGAAACCCTGATACTTCGAAAGAGATTGTCCATTTTGTACATGAAGTGCATCCAGTTTTTGCCGTAACCCTCTCAACTTTTGAGAACATGCTATGTGGGTGTAATGATGATACCATGCCAACTTTCAACCTTTTCAGAGTTCATTTGAAGTGCTTTTCAATTTCAGGGTCATTTAGCTCAAAGAATGAACTAATAGCAAAAAGAATGAACTAGAAAACCTTTATGAAACTCTAATAGCAAAAATAATGAACTAAAAATAATTAATTAAAAAATTCTGTTATGATCAACTAAAATAAAACTATAATATTCTTCAATAGCAAAAAGAATCAACTAAAAAGCTTTTATAAAACTCTAATAGCAAAAGGAATCAACTAAAAATATTTTATAAACCTCTAGTATTTATGAAACTAAAATTATATAAAATTTATGCAACTAAAGTTATCAAAGTATTTTTTTGTTCAAAACATTAATAGCAAAAAGAATTTTCATAAAGAATTTTTTTAGAAACTTTAATAGCAAACTAAAATAACAAAATCTGTTTTTGGTTAAAACAGACATTTAAAATTACCTAAAAATTACCAAATTGAATATAATGATAAAACACAGTAATATTAAATAGCAGGAAAAAGAATCACTCAAAAATCTATTTTTATAGTAAAGTTATTCACAAACTAGTGATTCACACCAATTTAAAAGAATTCAAATTTAAACTATTCAAATTTGGAAACTAATGGCACTAACAGAAAGTTTATAATTTTTGTGACCTAAAAGCAAAAAGAATCACTGAAAAACTATAAGTAGAAACAAAAGAAAATAAATAAAGCAAAAAAGAAAACAAAAAAAGTAGAAAAAAATTAAAAAAATGCCGCCTAGTGGGCCACCACGGCCTGAATACGACTAGAAACCCAACCATCTAGTTGGGCCAGGATTCAGGCCCGCAGAAGGCCCAGAAGGTCCATAGGCAGAGGTGTGTGCGATTAGGCCCGTAAGCCTGCTGTTGAGAGGAGCTCGAGAGGGCTGGCGCAGCAGCGCTTATAAACCACTCTCGAGCCCTCTCAGCTAGCGAGGTGGGACTAAACTTTTGGCCCCGGGCAGCAGCACCCTTTAGTCCCGGTTGGTGGCACCAACCGGGACCAATGCCCACCTTTGGTCCCGGTTGGTGGCACCAACCGGGACCAATGCCACCCTTTAGTCCCGGTTGGTACCACCAACCGGGACCAAAGGTCTCTGCTTCCCGCCCTTTGGGCTGACGAAAAGAGACCTTTGGTCCCGGTTGGTGGCACCAACCGGGACTAAAGGTTGTCATTGGTCCCGGTTGGTGCCACCAACCGGGACCAATGCTGAGTGTATATAACCAGCACTTGTGAAATTTCACAATTTTCATCGCCACTTCGCCCGACGACGCCGACCTCCTCGACGCCGCCAGGCTGCCCCGACGCCGTCCACCGCCCACGCCGTCGCCATCGCCAGGCCCCTGCCCCGTCGTCGCCGTCGCCGTCGCCGTCGTCGTCCCCGAGCCCGTGGCCCTGCCCCGCCCCGGAGCCCACGGCCCTGCCCCGTCGTCGCCGTCGCCGTCGCCGTCGTCGTCCCCGAGCCCGCGGCCCTGCCCCGCCCCCGAGCCCACGCCCCTGCCACGCCCCCGAGCGCGCCCGGTCGCGCCCCTGCCCCGGCCCGCCCCCGCCGTCGCCGGCGCCGGCGCCCTCGCCGCCCCCGCCGTCGCCGTCACCTTCGCCGGCCGCCCCCGCTGTGAGACGCCGCCGCCCCTGCTCTGTGCAATTTTTTTTATATATATATGTTGATTTTTTTATATGATGAATGTTTTTGTTCATATATAATGTATATATGTATGTGGCTATATGTATGTATGGATGGATGTATATATGATGTTTTTTTGTTCATAGCATTTTTTTGTTCATATATGTATTTTTTTCATATATGTGGCTATATGTATTTTTTTGTTCATAGCATTTTTTTGTTCATAGCATTTTTTTCCATGTATGTATGTGGCTATATGTATGTATGTCGCCGTCGCCCTCGATCTCCTACCCCCTCCCGCCCCTACCCGACAAACTCTCGAGGCCACCCAAACCCCTAGAAGAAAACTCCGGTAAATTCGACATGAGGGGGGACGTCGGACATATCGGGCGACCAACTCTCGAGGCCACGCAAACCCTAGAAAAAAAGCGTTGTCGATCTCCTACCCCCCCTCCCCTACCTGACAAACTCTCGAGGTCAGCCAAACCCCTAGAAGAAAACTCCGGTAACTTCGACATGAGGGGGGACGTCGATCAACCCCCTCTCGCCCGACCATGAGGGGTGAGCGTCGTTGTCGTCTACCCCCTCCCCGATAACTTCGACATGAGGGGGGACGTCGGACATGACATGAGGGGTGAGCGTCGTTGTCGTCTACCCCCTCCGGTAACATAGATAACTCCGGTAACATAGATTTATCAAGAATGTATATGCAGTATGTATGTATGGATGGATGATCCATAGAAAGTTTTTATATATGCATTGATACAATTTTATTTTTGTTCATAGATTTTTTTTTGTTCATAGATGTATGTTTTTTTTTGTTTATAGAAAGCTTTTATATATGAGCAATGATGATCCATAGAAAGTTTTTATATATGCATTGATATATGAGCAATGATGATCCATAGAAAGATTTTATATATGCATTGATACAATTTTATTTTTGTTCATAGATTTTTTTTTTGTTCATAGATGTATGTTTTTTTTTGTTTATAGAAAGCTTTTATATATGAGCAATGATGATCCATAGAAAGTTTTTATATATGCATTGATATATGAGCAATGATGATCCATAGAAAGTTTTTATATATGCATTGATACAATTTTATTTTTGTTCATAGATGTATGTTTTTTTTTGTTTATAGAAAGCTTTTATATATGAGCAATGATGATCCATAGAAAGTTTTTATATATGCATTGATATATGAGCAATGATGATCCATAGAAAGTTTTTATATATGCATTGATACAATTTTTGTTTGTTCATAGATGTATGCTTTTTTTTAATAGAAAGTTTTTGTCATGAGGGGGGACGTCGGACATGCATGAGAGAGAGGCGGTCCGCTCGTCGGACATGTCATGTGGATTTTTTTTGTTCATATAGAAAACTCCGGTAACTTCGACATGAGGGGGGAAGACGTCGATCAACCCCCTCCCGCCCCTACCCGTAAAAGTTAAAATGTTCATATATTCAAAATGAGTTAAAAGTTACTTACTCCCGGTCCGCTCGCCCGACCAACTCTCGAGGCCACCTGTACCCCCTCCCCGATAACTTCGACATGAGGGGGGACGTCGGACATGAGGGGTGAGCGTCGTTGTCGTCTACCCCCTCCCCGATAACTTCGACATGAGGAGGGACGTCGGACATGACATGAGGGGTGAGCGTCGTTGTCGTCTACCCCCTCCGGTAACATAGATAACTCCGGTAACATAGATTATCAAGAATACCCCCATTATGGATGTGCACAAGTTGATCCAATTTTTTTTCTGATCTCATCTATATATATATTCTTCTATATTTGCAGAAACTATGGATCAAAGAGACTTGGAACAAGAACAGTTGTTGGGGGAGATAATCCTCGCCGGAGGTGATGCTGTCTTGTCGTTTCTCAACGACACCGATGGAACAATGGAGGAGGAAGGACATGATCATGATGGCTCCGGTGACATGATCATGATGGCTCCGGAGGTGCTGACTAGCTAATTGATGCATTAATTGTTTTGGTATGTACATATATTAACTCTTCTTTCTTCTTTTATAGCCCTCCGGATCGAGCCAAACTTCGGTAACGAGACGAGGCCCGAAGAAGAGGTTGCGCAAGGATGAAAGGTTCACGATCACAGCACTCGCGGACGATGGCCTACCGATTGAACCCAAGCGGACCAAGGACGCATTTTCTGCTCAGTGTGGAGCTATTGTTAGGGACAACATCCCGATCAACATCAAGCAATGGAATAAGCCTAAGGACGACGCCCCTGAAGGTGATTATGTCACCGATAGACAGAAAGATGATCTTTGGACCTTGCTGAAGGCAAATTTCACCCTACCGCCAGAGGAGGATCCGAATAAGCCCGTTATAGAGCCACTGGTCAAGGCGTGTGCTCTTAAGAAGATGGCAGATCTATTCAGGAGGTGGAAGAAGGAGTTGAAATCAAAGTTTGTCGACAAAGGTGAGACTCCAGAATTCATCGGCCGATTTGAGAAGATAAGAGATCACTGGCCCGCATTTGTGGCCTACAAGACATCAGACAAGAGTAAGAAAATGTTAGAGACAAACAAGAACAACGCTGCAAAGAAGCAGTATCACCATCACACGGGGTCAGGTGGCTACCTCAAAGCACGGCCGTTGTGGGACAAAGTTGAGAATGACCTGATTGCTAAAGGGGTCGAACCAGAGACATTGAACTGGCCAGACCGTTCAAGGACTTGGTTCTTCGGGGTTGGGGGAATTTTGGACCCTGAAACAGGGAAGTGCCGTTGGACGGACGAGCAACTTGCAATACCCGTCACGAAGCTTCAGAAGTATATCACCGCAGCGCAGGAAGGGACGTTCATTCCCGACAGAGAGAAGGACGAGCTGACTGAGGCCCTAGGGAATGCTGAGCACCCTGGACGAACACGAGGCACACCAGGCTCCATTCCGTGGAAGTTTGGGTTTCCCGACGCAGGTGGTTACAGAAGCCGGGAGAGAAAGAGGAAAGCGGAGCTGAGCGACATGCAGAAGATGAGTGCAAGACTACAAAAGCTAGAGGAAGCTGAGAGCCAGCGAGCTGCCGGCCAACTATCTCAGTGGCACGAAGCTACCCCAGAAGCTACCCCGCCATCTTAGCGGAGAAGCAGCGTGGCTTCCACGGAGCCCGTTCAGACTGACTTCACGGAGCCTATCTACCCCGTGGATACTATCACGGAGGCTCAAAATTGCGAGCTTATGACGAAATGCCATAACCTCACTTTCAAGGTGGCTCTCGGCTCTGTTGCACCTCCTCAACCCAACGGAACTTTTCACTGCCTTCCGATTCCACATGGCTATGCTGTTGTGATGGTGGATGAAGTAATGGAGGGATTTGAGGAGCTCGAGCTTTACCACTCTACAGGTGAAGGGGAGAAATAGCTGGTTCGTGCTCTGAGGAGTACATGTCTATGGCAGAAGGAGTACATCAAGCTTCCAAACTGGACGCCTCCGCCTCCTCCTCCTCCTCCGGTGAGTCAGGGCACTCCGCCTCCTCCTCCTCCTCCTCCTCCGGCGAGTGATCAGGGCACTCCGCCTCCTTCTCTGGCTCCTCCGACGCGTGAGGGCACTCCGCCTCCTCCTTCGCCTACTCCGGCGCGTCGGAGCAGTCCGCCTCCTGCTCCGCCTCGTCGGCAACGGCGGAAGACAGACGCCACCGGTCCGGCTCCTCCGGCGCGTCGGAGCACTCCGCCTCCTTCTCAGCCTCGTCAGCAACGACGGAACAGAGACGCCGCCGCTCCGGCAGCTAGCAGTACAAGCAGAGGCGGGAGGGAATTCAGATACGGTCCATCTCTCAAGCCTCTGGAAAAGTTACCATATGAGAGGACCGAGTCTGAAAACGAGGAGATATGTCGTGCCCAAGTGAGGGACCATTTTGCAAAGAAAACTCCACCTCCGAAGGAGAAGCTAGATCCGGTGAAAGTGAAGCGCACTATCGATGCCCTGAAGCGACCACCACCGCCTCCGCCGCAATCCAACTATGACCGCATTATTCAAAAGACATATGATGAAGCGCGGCGGTCGGGAAGTACTTCTAGTGATGCAAGGTTAGCAGAACGAAGAAGTGGGAAAACAATTCCCCAGCTCAGCGAACAGGAGAAGAAATCGTGGCCCCCGCTCAAGGTGTCTAGCGATATCGTCGCTAATCATCCGGGGATGGTGCTCGGTACCAATCCTGGTGATTACTTGGGGATGATGTAATTTTTGAAATGCCTGAGGTACCAAAAGAAGAATATAAATACGTGCATGGGAAGCCTCTCGTCAAACCTGATCATCCTCCTTTAACAACGATGATGTACAAATTGCATGAGTGGTACTTGGAAACCTGTAGGAAGAATGGGTCCGATAGTTTGCTGGTGAGAATTAAAGATGAGCACGACCTCATTGGAGTCGACCTGATGCCTGTTGAATTTGTGGAGTTATTTCAGTTATTCAATCAAAAGGCCCTCGACAAACAAATCATGACTTGCTACTGTCTGTAAGTATTACTTCTGTAATTAAGTCTCTAGCTCAACTCGTTCATTGCATGTATATATAATTATCCTCACTATATTATGCAGATTGAAGATCTTCGAATGCCCAAAAAAACAAATCTATGACATTGGGTTCATTAGCCCAAATACCGTAAATGAATGGGCGGTACAAGAAAGAGTTAAAGATGCCGAGGAAAACTTGCTAAAAGCGTTCCTTCGACATCAAAACAAAAGGGAAATACTTTTTCCTTACAACTTCAAGTGAGTGTTACTGTCTTGTGCATATTCGGTTTCGCTTACTCGAGGTTAAGTACTGTAATTGATGAGTTATGCGTGCGCAGTTTCCACTATATTCTGCTATCCATTAAGCTTGACGGGGGTGTAGTAACTGTCTTTGACTCGAGACGTAAAGATCCCAAGGATTATGCGGACATGACTGCAATGCTCCAGAAGTAAGTTCAATCAATACCGGGACCATATCGACAACTTTCGTTCATTTCCTAATATCAAGTAATCATTTTCTTTGCCTGGCAGGGTTTGGAAACAGTTCACCGGACAGGTTCCGGGTCTGAAGAACGAGCTGCGATTTACACACCCCAAAGTAAGTAGTACTAGCTAGTTCCGCGCATCTCTCATTGATTCCAGTTTCATCAATACCATTATCATGCTTGATTATCAGTTTGATTGAACTCTATTCTCGTAAAGTTCTTGTGGCAGGAACCCGGGAATAATTTATGTGGATACTACGTTTGCGAGTACATTCGCCACAGGACCTCTGAGCGGGGCAGATCTGAAGAACAATTTGAAGTATGTAAACAATATTCACAATTTTTTTTATTACCATCAATTGTGTTGAGTTTCATTCATATATATGTATTGACCCCCTTCTTTAAATTAGATCTGGCAGATGCGAGATGAACTCCTACCACATGATCGCATACGAGCAATTCAAGAGGAATTGGCGGGATTCTTTCTTGACCACGTCATACATGAAAAGGGAGAATACCATGCGGAAATTCAATGGGAGTTTGGCGCTTGATGATGTCAGGGATGTTATATTGTATATATGTAGTAGCGTCGGATAGATTTACGAAAACTTGTTGTTCGAACAAGCACGGAGAAAGAGAGGTCACTTCTCTTTGTATATGTTCATGACGATCTTGTGTAATTAATGGTTTCCTTCATTTGCTTACTAGCTAGCGTCGAGTTCTCTCTATATGTAGTAGCTAGCGTCGACCAAGCACGGAGAAAGAGAGGTCACTTCTCTCTATTAGCTAGCTAACACAATATGAAACCCCTAAACCCTCCAAAACCCCTAAACCCCCCCCCTTTCAAAAAAAAACAAAAACCCCAGCGCCTTTTGGTCCCGGTTGGTGTTACCAACCGGGACTAAAGGTCCTCCTGCCTGAGTGCTGCGAAGCGGCCACGTGGAGCTCCTTTAGTCCCGGTTGGTGTTACCAACCGGGACTAAAGGTCCTCCTGCCTGGGCTCCCCACAGCAGCCACGTGGAGCCCCTTTGGTCCCGGTTCGTAAGCGAACCGGGACTAAAGGTTTTGGGCTTTAGTCCCGGCCCTTTAGTCCCGGTTCCAGAACCGGGACTAAAGCCCCTCTGGAACCGGGACTAATGGGCCTTTTTCTACTAGTGGGGGGGGCAAACTCCTCAAAACGAAGTTCTACTTTGTCTTTGGAAAAATTGGACCCTAAGTTTGAAGCAGGAGTAGATATAGGCTCGCTTAGAAGGAATAAAGAGAAAAAAGCAATTGCAAGCTTTCGGGGCTTCTCCTTTTCAATCCGCGAAAGCAGAGCTGGTTACGTCCATTGGGGAAAACTCCCAATTTCATGTGGGACTGCTTTTGTCTCTGGATGTCAAATGCCCTACCGGTGATGGTGTCCTGGACCAAGGGGTACTCACCACGTCGTCTCCCGCCAAGGTGGACCTGGTCGAGGACCCCTTTGTCGGTTTCGTCCTGGGCACTTCGGGCGGCCCATCCGCATACAAGAAAGACTCCACAAAGACTTGGCATACAAGACAAGGACTCCTCTCCACCGATGTAGCAAACTAGGACTCCAGTTCTCCTAGGCCTCTGGTACATTATATAAACCGGTGCCTAGTTTTGTCCTTCGTAGCTCTCTGTCAGAGTAGGAGCCGTGCTGTTTGGTCGTAGGTGTCTGAGCGTTGGCACGGATCTTCATACAACTTCACATGGCCTCTGCGGGGTGGGTTGACTTCCAGATCGCCTACGAAGAAGTCGGAGTCGTTTGCTCAGGGTTTAGGGATGCCGATGACGCCTCTAGGGAAGGAGTGATGACGATGACGCCTGCGTGCTGTCTCGGCGAGGCCCTCTTTGGAGTGGTGTGCGTGGGTATCTGTGTGTGTCGCTCAGCAGTTGTGATGGTTTCGCCTGAGTTTCCATCATTAATATTTGGGCAAATTGGTTTCGCTCGGTTTTTTCCTAATTAACCGAGCAACTCTTTTCTTCTTAACTATTCCTGCCATTTCAAAAAAAAAAATATCCTGTCAGGAAGTTATCTGGTATATGGCTGACTATATGTTAATTTATAGGAGATATTTGCTACAAACAAAGAGTGAAGTTAGAATAATGGATTATGGTTCATCTATCTCTGGTTGCCTACCTTTGGTGCACCAATAGAATATTTTTAAGAAGCTCCATTTTTAGTCAGTAGTGGTGATGAGACCTTCCTCTGTAGGTGATGCTATCCAAAGCATACAATAGGAAGATAGTGAACAAAAAAGGATGTCACTGATGGTAAAAAAACTGGGCAACATTGGTTATCTGGCCACGATGTATATCTGCATTTGGTATATAATCCTTCCTTTCACACAACAATAGCAATTGTCCATGCCTCCATGGCATGTTCAGTTTATTGCCTACTGAATCTCAAGATACAAAAAGACATTATTCAATCATGAAATTGAATAAGTTTTTCGGTGGAACAAATTAAATTAATGTTGTGAAACATCACAAACCATATAATATGAAAACACTGAATGAAAAAAATGAAACTATCAATGGATTTTGTGTGTGCATGATTGGCCATCTGGTCTTAATGAATACGTATATGTAGAACAATATTCTTCAGTTCACATAAGATACATGAGTTGCGTTATAAATAAAATGCAAGAAACTTAGAAAAGATCAAAACTTTCAGTGGCGCAATTGAAGTCCAGAACTCTTGTTCAATCATAAGGGTATCTTAATGCCAATGACTATTGAAAAATAAGAAGAACATCGTAGCAAAATCTTGTTAGTGAAAAGGGACATAATACAAACACATATGACTTTTTGTGCATATGTATGTGAGAAACAAGTCAATTCTAGCTAGTGCACTTTTTGATACGTGAGAAGAAAGATGACATCTATACATGTGACTTAAGCTCAAATGGTTTGAGCACATGCATGCTATTTATGTAATAGTTTATAACACAATTGTATGATACAATGCATACCAAGGTAGAACAAAAATGTCAAAATAAGGGAGATCAAACTTTTATGAAGGCTAGCAACATAATAACATGAACTTTTTTCTTATAGAGGAAAGGGGAAGAGAAGGAGACGCAAGCGCGGCGGCACTGCAGGGAGCGAAAGGGCACGACGGGGAGTGGCGGCTAGGGTTTTCATCCGCTTAGAGGCCAAGCCCTCTCCTATCAAACCCTAAGCCACCATGCGAAATCCAAAATCTACCCCCACCCAAATCCTGAAAAATATCCAACGGCCGAGCTCGCATGAAAAAATATCGAACGACTAAAATGATCCAAACCCAGAGATAGACGCCCATGATCGCATCGGCAAATCGATCGGGCGGACGATATGGTCTAACCTCTGAGTGGCCCTAGTGCGCCGGCAAATCAATCGGACGGCAGATATGCTCTAAGCTCGGGAAAGCCCTAGTTTCTTGCATCTACATAACCATGATATGGGTTGGAATTCCCAAGTGCGCCGCCGATCATGCCCCCATCCAAAAAGCCCAGCGAGCTCCTCCGCGCATTCCTATCCCCGCTACAGGTGACCTACCATATTTGATCTGAACTCTGAAGGCGGCTGCATCCATGGAGAGCATGCCGGAGGTGCAGCGGCCGAAGCTTTCTGACGCCGGAGGCGGCGAGGACCGCCTCAGCGCGTTGCACGACGACGTCCTCATCCACATCCTCCTCAAGCTCCGTTGCCCCACAGCGGCCGCCCGGACCAGCGTCCTCTCCTGCCGTTGGCGCCACCTTTGGGCCCTCCTCCCGGAGCTCCACTTTTGCAGCGCGACGGACCCCCGCCGCATACGCTCCGCCCTCGCCGCCCACGAGGCCCCGGCGCTCCAGGAGCTCGTCGTCGTCGGACAGGACGCCTCTGGCGGGCCCACGGGGGCGTGGCTCCCCATCGCCGCCCGCCGCCTCTCCGGCTTACTGGTTTGCCACTATCTGTCGCACAGGGTCATGGCTAGGAGAAGAGCTGCCTTGAAGCTGCCGTGCTTCGAGAACGCCACCGGGATCTTTATGCGGTTAGGGTTCCTCCGCCTCACGCTGCCGCCTTCCGGTGTGTTCGCCCGGCTCAGTCTTCTTCACCTCTTTCAGCTCCGGCTGCACGGTGTGTGTGGGCTCGGTGGCGTTGTCTCCTCGCCGCGGTGCCCGTGCTTGGGTAGACTCGTCGTCGACGACGTCCGGGGTGTGGGCGACCTCGCCATCCACTCGGAATCTATTGGACAAATTGAGCTGTATAATCTGCCGGACTTGCAGCAGCTCACCATCGTGGCGCCATCACTCCAGCAGCTAAAAGTGCAGGATTGCTTTGCTCCGGCTGCGCGGCAACCGGTTGCCAGCGTCTCAGCCCCTCGCCTGCTGCGGCTCGCGTGGATAGATGATTATGATCAAAACTTTGTTCAGCTTGGCGAGATGGCGCACCTACAATGGCTTGTCCTCCAACATTTTATCGTATATGGAAAGGACTACATTGCTTCGCACAACCGCAATTGTGCGCTTCTTTTGCGGCGCTTTGAACGCCTACACAATCTTGTTATCACTCTACATTGTTGTAACACCCCTGAGTAATGAGCTACAGTGATCTTCAAATTAATGCTAAGCTAATTTGTTTTGCAAAGAATGATCACAGTGAAATCATATCTCATTTCAAATTTTACCACTGAATTTAAATTCAAATGCAAGTGAAATTTGAAGTTGCACAAAAATTGCTGAAAAATAGTTCATCATTTAGCAAAAATTTCCTAACAAATGATTGTTAAGGAAAACAACATCACCTCAATGCTAAGATGGACAGTAGCAATTAAGTCGGTGCTATTTCAGCATTTTTAAATGCTGTCTTATTTGTGAAAAATCCATTTGGATTCAGTTGCCTCTCAAAATAATTGTGGCAGTGCCAAATAACACTAAGTAATTATGTGGCCTAGTTCCACATTTTTCAAAAATATTTTGGTAGCCCTAAAAATTCCATTTCTGTCTCTGTTTAACAAATAAAAGAATAAAACAGAGAAAAAACAGAAAAGGGAAAAAACTTACCTGGCGCCTGGCCGAGGGCCCAGCGCAGCCCAGCCCACCGAGGCCTTCCCCTACCTGCTCCCGCCTCGGTGTCGCCCGCGCCATGGACAAGAGCTCGCCTCGCCGCTGCTCCTCGACGCGTGCCTCCACAGCGGCGGTGGGAGAGGATAAGGGCGATCCTCAACCACTCCCCTGGCCTCCCCGCACTCACTCTTCCCTCCTCCCTCTCCCTCTCCGCCGATCTGGAGAAGGGGCCGACACGGCCGTCGCCGTTCGCCGCTCGTACCCGCGGCCACCAGCCTCCCCGACGCCCGGGAGGACGTCCAGTAGCTGCGCCGCCTTCGTCCACGTCGTCTAAGCCCGTCCGCTCGACCGGAGCCGCACCACATTGCCGCCACGCCCTTCTTCTTCAACCTCGGGCACAGAAGGCCGCCACCGTCGATTCGTCGCCGTCCGGCCCTCCCCGAGCAAACTGAGCTACTGCGCGACCTCGCTGTGAGCACGCGCTTCCTTCCCCTCTGTTTTCTCTCCGTTTCCGCGCCCGTAGCCATAGGTACCTCCATGACCGAACTCGCCGCCATCGAGCTCGCCGCAGTCGCGCTCCCAGCAAGCCAAGCTTGCTCCTGGGCAGCGCATCGAGCTCCTGGAGCTCGCAGAAGTTGAACGCACGAACCCCCGCAGCTATACGGTGACCCTAGCTCCAATTCCACCACCACCCGAACTCCGGCGCCCGCCTATGAGCTCGCCGTTGTCGCTACGGTGCTCCTACGGCCACGCCACCGCCGCAGATCGACTCGTCGTCGCACGGTTGTTCCAACGCACCCACGCACGCCCCTTCCCGTACCCTGTAGGCGAAACCTGAGCACCTCCCGTGCGCGCCGCCGCGAAAACGGTCGCCGGAGTAACTCCGGCGCCGGCGCTGATCTGACCGCCGACGTGGCCAGACCTGGGGCCCACCTGGGTCACTGCCAGTGGGTCCCCTGGTCCCGGTTGACCACGTTGACCGTGGTCAACGTGCTGACTGTGCAGCCACAGTCGCTGACAGGCGGGCCCCGCCTCGCTAACTAACTATGGTTAATCCTAATCACTAATTAGTTTAGCTAATAAGTCACTGACATAGGGGTCCCACCCTCTAATTAACCTAGTTTATTTGAATTAAACACGGGTTAGCCCCGGAGTCACTGACAGGTGGGCCCGGCCCACTGTTTCGGTGGATAAGGCTGTCCAGTCAGCCTACTGACTGGGCAGAGGCCCCACCAGCCAGCCTCTGCTGACTGGGCGTTGACCCAGTCAACAGGGCCCACCAGTCAGCCACTGTGTGTGCTGACTGGGTACACTTCTGGGTACACTTAGCATTTCTGGGTTATTTTCAAAATTTAATTAAATCCAGAGAATTTCTGAAAATTGCTAAAAACTTCGGAAATTCATAGAAAATAATCCGTAGCTCGGATGGAAAAGTTTTCTACATGAAAGTTGATCAGAAAAATCCAACGAATCCGAATATGCCATCCATATACCTGTCCCATGCCTCTAACACTGCAAACATGGAACCTGCCCCTCCGGTTCATCTGTCTGACAGATGCCCAAAAACCGGGAAAATATCCGCAGATATTTTCCTGCTCCGTCTCTAACGTGTAGCACTGCGTTAGGTCACCACCAGCACTGCTTATTGCCATGTCACGCTCTGTGTTGCTTTTGTTTGCTGTGTATTTACTTGTTTCCTCCCCCTCTTCTCTCCGGTAGACTCCGAGACGGACGCTGCTCCCGAGTACGACTACGTCGCAGAAGCCCAGCCCCTTTCAACAAAGCTTCCAGGCAAGCAAACCCCCTTGGCCATTCCAATATCGCATATTTTTTCTCCCCCATGCTTGCATTATAATTTGCTACTGTATTTGATTGATCCTATTCTGATGCATAGCCTGTTTTTGTAACTACTGTTGATACCTTACCTGCTATCCTAAATGCTTAGTATAGGTTGGATAGTGATCCATCAGTGACCCCCTCACCCTTGTCCTTGTTGCCCCGCTTTGTTACCGGTGCCTCGATCAACGAGATCGACGGGCAGAGACCAGCACAGCACCGCACACCCCCTTAGTTGTACGACTCTGCAGAGCTATTATCGAGTGCCGAGGGTGATTCCTCCTACCTCACTTCTGATGATATCTCTGTAGCGTAGCTAGTCGGTTGTGGGTTACCGAGGGTGATTCCTCTTTCACCACCTCTGATGATGCCTCTGTCGTGCAACCCCTCAAGCGTGGACCCATCGAGGGTGATTCCTCTAAATCCACCTTGACGGAAACGTCGAGTGGGAATCCAACGAGGGTGATTCCTCGGATTTCCCCCTTGATGTTACGGACACACTGTTACTTTACCTGTTGCCCCCTTACAGTTACTGTGTGACTGAAGGGACAGGCGGTACTACCCCGGCAGAGGTGGACCTAGGTTCCCGACAGTTCCTTGTTGAAGTCGGGTCGACCCCGAGGGGTACCCGCGAGATATGGGAAGTCGGGTTGACCGTGAGGGTACCCGCGAGATAATTACGAGGCACGGCCGGGCAGGCAGACCGCCCCAGGAGAGGGAAGCCTGGCCCTTGCAGTAAGTCCTCTAGACGGGGCGACGTGACCACATATCGTGGAGCACTGATCGTCTCCACGAGATCCCAATACGCTATCGGTTTGGATATGTTATCTGAGTAGGCCTCTGGCCTTTTCGCACTAAGCACCACGCGGGTTAGCACCCGGCGTCATACGTTACTTCCGAAAGCTCTGTCAGATGTCCAGTTCAGCATTGTGGCACGGTCGGATCGTGCCATCCAGGAGAGAGGTGGCGCTGGTATCCACCCTGCACACAACGATCCAGAGTGCAAAGGGCGATGGGCCCAAGACCCCTGAGCACTTAGGATGTAGACCGGCGGGGACCTCTCTGCGGAGCCTAGGTAGGACTGTGTCGTGTCGATCAGCCGAGGCCGGGCATGGACCAAGTAAGTGTGTCCGGCCAGAGTTAATCGAGCGTGTTGGGTAAGTTGGTGCACCCCTGCAGGGAAGTTATCTATTTGAATAGCCGTGTCCACGGTAACAGGACGCTCAGAGTTGTATCCCGATCTACTACAACTTGAACTGGATACATGTTATGTTTAATTGATATGTTGGCTCCGGGATCACTTCCTCGCGGGGTAGTCGAGGAAGGATCTCTGGGCCTTGCTATTATATAACTATTGCTATATTATATGCTAATCTACACTCTTCTAATGCTGCAAGACGCTGGAAGATGCTAGACTTTGATAGGCTAGGCCTTCCCCTCTATTCTGGCATTTCTGCAGTATAGTCCACAGATACAGCCCCTTCCCTTTGATACCGATGCATACTTAGCATAGTTCTGATGTAAGTCTTGCGAGTACTTTGGATGAGTACTCACGGTTGCTTTGCTACCTCTTTTTGCCCATACCCGATTGCTGCGACCAGATGGCGGAATCCCGAAGACAGCTGAACCCATCATCGACTACTACTACCACACCGACGGAGCTTACTACTACGTGGAGAATGTCGACCAGGAGTAGTTCGGAGGCTCCCAGGCAGGAGGCCTTGCCTCTTTCGATCAGAGCCGTTGTTTGCTTTCGCCTTCTTAAGGCAGGCTTGTTCTCTCTTTATGTCTGTGCTCAGACTTTGTTGCTTCCGCTGACGCTTGTGTAACTCGAGCTTATGTATTCGAGCCCTCGAGGCCCCTGGGTTGTAATATAAAGCTTGTATTATTTTACTTTGTGTCTAGAGTTGTGTTGTGATATCTTCCCGTGAGTCCCTGGACTTGATCGTGCGCATTTGCGTGTATGATTAGTGCACGATTGAGTCGGGGGCGTCACAAGTTGGTATCAGAGCCGACTGACTGTTGGTAGCCCCCTTTCCAACTCCTTGGCCGAAGTTGAGTCTAGTCTTTGAAAAACTGTTTTACTAACATGGCTGTGTGGCTTACGGGCCCACATCGCCAGTGGTTGGGTTAGGATCTTTTATTCCTCTCCTATACTCTGGGACTCTGATCTCTCTTCTATTCGGGTTAAAGATTTTACTAACTCTAACTCTAGGTTCTCGTGATCACATCCACCCGGAGATTTGAATGAACCTTTCTTCGAGTTGTGGGCCAGGATCTGCTTCACAGTGGTCACGGACCGCAGGATCCTCTTATCGAGGGCACCCTGCATTGCCATTTGCAGATTCCTTGCTCCAATGGTTTTCTCCGACGTTGATGTAGCCTTTGCTATTTCTCGTTGTTGTATCTCTCCACTGCGTGCCTGCGTGCCGCCTAGTGTGACTAGCTCTTCGTTTCTGCATCTTGAAACCCGGGCTTGTAACCGACTTTATGTATGGATCTGTATGTCATGCTTGACTGTTGTGATGTATCTATTGCACCTTATTAATTGTACATGTTACTTTATGAACGGTTCCATACATCTGCAAATGCTCGTTGCTAAACTACCCCCTGTTCACTTTTAGCAGGATGGTTAGACCCGCAGGTCGTGGCCGTGGTGCCAACAATCCTCCATCGCCCGACTATATGGCTGCAATGATGCAACAGTTTGAACTGAATCGCCAATTCATGCAAGGGATTATGGATCAGTTCCCTCGACCGAATGCTAATCAGCAGCCTTTCCCAATAAGTCTGCAAGACTTTGTGCGCCTCAACCCTGCTGTATTCTGCAACTCCGTTCAGCCTCTTGATGCTGATGACTGGCTCCGTGATATCACATATGAGATGGAGTCGGCAAATGTAGCCCCTGCCAGCTACGTCACCTTTCCATCCTACTTCCTGAAGGATCCTGCTGCTCAATGGTGGGACAGCCACAGACGCACACTGCCAGTTGGAACAATCATTACCTGGCTAGAATTCCAAGCTGCTTTCCGTGCCCGCTACATTCCACAAGGAATCATGGACCAGAAGAAACGTGAGTTCCGCAACCTCGTCCAGGGCAGTAAGACTGTCGATGTTTATCAGTGGGAGTTCCTTGATTTGTCTCGCTATGCTGAGGAAGACATCGCTACTGATGCTCGCAGACAGGAGAAGTTCCGTGAAGGACTCAACCCTGATATTAAGCTCGCGCTCCTTGTCCAAGACTTCGCTGACTTCGCCGCCCTGGTGAACAAGGCCATTCAGGTCGAGACTGGTCTGAAGGATCACAAGGATGCTCTCAAGCGCACCTGTGAGGCGGGCTCATCTTCGGGCTCGTCTTCGCAGAAGCGTCGTATTTGGATCCCTCACAGCTTGTACCACCCAGATGCACCTGCTCCAATGCCGTCCTATGATGCACCCTGTCTGCCTCCTCCACCACCGAGGCAGCCAAGACCTCAAGCTCCACTTCTTTGACCTCCTGCTCCCCGTCCCAATGATGAGCTCTGCTTCAAGTGTGGCCGTCCAGGTCACCGTGCCAAAGAGTGCCCTCAGAACCAGAATCAGCTTGCACTTCCCTCTGCTGGCCGTGGTAATGGCCGTGGTAACAACCATCCCCGCAACAACAATGCCAGACCTTCTTATGGTCATGGTCAATGATGACCCACAAGTATAGGGGATCAATCGTAGTCCTTTCGATATGTAAGGGTGTCGAACCCAACGAGGAGCAGAAGGAAATGACAAGCGGTTTTCAACAAGGTGTTTTCTGCAAGCACTGAAATTATCGGTAACGAGTAGTTTGATAGCAAGATAATTTGTAACAAGTAACAAATAGTAACGATAACAAAGAATGCAGCAAGGTAGCCCAATCCTTTTTGTAGCAAAGGACAGGCCGGAACAATCTCTTTTAATAAGTAAAGCATTCTCGAGGACACATGGGAATTTCATCTAGTCACTTTAATCATGTTTGTTTGATTCGCGTTCGCTACTTTGATAATTTGATATGTGGGTGGACCGGTGCTTGGGTGCTGTTCTTACTTGAACAAGCCTCCCACTTATGATTACCCCCTCTCGCAAGCATCCGCAACTACGAAAGAAGAATTAAGATAACTCTAACCATATCATGAAACATATGGGTCCAAATTAGCCCCTTACGGAATAGCGCATAAAGGGTTTAAGCTTCTGTCACTCTAGCAACCCATCATCTAATTACTACTCCACAATGCATTCCCTTAGGCCCAAAGATGGTGAAGTGTCATGTAGTCGACATTCACATAACACCACTAAGAGAATCAACAACATACATATCATCAAAATATCGAACGAATACCAAATTCACATGATTACTTATGACAAGACTTCTCCCATGTCCTCAAGAACAAAAGTAACTACTCACACATCACATTCATGTTCAAGATCACAGGGGTATTGAATAGCATAATGGATCTGAACATATAATCTTCCACCAAATAAACCAACTAGCATCAACTACAAGATGTAATCAACACTACTAGCAACCCACAGGTACCAATCTGAGGTTTTGAGACAAAGATTGAATACAAAGGTTGAACTAGGGTTTGAGATGAGATGGTGCTGGTGAAGATGTTGATGAAGATTGGTCCTCCCACGATGAGAGGATCGCTGGTGATGTCGATGGCTTCGATTTCCCCCTCCCGGAGGGAAGTATCCCCGGCAGAATCGCTCCGCCGGAGAGCAAAATAGCTTCTGCCCTGGTTCCGCCTCGAGACGGTGGCACACCGTCCCAAAAGTCTTCTCCTTATTTTTTCTATGGCAAATGGGCTTATATACCATAAGGAGGGGGCCAGAGGTCAGCTGTGGGCCCCACAAGGCACTAGGGCGCGCCCAGGTGGGCCGCGCCCTGCTGCCTTGTGGGTAGCTGGTGGGTCCCCTATGATAACTCTTTTCTCCAGTATTTTTTATATATTCCAAAATAATTCTCTGTGAAATTTTAGCTCATTTGGAGATGTGTAGAATAGGTATATCTGATGTGGCTATTTCAGGTCCAGAATTCCAGCTGCCGGCATTCTCCCTCTTCATGTGAATCTTGCGAATTAAGAGAGAAAAGGCATAAGAATTGTACCATAAAGTGAAATAAAGATCAAAAACATAATAAATAACAGTAGGAAATCATGATGCAAATTGGACGTATCAACTCCCCCAAGCTTAGACCTCGCTTGCCCTCAAGCGAAAAGTCAAAATCGATAATCATGACCACATGTTTAGAGAGAGAGAGAGAGACGTCGATAAAAATAAAATACGGACATGGAGTATCATGATCTTTATTATAACAGCAATATATCATCATAAAACTTCTCATGAAAAAGTGACAATTCATCCACAAGTTAAAGTATGAACTATAAACCGAATTGAAAACTAACAAACTATGATCTTAGTCACTTCAGCAATTGCAATTCATCATATTATCAGAAAGAGTCTATGTAAGAGCTTTGATTAGCAAGTTCACATACTCAACTACCATTTTGTCTTCTATGATTGCTAACACTCACGTTATACTTATGGAGCAAAAGTTTCAGTCGAACACATAGAAAGATAGGGGCTTATAATTTTGCCTCCCAACACACTTACCTCAAGGGTAATGTCAACAATAATAACTCATGATCACCTACATTCAACTGGATATATATGCATGGATCAATCCCCACCACATGATGTTTGCCAAAAGAGAAAATAAAAATGGAATAGGAGAGAATACTATTGACTCTTGCATGAAAGTAAATACATAAAGTAAAAGAGAGGCCCTTCGCAGAGGGAAGCAGAGGTCATCATGTGCTTTTTGTTTTTGGATGTGCGAGCTCTTAATGTAAAAGAACGTCACTTTATATTGCCCCTTGTGATAGCGACCTTTATTATGCAGTCTGTCGCTTTTATTGCTCCACCATCACAAGATCGTACAAAGCTTATTTTCCCTTACAATAAAAGTTCATACATATTTAGGAGCAATTTTTATTGCTTTTGCATCGATGATGACTTACTCGAAGGATCTTATTCAATCCATAGGTAGATATAGTGGACTCTCATGACATGAAACTGGGTTTAAGGGTTTTTGGATGCACAAGTAGTATCTCTACTTGGTGCGGATTTTTGGTTAGCAAAGATAGAGGGCAAACACCACATGTTAGAGGATCCAGAACAATATAACTTCTATGTGAATATAAGCAAACATAACTCATTACGTTGTCTTCCTTGTCCAACGTCAACTAATTGACATCGAATATTTGATGGGGGCTCACAATCATAAAAGATGTCCAAGATAGTGTATTTATATGTGAGACTTGTCTTCCTTTATTACTTTTTCATGAATTGCTACAATGACTAATACTATGTTTGTCAACTTCCAACAAGTTTTATCAATTATACTCCTTTTATGTGAAGTCATCACTCCCCATGGGATTAGCATATGATCTCTTTTATTTATTTATTTCTAGGATTGAATCATCAAAAGCAAAACACTCAACTCAAAACTACTCTTTATTATATGACGTTCACACACGATTACATAGATAGATAGATCACAAAGCAAGCACTCGAAACTAGATCATACTAAAATTTTATTCCTCTAAATCACGAAATAACTAAGGATCGAACTAAGATAGATAATGATGATGAAAAAGTGATGGTGATACGATACCGGGGCGCCTCCCCCAAGCTTGGCACAAGCCAAGGGGAGTGCCCATACCCGTGTAATCAAGTCTCCTTCTTCGGTGATGGTGGTGATGAAGTGATGATGGGCTTGTCCTTCAGCTTTAGCAGAAACTCCAATTTACGGTTGATGCTCCGAAGGGCGATGTTTTGCTCTTCCAACAAAATAACCTCGCGAGTGAGAGATGTATTTTGAGCACAACCTGTTTCAAAGACTCTTAGGGCCTCAATTATAGTTGGGGAGAGATGATCATATAATGGTTGAAGGATATCTCCCTTCTCCGCGGTCTCCTCCATGGGAACGACTTGCCCTCCTTCTGGAGCCTAGGCTCCCGCAACTTCCTCAACCTTGTCCTCCTTGCCATTGTCTTCCTCTCCCAATGACAACTCATAATAAACCTCGCTGTAAGGGCATTTGCCCGGCGATGGTTGCACAATACGGTGCTTGGCACGAAGCTTTTGGGGGGGCCATGGAGATCTAGATCTGTCAGAAAAATAGCACGAAACAAGAACAGAAGGTTTTTCTGCGATACGGTGGTCAAAATGTTTGGGAGTATATATAAAGAATTTTTATCTTGCAAAACAAGTATTCCAGAAGAAAACGGAGTCGGGAAGGCACACGTGGGGCCCACAAGGCACCACAGCGCGCCCCGGGGGGGGTCGCACCCTTCTGCCTTGTGGGCGACACGTGGGTCCCCTCGGCTATTTCTTATTTTTGTATTTTTTCTAATATTCCAAAACTGACAGAAATAATTTTTATGGAATTTTTGGAGTCGGTTTACTTACCGTATCACATACCTACCCCTTTTCAGGGTTCTAGAGCGTTCTGGAAGGACTCTTTGATGTGCTCTTCCGGTGTAATTGTTTCAATAATATTAGTTTCATCATTAATGGGAGTACCTGAAATATAGTGCTTGATTCTTTGTCCATTCACCACTCTCGGATTATTGCCTTCGGAATTATTTATTTTTATGGCTCCGGAGCGATAAACTTCTTCGATGACATAAGGCCCGTCCCATTTAGAGAGAAGTTTTCCTACAAAAAATCTTAAACGAGAATTGTATAATAAAACATGATCACCTACTTTGAATTCCCGTTTTTGAATTCTTTTATCATGCCATCTTTTAACCTTTTTCTTTAAACAACTTAGCATTATCATAGGCCTGGGTTCTCCATTCATCCAAGGAGCTAATATCAAATAACCTCTTCTCACCGGCAAGTTTAAAATCATAATTAAGTTCCTTAACTGCCCAATAAGCTTTATGTTCTAATTCAAGAGGTAAGTGACATGCTTTTCCATAAACCATTTTATATGGAGACATACCCATAGGATTTTTATATGCAGTTCTATAAGCCCACAATGCATCATCAAGCTTCTTAGACCAATTCTTTCTGGATCTATTAACTGTCTTTTGCAAAATCAATTTTATTTCTCTATTAGTTAACTCAACTTACCCACTAGACTGAGGATGATAAGGAGATGCAATTCTATGGTTAACATCATATTTAGCAAGCAACTTACGGAAAGCACCATGAATAAAATGTGAACCACCATCAGTCATTAAATATCTAGGGACTCCAAACCTCAGAAAAATAACTTCTTTAAGCATTTTAATCGAAGTGTTATGATCAACACTACTAGTTGGAATAGCTTCTACCCACTTAGTAACGTAATCAACAGCAACTAAAATATGAGTATACCCATTGGATTTAGGAAAAGGTCCCATATAATCGAAACCCCAAACATCAAATGGTTCAATAACAAGTGAATAATTCATAGGCATTTCCTGACGTCTACCAATATTACCAATTCTTTGACATTCATCACAAGAAAGGACAAACTTATTTGCATCCTTGAAAAGAGTAGGCCAATAAAAACCAGATTGTAATACCTTGTGTGCAGTTCGGTCTCCCGCATGGTGTCCTCCATATGCCTCGGAGTGACACTTACATCGGATTTGTTCCTGTTCATGCTCAGGTACACAACGTCTAATAATACCATCTACTCCTTCTTTATAAAGATGTGGGTCGTCCCAGAAGTAATGTCTTAAATCAAAGAAGAACTTTTTCTTTTGTTGGTATGTAAAGCTAGGTGGTATGTATTTAGCAACAATGTAATTAGCATAGTCTGCATACCAAGGAGTATTACGAGAAGCATTTATCATAGCTAATTGTTCATCAGGAAAATCATCATTAATAGGAAGTGGGTCATCAAGAACATTTTCCATTCTAGACAAATTATCCGCTACGGGGTTTTCAGCCCCCTTTCTATAAACAATATGCAAGTCAAATTCTTGTAGCAGGAGAACCCATCTAATAAGTCTAGGCTTAGCATCTTTCTTCTCCATAAAATATTTAATAGCAGCATGCACAGTGTGAACGGTAACCTTGGAGTCAACAATATAAGATCTAAATTTATCACATGCAAACACAACTGCTAAAAATTCTTTCTCAGTAGTAGCATAATTTCTTTGAGCACTGTCTAGAGTTTTACTAGCATAATGAATAACATTTAGTTTCTTATCAACTCTTTGTCCTAGAACAGCACCAACAACATAATCGCTAGCATCACACATAATTTCAAAGGGTAAGTTCCAATCAAGTGGTTGAACAATAGGTGCAGAAATTAAGGCTTTCTTAAGTATTTCAAAGGTTTCTACACAATCATCATCAAAAACAAATGGAATATCTTTTTGCAAGAGATTGGTAAGAGGTCTAGAAATTTTAGAGAAGTCTTTTATAAACCTTCTATAGAAACCAGCATGACCAAGGAAACTTCTTATACCTTTGATATCTTTAGGACATGGCATTTTCTCAATAGCATCAACTTTAGCTTTATCAACTTCAATACCTCTTTCGGAAATTTTATGCCCAAGGACTATACCTTCATTCACCAGAAAGTGGCACTTCTCCTAATTCAAGACAAGATTTGTTTCTTCACATCTCTGCAAAACTCGATCAAGGTTGCTTAAGCAATCATCAAAAGAAGTTCCGTAAACGGAGAAATCATCCATGAAAACCTCAACAATCTTTTCACAAAACTCAGAGAATATAGCAGTCATACATCTTTGAAAGGTAGCAGGTGCATTGCATAAACCAAAAGGCATACGACGATAAGCACAAGTTCCAAAAGGACAAGTAAAGGTGGTTTTCTCTTGATCTTCAGGTGACACGGGTATTTGAGAGAAACCAGAATAACCATCTAGGAAACAAAAGTGTGTATGCTTAGATAATCTTTCTAACATTTGATCAATAAAAGGCAAGGGGTAATGATCTTTTCTAGTAGCTTTATTTAATTTCCTGAAATCAATTACCATCCTATAACCAGTTACAATTCTTTGTGGAATAAGTTCATTTTTATCATTAGGGACAACGGTAATACCTCCTTTCTTAGGAACACAATGAACAGGACTTACCCATCTACTATCAGCTATGGGATAAATTATACCTGCCTCCAGAAGCTTTAATATTTTGGTTCTTACCACATCCTTCATTCTAGGATTCAGCCTTCTTTGATGGTCAACAGCAGGTTTAGCATCTGGCTCCATATGAATTTTATGCTGACATAAAGTGGGACTAATGCCCTTAAGATCATCGAGAGTATATCCAATAGCGGCACGATGCTTCTTCAGAGTTTTAAGTAGTCTCTTTTCTTCATGCTCTGAAAGGTTAGCACTAATAATAACAGGATATATCTTCTTTTCATCAAGATAAGCATATTTTAGAGTATCTGGTAATTGTTTCAAATCAAACACAGGGTCACCCTTGGGTGGAGGTGGACCTCCCAGGGTTTCAACAGGCAAATTATGCTTAAGGATATGTGCTTGTTTAAAGAATAATTCATCTATTTCATTTCTTTCATTCATATGCATGTCATTCTCATGCTCAAGCAAATATTGTTCTAAAGGATCAGTAGGCGGCACAGCAATAGAAGCAAGACCAATAATTTCATCTTTACTAGGCAATTCTTTATCATGAGGTTGTCTACGAAACTTAGAGAAATTAAACTCATGAGACATCTCACCAAAATTAACACTAACAATTTCTTTAGTGCAATCAATCTTAGCATTAACAGTATTCAGGAAGGGTCTACCAAATATAATGGGGCAAAAATCATCTTGTGGTGATCCAAGAACAAGAAAATCAGTAGGATATTTGATCTTACCACACAAGACCTCAACATCTCTAACAATCCCAAGTGGTGAAATAGTATCTCTATTTGCGAGCTTAATAGTGACATCAATATCTTCAATCTCAACAGGTGCAATATCATTCATGACTTCTTGATAGAGAGTAAACGGAATAGTACTCACACTAGCACCAATATCACATAAACCATGATAACAATGATCTCCAATTTTAACAGAAATAACAGGCATGCCAACTACAGGTTTGTTTTTATCTTTAGGGTCTGGCTTAGCAATTCTAGTTGCTTCATCACAGAAATATATGACATGTCCATCAATATTATCAACCAGCAGATCTTTAACCATTGCAACACCAGGTTCAACTTTAATTTGTTCAGAAGGTCTAGGTGCTCTAATTTTACTCTTATTAACCACAGTTGAAGCTTTAGCATGTTCCTTAATCCTAACAGGGAAAGGAGGTTTCTCAATATAAGCAGTAGGCACAACTGGATCAACATGCTAAACAATTGTTTCTTCTTTAACACTAGCAGGTTCTTCTTTTAATTCAATAGGTGGATGATATTTAAACCATTTCTCCTTAGGGAGATCAACATGAGCAGCAAAAGATTCACAAAAGGTAGCTACTATCTCAGAGTCAAGTCCATATTTAGTACTAAACTTACAAAAAACATCAGTTTCCATAAAAGATTTAACACAATCAAACTCAAGATTTACACCTGACTCCTTACCTTTGTCGATTTCCCAATCTTCATAATTGCGTTTAATTCTTTCAAGAAGATCCCATCTGGATTCAATAGTTCTCTTCATAAAGGAGCCAACAGAAGAAGTATCGAGCATGGATTGATCATTATGAGAAAGCCGAGCATAAAACTTTTGAAGAATTATTTCTCTTGAGAGCTCATGATTGGGGCGTGTGTGCAACATATACTTAAGCCTCCCCCAAGCTTGAGCGATACTTTCTCCTTCACGAGGATAAAAATTATATATATAATTCCGATCATGATGAACCAAATGCATAGGATAAAATTTCTGGTCGAATCCCAGCTTCAACCGGTTCCAGTCCCATGTTTCAGTGTCATCACATAGCCTATACCATGTCAATGCCTTTCCCTCCAAAGATAAAGGAAAAACTTTCCTCTTAACTCCATCTCCGGATAATCCTGCAAGCATAAACAATCCACAAATTTCATCCACATAGATCAAGTGCATATCAGGATGTACCGTTCCATCTCCTGCATAAGGATTAGCTAGCAGTTTCTCTATCATACCTGAAGGAATTTCATAATAAATATTTTTAGTAGGTTCAGTAGGTTGAGGACCAATTCTTATTGCTTCCGGTCGAGGTGAAGATACCCCGAACAAACCCCTCAAAGGATTACTTTCCATAGTGACAAGTGACAATTAATTTCAGCACGTAATATAAATGTTTCCTTACCAAATTCCACTCACCAAAGGCACTTCACTCCCCGGCAACAGCGCCAGAAAAGAGTTTTGATGACCCACAAGTATAGGGGATCAATCGTAGTCCTTTTGATAAGTAAGAGTGTCGAACCCAACGAGGAGCAGAAGGAAATGACAAGCAGTTTTCAGCAAGGTGTTTTCTGCAAGCACTGAAATTATCGGTAACGAGTAGTTTGATAGCAAGATAATTTGTAACAACTAACAAATAGTAACGGTAACAAAGAGTGCAGCAAGGTAGCCCAATCCTTTTTGTAGCAAAGGACAGGCCGAAATGATCTCTTTTAATAAGTAAAGCGTTCTCGAGGACACATGGGAATTTCATCTAGTCACTTTCATCATGTTTGTTTGATTCGCGTTCGCTACTTTGATAATTTGATATGTGGGTGGACCGGTGCTTGGGTGCTGTTCTTACTTGAACAAGCCTCCCACTTATGATTACCCCCTCTCTCAAGCATCCGCAACTACGAAAGAAGAATTAAGATAACTTTAACCATAGCGCATAAACTAGGGTTTAAGCTTCTGTCACTCTAGCAACCCATCATCTAATTACTACTCCACAATGCATTCCCTTAGGCCCAAAGATGGTGAAGTGTCATGTAGTCGACGTTCACATAACACCACTAAGAGAATCAACAACATACATATCATCAAAATATCAAACGAATACCAAATTCACATGATTACTTATGACAAGACTTCTCCCATGTCCTCAAGAACAAAAGTAACTACTCACACATCACATTCATGTTCAAGATCAGAGGGGTATTGAATAGCATAATGGATCTGAACATATAATCTTCCACCAAATAAACCAACTAGCATCAACTACAAGATGTAATCAACACTACTAGCAACCCACAGGTACCAATCTGAGGTTTTGAAACAAAGATTGAATACAAGAGATGAACTAGGGTTTGAGATGAGATGGTGCTGGAGAAGATGTAGATGAAGATTGGTCCTCCCACGATGAGAGGATCGCTAGTGATGTCGATGGCTTCGATTTCCCCCTCCCGGAGGGAAGTATCCCCGGCAGAATCGCTCCGCCGGAGAGCAAAATAGCTTCTGCCCTGGTTCCGCCTCGAGACGGCGGCGCACCGTACCAAAAGTCTTCTCCTTATTTTTTATAGGGAAAATGGGCTTATATACCAGAAGGAGGGGGCCAGAGGCCAGCTGTGGGCCCCACAAGGCACTAGGGCGCGCCCAGGGGGGCGCGCCCTGCTGCCTTGTGGGCAGTTGGTGGGTCCCCTATGATAATTCTTTTCTCCAGTATTTTTTATATATTCCAAAATAATTCTCTGTGAAATTTTAGCTCATTTGGAGATGTGTAGAATAGTTATCTCTGATGTGGCTATTTCAGGTCCAGAATTCCAGCTGCCGGCATTCTCCCTCTTCATGTGAATCTTGCAAATTAAGAGAGAAAAGGCATAAGAATTGTACCATAAAGTGAAATAAAGATCAAAAACATAATAAATAACAGTAGGAAATCATGATGCAAATTGGACGTATCGGTCAAGCTTACCATGTTGATCTGCATGAAGCTCACGATCAGCCCGCTACTGCGATGGGTACTCTTTCTGTTAAATTCAGTACCAGCTTCTGTTTTATTTGATTCAGAAGCATCGCATCCATTCATATCAGAAGCTTTTGCATACATGCATGGCATTAAATATGAGGAGTTGAAAACGTTCCAGTCGTCCGCGACTTCTAAGAGGTACTTCCGGGAGAACTTCCAGGGATACCCCGACCCCTTTCCTTCTACCTCCTGAATTCTCGGGACGAGAATTTCTTTTAGAGGAGGAGAATTGTAACACCCCTGAGTAATGAGCCACAATGATCTTCAAATTAATGCTAAGCTAATTTGTTTTGCAAAGAATGATCACAGTGAAATCATATATCATTTCAAATTCCACCACTGAATTCAAATTCAAATGCAAGTGAAATTTGAAGTTGCACAAAAATTGCTGAAAAATAGTTCATCATTTAGCAAAAATTCCCTAACAAATGATTGTTAAGGAAAACAACATCACCTCAATGCTAAGATGGACAGTAGCAATTAATTCAGTGCTATTTCAGCATTTTTAAATGTTGTTTTATTTGTGAAAAATCCATTTGGATTCAGTTGCCTCTCAAAATAATTGTGGCAGTGCCAAATAACACTAAGTAATTATGTGGCCTAGTTCCACATTTTTCAAAAATATTTTGGTAGCCCTAAAAATTCCATTTCTGTCTCTGTTTAACAAATAAAAGAATAAAACAGAGAAAAAACAGAAAAGGGAAAAAACTTACCTGGCGCCTGGCCGAGGGCCCAGCGCAGCCCAGCCCACCGAGGCCTTTCCCTACCTGCTCCCGCTTCGGTGTCGCCCGCACCATGGACAGGAGCTCGCCTCGCCGCTGCTCCTCGACGCGTGCCTCCACAGCGGCGGCGGGAGAGGATAAGGGCGATCCTCAACCACTCCCCTGGCCTCCCCGCACTCACTCTTCCCTCCTCCCTCTCCCTCTCCGCCGATCTGGAGAAGGGGCCAACGCGGCCGTCGCCGTTCGCCGCTCGTACCCGCGGCCACCAGCCTCCCCGACGCCCGGGAGGACGTCCAGTAGCTGCGCCGCCTTCGTCCACGTCGTCTGAGCCCGTCCGCTCGACCGGAGCCACACCACATTGCCGCCACGCCCTTCTTATTCAACCTCGGGCACCGAAGGCCGCCACCGTCGATTCGTCGCCGTCCGGCCCTTCCCTAGAAAACTGAGCTACTGCGCGACCTCGCTGTGAGAACGCGCTTCCTTCCCCTCTGTTTTCTCTCCGTTTCCGCGCCCGTAGCCGTAGGTGCCGCCATGACCGAACTCGCCGCAGTTGCGCTCCCAGCAAGCCAAGCTTGCTCCTGGGAAGCGCATCGAGCTCCTGGAGCTCGCAGTAGTTGAACGCACGAACCCCCGCAGCTCTACGGTGACCCTAGCTCCGATTCCACCACCACCCAAACTCCGGCGCCCGCCTGTGAGCTCGCCGTCGTCGCTACGGTGCTCCTCCGGCCACGCCACCGCCGCAGATCGACTCGTCGTCGCACGGTCGTTCCAACGCACCCACGCACGCCCCTTCCCGTACCCTGTAGGCGAAACCCGAGCACCTCCCGTGCGCGCCACCGCAAAAACGGTCGCCGGAGTAACTCCGGCGCCGCTCTGACTGGCCGCCGACATGGCCAGACCTCGGGCCCACCTGGGTCACTGCCAGTGGGTCCCCTGGTCTCGGTTGACCACGTTGACCGTGGTCAACGTGCTGACTGTGCAGCCACAGTCGCTGACAGGCGGGCCCCGCCTCGCTAACTAACTACGGTTAATCCTAATCACTAATTGGTTTAGCTAATAAGTCACTGACATAGGGGTCCCACCCTCTAATTAACCTAGTTTATTTAAATTAAACACGGGTTAGCCCATGAGTCACTGACAGGTGGGCCTGGCCCACTGTTTCGGTGGATAAGGCTGTCCAGTCAGCCTGCTGACTGGGCAGAGGCCCCACCAGTCAGCCTCTGCTGACTAGGCGTTGACCCAGTCAACAGGGCCCACCAGTCAGCCACTGTGTGTGCTGACTGGGTACACTTCTGGGTACACTTAGCATTTCTGGGTTATTTTCAAAATTTAATTAAATCCAGAGAATTTCTGAAAATTGCTAAAAACTTCGGAAATTCATAGAAAATAATCCGTAGCTCGGATGGAAAAGTTTTCTACATGAAAGTTGATCAGAAAAATCCAACGAATCCGAATATGCCATCCATATACCTGTCCCATGCCTCTAACACTGCAAACATGGAACCTTCCCCTCTGGTTCATCTGTCTGACAAATGCCCAAAAACCGGGAAAATATCCGCAGATATTTTCCCGCTCCGTCTCTAACGTGTAGCACTGCGTTAGGTCACCACCAGCACTGCTTATTGCCATGTCACGCTCTGTGTTGCTTTTGTTTGCTGTGTATTTACTTGTTTCCTCCCCCTCTTCTCTCCGCTAGACTCCGAGACGGACGCTGCTCCCGAGTACGACTACGTCGCAGAAGCCCAGCCCCTTTCAGCAAAGCTTCCAGGCAAGCAAACCCCCTTGGCCATTCCAATATCGCATATTTTTTCTCCCCCATGCTTGCATTAGAATTTGCTACTGTATTTGATTGATCCTATTCCGATGCATAGCCTGTTTTTGTAACTACTGTTGATACCTTACCTGCTATCCTAAATGCTTAGTATAGGTTGGATAGTGATCCATCAGTGACCCCCTCACCCTTGTCCTTGTTACCCCGCTTTGTTACCGGTGCCTCGATCAACGAGATCGACGGGCAGAGACCAGCACAGCACCGCACACCCCCTTAGTTGTACGACTCTGCAGAGCTATTATCGAGTGCCGAGGGTGATTCCTCCTACCTCACTTCTGATGATATCTCTGTAGCGTAGCTAGTCGGTTGTGGGTTACCGAGGGTGATTCCTCTTTCACCACCTCCGATGATGCCTCTGTCGTGCAAACCCTCAAGCGTGGACCCATCGAGGGTGATTCCTCTAAATCCACCTTGACGAAAACGTCGAGTGGGAATCCAACGAGGGTGATTCCTCGGATTTCCCCCTTGATGTTACGGACACACTGTTACTTTACCTGTTGCCCCCTTACTGTTACTGTGGGACTGAAGGGACAGGCGGTACTACCCCGGCAAAGGTGGACCTAAGTTCCCGACAGTTCCTTGTTGAAGTCGGGTCGACCCCGAGGGGTACCCGTGAGATATGGGAAGTCGGGTTGACAGTGAGGGTACCCGCGAGATAATTACAAGGCACGGCCGGGCAGGCAGACCGTCCCAGGAGAGGGAAGCCTGGCCCTTGCCGTAAGTCCTCGAGACGGGGCGACGGGACCACATATCGTGGAGCACTGATCGTCTCCGCGAGATCCCAATACGCTATCGGTTTGGATATGTTATCTGAGTAGGCCTCTGGCCTTTTCGCACTAAGCACCACGCGGGTTAGCACCCGGCGCCGTACGTTACTTCCGAAAGCTCTGTCAGATGTCCAGTTCAGCATTGTGCCACGGTCGGATCGTGCCATCCAGGAGAGAGGTGGCGCTGGTATCCACCCTGCACACAACGATCCGGAGTGCAAAGGGCGATGGGCCCAAGACCCCTGAGCACTTAGGATGTAGACCGGCGGGGACCTCTCTGCGGAGCCTAGGTAGGACTGTGTCGTGTCGATCAGCCGAGGCCGGGCATGGACCAAGTAAGTGTGTCCGGCCAGAGTTAATCGAGCGTGTTGGGTAAGTTGGTGCACCCCTGCAGGGAAGTTATCTATTTGAATAGCCGTGTCCACGGTAACAGGACGCTCAGAGTTGTATCCCGATCTACTACAACTTGAACTGGATACATGTTATGTTTAATTGATATGTTGGCTCCGGGATCACTTCCTCGCGGGGTAGTCGAGGAAGGATCTCTGGGCCTTGCTATTATATAACTATTGCTATATTATATGCTAATCTACACTCTTCTAATGCTACAAGACGCTGGAAGATGCTAGACTTCGATAGGCTAGGCCTTCCCCTCTATTCTGGCATTTCTGCAGTATAGTCCACAGATACAGCCCCTTCCCTTTGATACCGATGCATACTTAGCATAGTTCTGATGTAAGTCTTGCGAGTACTTTGGATGAGTACTCACGGTTGCTTTGCTACCTCTTTTTCCCCATACCCGATTGCTGTGACCAGATGGCGGAATCCCGAAGACAGCTGAACCCGTCGTCGACTACTACTACCACACCGACGGAGCTTACTACTACGTGGAGAACGTCGATCAGGAGTAGTTCGGAGGCTCCCAGGCAGGAGGCCTTGCCTCTTTCGATCAGAGCCGTTGTTTGCTTTCGCCTTCTTAAGGCAGGCTTGTTGTCTCTTTATGTCTGTGCTCAGACTTTGTTGCTTCCGCTGACGCTTGTGTAACTCGAGCTTATGTATTTGAGCCCTCGAGGCCCCTGGCTTGTAATATAAAGCTTGTATTATTTTACTTTGTGTCTAGAGTTGTGTTGTGATATCTTCCCGTGTGTCCCTGGGCTTGATCGTGCGCATTTGCGTGTATGATTAGTGCACGATTGAGTCGGGGGCGTCACAATTGCCCTCCGGTGAGTTCATACTATGTATAATCTGTGTCATTGTTGAACATGCTATGTACAATCTGTGTCATTGTTGAACTGCTATGTGTAATCTGTGTCATTGTTGAACTGCTATGTATAATCCTTTTGTTTGTGACCTCTCATACGAACCGACAGGACATAGCTAACAAGAAATACTTGATGGAAGAGATAACAAGGGTTCCTGATGTTAAATTATTGGGATTGGGCATAACAGTATGTGGACATTCCTTTGGAGCCAGCTTATTTCATGTTCTGCGGATGTGTACTGCAATAAGAACGCTGAATCTTGGTCTTATTGTCGCACTTGAACACGAGGTATGCAATTTGTTTATCTGTCTAGGAGTACTCTTAATTTGTTGTCATCTATCTGCTATATTTTTATGTCCATCAAACCAAATCGGTTGGTCTTATTAAGCCAATGCGCCCCTTGTTTCAGGCAGAAACTGTGTGCCCGTCAGATTGTATTTGTGATCAGCCACCAAGCTGGAAAACCAGGGAACTCGTGCTGAATTGCCTCGAAGAAGTAGAAATCTTTGACTTGAAAGGAACTGAACATGAAATCAATGCTGTGAATCGTCTATTCAGTTGGGCACCGGTGCTAAAAAGGATGACAGTAAATTTCCATTACTCAATCACTGAAAACAGAGCTGAAGAGCTCTGCCAAGTGTTACTAACCTTCTCCAGGCCAGAAATATGTATGATTTGTAGGATGCCCAGCATGTCGGAGAAAGTTCTGTATGCTTAAACCAAATTTTGTCCGGTGCATTGATTGTCAGTTCGTCGAGCAGCTTATGTGAGACTGGACTAAACTAGTTTAAATTCTAGAGACACATTTGTGAGTGCTCTGTCAGCTGGTAATCTTCATCTGCGTGTAGCTGTTAGTTTCCCTATCCATGATTCATGGTTTGATACTGATACTTGGTATGCATTTTGTGTGCGGTATCTTTGTGCCTCATGCCTATTAAAATCACAACAATTTACTCTTCAAGTTTGATAAATTGGCATGCTACTTTGGTTAATAACTTTGTAATAGGATTTCAGTTCACAAGATTGTCAGTTTGTTGGAAATGAAAAAGGGGAACCAATTTTGTCTTCTCTGCTTTCCATCCTCAGCAGAAGTTTTGATCTCCGAAAATTTGGGTCTGGTGCCAACCATCCAAGCTATATATGCTTATTTCCTCTTATCAACAATTTCCATAGTTGTCATTTCCACACGTATATATTGGGATGAGATGCTTAATTTGGAACACAAAATACGAGCCCTTCATACAAAGCCTCTGATGAGGAACAATAGGCCTTACAGTTATCTGTTTCTAGGATTACTTCTTCTAGAAATCTCAAAGCTAAAGGTGCTGAGCTGGAATCTCATTCTAAGGATTCTCGAGTAATGAACGAGGGATACTGCACAGAATATATGTGTGCTAATGGCACAATCACCTCCACTAAGCATCCAAGAGGCTCGGAGATAAGTAAGCCATCACGCATTGCGTGCACCTCGAGGTTGATCGTCAACGTCCATTGTGAGGGTATACACCATGGCCGGTATGCCAAGCGAGAGGAGCACGGAGATGGCGCAGTTGCCGAACAGGTGGAGGTGGTCCTTGTCCCTGCTCCGTGGAACCATGACCGCGAAGATGAAGACTATAAATAGTACACACGCCGTGTTGCCGAACGCCTGCACAAGGAAAAAAAAATAAAGGAACTTGTGAACAAAGGATATTCTCATACTGGACAAAGGATCAAGTCAAGACGATGATAGCTTTTTTTTTTTTTTTTTGAGATTAAAGACGATGATAGCTTACAGGCTGCAGGTGGACATTGTTATCTTTAGTCCCACATAATTATGTAGGAAGATGCGGCGTGATATGGGACGCCCGGCCCGTCCCACCTGCAGGCTGATAGCTCAACGTCCGGCGTAAGTACGTACGTACCCTGAATGCGCGGACCCATGGAGGGTTGGTTTTCTTGGGTTTTGGCACGAGGCGTGGCGCGACGGTCGAAGCCTGCGGCAGCCTTCCTTCCTCTAGCAAGCTGCAGCGCAGATCGTAAGCCGGCGCCGCCATGGACAGGAGGTTGGGAGGGTCGAGGCCGGTGGCCGTACTTTGGTCGATCGACGTGCCGGAGTATGTGGAGAAACTATATATCTCGGTCGATCGGTTCGACCGCGACGAGTGTATATATAGGTGGATTATAAATAACGTTGGCGCGCGATCTCAACGAATCATAGAGGGAGCAGCCGAGCAGGGAGCGGACTCCGGCCAGACTCCTTCGTACACCGATTGATAATCAGGGTTGGGAATTGGTACTATATTTTTTGAGCTGGCAGCGGTTGGGAATTATAGTACGCCCTCCGTTGCAAATTATAAGATGGGCGCTGCTACACGTCGGCTGCACGTTGGTACTATGTTTTCAAAAGATCCGCGGTCTCGTGAGCCGCCGGATCTGGTGGATTGCGCGGCCTAGGGTCACTTTCTACCATTGCAACACATTTCGTGTTGCACACGGGTTATGTTACGGAAATTTTTGTAACATAGGTCAAGTTGCAGATTACTTTTGCAACAGATGTCTTGTTGCAGCTTTTTTGCAACAGAAGTCTTGTTGCAATTTAATTTTTTTTGCAACAGATGTCTTCTTGGAATTTAATTCTTTTGCAGCAGAGGTCTGTTACAGTTTTTTCTGCAACAGATACCTTGTTGTAGAAACTTGCTGTAGCGGACAGCGAGCAGCGACCACGTCGACCAAAAGAAAGGCCGGTACTCCCTCGGGACGGCAGGGCGACGGTGGACGTAGGTCACCGTGGTGGACACGGACGACGGTGCTCCCCCGGGACGGCGGGGTGCAGCTTGAGTTCGGGCGCACCGCAACGGCCGACGTTCATGGTGAAGGTGGGGGGCAGCGGCGGCGCCCACGCCGGCGACCTCGTGGGCGTGCTGCCGGCGGCGAGCGGCGGCGGCGGCGGTCGAAGCAGTGCGAGAAGGAGTCGGCTTGGCGGGGAGCTTGGGAGGAGCACGAGTGATGGTGGAGATTGCAACAACCACTCTGTTGCAAAAACTAGTCTAGTTAATACATTGCTTCTAGTCATCCGATTAAAATCTGATCCAACGGCCACAGAGGCGCCGGACGCACGTGTAGTTATCCGTCGGGTGATCCCAATCATTTTCCTTATAAGATGTGTTAACTTTTTTCTGAATTGAATGTACTTCTATATTTTATTGTGTTTTTTTTTTTACTTATTTCAGTTCATATGTAGTTTATACTATAAATATCTAAAATATCTTATAATCCAAAACAGAGGTAGTACTCTACTTGCTTACGAAGAGGACTCCGGTCCGGTCAGGTACCGCGTACCTGCGTACGTGCTACAAGTGGAGTACGTGCTAAAGGCGTACGCCGCTGTCGCGCTTTCTTACGGGAGCCGGTTTGAACTTGTTGATGACAGCCGGCCGACGCGTCACTGTCGCCACTCTCCTACCAGAGCCGGCTTGATCTTGTTGATGACAGTCGAACGCGCCACTGTCGATGCTCCCCTACCTTGAGCTGGCTTGACCTTGTCGATGACAGCCGACCGACGCGCCGTTGTCGGCGTTCCCCTACCTGAGCCGGCTTGACCTTGTCGATGACAGCCTACTGACGCGTCGCTGTCGCCGCTCCCCTACCTGAGCTGGCTTGACCTTGTCCATGACAACCGGCCAACGCGCCGCTGTCGCCGCTCCCCTACCGGAGCCGGCTTGACCTTGTCGATGACAGTCAGTAAGTCTTCGTGTACGTGCCCCTGAAGACCAGCGCCCTGGAGCCGTAGTTGTCGCTGTTGGACCCTTGCATAGATCTAAAGCAGGCAGGGAGCTCGCCAAGATCGGTGAGGAGTGGTCGCTAAGCGGCACCTCCATCGCCGCCAAGGCACCGCGGCCCTCCGCACAGCGTAGGAGGAAGCGGAGCGGCTCCTCCACAAGCTCCAGGCGACGGCCTTCCCCGCTGGAAGGACTACGACGACGACAGCAGCACGAACGGCCACGGTGGTGAGGCTGGCCAGGGAGGCCACGCATACGAAGTCACCGTCAGCTACAAGTTAGTCTAGTTTTTTTTAGTTTATAGTTAAACGGATGAAATATTGTCCGTTTTATGTAAATTATGTCCGAACTTCAGTGAATTTCGCCGTGTTTGATGAAATTCGATCGGTTTGTTCAACTTTGTTTTGAAATGGAGCGGGCACAATAGGATGGCCGGCTACCACATCACTGTCCGCGGACCGGTCCGTGGACAAATAGGTCCATTTTGGGGGTCAGCGTTGGACATGCCCTAAGCTACACAGATGACTCACACTGGTGCCCAAGCAGGCAAGAAGCAATACTATGAGAAAGTGAATGATCTTCATCCGATTTCTCTTATCAATGCATGTAGTTTTTGACCAGATTAGTTGTTGAACATCTGCATAGCCACATAATGGATTGTGTTAGAGCATCTCTAACCGATCCCCTAAAAATAGGGAAGTAAACCGCCGAGTAAAGGTTAGTGGAGAAATTTTACTCTAAATTTTGCTCGTTTCTAGCCGATCTCGTAAATTTAATGGAGTAAAAAACGAATTCGGGGAAAACGAACACAAGTTTGATTCAAACAAGCATACAAACCGAAATTCGACACCGATTCATAATTTTTTACAATGTCATCAACCGAAACATAGTCTAAACTTACTAAATTAACCGAAATATAGTCAACTTACTAATTCTAGTCGCTATCCGTATCTTCGGTGACCGATTTCCACTCAGCTCTGGACAGCCCACCGATCATGGGGTCCGGCCTGTGTTGTCATCTGGGTCGTCGTAGATGATGCATTCGTCGAAGATGTTGACTCTACCGCGTCCGCTGCCACCTCTGTTGCCTCCGCTGCCTCTGTCCCACTAGCTGCTCGTACATGCGCTCCACCTTCACTTGCTCCGGGTAGAGGCGGCGAACCGAATTTGACATGGGAGGAGTCCGAAGAGAGATCTGAAGGACTGGAGTATCGCCAAAGAACTAGTCATGGACAGGGGTGCATGGAAGCTTGTTATCCATGTGCTAGAACCATGAGTTGGTTGCGAGATTCTTATGGTTTCAGCTCTAGCCTACCCCAACTTGTTTGGGACTAAAGGCTTTGTTTTTGTTATTGTTTTTCTGCGTAGTGCTTGTATATATATTTTCAGTTTTCTTGGGTTGATAAATTCCATGGTCAGATCAAAAAAAGAAAAAACACTGGAAGCTCCACAAGAAGGGACAACCCCAGAAATTCAGAAAAATTGTACGTAAAACTTTACCAAAATAGCATATTTCTTATGTTACTCACAGTTTTCAGAGATTAAAAGATATAAAAATTTCTAAAATACGATTAAGAGTAGACAAGACGCTGACGAATTACTAGCGAGTTCCCATCGATAACCTATACACAAGCACATATGCATAACACTTTGGTCATGTGCAATACCCATGATCAGATTTCCGAAGCAGTTTCGGGCTAGCAAAATATGAAATTCTTGCTGAATACTAGCTGTGCTCTTCGGCACGCATTTTCCGTTCAGCTTTCCACGCTTTTTTGGCCTCCTTAACGCGGAAATTCAATTTTTTTAGGACCACTGCTCTACATGCACGCACCTCCACGATCTCATTGTAGATGCTCAAGCAACAATCCTTAGAAATCAGATAAGGATATTTATGCGCATCCATCTCCAACTCATCTCTTGTAAACATCTGAAAGAAATAAAAAAAACATGGATGCTTAATCCGGTCCGTTACATCATGAATAAATGGCAAATTCCCGTAAAACGTCTTACATTATGGGACGGAGGGAGTACCTCTTTGCCATCTATACTTGTTTCTTCAGGACAAAACATGATCATCAGAGCGGTCGCAACGCAAGCTTCAACAAGTCCCAACTTTCAGAGTTGATGCCGGACCCAACCTTAAGGCAGACAACAGCAACGCCCAAGTGCTTAGAATTTCTCTCCTTGATATGTTCAACATCATCCAAGACACAGGCAAGCACAACAATCTTCTCATTAACCTGGATACAAAAGAGAGCATCAATCGGTTCGTCACTAAGAGAGACAAAAAGAAAGGCAAAGAAATAGTTTAACATATTGCACGCAAAGCTTTTGGGCAGGGACAATTGAGCATTTCATCTCAGACAAAGCGTCATTAAGGAAGGATACTTGTGAACTACTACTCCGTCCCACAATATAAGACGTTTTTGTATATTAAGGGACGGAGGGAGTAACTAACTAACCATCTCCAGTTTGACATGGAAGCCATGACAATCCAGGAACATTATTAGCCATCGGCTCATAGGTAGGCGCTCCTCCCTGGTCAGCTTCACTGTTTTTTGAGGTACTAAACTATGCATGATATTCTTCATGCCCCACATCACCTCCATCACAGCTTCATCAAAGAGGCAAACCATACCCTGAAACAAGTACCATTACCATGGCAACAAAATACATATACTGTATAGGTGTTTGAGGTTTGTCCGCAAACATATAAGCAAACAATTAAAGGAGCTAGCTTCACACTAACCAAGCTTTTCTCGATGATGGTTTTGTATTCGGGCTTTCCGGCGGCCAGTTTCTGATAGGGGCAACGATTGCGCGAGATCATCTCGGCGAGCTCCTTATCAACACCGTTGGCATGAGTAATGGCAGTGGACTTGTCAAACATATCACAATCATGCATGCATGAGTGTAACAGAACAGACCCATCGTGCCCTAAAATGCTCCCCGAAGTTTGCCCAGATGTTCTGGAAGATATGGAGACGGAAAAAATAATTAAGCTAGGTCAATGGCCCAAAAATCATCAAAGCAACAGCAAAAGCAGCGGGTAATGCGCGCGCTCGCACCTCCAGCGGTTGCTCGAGGCAGCGGTTGAACAGATCGACGAGCGCGAAGCCGAAGGGCGTCTCCAGCAGCACTAAGGTGAGTCCCCAGTCGATCGAATTGGGAGTTGCATGCAGTGGCGGAGCTAGACGGAATGTGCTGGGGGCGAAAAGGAATATATGAGTGTTTTTGGGTGGGGGGGGGGGGGGCAAAAGCTAAAAAAGTTCTTACCTAAGCCCTCTCAAAAAAAAAAATCACTAGTTGGTTCAAAGCTGGGGGGCCACAGCCCCCCAGGATTACACATAGCTCCGCCGTTGGCTGCATGCCAACGCATAAGCAAACAACTTTGATGAATGGATCGCCTTGCCGATGAGAGAGAGAGAGGAGGAGGAAGGGGGAGGATACGGCGTCCGGCGGCTCACTGTACCGGCGGCAATTGGTGCGGCATCAGGATCGGTGGTTTTCGTGACCCCGCACGCTTGCTTCGTCGCCGTCGCTTCCGCGATCTCTTCCGGCCGCAATTGTGTGGCGCCCCTGCTCGACCGTGCACTAATCATACACGCAAACGTGCACGATCGAGATCAGAGACTCATGGGAAGATATCACAACACAACTCTAAACACAAATTTAAACATAAATCTTCATATTACAAACCAGGGGTCACGAGGACCCGAATACATAAGTCATACAAACAAATATTATCTGAGTACAGACATAGTTAGTCAAGTTTGCCTTAAGAAGGCTAGCACAAACAGCGACACTGATCGAAAAGGCGAAGGCCTCCTGCCTAGGGCCTCCGAACTACTCCTAGTCGGCGGGCTCAACGTAGTAGTAGGTGCCTCCGGGGGTCTCCGGCGCCTGGTAGTAACCTCCTGCGGTGGCGTCTGGCTCCGGGGCTCCGTCGTCTGATTGCAGCAATCGGGTATGGGGAAAAGGGGGAAGCAAAGCAACCGTGAGTACGCATCCAAAGTACTCGCAAGACTTGCATTAGAACTATACTAAGTATGCATCGGTATCAAAGGAGTGGGGCTATATCTTTGAACTAAACTGCAGAATGCCGGAATAGAGGGGGAGAAGCCTAGCCTATCGAAGGCTAGCATCTTGCAGCAATCTTGCAGCATCAGAAGAGAGTAGAACATAGTAGTATATAATAGTAATTATATATTAGCAATGCCCTGAGATTCTTTCTCGACTCCCTACGAGAAAGCGATACCAAGAGCAGTATTAACAGTTTAATATTATAACGGCATCAGTTTATAGTTGTAGTGGATCAGGATACAACTCCGAGCGTCCTGTTACCGTAGGACACGGCTATTCAAATAGATTACTTCCCTGCAGTGGTGCACTACTGTTACCCAGCACGCTCGATTACATCTGGCCGGACACACTTGCTGGGTAATGCCCGGGCTCGGGTAATCGACACGCCGTAGACCAACCTAGACTCTCCAGAGAGGTCAGCACGCCGGTCTAAATCTGTAACATCCCCAAATTACCCTACCTTAGTTAAACTAATTAGATTGCCATGTCATCATGATCATTCTAAATAAATTGCATTTAGAAAATAATTCAATTTCAAATTCAAATTCAAAACACAAGTCAAATTAATATTTCTTCAAATTGCAAAATAAAAGTGTTCATGAAATTGCAAATATTCCATAAACAATTATAAATTATTTCAATTAATAAAATGCCCCTAACCTATTTAAAACAGTACTCATTCAGCCCATTTAATCACTTTTCTAATTATGAAAAATTCAAATGAAATCAAACACTCTCCAAACTTTTTGTGGCCATGTCAGATATTGTAATGCTAATTATGAGGCAAGCTCCACATTTTATTAAACTCTTTTGATAACAAAATAAAAGGCAACGGAAAGTAAAATAAAACAGAAAAGAAATTAAAAGAAAAGGAAAGGAAAGGAAACCCTGCTGTGCTAAGGCCCAGTGCTACAGGCGACGACCCAGCCCGTCGGGGTCGTCGTTCTCACCTGCTCCCGTCGACGTGTCGACGCGCCCGTGGTCATGGCGCGGCAACTGCGGCCGTTCCTCGACGCGTGCGAGCACAGGGACGACGGGGAGGGATAAGGCCGCCCCTAGCTACTCCCCCTGGACCCCCTGGCCATTTCTTTCCCCTCGCTCGTCTCTCTCCCTCTCGGTTCTCTCCGCCCGAGCGAGCTCGTCGCCGCCGCCCTGCCATTCATGGCCAACGGCCACCTCGAGCCGCGCTGAGCTGTCCATCGGCTCCGCAGACGACGTATTCGTCCTCTACGCACACGGGTTCGTGCGGGGAGGCCGCCCAGCGCCGCCATCGGGTCATCTTCTCCGCGCACGACCGCGGCACCTCGCCGTTGATTGCGTCACCACCAGCACCTCCCCGAGCGAGCTGAGCTGCTACACGACCTCGCTGTGAGCACCGCCTTCTTTCCCCTCTATATTCGCTCTTAATTCGTAGCCGTAGCATTGCATTCGTCTTCGATTTGCTCCAGCCGAGACTCGCCGATGCGGTGGAACTCACCGCCGTGGCAACTGGCCGTCCCAGGGCCAGCTGAACACCTGGGTGTGCTCAGGGCTTCTCCGCGAAGCCGCCTGACCCATCCGCCTGTCAAACCCGAGCCCCACTACGTGTTTTGCTCGGAGCCCGGACTCCGGCAGCCGCCGCGAGCTCGACTCCGGCCAGCACCATCCACCCCAGCTCCTCCCGCATGTACCAACGGACGCGCGCGAGCGCCAGCAACGCATAGCCGCAAACCGCGTGAAGAATGGTGCCCTATAGCGACCGCACGGGGCTCGAACGCCGTCGGTTTCGTCGTCGCCGGCGTAACTCCAGCGACTGCCGACGTGGCACCGTCGTTAGCCGCTAATGACGCGGTTAACTCCGACCCAGTGACACTGATGAGTGGGGCCCGCCCTCTAATTAAGTTAGGTTTAAAATTAAACTAACCCCACTGTCTGTGACATGCGGGGCCCAGTCAACTGCTGACTGTGCAGTTGACTGGGTCCACTGTCAGCCACACAAGCACATCTGTGGGTACACTTTCTGTGTACCCATAGCATTTAATATTTAAATTATTTTCGAATTAAAATTAATCCAGTAATTCCAGAAAATCATAGAAAATAAACCGTAAGTCGGATGAAAATAATTTATATATGAAAAATGATCAGAAAAATCTAACGAATCCGAATATGTCATCTGCATTCATGTTAGAATCCTCTACATAGATGGAAATGAAACTTTTTGCCTGTTTTTGATAAATGAATAGTGCATGACCTTGATAAAATAATTCCAGATAAACTCCTAAATCATCTAAAATATTTAGAGATGCGTTATATCACCTCTGCATATCGTTTAGGCATGTCATGCATAGTGATTGCATTTGTATGCTTGTATTTATTTGTTTCTTCCCCCTCTTCTTCTCCGGTAGACGCCGAAATCGACGCTGTCCCTGTGATCGACTACGTCACCGACGACCCCTCTTTCACTGCAAAGCTTCCAGACAAGCAAAACCCCCTTGATCATTCCTATATCGCCCATTCCTTCTCTCCCATGCTTGCATTAGATTTTGCTACTGTAATTGATTGCTCCTATTCTGATGCATAGCCTGATTTTGTAACCTGATGTTGATACTTTATCTGTTGTCCTATATGCTTAGTATAGGCTGGATAGTGACCCATCGGTGGCCCTGCATCCTTGTCCGTGTTGCCATGCTTTGCTTCAGGATGTTTCGATCAACGTGATCGTGTACAGAGACCGACACAACACCGCACACCCCCTTAGTTGTACGACTCTGCAGAGCTACTATCAAGTGTCGAGGGTGATACCTCCTACATCACTCCTGATGATATCTCTGTAGCGGAGCTAGTCGGTTGTGGGGTTAACGAGGGTGATTCCTCTTTCACCACCTCCGATGAGGCCTCTGTCGTGCAACCCCTCAAGTGTGAACCCATCGAGGGTGATTCCTCCAAGTTCACCTTGACGGATACATCGAGTGGGAGTCCAACAAGGGTGATTCCTCGGACTTTCCCCTTGATGATATAGACATACTTCGGGTGGGAGTCCAACGAGGGTGATTCCTCGGACTTCCCCCTTGATGTTACGGACACACTGTTACTTTATCTGTCGCCCATTTACTGTTGCTGTGGGACTGAAGGGACAGGAGGTACTACCCCAACAGAGGTGGGCCTAAGTTCCCGACAGTTCCTTGTTGAAGTCGGGTCGACCCCGAGGGGTACCCGCGAGATACGGGAAGTCGGGTTGACCGTGGGGGTACCCGCGAGATAATTACAAGGCACGGCCGGGCAGGCAGACTGCCCCAGGAGAGGGAAGCTTGGCCCTTGCCGTAAGTCCTCGAGACGGGGCGACGGGACCACAGATCGTGGATCGCTGATCGTTTCCGCGAGCTCCTAATAATACGCTTAACGGATTTGGGTATCTGATCTGAGTTGGCCACTGGCCTATACGCACTACCACCACACGGGATAATGGTTTATGGGGCCCTCTGCGTCGTATGTATCAGCCGAAAGCTCTGTCAGACGTCCAGTTCAGCATTGTGGCCGGGCCGGATCACGCCATCCAGGCAGAGGTGGCGCTGGTATCCCCCTGCGCACAACGACCCAGAGTGCAAGGGCGATGGGCCCAAGACCCCCGAGCGCTTAGGATGTAGACCGGCGGGGACCTCTCTGCTGAGCCTAGGTAGGACTGCGTCGTGTCGGTTATCCGAGGCCGGGCATTACCCGGAAAAGTGTGTCCGGCCAAAGGTAATCGAGCGTGTTGGGTAACAGTAGTGCACCCCTGCAGGGAAGTTTATCTATTCGAATAGCCGTGTCCACGGTAACAGGACGCTCAGTGTTGTATCCCGATCTACTACAACTTGAATTGTGATACTTAATAATATCGTGGCTCCGGGATCGCTTTCTCGCAGGGAGTCGAGGAAGGATCTCTGGGCCTTGCTATTATATAACTATTGCTATATATATATATATATATATATATATATATATATATATATATATATATATGTTACTAATCTGCACTCTTCTAATGCTGCAAGACGCTGAAGATGCTAGTCTTCGATAGGCTAGGCCTTCCCCCTCTATTCTGGCATTTCTGCAGTCTAACCCACAGATACAGCCCTTTCATTTGATACCGATGCATGATTAGCATAGATCTGATGTAAGTCTTGCGAGTACTTTGGATGAGTACTCACGGTTGCTTTGCTACCTCTTTTTCCCCATACCCGATTGCTGCGATCAGATGACGGAGCCCAGGAGCCGGAGATCTTCGTTGGTGCCTACTTCTACGTGGATGACGTCGACCAGGAGTAGTTTAGGAGGCTCCCAGGCAGGAGGCCTGCGCCTCTTCGATCTAGAGTCGTTGTTTGTTTTTGCCTTCTTAAGGCAGGCTTGTTTTCTCTTTATGTCTGTTCTCAGACTCTGATGCTTCCGCTGACTCTTGTATGATCTCGAGCTGATGTATTCGAGCCCTCGAGGCCCCTGGCTTGTAATATAAAGCTTGTATTATTTTATTTTGTGTCTAGATTTGTGTTGTGATATCTTCCCGTAAGTCCCTGGGCTTGATCGTGTGCATTTGCGTGTATGATTAGTGCACGGTCGAGTCGGGGGCGTCACAAAATCCTAAGTGCGAAGGGGTCTTGGGCCCGTTGCCCTCTGCACTCCTGCACGTTGCGTGACTGGCCGGGGCCCAGGCGCGACACTGTAAACACAAGTGATGTAACCAGCCCACCCCAACAATCAGCCCGCATTTCTGAACTGTGACATCTGGATCACTTTCGGAAGGAACGTACGACGTAGAGGGCCCCATTAAACCATTATCCCGCGTGGTGGTAGTGCGTATAGGCCAGTGGCCAACTCAGATCAAATACCCAAATCCGTTAGGCGTGTTTAGTGACTCGCGAAGACGAACAGGATCCCTGTCGCTCCGACTTGGTAACTCGCGGATCACGACCAGGGACTAGGCCCACCTCTCTCCTAGGTGGTCTCCGCCTGCCCTGACGTTCCGCCACAATAATCTCTCGCGGGTACCCTTGGGTCAACCCGACTTCAACAAAGGTCTGAGGTGAAGGTCAAAGTACCCGTGTGTCCATAACATCAAGGGAGAATCCGAGGAATCACCCTCGTTGGATTCCTACTCGATGTAATTGTCAAGGTGAACCAAAGGAATCACCCTCGATGGGTTCACACTTGAGGGGTTGCACGACAGAGGCATCGTCGGAAGTGTGAAAGAGGAATCACCCTCGGAAACACGCAACCGACTGGCTTTGCTACAAAGCTAACATCAGAAGTGAGTTCAGAGGTATCACCCTCGGCACTCGATAGTGGCTCTGCAGAGTTGTACAACTAAGGGGGTGTGCGGTGATGTGTCGGTCTCTGTCCGTCGATCACACTGATCGAGTCACCGGTAGAAAAGCGTGGCAACAAGGACAAGGGTGCGGGGCCATTGATGGATCACTAACCAGCCTATACTAAGCATATAGGACAACAGGTAAAGTATCAACAGCAGGTTACAAAATCAGGCTATGCATCAGAATAGGAGCTATCGAAGCAACAACAAAAGCAATTCTAATGCAAGCATAAGAGAGAAAGAGTAGGTGATATCTGGATGATCAAGGGGGTTTTGCTTGCCTGGAAGCTCTGCTGCAGGGGTCTGGTCGTCGACGACGTAGTCGTACTCAGCAGTGTCGTCGGCAGTCTCGGGGTCTATCGAGAGAGAAGGAGGGGGAAGAAACAATAAATACACGACAACAAATGCAACAGCGATGCATGACATGCCTAAATGATATGCAGGGGTGATATATTGCCTCTCTAAATATTTTAGATGATTTAGGAATTTATTTGGATTTATTTTACCTAAGTCATGCACTATTCATTTAGCGGTTTTGGTAGCAAATGTCCAACGTTCGGTATGTTAGAGGCATGTGACAGGTATGTGGAGAGCTTATTCGGATTCGTCATATTTTTCTGATCATTTTTCATATATAAATTATTTTCATCCGAGTTACGGTTTATTTTATATGATTTTTCAAAGTTTTAAATATTTTCTGAATTTTCTGGAATTAATTTTAATTCGAAAATCATTTTATTGCGTCAGCAGTACGTCATGATGACGTCAGCAGTCAACCCAGCCAGTCCAGGTCAAACCTGACGGCTGGGACCCACATGTCAGTGACTGATTTATCTAACAGAGGTTAATTTAACTAACTAATCCTAATTAACTTGTGGGACCCATCTGTCAGTGTCTAATATAATTAACAGATTGGTTTAAATTCAAATTAGTTTTAATTAAATGGGTTGGGGCCGTATGTCAGCGACACAGTGTGCCCAGTCAGCAGAGTTGACCAAGTCAACTCAGTCAACTGGGCCCACGGCCCACTTGTCAGTGACCCAGGGGAGGCCACGTCGGGCGTCCTGTCCGGCGACCGAATCGCGCGGCGGCGCGCACGGGACCTCGCCGGAAATCGGCTACGGCAAGCCATTTGGCGCGTGCGACCCCGCGTTCGAACGAGCGGACGAAGCCGCGTCGAACCGCGGTGGTGGCGTGGCCGGAGATGGCCTGTGGCGACGGCGGCGAGCAGTGCGGGGGACGCCGGCGTACGGGTTTGGGCGGAAACGGTGAAGCGGTGCACGGCAAGCGACGCGAGCGGTGGCGTTCGACTCCTACGTGTGCGCTGAGCACGGCTACGTGCTCGGACGAGCTCGACGGCGACGACATTGACGGCGACGAGCTCGACGGCGGCGATGCGTTCGGACGCGACGACAACAGCAGCTAGAGCTCAAGATCGAGCTCAAACGGAGAAGGGGGAAGGGGCGGAGCTTACGTAGGAGCACAAGGAGGCTCGTCGGGGGCTTAGGAGCGCAGGGGCGAGCAGATCGAGTCGGGGAAGCTCCGGCGATCCGAGGAGGAAGAAGGAGGCGTGGAGGCGATGCGGTGGCTCCCGGCTCCAGGAGGCGTAGCAGTCGACGGCGGTCCCGTCGGACTCGGCGGCGAGGCGAGATGGGCTCGGTGGACGCGTGATCTACGGAGGTGCGGCCATGGCGGCGTCGGGTGTGCTCGAACGCGAGCGAGGGAGAGGACGAGGGGGGAAATGGAGATGCCTAGGGTTCGCAGGAGGTCGCGGGGATCTTATCCAGGCCCGAACGACGGCGGATGGACGACGCGTGCGGCTTCTGGGCATCGGGCGCGCGCGCGGTGACACGCCAGGAGAGAGAGCGGGAGGTGGGAGACGACCGCGCTGGTGGGCTGGGCCTGCACTGTGCACTCAAGGCCCGGTGCACCAGTGAGGTCCTCCCCTTTTTCTTTTCATTTTTCTGTTTTCTGTTTTTGTTTCTGTTTTGCAAATTGATAGGCCACAATTTGACTTTTGTAAAATATGTGACTTAGCCATATAAATACAAGGCAATATTTAGCACTGTCATAAAAAGGTTTGGAGGCAAGATGATTTCACATTTAATTTTGATTAAATGAAATAGATTAAATAGGTTGTTTTAGCTACTGTTTTTGGATGTTAGGGTTATCTAGGAAATTTAGGTGATGTTGTTTTCCTGAACATAAATAGTTATGGAATATTTCCAAAATTATGAACTATTTAGTTTCCAAATTGGAACAATTTTTATTTTCACTTCATATTTGAATTTCAATTTGAGTTGGAATTTGAAATGAGACATGAACCAAAGATGATCAAGACTTGTTAACCATGATGACTTGGCATTATCAAAAGGGTGATCACTGTGCTTAATTACATGGGGTGTTACAAATTGGCACCGCCGCCATCGAAAGGGGAGAAAGAGGAGGAGCATGGCTGCCCATCGATGTTGTTGAGCGGGCGTGGCGACGGTGGCGGTGGGCGGCTAGGGTAGGAGACGGTGGTTATCAAGTGTCGCGACGGTGGGGGTAGTTTTTTTTTTTTAGGGGCGGTGGGGGTAGTCCTGGCCATGGGCAGCCCGGCCCGGACGGCCCGACCCGGCCCGGCCCGACCTTGCCCACGGGCCGGGCCTGGGCCTGAGATCTAGGCCCGATGGCCAGGCCGGGCCGGGCTTGGGCCTGCCATATCTGCGATTTAGGGAAGGGCCCGGCCCGAGGCCCGACGGGCTTTTTGAGTGATGGGCCGGGCCTGGGCCTGGGCCTGAAAACTAGGCCCGACGGCCGGGCCAGGCCGGGCCCGGGTCTAAGTTTTCTGCTTCGGGCTTTGTTAGGCCCGGCCCGAGTTTTGCCCAGGTATAGGTGGGGGTAGTTGTAATCGACTAGTGCGAGAGGGCCAAGGCCCAATATCAATCCAGACCGGTGCGAGAGGGCCAGGGCCCAATATCAATCCAGACCGGTGCGAGAGGGCCAGGGCCCAGGCCCAAAGAGAAACAATCGACGACCCACCCCGACGGACGAAAGCATCCGTGTCATGGCGCCGTCGCCGGAGCACCCGCCGCCGCCGGCGGCGAGCGGCGGCCGTCTCCTCGTGCTCTACGCGTCGCAGACCGGCCACGCCGAGGAAGCCGCCGGACGCGTGGGACGCGAGGCCGAGCGCGGAGGCTGCCCGGGCGTCCACGTCCTCTCCGTGGACAGCTTCGACCCTGTAAGCAAGCAAGCTCCGAGCCCTACAAAACACTTTCCTTCCGACTGCGAGACTGGTCTGTCATTCGAACTCCTTTCTCTTAATTGTTGTGCAGAGCCGCTTGCCGGGAGAAAGGTTTGTGGTCTTCGTCGTGTCCACCGCCGGGCAGGGCGACCCCCCGGACTCCATGAAGGTGGTAGAGTGACATTGTTGAGATGCAGTTCCTCTGCTCGTAAGGTTCTTTTGATTCTGGTCTGCTAATTGAGATTTTGTTTTTTTGGATGGTTTTGCTGGTGATAGGGTTTCTGGAGGTACCTTCTGAAGAAGGGCCTCGATGCCCGGTGGCTGCAAGGGTTCCGTTACGCCGTGTTTGGGCTCGGCGATTCAGGCTACCAGACGTACAATGTTTGTATACTGGCTATGATTTCAATAGCTTGCTGCTGCGGTGCGTGGTCATTTTTATTGATACAATGATGCTCATTGATTTCTGTTGCATGCACTGCAGTTTGCTGCAATGAAGCTCCGTAAAAGGCTTTCACAGCTTGGTGCAAAACCGATCATAGGGATAGGCTTGGGAGATGACCAACACTCTTCAGGGTACGCTGTTAGCATCTGTCGCTTGTATTTGCTATCTTTGCTGTTCATTTGCATGTTTTTGAGAAGTCAAATTCCATATTTGTTGTGGCTATCGAAATTCCAAGGATTATTTTTCTTCTTGTTGGAAAGCAATTCCTCTAGTTACCAAGTTTTTTTTTTTTTTTTGGCTATATATACCAGATTTGAAGGAACTCTAGGTCCTTGGCTGTTGTCTTTGTGGAAATCACTGAATCGAACAAATCCGTCACTTTTACCAAGAATACCCGACATAATTAATCCTAATCTGAATAATTTGGGGGATGCAAAGGTCGAAGTCATATATTACTCTTCCGATGATACTCCACAAGACTCCATTGTTTCAGGTGTGAGGTGTCAATGGTGCTAATTTTAGCAGTAAACATGTAAGCTGTTGTGTAATATCTCTTCTAAAGATCATATCTGTCATCTATTCACCAGACTCCAAGAAATTAATTGGGAGGGCGCGCTCAATGCACCCTGCTCTTAAGTTCCGTAATGATGGAGAGCCACAATACATGTTAAAGATGGTACGTTCTGTATCCTGTCCAAGTGTTTAATACTTTAAATCATCTTTTCATTTTATTCTTATCACTCGTTTATAGTTTGGTTATATCTGGTTCAGATGATCCAGCAGTTCTAAATATGAGTATACATTTATCTCTAGGGAATTTTTGCTAATTCCGTAGAAAATATTACTCTATGTTGTGTATTAGGTTACTGAATGTAGGTGTTTGCTCCTGAGAAATTTCCATCTGCAGTACTCAACAAATTATTAGTAGTTGCCTTAAAGGTTCATGTCCCCAAAAGCCCTGCATACCTGCAATCACCCAGAATAACACTATTTAAATGGTTTGAACTTATTTGTGTAAGTCGACTTTGTAACCTGTAATTTGATTGGCTATTTTGAGCTGACCTTACACTAAATTTGTTTACGGATATGCCTGAGTAGTTTTAAGGTTGACTGGTGACTGGTTCTGAGAAGTTTGCCACTAACTATGCATGACCAAGCACATCTTGCAGTCATATGCCATGCATGTGATGCTACCTTGCTCTGTAGGTTCAATTAGCATGGCCAGATATTTACGCTGCTCGCAGAAAGTCACCTTAATTAACTTATGAATAATAGATGGGCTAGTGGGCTGTATTATACTGGTTCTTTCTAGGGGTTGCTCCTGTTTTGTGACTAGATTGATGATGTATCCATTGTGTCGCAATTTAGTAGATCCATCTTTATATGCTTAGTTCATGTAGCTGCTGACACTGCTAACCTTTTCAGGTAACAAATCAGCGCTTGACTAAGAAGGATCCTGAGAGAGATGTGCGCCATTTTGAGTTGGAAGACCCATCTTCTGTATGTTCTTTGTTCCAATTGAGGATGTCAGCTTGCAGTCATCATGTTAACACATGAATAGATTGAAAGATTCTAATTTTTTTTCATGTTAGGTGATCCATTATCAAGTTGGTGACGCTTTAGAAATTCTACCAAGTCAGAATCCATCAGCTGTTAACGCTTTCATCAAACACTGTAACTTGGATCCAGATTGCTACATAACGGTACGTGGCTTGTTCGAAAAAAACAGTATGTGGCTTCGTTTTCTTATATCTCGTTGATGTAGTTTCTTGTACCTTTCTGTTTTTCTCCGCCACCGAGGTAACTTCCCTTAGTATCTCGACACTTTTCCTTGCTACATTGGTTGTCTGCACATTGTTTGTTGCAAAATTAAATACAACTGCACCTTGACCAGGCCGCTTTAGTAGTGAGCTATTCATCATGGTTTGAACAAAACATCTTTTTTTTCCTTTCTCGAACCTATGGTTCATTGTTGTTGTTTAACCTATGGTTCTTGAGTTTACCCATAAAAATGTGGGAAACTAGAGGTAGCTATGCCTTCTCATATCTTCTCAATCAGTCATCCAGTGGCAGTTATGTACCTAACTAAAGCGGAAACTGTTTTCTGTCTGCCCAGATTCGAGCAAAGGGCGGGGATAAATATTCCAAAGATTCACCTGTGAATGGCTTGATGGATCGCATCAAGTTAAGGACCTTTGTTGCTTTGACAATGGATGTTGCATCAGCTTACCCTGGGCGGTATTTCTATGAGGCAAGAGCAGTTACCATGAATGCTTCATCTCATTTACCTCTTTTCTAGTTGTTTGACATCTTATCGGCGCCACTGATATCCTGATATCCTGATGTATATATCTAATATGTTATCTCAATGCTCACAAACCTCCGATATTCATTTGTAGATCATGAGCTATTTTGCAACAGCTCAACTTGAAAAGGAAAGGCTTGATTGTTTTGCAACAACTGAAGATGAAAAGGAGAGGCTTCAGAAGAAAAGGCTTCAGAAAGAAAGGCTTGAGGAGTTTGCTTCTCCTGAAGGAAGAGATATCCTTTACCAGTACAATCACAAGGAGGGTCGAACTGTTCTAGAAGTAAGTGATGTCTTTACTGAAGATCTCCTTTACAACTTTCTTGCAGTAAGAAAAACTTAGGATGTGAAAGTTATATGGTAATAGGGTATTGTCTTTGGAATTTATTTATCATGGCTGAACAGTGAGATATGCTTTGTAAGGTATTGGAGGAATTTCCTTGGGTGCACATGCCTTTTGAATGGTTGGTGCAGTTGACGCCGCCATTGAAGAAAAGAGCATTTTCAATATCGTCATCCCCATTAGCACATCCAAACCAGATACACTTGACTGTTAGTGTTGTATCATGGCTTGCTACTCCTTTCAGGAGAAAGCATGGTCTCTGCTCCACATGGCTGGCAGGACTCAATCCAAATGAAGGTATACATTGCTTCGTACAGAATTATACTCTTGCTTTTACCTTAGTCACCTTGTTAAAGAAAAAACATAAACCCTCATCGCGCTTACGTGCAGAAACTCTTGTACCATGTTGGATATACCAAGGATCCCTGCCTCCTCCAGATCCGTCGACTCCTCTCGTTCTTATTGGACCGGGAACAGGATGCGCGCCATTCCGAGCATTCGTGGAGGAGAGGGCTGCGCAGAGGGTGAGAGAACCTACAGCTCCGATCCTGTTCTTCTTCGGCTGTAGAAACGAAGACAATGATTTTCTATACAGGGACTTTTGGTTACATCATGCCCAGGACAACAGAGTGCTGTCCCTGAAAGAGGGTGGCGGTTTATTCACCGCCTTCTCTAGGGATCAGCCTGAAAAGGTGTATGTGCAACACAAGATAAGGGAGCAGAGCGCAAGGGTGTTGAACATGTTATGCTCTGGTGCCGCAATATACGTCGCGGGGTCGTCTACCAAAATGCCTGCTGATGTTAGAGCTGCGCTGGAAAAAGTTGTCCGCAAAAAGGGCGGCGACGCTGGATGGCTCAGGAAACTGGAAAGGGCTGGTAAATATAACATCGAAACTTGGTCATAATTGTGATTGTCAGAGAGAGCAAGGAAGTATATAAGAGCAATAGGCTGAAAATGTAGCTTTATTGCAACCAATGTAACTGATACATAGATACATGTCTATATTGTAGGCATTGTGTGCCTTCAGTTTTGCAGCCAAACCAAATATAGAAGATCACACAACACTGTCACTGCGGCTTATGCGTATACATGTTACAGAGAGATAACCAATAGGGTATAGTCAATGGTTAGCAAGAGCTGTCCATGAACTCCACAAGCAACTCCTTGACTGTGCCTCTGTCCGGCATCTTCCCAGCCGCGCCGTAGATCGGAGCCATCCCCCCACTGATAGGCCCTGGATTCGCTTTCACCTGCAACCAACACCAATATAGTCAATGCTTTTGCTTTCTCTAGGAACCAGCAAAAAATCATATGGATCACTCACGGTGTTCACAGAATCCTCAAGATCCTTGAGGAATTCCTCGTAAATAGCTGTGTGTTGAAGTGTCACGCAGATGTGCAAACTGAGGAACCAAACAGCACTGTCAGGATTGATCCATGATACATGGAAAACACAGCTGGTTTGTTGGATGAAATCAGGTTAATTTGGATTTACCTGTTGGGTCTCTGAAGAGCATTGAGGTGCCATCCTTTTGATGACATTATGTCATTAACCTCAAATATGTCAACCGCGTCCGACCCAAAGGCCACGACGGTCATGTCTGGCTTCCCAATCACAAATAAACCTGAGATATCATCAATTCTGCACAAACAATTACACTGTTAGTCTAGCTACAAGATTAGAGAATTACTACAAGGATTCAGACATTGTCATTCCACATTTATGAGGATATCTGGTATACAAACATTAATTTGACATTTAACTATTAGTTCAGAACAGGTGCGAATGATACAGCATAAATATAATATGTATGGTCAGTCATAATATATTAATCTCCAAATGACCATTAGTTCACAACATATCACAACTTCTATTTCGAAAATGCTAGGGAAAAAAAATGCAAAACACTAGTGCTGTCAGTCTTTATACAGATCTGTTTATACTTTATGGTAGCCTTTCAAGCACGATAATCAAACAGTTCTCTTTACCCTTTTTGTATCTTCTTCGAGACTTCCATGATTTGACCGGTACTTTCCAAATAACCTGGAAAACAAGCACCAGGCCCAGGCTACATCAGGAATGCTGTTCTAATACAGAAATACCGCCACACTGAGGGATTTACAACGCTTTTCTTTTTTGAGTTTCCATGGATCTCTCCGACGAAGTAGCGGAAGCATGAAATGCTATTCACGAATGAGAATAAGCTCGTTACCATTTAGTCCAAGAGACATCATAGCAGCCCAAGCTCCTGCGATTAGTCCACCTGGCCTGCTTCCAGCCATAGTAGGGGAAACATAGAGCCCACCAGTCCATTCAGTCACTGAGCAAGCAAGGAAAAGTAACACACATATATTACTTTTGGAATGTTTGCCAACTTGGGCTATGTAAACATAAGCAAACATTGTCAGACACAATGAACAACTAGATGCATGAGTAGTATACAGCTATGTGCCACCATTACCAGAGGCAACCACTACACAGCCTAGGTCGATATATTAGAAAAAAGGAGCGCCAATAACAAAATCTTCTTCACTATGTTTCAACAATTGACTGGAAAAGTTATAAAATGTTTTCGGTTTTTTATTGATTCAGAATAGAAATTACAGTGCCCAGTTGAGTAAATGTTGAAGTCAGGATCTGATTGTGTTATATACTTCAGAGAAGATGGAGACTTACCAGCAACAAATTGGTGCTGAATATGATGCAAATATCAAAGATGACGGCGCCAATCACAAAAGAGAGAGAAAATGTTAGAAATTTGCAGAGCAAACTGAAGATAAATATTCCATGCTTATTTCTACCTTTCTAATTTCATGATTCCTGTATAGGACAGTACTGGTGCCTTTGGGGGCTAGCCCATACTTATGAACATCTGTTGAGATCGACGTAACACCTTTGACAGAAAAATCAAAAGGAGGAATAGGGTACCTGCATGTTGCAAAGGACAAGTAGGTATAACATTAATGCTGATAGCAAGCTTCAAGATGGTGGATAGCACATCCATTGAAAGTTGTAGCACAATAGTTCACAAAATACAAAATACTTAAAATATGTATCGTGAAATGTTCTAATGAATTCTTCAAAGTTGGCACATGTATTACTACTACCGATAAGAAGTCGGGGCACAATTAGAGAACATTCGAGTAAAATTAAATAACTGGAATAAATTAATTATGACGAGAAGAGTAAGTACCCAAGCTTACGGGCGAAAGGCAATACGAAGCCACCAAGGCATAGATCGACATGCAAGCAAATACCATATTGTGAAGCCAACTCCCCAAGTTCCTGAGATGTTTCGAGTTATGAAGCAACCACCAAACTTGCTGATGCAACAACGCAAGAAGTATGACTAATGCTACTTTTTACCTCGATAGGATCAATTAAACCATGGGGAAATCCTGGTGCAGATCCAACCATCTGGGCAATATAAGTTTGTTAAAAGGCATGAATATATATAGACAAATAACACACATTTGAGCTGCAGGTAAGACAGTAAGATACATACTAGTCTCTCGAATCTCAGGTGAAAGAATGCTTACCATTATGGTGTTCCCATTTATGCACCGTTTGAATCCTTTTACATCAGCAAGAAATTCCTTATTCACAGGTACACGCCGCACTTTAATATTGAAATATTGGGCAGCTTTGTCATAATAGGCAGAATGAGCTGATTCAGCAATAATCCTGTATAATAAACTTTTGTTAGCATGGAGACAAGGAAATTGCTATGCGTTCCAAAGCAAAAAGGTATTGGTTGAGAAACCAAATAAAATGCATCACTGTCTCACATTTCAGGCTTTGTGATTCCCTTCTTTGATTGCATATAATCGCGTGATGTTTTGACGGCCAATAATATGCTTTCAGTTCCGCCTGACGTCATATTGCCACAAATTTGTCCACCAGACGCCTTTTCTTTGCTACCAAGCAAAGCAGCTGTCATTGCAACTACTTCAGCCTCTAACTGTGCCACACTCTTGAATACATCCTGATGCAGTGGATTTGTGTGTGAAAACCTGAAAACATCAAGAAGAGTTTATGTATAATTCATTTGGAAGTCATCACTACAGAACATACTACGAGTCTAAAGGTTAGGTATATAATGCAAGGCCTATTCACACCGCAACTTAAAACATTTAATTATGAAGAAGCAAATCCCAAAATCGATACCCCTATTATTGATCATGGGAGTAGATACTTCACTGACTAATCTTTCAGATAGCCTATAGTCATATTATTTGGAGCTTCTTTACTGATCTTGCTTGATACAGGTGGCATGTAAATTTTATGAAAGTGTCCCCTCTAAAACAAATGCAGTATGACATCTTTTTACATAAGCTAGAGTCATCGCCCCTCTCTAAAAAAAAAGCGTCATCGCCTATTATTGGCTATATTTTCTATGTGAGGTGGAAAGTGATACAAAGCATATGCCATGAACAGGTCGTGTATAAATACAGTTCATATCTGGAGCAGCCAGGATTAAAATCTCAGGCCTTACATAGAGTAGGCCTTGTTTATAAGTGAAAAATGGCCTTCGGACTCACTTCCAGCGATATAACTGCAAAAAACCGAGAGTAGAGTTAGACACGCTTATTTGACATGAACAAAAAATGTGAGAACGGTGGAGTAGAATTTGAAATTCTAAGAACACGAAGTAGTTCAAGTTCATAGTGTCCTTGGGGTGCACATACACTGTGCCGGAGCATTTGCCCTGCCATCTCACATCCTTGTCTTTGAGCGTCTGGAGCTCGCTTATGACTCCGTCGGGATCCCCGACGGCGGGCAGCTCGGTTCGCAGGTTCTTCTTGGTGGACGCACTGCCTGACTGCAACTGCTCAACAACCTGCAGCCCGATTGGCACGAGATAGGCAAGCGGTTAGTCACCGATGTCAGCAGTGGCGGAGCTCTCGGTAGGGCAAGGGCGGGTGGCCGCCCCACCTTGATTTTTTGATCGCAGGCATGGCGCAAGGTGGCACGGCGGCACGGCGGCGTCGCCGGAGGCGAGTGACCAAAGCCCGCCCCACGTCAACTTTTGTCCGTCCTCCGCTACTGGATGTCAGCATGGATGGGTGTGGCGTGCACGGCAGCAGGTGACTATGAGATGCGTGTACTGTCTGTCTGTTTCCAACAGTGCAATGATATTCTCTTGCTTATCTGATCCAAATGCGTGCAAGATTCTTTCTTTGATCATGTCAAATAAATTCTTCAGAAATCTAGAATAGAGAATGGATGCTTGTTCATCTGTTGCAGGAAGGGATTGGATGGCGATTGGTTACCTTGCTCTTCTGAGCGGCGATGTATCCGCTAACCCCCGGCACCAACCTGCAGGCGCAGAGCAGATTAGATTGGACCTGATAGATGAACTGACCAGCTAGTTGAATACGAGAAAGATAAGCGAGAAGCCGAGAAGAGATATGTGTGTACTTGACGGCGGCCATGGCCAGGGTGATGAGGACGGTGCGGAGGCCGCGGTCGGCGACGTCGGCGGCGGCGGCGTGGACGGCGCGCGCGGCGAGGAGCGCGAGCAGCGGCGCGGCGACGAGGAGGAACGGCTCCTGCCCGGCCAGGCGGTCGTTGGCGGCGGCCCGCAGGTGCCGCGCCAGCTCGGCGGCCGCCTCCATGGCAACTTCAAGCTGGATCCCGAGCTCGCTCGCTCGCGATTCTTGGTGTGGTTGGTGGATGGGATTGAATTGTTATATACTACTACTGGTACTGGTAATACTACTAGCCAGAGGAAGGGGGGCGGCAAAGAGGAGGGACGACGACGATGGTCCGAGGAGCTGACCTTCTGAGACTCTGGATTGAGATCGAGGAAGATGATGATGATGATCCGGGGTGGGTCAGCGTATATAACACGGCGGAGCCATCAATAATGGGAATTCCATGGCGTGATAATCCAGCTCCGCGCAATGAAAACTTGACATAATTCTTGTTATATTCTTGTGTTTACTACTAGTACGTGCCATGTATAGTCAAGCAATCCGTGCTGTGGCCTGTGAGGGCAATAAATGCCGTCTATTTCTCGCGTTGCTTGCTGAGGCGGGCTTTGCTGGTCTTCTAGAAGCATTCTGCTTGTGGTTCTGGCAGATGGCTGCTGCAGAGTACATCAGCAGTCAGGATTGACTCCGCTATCTCTTTATCTATCTACTAGCACAAATGCCCGTGCGTTGCAACGGGATGAAAAATTATAGAAGACAGTTGGTTATATCAATGAAACATGCCACTATTTTTTTTTGCTAATCATCCATAAAACATCCTGTGTGTGGGTTAAATACTACCAGTTCCTCTCTACCATCTGCATGACCAAACATAACAGGATTTGGCATGACCAGGCATAAACACTCAAATCAGTAAGTGGTAATTATGAACAGTTCCTATAAACATGTAATCCATAAAAATACCTGATCAACTAAAAATATGATAAAAGAGCAATCTATCAATTATGCATATGTAAAGTGGTTTATGGCCTGGATATACTAATTTAGATTCAGAATAGAACCCACTTCAAAGAGAGCGGTTTATTCCCTTTTACCTCCATGCTTCAGAAACAATAAATTGCAAAAATTCACCTCTGACTCTGCTCACAAAGTTCAGCCAGCAGACAGTTTCCACCACGTCATTCTCATCTGGGCTAATTTCTAGAAACATCAATGTTTTGGAGTCTCCGCCTGTAGTGCCTTGTGCATTCTAGTTTGTTACACTTTGATAAACCTTCTATTGGATATCTTCCTTTCAAAATTAGAAAAATTTCGAATGAGAAAATTCCAGTTGAAAAAACGAAAATATGATGGGGCATTCGTTAATTCTAAGCCGGACTAAAAAATATGCATGTTCTCTAAAAACAAACAGATAATGACCATTACACAGGAGAAGCAAAACATATACCTGCACAGGGGCTAGTAGGTAATATGTAGCTAATCGATATGTTATTTTCTTTATAGTGAAACAATGCACGTAATAGGAGGTTCAGTGCCTGCCTCGTCTGAGTTATTTTTATATGATATAAGAAAACATGCCGGCATGAGCCCCTGCCTACAAACTGAAATTTGACACCAACTAAACTCTAATGCAGTACTGATTATTTTTCATTGAGTTGAGGCTCTTGAGATAGAAATCCTGAACCCTGACATGCCTTCTGCACTGGATAGCTCCACGGGACGTTGCCGATGACGTTACAGCAACGACGGTGCTGCTAGGTGAAACATAAGTGCATGAACACGAGATACAAAATAGCATGCACCATCTGTTTGGAGGTTAATGCTTTCCTTACAGCACAGCAGATACCTTCAACCAGAGAGAGCCAGTTAGTTGTTTTGTAGGCTGCTTGTTAATTCTCATACTCACGAACATATATAAATTGATCAAATTAGGTGTAAAGAAGCAAGGTGGGACTATATAATTTGTTAACAAACTTGTTTTATAAACATGAGCGGAATCTGAGAAACTTGGCCCAAGAACATCTCGTACGAAAAAAAACAAAGGCCCATGCGAAGGCACAGCTGAACGACGGGACGCCACGCGCAATCGAGCGAAGACTCCAACCCATGCTTTGCATTAATTCCACTAAAAAAATCATAGCATTATTTTTTTAATTTATTAGCATGTGGCACGTGCAAAGCCAATTGGCGGTTCAATATATATCTACGTGGTACAACGAAAACTTTCACAACAGCTAGGTTGCCCGATTAGTTAATGATGTTTATGTACTGCTTGCGGTTGTGAGTTCAACTCCTGCCCATGCTATACATTATTTTTTATTTTTTAAAATTTCTAGCACCTGGCATGACACATGGGAAGCTAACTGGGCTTCTGAAGGCCCATGAAGCCAGCTAGCGTAGCGCCAAGCCCAGGAATTTTGTAAGTACGCATTGCGGTTGTGTCACATGAATAGTACCACCTCGGATATAGAAAATAATATGGGCGAAGTGGACGGACGACGGACGGACGAAATTACGGTGGTAAGAAGCAATAGCCCTTTTATTAGTAAAAAAAAGTAAAGTATATATATATATATATATATATATATATATATATATATATAAATATATATAAAATAAGGTATAGATATAGATATAGATATAGATATAGATATAGATCTATGGATGGATGCTCTGTTTTTGTCTTGGGCTGGTTGGAGACTGACTCAAGACCCAACAGAGAGAGGCGCCAGGGTCAACAAAGGTCTACATTGCTTACCTACTTGCAAATGTGGTGGAACTTTGAGGTGTCACCGGAGTTTCATTTTTACACAAAATCAACCACAAACCCCGTGTAATATCCAGGATCACAAACGTCCTACTCCCTTCATCGGAAAATATAGGGTCTAGTCCGGAGATTTACTTTGACCAATATTTAGACCAATTATATATACCTAATGTGCGTGTTATAATGAAAGGAGTTTCCGATGGTATGATGTTTATAGCATACATCTCCCATATTATTGATCTTACCGATTGTCAACGTAACTATCAAAATACGTATGTAATAGGCCGTGTATATCAGGATACAGGGAGTATACATCATCCTCCACAAAATTAACCACGAAAGTAAATGACAGCGTACGTGATTCATCTCTTGCCATTGTTCCCGTGGGCTCTGTCCATTGGATCTCGTGGTGACACTACTACTTTCTTTTCTTGTTACCGATTCGAGTCCATGTATCAGTAAAATTCTCCCATGGTTATGGTTTTGTGTTACTATTGCTCTAGATTTATGTCTCGAAATAGGCTTTGGCCACGCTATATTAATATAGCAACCACACGATACAACTACGGGACCACTGCTGGGGCAAACTGCACAATCAAGCTCAAGAGGAAAAAAAACAAGAGAAAGAAAAGAGAAACTAATACCAACAGCGCCAGATCGACGAAAGCGAAGATGTCCTGGAACCGTTGCGCCCTCCAAAGAATTCCCACCGCGCTCCTATGCCTCCGAATTGCCGCGTACCAAGCAACATCTTCAAGAAGAAATGCGACGGCGACGACGCTGCTGCTGCCCGGACTGATCCTAGGATTTCTCCAGGTACACGGAGGGGAGTGGGGAAGGGGTCCACCCGACGCCCTTCAAGAAGGACGGCGGCGCTCGCAGGCGTCACCGCGTCGGTGCCGACAGGGATTTCTCCCGACCCCCACACAACCACAACCCCAGACAAATCGTCGGCTCCACCAAGCTCACCGCCCACCAGCATGCGCCAACACAGCCTTGAAGTCATCATCGATGTCTCACCATGGTGTGACGCCCCCGACTCAATCGTGCACTAATCATACACGCAAATGTGCTCGATCAAGCCCAGGAACTCACGGGAAGATATCACAACACAACTCTAGACACAAAATAAAATAATTCAAGCTTCATATTACAAGCCAGGGGCCTCGAGGGCTCGAATACATAAGCTCGAGTTACACAAGCGTCAGCGGAAGCAACAATGTCTGAGCACAGACATAAAGAGAAAACAAGCCTGCCATAAGAAGGCGAAAGCAAACAACGGCTCTGATCGAAAGAGGCAAGGCCTCCTGCCTGGGAGCCTCCTAAACTACTCCTGGTCGACGTCCTCCACGTAGTAGTAAGCCCCACCGGAGTGGTAGTAGTGGTCGACGACGGGGGCAACTGTCTCCTGGGCTCCGCCATCTGGTCGCAGCAATCGGGTATGGAGAAAAAGAGGTAGCAAAGCAACCGTGAGTACTCATCCAAAGTACTCGCAAGACTTACATCAGAACTATTCTATTTATGCATCGGTATCAAATGAAGGGGCTGTATCTGTGGACTAGACTGCAGAAATGCCAGAATAGAGAGAAAGGCCTAGCCTATCGAAGACTAACATCTTCAGCGTCTTGCAGCATTAGAAGAGTGTAGATTAGCATATAATATAGAAGTAGTTGTATAAGCAAGGCCTAGAGATCCTTCCTCAACTACCCCGCGAGGAAGTGATCTCGGAGCCAATATAACAATTAAACAACACAAGTAACCAGTTCAAGTTGTATTAGATCGGGATACAACACCGAGCGTCCTGTTACCGTGGACACGGCTATTCGAATAGATAACTTCCCTGCAGGGGTGCACCAACTTACCCAACACGCTCGATTAACTCTGGCCGGACGCACTTATTAGGTCCATGCCCGGCCTCGGCTCATCAACACGACGTAGTCCTATCTAGGCTCCGCAGAGAGGTCCCCGCCGGTCTACATCCTAAGTACTCAGGGGTCTTGGGCCCATCGCCCTTTGCACTCCGGGTCGTTGTGCGCAGGGGGATACCAGCACCACCTCTGCCTAGATGGCGCGATCCGGCCCGGCCACAATGCTGAACTGGACGTCTGACAGAGCTTTCGGGAAGAACGTACGACGCTGGGTGTTAACCCGCGTGGTGGTTAGCGCGAAAAGGCCAGAGGCCTACTCAGATACATATCCAAACCGTTAGCGTATTGGGGTCTCGCGGAGACGATCAGTGCACCAAGATAAGTGGTCCCGCCGCCCCGTCTCGAGGACTTACGGCACGGGCCAGGCTTCCCTCTCCTGGGGCGGTCTGTCTGCCCGGCCGTGCCTCGTAATTATCTCGCGGGTACCCTCCTGGTCATCCCGACTTATCCGGTGACTGTCGGGAACTCAGATCCCGAGCTACCACCACATCCTGGCTGGTACCGCTAAACAGCCAGCCGTCACAGTAACTCTCGCGGGTGCTCTCCGGGCCAACCCGACTTAACACCTCTCGCGGGTACCCCTCGGGGTTGACCCGACTTCAACAAGGGTCTGAAAATAAAAGCATGGTAACCGTGTGTCCATAACATCAAGGGGGAAATCCGAGGAATCACCCTCGCTGGATTCCTTCTCGATGTATCTGTCAAGGTGAACATGGAGGAATCACCCTCGATGGTTCACACTTGAGGAGTTGCACGACAGAGGCATCATCGGAGGTGGTGAAACAGGAATCACCCTCGGTAACCCACAACCGACTAGCTACGCTACAGAGATATCATCAAGAGTGAGATAAGAGGTATCACCCTCAGCACTCGATAGTAGCTCTGCAGAGTCGAACAACTAAGGGGTGTGCGGTGCTGTGACGATCTCAGCCCATCGATCACGTAGATTGGGGCATGATGTCTACTACACAACTTGTTCTTGTAGACTCGTGTTGGGTCTCCAAGCACAGAGTTTTGTAGGACAGTAGCAAATTTCCCTCAAGTGGATGACCTAAGGTTTATCAATCCGTGGGAGGCATAGGATGAAGATGGTCTCTCTCAAACAACTCTGCAATCAAATACAAGAAATCTCTTGTGTCCCCAACACACCCAATACAATGGCAAATTGTATAGGTGCACTAGTTCGGCGAAGAGATGGTGATACAAGTGTAGTATGGATAGTAGATATAGGTTTTTGTAATCTGAAAATATAAAAACAGCAAGGTAGCAAGTAACAAAAGTGAGCACAAACGATATTGCAATGCTTAGAAACAAGGCCTAGGGTTCATACTTTCGCTAGTGCAATCTCTCAACAATGCTAATATAATTGGATCATATAACCATCCCTCAACGTGCGATAAAGAATCACTCCCAAGTTCCTATTAGCGGAGAACATAAGATAGAAATTGTTTGTAGGGTTCGAAACCACCTCAAAGTTATCCTTTCCGATCGATCTATTGAGCTATTCCTATAAGTGTCACAAACAGCCCTAGAGTTCGTACTAGAATAACACCATATGATACACATCAACCAACCCTAATGTCACCTAGATACTCCAATATCACCACAAGTATCCATGAATTGATTATATGATATGCATCAAACAACTTCATAATCATAATATTCAATCCACACAAAGAACTTCAAGGAGCACCCCAAAGTTTCTATCGGAGAAAAGATAGTGAAAACGTGCATCAACCCCTATGCATAGATTACCCTCATGTCACCTCGGGAATCCGCGAGTTGAGTGCCAAAACATACATCAAGTGAATCAATATAATACCCCATTGTCACCACGGGTATTCATATGCAAGACATACATCAAGTGTTCTCAAATCTGAAATATTCAATCCGACAATAACGAAACCTCAAAGGGAAAAGATTTGATTCATCACAACAAAGATAGAGAGGGGAGAAACACCATATGATCCAACTATATTAACAAAGCTCGTGATACATCAAGATCGTGCCATATCAAGAACACGAGAGAGAGAGATCAAACACATAGCTACTGGTACATACCCCTAGCCTCGAGGGTGAACTACTCCCTCCTCATCATGGAGACCACCGGGATGATGAAGATGACCTCCGGTGATGATTTCCCCCTCCAGCAGGGTGCCGGAACGGGTCTCGAGATGGTATTTTGAAGGTACAGAAGCTTGCGGCGGCGTAGTCCAAAATCTAGGGTTATTTCTGGGGGTTTCTATATTTATAGGATTTTTGGGCGTTGGAATCACGCGAAGATGGGCCACAGGGGGCCCACGAGGCACCAGGGCGCGCCCCCCAGGCGCGCCCTGGTGGCTCGTGGCCACCTCCTGGCTCTTCTGGTCCTCCCACAAAGCTTTCTGGTCGTCTTTTGTTCCAAAAAAAATCATCAAAAAGTTTCAGCTCATTTGGAGAACTTTTATTTCTGCACAAAAAACAACACCACGGTAGTTCTGCTGAAAACAGCGTCAGTCCGGGTTAGTTCTAATCAAATCATACCAAAACCATATAGAATTGTTATAAACATGGCATGAATACTTCATAAATTATAGATACGTTGGAGACGTATCAGCATCCCCAAGCTTAATTCCTGCTCGTCCTCGAGTAGGTAAATGATAAAAGAAATATTTTATGAAGTGTGAATGCTAGCATAGTGCATAAGTTTGATCAATGATAATTTCAATCACTTTTCCTAGCATCATAACAACAACTTTTTCTCATAAAACTCATCATGATAAAGTAGCAATCAATTCACATGTTATGGTTCAAACAATGCAATCTCTTGAAACTTAACAACCTATGTTCTTAGTCACCAAACAATTGCAATTCAACTTAATTTCAACAAAGTCTAACTAAGAACTCCACATACTCAATTATCATATAGTCTTCTATGATTGCTAGTACTCAAAGCATATTTTTAGAACAAATGGCATCCATCGAACACAGAGAAAGATAGGGGCTTAGTGTTTCGCCTCCCAACTTATTTATCATAGAGATAATTGTCAACAATAATAAATCATGATCAAATATATTTGAATGGCCATATATGCTTGGATCTTTCCCCACCACATGATGCTTGCCAACTAGAGAATAATTGAGGTTGAAATGCGAATGAATACTTATTGACTCTTGCATAAAAGTAAATACATAAAAGTAAAAGATAGGCCCTTCGCAGAGGGAAGCAGAGGTTGTCATGCGCTTTTTATTTTTTGGATGCACAAGCCCTTAATGCAAAGGAACGTCACATTATATTGCCCCTTGTGATAGCAACATTTATTATGCAGTCCGTCACTTTTATTTCTTTACCATCACAAGTTCGTACAACGCTTATTTTCCCTTACAATAAAAGATCATACATATTTAGGAGCAATCTTTATTGCTTTTTGCACCGATGACAACTTACTTGAAGGATCTTATTCAATCCATAGGTAGATATGGTGGACACTCATGGCAAGAAACTGGTTTAAGGGTTTTTGGATGCACAAGTAGTATCTCTACTTAGTACGAATTTTTGGCCAGCAAAAGATCCTAAGCAAGCACCACATGTTAGAGGATCCATAACAATATAACTTCTATGTAAATATACCCAAACATAACTCATTACGTTGTCTTCCTTGTCCAACTTCAACTAATTTGCTCAAGTTTGAAAATAATTAATGGGTATTCACAATCATAAAAGATGTCCAAGATAATATATTTATATGTGAAAATTCTCTTCCTTATACTAATCATTCATGAATTGCTTGTATGACCAATATTGTGATTGTCAAACTTCAATAGATTTTACTTTCTAAACCAAATGTGAAATTACCACTAGGCATGATACAAGCATATGAAGCATATATAATTTCAACTTTATGATATTCAATTCATTTAACAGTTTACTCTTAGGATGTAAGTGAAGCACGAGAGTAAATGACAAACTACTCCAAAAAGATATAAGTGAAGATCAGTGAGCTCATTTAGGCAAATAAGTAATTTTGTTTTTCTTAACAAATAATTGTTATGGAATATTTGCTAAATGGTGAGCATTTTTGCAGCAACTTTTGTGCAACTTCAAATTTCACTTATGATTTGAATTTGAATTCAGTGGTGGAATTTGAAATGAAATATGAGTCCACTGTGATCATTCTTTGCAAAACAAATTAGCTTAGCATTAATTTGAGGATCACTGTGGCTCATTACTCAGATGAAATATGAGTCCACTATGATCATTCTTTGCAAAACAAATTAGCTTAGCATTAATTTGAGGATCACTGTGGCTCATTACTCAGGGGTGTTACAATTCTCCTCCTCTAAAAGAAATTCTCGTCCCGGGAATTCAGGAGGTAGAAGGAAAAGAGATCGGGGTAATCCCGGAAATTCTTCCGGAAGTACCTCTTAGAAGTCGCGAACGACTGGAACATTTTCGACTCCCCATATTTAATGCCATGCAAGAATGCAAGAGCTTACGAGATGAAAGAATGCGATGCTCCCGAATAATTGAAAACAGAAGCCGGTACTGAATTAACAAGAGGAGTACCTATCACAGTAGCAGGCTGATCCTGAGCTTCAACCAGCTCAACATGGTAAGCTTGACCACGACCATAAGAAGATCTGGCATTGTTGTTGCGGGGCTGATTGTTACCACGGCCAGCAGAGGGAAGTGTAAGCTGATTCTGATTCTGAGGGCATTCTCTGGCACGGTGACCTGGATGGCCACACTTGAAGCAGAGCCCATCATTGGGACGGGGAGCAGGAGCTCGAAGCAGTGGAACTTGAGGTCTTGGCTGCATTGGAGCAGGTTCAGCTGGATGGTACATGCTGTGAGGAATCCATATACGGCGCTTTTGCGAGGACGAGCCCGAAGATGAGCCCTTGTCACTAGTGCGCTTGAGTGCGACCTTGTGATCCTTCTGAGCGGTCTCGACCTGGATAGCCTTGTTCACCAAAGTGGCGAAGTTGGCAAAGTCATGAACAGCGAGTGCAAGCTTGAGGTCTGGGTTGAGCCCTTCACGGAATTTCTCCTGCCTGCGAGCATCAGTAGCGATGTCTTCCTCAGCATAGCGAGACAAGTCAAGGAACTCCCGCTGGTACACATCCACAGTTTTGCCTCCCTGAACGAGGTTGCGGAACTCACGTTTCTTCCGGTCCATGATTCCTTGAGGAATGTAGCGGGCACGGAAAGCAGCTTGGAATTCCAGCCAGGTGATGATGGTTCCAACAGGCAAAGTGCGTTTGTGGCTGTCCCACCATTGAGCAGCGGGACCCTTCAGGAAGTAGGATGCGAAAGTGACATAGCTGGCAGGGGCAACACTAGCTGACTCCATCTCATAAGTGATGGCACGGAGCCAGTCGTCAGCGTCTAGCGGCTGAACAGAGTTGCGGAATACAGCAGGGTTGAGACGAACAAAGTCTTGCAGAGTTATTGGGTCTGGCTGCTGATTAGTATTGGGACGAGGAAACTGGTCCATAATCCCTTGCATGAACTGACGATTCATTTCAAACTGTTGCATCATTGCAGCCATGTAGTCGGGCGGTGGTGGATTGTTGGCACCACGGCCACGACCTGCGGGTCTAACCATCCTGCTAAAAATTAACAGGGGCAGTTTAGCAACAAGCAGTTGCATATGTATGGAATCATTCATGAAGTAACATGCATAATTAAGAAGGTGCAATAGATACATCACATCATTCAAACATGACATACAGATCCATACATAGAGTCGGTTACAAGCCCGATTTACAAGAAGCGGAAAGGGGAAGCTAGACACACTAGGCGGCACACAGGCACGCGGTGGAGAGATACAACAATGAGATATAGCAAAGGCTACGTCAACGTCGGAGAAAACCACTGGAGCGAGGAATCTGCAAGTGACAACGCAGGGTGCCTTCGATAAAAGGATCCTGCGGTCCGTGAACACTGTGAAGCAGATCCTGGCCCACAACTCGAAGAAAGGTTCATTCAAATCTTCAGATGGATGTGATCACGAGAACCTAGAGTTAGAGTTAGCAAAACATTTAACCCGAATAGAGGAGGGATCAGAGTCCCAGAGTAAAGGAGAGGAATAAAAGATCCTAAACCCAACCACTGGAGACGTGGGCCCGTAAGCCACACAACCATGTTAGTAAAACAGTTTTGGAGACTAGACTCAACTTCGGCCAAGGAGATGGAAAGGGACTTCCTACAGGCAGTCGGCTCTGATACCAACTTGTGACGCCTCCGACTCAATCGTGCACTAATCATATACGCAAATGTGCACGATCAAGCCCAGGAACTCACGGGAAGATATCACAAGACAACTCTAGACACAAAATAAAATAATTCAAGCTTCATATTACAAGCCAGGGGCCTCGAAGGCTCGAATACATAAGCTCGAGTTACACAAGCGTCAGCGGAAGCAACAATGTCTGAGCACAGACATAAAGAGAAAACAAGCCTGCCATAAGAAGGCGAAAGCAAACAATGGCTCTGATCGAAAGAGGCAAGGCCTCCTGCCAGGGAGCTTCCTAAACTACTCCTGGTCGACGTCCTCCACGTAGTAGTAAGCCCCACCGGAGTGGTAGTAGTGGTCGACGACGGGGGCAGCTGTCTCCTGGGCTCCGCCATCTGGTCGCAGCAATCGGGTATGGGGAAAAAGAGCTAGCAAAGCAATCGTGAGTACTCATCCAAAGTACTCGCAAGACTTACATCAGAACTATTCTATTTATGCATCGGTATCAAATGAAGGGGTTGTATCTGTGGACTAGACTGCAGAAATGCCAAAATAGAGAGAAAGGCCTAGCCTATCAAAGACTAGCATCTTCAGCATCTTGCAGCATTAGAAGAGTGTAGATTAGCATATAATATAGCAGTAATTGTATAAGCAAGGCCTAGAGATCCTTCCTCGACTACCCCGCGAGGAAGTGATCTCGGAGCCAACATAACAATTAAACAACACAAGTAACCAGTTCAAGTTGTATTAGATCGGGATACAACACTGAGCGTCCTGTTACCGTGGACACGGCTATTCGAATAGATAACTTCCCTGCAGGGGTGCACCAACTTACCCAACACGCTCGATTAACTCTGGCCGGACACACTTATTAGGTCCATGCTTGGCCTCGACTGATCAACACGACGTAGTCCTATCTAGGCTCCGCAGAGAGGTCCCCGCCGGTCTACATCCTAAGTACTCAGGGGTCTTGGGCCCATCGCCCTTTGCACTCCGGGTCGTTGTGCGCAGGGGGATACCAGCACCACCTCTGCCTGGATGGCGCGATCCGTCCCGGCCACAATGCTGAACTGGATGTCTGACAGAGCTTTCGGGAAGAACGTACGACGCCGGGTGTTAACCCGCGTGGTGGTTAGCGCGAAAAGGCCAGAGGCCTACTCAGATACATATCCAAACCGTTAGCGTATTGGGGTCTCGCGGAGACGATCAGTGCTCCATGATATGTGGTCCTGCCGCCCCATCTCGAGGACTTACGGCAAGGGCCAGGCTTCCCTCTCCTGGGGCGGTCTATCTGCCCGGCCGTGCCTCGTAATTATCTCGCGGGTACCCTCCTGGTCATCCCGACTTATCCGGTGACTGTCGGGAACTCAGATCCCGAGCTACCACCACATCCTGGGTGGTACCGCTAAACAGCCAGCCATCACAGTAACTCTCGCGGGTGCTCTCCGGGCAACCCGACTTAACACCTCTCGCGGGTACCCCTCGGGATCGACCCGACTTCAACAAGGGTCTGAAAATAAAAGCATGGTAACCGTGTGTCCATAACATCAAGGGGGAAATCCGAGGAATCACCCTCGCTGGATTCCTTCTCGATGTATCTGTCAAGGTGAACATGGAGGAATCACCCTCGATGGTTCACACTTGAGGAGTTGCACGACAGAGGCATCATCGGAGGTGGTGAAAGAGGAATCACCCTCGGTAACCCACAACCGACTAGCTACGCTACAGAGATATCATCAAGAGTGAGATAAGAGGTATCACCCTCGGCACTCGATAGTAGCTCTGCAGAGTCGAACAACTAAGGGGTGTGCTGTGCTGTGACAGTCTCAGCCCATCGATCACGTAGATCGGGGCACCGGTAACAAAGCGGGGCAACAAGGACAAGGTGAGGGGCCACTGATGGATTACTAACCAACCTATGCTAAGCATATATGATAGCAGGTAAAGTATCAATAACAGGTTACAAAAACAGGCTATGCATCAGATTAGGAGCAATCAAAAGCAGTAGCAATTCTAATGCAAGCATGAGGGAGATGGAGTAGGCAATATAGGAATGATCAAGGGGGTTTGCTTGCCTGGAAGCTCTGCCGGAAAAGAAGGGTTGTCGGTGGTGTAGCAGTCCTCAGGGGCAGCGTCGGTATTGGGAACTATCGGAGAAGAAGAGGGGGAAGAAACAGATAAATACACGGCAACAAAAGCAAACACAAAGCATGACAAGACTATAAGCTAAGCCGGGGTGATCTAACATAGCGTTACACGTTAGAGACGGAGCGGGAAAATATCTGGGAATATTTTCCCGGCTTTAGGCATCTGTCAGACAGATGAACCGGAGGGGAAGGTTCCATGTTGCAGTGTTTTGGGCATGTGACAGCAACACGGAGGGCGTATTCGGATTCGTTGGATTTTTCTGATCAACTTTCATGTAGAAAACTTTTCCATCCGAGCTACGGATTATTTTCTATGATTTTCCGAAGTTTTAATCATTTTAGAAATTCAGAAAATCAATTATTGCGTCAGCATGATGTCAGCATGGCGTCAGCAGTCAACCCGGTTGGTCCAGGTCAAACCTGACCAGTGGGACCCACATGTCAGTGACTCAGTTAGCTAACGGAGGTTAAAATTAACTAAAAAGGTTAATTAGCACGTGGGGCCCCACTGTCAGTGACTAAACTAAGTATTATATTAATTATAATTGCAAATTAGTTTGATTAGCGGTGGGGCCCGCATGTCAGCCACTGTGGTTGCCCAGTCAGCAGGGTTGACTGGGTCAACCCAGTCAGCGGGACCCGTGGGGCCCTCTGGCAGCGACCCAGGGGTGGGCCCCAGGGTTGCCATGTCAGCGCCGGCTGCCGGAGTTACTCCGGCGAGCCCGAAACGCGACGGCGATCGTCGGAGATGCTCGGAAACGCGGCTCCGGCCACGGTTTGAGGCGCGGAGGGACTCTAAGTGGAGCTGGGACTCGCCCGCGTCGATTGGTGCTACTGGAGTCGCCGGGGGCGACCTAAATCGACGGCGGTGTCCTTCCCCGCGTTCGCCGGAGTTCGGCCGTTGATCGAGCCGGCGTTGCAGAGCACGGCCGGTCGAGCGGTAAGCTGCTACGTGCTCCTGGGAGTGTGCTGAGTGCGGTGGTAAGCTCGGACGCGAGCTTTGGTGGCTGGGTCGACGGCAGCGACATGGCTGGCGATGAGAGCTTTCGGGCTCAAAGAGAACGGCATCTACGCGACGCAAATGAGCTCTAGAAGAGGGGGAGATGGCGTAGGAGCTCACCGCGGTTCGAATGGTGGTCTCCGCGGGCTCGGGAGAGGTCGGACGACGTCGTGGCTTTGCCGGCGATCTCGGAGGCCGGAGGTTGAAGACGACGGCAACGACGGCGTTTGGCAGCGTCCGGCATCGCGTGGCTTGGTGAGGAGGCGTAGACGACGGAGACAAAGCCCGGGGACAAGTCGGAGAGGAGAGGCGAGGCCGGTGGCTACGTGGCCGGCGAGGCCATGGCGTCGGGAGCTCTCGGGCGGCGATGGCAGCGAGGGAGAGAGTGCGTGGGAGGGAGAGAAGTGAAGCCAGGGGGCGTGGGGATGCAGGGCATCGCCCTTATCCTCCCAGCCACCTGTCCCGTCGCGGTGGCGGGCTGGAGACGGCGCGGCGCGCGCCGGGCGCGGGCACGGTGACACGAGGGGGAGGGAGCAGGTGAGGATGGTGACGGCTCGGCTGGGCCGCCCACTGTAGCACTGGGCCTTAGGGCCCAGTGGCTCTTTTCCTTTTTCATTTTCTGTTTTTCTGTTTTTCTTTTTTTACAGAAACTTTTGCAGAAAACAATTAAGCCATCAAATGACTTTTTGAAAAAGGTGGGTCTTGGCCATAAAATACTTTGCAATTTATGGCACTGCCACAAAAAGTTTGGAGGCCATTTGAATTCATTTGGATTTTTCATAAATGAAATGGCATTTAAAATGTTGTTTTAGCACTGTTTTAAATTGCTAGAGCTCATTTAGGCAAATAAGTAATTTTGTTTTCCTTAACAAATAATTGTTATGGAATATTTGCTAAATGATGAGCATTTTTGCAGCAACTTTTGTGCAACTTCAAATTTCACTTATGATTTGAATTTGAATTCAGTGGTGGAATTTGAAATGAAATATGAGTCCACTGTGATCATTCTTTGCAAAACAAATTAGCTTAGCATTAATTTGAGGATCACTGTGGCTCATTACTCAGATGAAATATGAGTCCACTGTGATCATTCTTTGCAAAACAAATTAGCTTAGCATTAATTTGAGGATCACTGTGGCTCATTACTCAGGGGTGTTACACATGGCAAACACTGCGAGGCCGACCGGACCGAGAAGAAACAGCTGTAGACAAGGGACGGCAGTATCGCAGCCACGTGGGAGGGAACAACCTCCACTGGCATAGGCAGTAGTAGACCGGATGCAATAGCAGGAGCACACCAGGCCAACATAGGCCCGGTCGCGCCTAGATCGGGCCCGTGAAGCTCCCGCTGCCGCGCTGCAGCAGATGCAGCGCTGGTACCTACAGATCAAACATGGTAGTGTAGCACTTTCGCAGAAGTATCCCAATGAGTAATCATCCCAACAAAGAGCGGAGGAGAGTATTTATGGAGGCGTTTCTGTCACACACAAGGTGTCACGGTTCTTGTGTGAAGTATGATACGTCTCCAACGTATCTATAATTTTTGATTGTTCCATGCTATTATAGTATCAATCTTGGATGTTTTTATAAGCAATTATATATCATTTTTTGGGACTAACCTATTAACCTAGTGCCCAGTGCCACTTGTTGTTTTCTGCTTGTTTTTGGTTTTTCAGGAAATCAGTACCAAACGAAGTCCAAATGCCACGAAACTTTTTAGAGATTTTTTTTCTGAACAAAAGAGACCCTGGAGACTTGGAGAGGAGGCCAGAAGGTTCATGAAGCCTCCATAAGGCAACAAGGCGCGGCCCCAGGGGAAGGCTCGCCCTGATGCCTTGTGGGGCCCTCGTGGCTCCGTTTGACCTAATTCCACTTCTATAAATTCTCAAATATTCGGACACCAACAGAGAGTCACCTCGAATAACTTTTACCCCGCCGCAAACCTCTGTTCTTCCGCGATCCCATCTGAGGCCTTTTCCGGTACTCTGCCGGAGGGGGAATCGATCACGGAGGGCTTCTACATCAACCTTGCTGCCCTTCCGATGATGTGTGAGTAGTTTACCATAGACCTACGGGTCCATAGCTAGTAGCTAGATGGCTTCTTCTCTCTCTTTGATCTTCAATACCATGTTCTCCTCGATGTTCTTGGAGTTCTATCCGATGTAATCTTCTTTTGCGGTGTGTTTGTTGGGATCCGATGAATTGTGAGTTTATGATCAGATTATTCATGAGAAATATTTGAGTCTTCTCTGAACTCTTTTATGCATGATTATTATAGCTTTGTATTTCTCTCCGATCTATCGATTTGGTTTGGCCAACTAGATTGGTTTATCTTGCAATGGGAGAGGTGCTTTGTGATGGGTTCAATCTTGCGGTGCTCAATCCCAGTGACAGAAAGGGACATGACACGTATTTGTATTGTTGCCATTAAGGATAAAAAGATGGGGTTTAATCATATTGCTTGAGTTTACTTTGTCTACATCATGTCATCTTGCTTAAGGCGTTACTCTGTTTCATACTTAATACCCTAGATGCATGCTGGATAGCGGTCGATGGGTGGAGTAATAGTAGTAGATGTAGGTAGGAGTCAGTCTACTTGTCTCGGACGTGATGCCTATATACATGATCATTTCCATGAATCCGTCATAATTATTTGCTTTTCTATCAATTGCCCAACAGTAATTTGTTTACTCACCGTATGTTCTGCGCTCGAGAGAGAAGCCTCTAGTGAAAACTATGGCCCCCGGGTCTACTTTTATCATATATTAAAATCCAAAAATACCTTGCTGCAATTTATTTACTTTTATTTTATTTAGTATTTTAGTTTATCTATCTATCACTATCAGAATTAATCCTTGCAAATAACCGCTAAGAGGATTGACAACCCTCTTATTTGCGTTGGGTGCAAGTGTTTGCTTTTGTGTGTGCAGGTGCTGCTAACGGGATTTTGCGTGGTTCTCCTACTGGATTGACAACCTTGGTTCTTAACTGAGGGACATACTTATCTCTACTATACTGCATCATCCTCTCCTCTTCAGGGAAATACCAACACAGTCTACAAGTAGCAGGAAGAATTTCTGGCGCCGTTGTCGGGGAGACATCACCAAAATTTATCAAGTACCTTCGCACAAACCATCATCCACTTGCATTTATTTTATTTGCCTTTTTATTTGCATCTGCTTCTCGTTTTCATCGCCCCCACTTCTAAATTTTTTTACAAGAACACAAAAATATTTTTATTTGCTAGTTTGCTTGCTTCGTCGTGATGTCTCAAGAAAATACAAAATTGTGTGACTTTTCCAATACTAATAATAATGATTTTATTAGTACTCCTATTGCTCCTTCCGCCACTAGTGCGGAGTCGTGCGACATTAATGCTATTTTGCTTAATCTTGTTATGAAAGAACAATTTTCTGGTAGTCCTAATGAAGATGTTGCATCCCATCTTAATACTTTCGTTGAGCTTTGTGATATGCAAAAGAAAAAAGATGTGGATAATGATATTTTCAAATTAAAATTATTTTCGTTCTCACTATGAGATCGCGCCAAAACTTGGTTTTCATCCTTGCCTAGAAATAGTATTGATTCTTGGGATAAGTGTAAGGATGCTTTTATTACCAAGTATTTTCCTCCCGCTAAGATTATTTTTTTAAGAAATCAAATTATTAATTTTAAGCAACTTGAGCATGAACATGTCGCACAATCTTGGGAGAGAATGAAATTAATGATAAGAAATTGCCTAACACATGGCTTAAATTTATGGATGATCATACAAAAAAAATATGCGGGACTAAACTTTGTTTCTAGAAATTTGCTAGACTCTGCCGCAGGTGGTACTTTTATGGAAATTACATTGGGAGAAGCTACAAAACTTCTCGATAATATTATGACAAATTATTCTCAATGGCACACTGAACGAACTCCAACTGGTAAGAAGGTAAATTCTGTTGAAGAAATTAATACTTTGAGTGATAAGATGGATGCTTTTATGAAATTGGTTGCTAGTAAAAGTGCTCATATTGATCCTAATGATGTTCCATTGTCTACTTTGATTGAGTAAAACAATGATGCTGTTGATGTGAATTTTGTCTCTAGAAATAATTTCAACAACAATGCTTATAGGGGTAATTTCAATCCTAGACCGTTTCCCGGAAATTCCTCTTATAATTATGGTAATTCCTATGGTAATCCATATAATAATAATAATAATAATAGGATGCCCCTGATCTTGAAAGTAATATTAAAGAATTTATTAATTCTCAAAAGAATTTTAATGCTATGATAGAAGAAAAATTGAATAGAGTTGATGAATTATCTAGGAACATGGATAGAATTGCTCATGATGTGGAAAATCTCAAAATTAAAATTTTGCCACCCAAGCATGATATAAATGAGAATATTAAAGCTATCTATGTCTCCATTAATGAAAGTAAAGAAAGGACCGCTAGGTTGAGAGCTGAGTGAGAATTTCTAGAAAAAGCTATTCCACCCGGTTTCTATCGTAGTAATGATGAAGATATTAAAATGATTGGTGTCACTCCTATTCAATCATTATTTAGTAATATAAAACTTGATGAAAAGGGACTGAAGAAGAGTCAACTTTAGATAGAAGGAGTCCCAATTGCTTGGAGGGTGATAATCTTAATGATAAAAATGAAAAAGTTGGGTTTGGAGAGGTCAAAACTTTAAATAGTAATGCACCCACTACTTTGGATTACAAGGACTTTAATTATGATAGTTGTTATTTAATTGAGTGTATTTCCTTGTTACAATCCATGATTAATTCACCAAATGCATATGAACAAAATAAAGCGTTCACTAAACATATTGTAGAAGCTATGATGAAAGCTCATGAAGAAAAACTTGAGTTGGAAGTTTCAATTCCTAGAAAATTACAAGATGAATGGGAACCTACTATTAAATTCAAAATTAAAAATTATGAATGTAATGCTCTTTGTGATCTTGGTGCTAGCGTTTCCACTATACCAAAGTCTTTGTGTGATGTGCTAGGTCTCACCGATATGGATCCTTGTTCCCTTAATTTGCATCTAGCGGATTCCACTATTAAAAAGCCATTGGGTAGAATAAATGATGTGCTTATTCTTGCAAATAGAAATTTTGTGCCCGTGGATTTTATTGTTCTTGATATTGAATGCAATCCTTCTTGCCCTATAATACTTGGTAGGCCTTTCCTACGAACCATAGGTGCTATTATTGATATGAAAGAAGGTAATATAAGATTTCAATTTCCATTAAAGAAAGGGATGGAACACTTCCCTAGAAAGAGAATTAATCCACCTTATGAATCTATTATGAGGGCCACCTCTGGAATTAATTTGAAGAATGACAACACTCGAAACTATGCATTATGCCTAGCTAGGGGCATAAAACAATAGCGCTTGTTGGGAGGCAACCCAATGAATAAAATAATTTTTTGTTTTACCTTCTGTTTTTGTGTGTTTACACAATTATAGCCTCTGTTATTATTGTGTTTTTATCTTTTAATTAGTGGTTGTGCCAAGTAATGCCTTTGGGATGATTTGGATGATAGTATAATTAATGCTGTTTGAAAACAGAAACTTTTGCGTCCAGTGCTGGAATTTTAATTTTTTTTCTGGAACATCAGAACCTTCTGAATTTTTTACGCAATATTGCTATATGAATTTCCCACGTTTTCCTAATTTTTCAGAATTTTTGGAGTTACATAAGTATGATGTTAATTCAGATCTTTACAGACTGTTCTGTTTTAGACAGATTCTGTTTTTGTTGCATAGTTTGCTTATTTTGATGAATCTATGGATCGTATTGGGGGGTATGAGTCATGGAGAAGTTGGAGTACAATAGCATTATGCCAATATTAAATATCAATCAATTTACAACAGTACCTACAGTTTAAGATTTATTTGTTATACTAACGGATCTCACGAGGTTTCTGTTGAGTTTTGTGTGCTGAAGTTTGCAAGTTTTGGGTGAGACTACGATGGATAAAGGAATAAGAAGCGACAAGAGCCTAAGCTTGGGGATGATCAAGGCACCCCAAGTAATATTCAAGGAATACTCAAGCATCTAAGCTTGGGGATGCCCCGGAAGGCATTCCCTCTTTCGTCTACAATCTATCGATAACTCACTTGGAGCTATATTTTTATTCATCACATGATATGTGTTTTACTTGGAGCGTCTTGTGATATAGTTTGTTTGATTTTGTTTACTTTTTAGTTTGTCACAATTATCTTTGCTGAACACACCTTTTTGTGAGGGACACACATTATTCGTGATTTGTTAGAATACTCTTTGTGCTTCACTTATATCTTTTGAGCTAGGCAGTTGCTCTAGTGCTTCACTTATATCTTTTAGAGCACAGTGGTGGTTATATTTTAAAGAAATAGTTGCACTCTCATGCTTCACTTATATCTTTTTGAGAGTCTAATAAATAGCAATGGTAATATGCATGGGTTATGAATTTGGTCCTAATATGATAAGTATTCAAGAGGGATATAATAAAAACTTTCATGTAGATCACTGAATATGATAAGTTTGATTCCTTGCAATAGTTTTGCGATATTAAGATGGTAATATGTGGGAGGTGCTAGTAGATAATTGTGGTTTAGTAAGAATATTGGTGTTAAGGTTTGTGATTCCCGAAGCATGCACGTATGATCTGTCGTTATGCTAAGAAGTTGGAGCATGATTTATTCTTGATTGTCTACCTTATGAGTGGCGGTCGGGGACGAGCGATGGTATTTTTCTACCAATCTATTCCCCTAGGGGCATGCGTAGTAGTACTTTGCTTCGAGGACTAATAAACTTTCACAATTAGTATGTGAGTTCTTTATGACTAATGTGAGTCCATGGATTATACGCACTCGCATCTTTCCGCAATTTGCTAGCCTCTTCGGTATCGTGCATTGCCCTTTCTCACAACGAGAGTTGGTGCAAATTTCGGTGGTGCATCCAAACCCCGTGATATGATACGCTCTATCACACATAAGCCTTCTTATATCTTCCTCAAAACAGCCACCATACCTACCTATCATGGCATTTCCATAGCCATTCCGAGATATATTGACATGCAACTTCCACCGTTCCATTTTTATGACACACATCGTCATTGTCATATTGCTTTGCATGATCATATAGCTGACATAGTATTTGTGGCTCAGCCACCGTTCATCATTTTTTATACATGTTACGCTAGTATCATTGCACATCCTGGTACACCGCCAGAGGCATTCATATAGAGTCATATTTTTGTTCTCATTTCGAGTTGTAATTTTCTTTTGAGTTGTAAGTAAATAGAAGTATGATGATCATCATTATTAGAGCATTGCCCTAGTGAGGAAATAAAAAAAAGGCTAAAAAGAGTCCACAAAAAAATAAGAGAAAAAGAGAGAAGGGGCGGTGTTACTATCCTTTTCCATACTTGTGCTTCAAAGTAGCACCATGTTTTTCATATAGAGAGTCTCATATTTTGTCACTTTCATATACTAGTGGGAATTTTTCATTACAGAACTTGGCTTGTATATTCCGATGATGGGCTTCCTCAAATGCCCGAGGTCTTCATGAGCAAGCAAGTTGGATGCACACCCACTTAGTTTTCATGTTGAGCTTTCATACACTTATAGCTCTTAGTGCATCCGTTGCATGGCAATCCCTACTCCTCGCATTGACATCAATTGATGGGCATCTCCATAGCCCGTTGATTAGCCTCGTTGATGTGACACTATCTTCTTATTTTCGACTTCCCCTTATTAATCTCTACCACCACACTCTATTCCACCCATAGTGCTATATCCATGGCTTGCGCTCATATATTGCGTGGGGGTTGAAAAAGCTGAAGCGCGTTAAAAAGTATGAACCAATTGCTTGGCTTGTCATCGGAGTAGTGCATGATAAATATTTTGTATTAAGAAGATGGAGCATGACAGGATTATATGATTTTGTAGGGATAACTTTCTTTAGCATTTTTATTTTGAAAGACATGATTGTCTATTAGTATGCCTGAGTATTGATGTCTTTATGTCAAACTATAGACTATTGCTTTGAATCATTCGGATCTTATTATTCATACCGTAAGAGAGAGATTACATGATGAAACATGTTAGGTAGCATTCCACATCAAAAATTCTGTTTTTATCATTTACCTACTCGAGGACGAGCAGGAATTAAGCTTGGGGATGCTTGATACGTCTCCAACGTATCTATAATTTTTGATTGTTCCATGCTATTATAGTATCAATCTTGGATGTTTTTATATGCAATTATATATCATTTTTTGGGACTAACCTATTAACCTAGTGCCCAGTGCCAGTTGTTGTTTTCTCCTTGTTTTTGGTTTTTCAGGAAATCAGTACCAAACGAAGTCCAAATTCCACGAAACTTTTTGAAGATTTTTTTTCTGGACAAAAGAGACGCTGGAGACTTGGAGAGGAGGCTAGAAGGTTCACAAAGCCTCCACAAGGCAACAGGGCGCGACCCCAGGGGGGCGCGCCCTGATGCCTTGTGGGGCCCTAGTGGCTCCGTTTGACCTAATTCCACTTCTATAAATTCTCAAATATTCAAAACTAACAGAGAGCCACCCCGAATAACTTTTACGCTGCCGCAAGCCTCTGTTCTTCCACGATCCCATCTGGAGGCCTTTTTCGGTACTCTGCCAGAGGGGGAATCGATCACGGAGGGCTTCTACATCAACCTTGCTGCCATTCCGATGATGTGTGAGTAGTTTACCACAGACCTATGGGTCCATAGCTAGTAGCTAGATGGCTTCTTCTCTCTCTTTGATCTTCAATACCATGTTCTCCTCGATGTTCTTGGAGTTCTATCCGGTGTAATCTTCTTTTGCGGTGTGTTTGTTGGGATCCGATGAATTGTGAGTTTATGATCAGATTATTCATGAGAAATATTTGAGTCTTCTCTGAACTCTTTTATGTATGATTATTATAGCTTTGTATTTCTCTCTGATCTATCGATTTGGGTTGGCCAACTAGATTGGTTTATCTTGCAATGGGAGAGGTGCTTTGTGACGGGTTCAATCTTGCGGTGCTCAATCCTAGTGACAGAAAGGGACATGACACGTATTTGTATTGTTTCCATTAAGGTTAAAAAGATGGGGTTTAATCATATTGCTTGAGTTTACTTTGTCTACATCATGTCATCTTGCTTAAGGCGTTACTCTGTTTCATACTTAATACCCTAGATGCATGCTGGATAGCGGTCGATGGGTGGACTAATAGTAGTAGATGCAGGTAGGAGTCAGTCTACTTGTCTCGGACGTGATGCCTATATACATGATCATTTCCATGAATCCGTCATAACTATTTGCTTTTCTATCAATTGCCCAACAGTAATTTATTTACCCACCGTATGTTCTGCGCTCGAGAGAGAAGCCTCTAGTGAAAACTATGGCCCCCGGGTCTACTTTTATCATATATTAAAATCCAAAAATACCTTGCTGTAATTTATTTAATTTTATTTTATTTAGTATTTTAGTTTATGTATCTATCACTATCAGAATTAATCCTTGCAAATAACCGCTAAGAAGATTGATGATGTCTACTACGCAACTTTATTCTTGTAGACTCGTGTTGGGCCTCCAAGAGCAGAGTTATGTAGGACAGTAGCAATTTTCCCTCAAGTGGATGACCTAAGGTTTATCAATCCGTGGGAGGCGTAGGATGAAGATGGTCTCTCTCAAACAATCCTGCAACCAAATACAAGAAATCTCTTGTGTCCCCAACACACCCAATACAATGGCAAATTGTATAGGTGCACTAGTTCGGCGAAGAGATGGTGATACAAGTGTAGTATGGATAGTAGAAATAGGTTTTTGTAATATGAAAATATAAAAACAGCAAGGTAGCAAGTGATAAAACGGAGCACAAACGGTATTGCAATGCTTGAAAACAAGGCCTAGGGTTCATACTTTCACTAGTGCAATCTCTCAACAATGCTAACATAATTGGATCATATAACAATCCCTCAACGCGTGACAAAGAATCACTCCAAAGTTCCTATTAGCGGAGAACATAAGATAGAAATTGTTGTAGGGTACGAAACCACCTCAAAGTTATTCTTTCCGATCAATCTATTGAGCTATTCCTATAAGTGTCACAAACAGCCCTAGAGTTCGTACTAAAATAACACCATATGATACGCATCAACCAACTCTAATGTCACCTAGATACTCCAATGTCACCACAAGTATCCGTGAGTTGATTATTCGATATGCATCAAACAACTTCAGATTCATAATATTCAATCCACACAAAGAACTTAAAAGAGTGCCCAAGATTTCTACCGAAGAAAGTAGGACGAAAACGTGCATCAACCCCTATGCATAGATTACCCCAATGTCACGATAATCCGCGAGTTGAGTGCCAAAACATACATCAAGTGAATCAATATAATACCCCATTGTCACCACGGGTATTCATATGCAAGACATACATCAAGTGTTCTCAAATCCATAAAAGTATTCAATCCGATAATAGTGAAACCTCAAAGGTAAAAACTCAATTCATCACAACAAGATAGAGAGGGAGAAACACCATATGATCCAACTATATTAACAAAACTCGCGGTACATCAAGATCGGGCCAAATCAAGAACACGAGAGAGAGAGAGAGATCAAACACATAGCTACTAGTACATACCCTCATCCCCGAGGGTGAACTACTCCCTCCTCGTCATGGAGACCGCCGGGATGATGAAGATGGCCTCCGGTGATGATTTCCCCCCTCCGGCAGGGTGCCGAAAAAGGGCTCCAGATGGGATCTCTTGGGTACAAAGGCTTGCGGCGGCGTAGTCTAAGTTCTAGGTTAACTTTTGGGGGTTTCTGAATATATATGAATTTTTGGCGTTGGAATCACGCAAAGAAGTGCCACAGGGGGCCCACGAGGCACCAGGGCGCGCCTGGGGGGGTGGCGCGCCCTGGTGGCTTGTGGGGCCCCTATTGGTCTTCTGTTGCTTCCCCGAAGCTTCCTGGGTCCGTTTCCTTCCAAAAAAAATTGTCAAAAAGTTTCGCTGCATTTGGACTTTATTTGATATGGATTTTCTGGAAAACCAAAAACAAGCAGAAAACAGCAACTGGCACTAGGCACTAGGTCAATATGTTAGTCCATAAAAATCATATAAAAGCCATATAAAAGTGCACCAAAATCATACAAAACTATAATAAACATGGCATGAAGACTTCATAAATTATAGATACGTTGGAGACGTATCAGCATCCCCAAGCTTAATTCCTGCTCATCCTCGAGTAGGTAAATGATAAAAGAAATAATTTATGAAGTGTGAATGCTAGCATAGTGCATAAGTTTGATCAATGATAATTTCAATCACCTTTCCTAGCATCATAACAGCAACTCTTTCTCATAAAACTCATCATGATAAAGTAGCAATCAATTCACATGTTATGGTTCAAACAATGCATTCTCTTGAAACTTAACAACCTATGTTCTTAGTCACCAAACAATTGCAATTCAACTTATCTTCAACAAAGTCTAAGTAAGAGCTCCACATACTCAATTATCATTTAGTCTTCTATGATTGCTAGTACTCAAAGCATATTTTTAGAACAAATGGCATCCATCGAACACAGAGAAAGATAGGGGCTTAATGTTTCGCCTCCCAACTTATTTATCATAGAGATAATTGTCAACGATAATAATTCATGATCAAATATATTTGACTGGCCATATGTGCCTAGATCTTTCCCCACCACATGATGCTTGCCAACTTAGAGAATAATTAAGGTTGAAATGAGAAGTAATACTATTGACTCTTGCATAAAAGTAAATACATAAGAGTAAATACATAGAAGTAAAATATAGGCCCTTCGCAGAGGGAAGCAGAGGTTGTCATGCGCTTTTTATTTTTTGATGTGCAAGCCCTTAATGCAAAGGAACGTCATGTTATATTGCCCCTTGTGATAGCAACCTTTATTATGCAGTCCGTCGCTTTTATTTCTTTACCATCACAAGTTCGTACAACGCTTATTTTCCCTTGCAATAAAAGATCATACATATTTTAGGAGCAATTTTTATTGCTTTTTGCACTGATGACAACTTACTTGAAGGATATTATTCAATCCATAGGTAGATATGGTGGACACTCATGGCAAGAAACTGGGTTTAAGGGTTTTTGGATGCACAAGTAGTATCTCTACTTAGTACGAATTTTTGGCTAGCAAAAGATCCTAAGCAAGCACCACATGTTGGAGGATCCATAACAATATAACTTCTATGCAAATATACCCAAACATAACTCATTACGTTGTCTTCCTTGTCCAACTTCAACTAATTTGCTCAAGTTTGAAAATAATTAATGGGTATTCACAATCATAAAAGATGTCCAAGATAATATATTTATATGTGAAAGTTCTCTTCCTTATACTAATCATTCATGAATTGCTTGTATGACCAATATTGTGATTATCAAGCTTCAATAGATTTCACTTTCTAAACCCAACGTGAAACTACTACTAGGCATGATACAAGCATATGAAGCACATATAATTTCAACTTTATGATATTCAATTTATTCAACAATTTACTCATAGGATATAAGTGAAGCACAAGAGTAAATGACAAACTACTCCAAAAAGATATAAGTGAAGACCAAATGAGTAGTTAAGTAGATAGGTAGCTATGTGAGGACTCTCTCTCATTTAAAATTTTCAGATCTTGATAATTTTATGCAAACAGCAAACAAAATGAAAATAAAAGGACACTCCAAGAATAGCACATCTCATGCGAAGAAGCAAAAACTTATGCTCAACCGATACTAACCGATAATTGTTGAAGAAGAAAGGTGGGATGCCTACCGGGGCATCCCCAAGCTTAGATGCTTGAGACTTCTTGAAATATTATATTGGGATGCCTTGGGCATCCCCAAGCTTGAGCTTTTGTGTCTCCTTAATTCCTCTCATATCACGGTTTCCCTAAATCTTAAATACTTCATCCACACAAAACTCAACAAGAACTCGTGAGATAAGTTAGTATAAATCAACTCAAAACCTTAACATTCTCTACTGTAGCAAATCACTAAAATTATAATGAAACATTGCATAATAAATGCCTCTGCATATTTAATACTCCTATCCTCAAATAGAAACATTAAACAAGCAAACATATGCAAACAATGCAACTATAACATCAATCTGCCAAAACAGAACAATCTGTAAAGGGTGAATAAGAATCCATACTTCCCTATCTCCAAAAATTCTGAAAAATTAACACATGACAGAGAACTCATTCATGCTTACTGTGTAAAAATTTCAGATTTTTATCATGTTCTAACAATTCACAAAAAATCAGGACATAACAGAAAACTTTCTATTTTCAAACAGCAACACATAAACTTGCAAACTGAGCATGGTAAAGGCTATAATTGGCATTTTATTGAACTAAAAGATACAAAACATGATTATTGATAACAGCAAGAAAATATCAACAGAAGAAAATGATGCTCCAAGCAAAACTCATATTATGTGACGAATAAAAATATAGCTCCGAGTGAGGTTACCGATAATGTTGAAGCCGAAAGAGGGGATGCCTTCCGGGGCATCCCCAAGCTTAGTTGCTTGGGTCTTCCTTGAATATTACCTTGGGGTGCCTTGGGCATCCCCAAGCTTAGGGTCTTGCCGCTCCTTATTCTCCTCATATCGTTATCTCACCCAAAACTTGAAAACTTCAATCACACAAAACTTAACGGAACTTGTGAGATAGGTTAGTATGATAAAAATAAATCATCCACTTAGGTACTGTCAAGGAAAGATTCATAATTGTTATCACATAATACCTACTGTATTATATCATTTCCACAATTTATATCTCATAATATAAGCTATGGAAACACTAAAACAAGCAAACTATGCACCGAAAACAGAATCTGTCAAAAACAGAACAGCATGTAGTGAGCGAATTAGAAACCATACTTATGTACCTTCAAAAATTCTGAAAAATTAGTACAACGTAAAAAAATTGTAACACAATACTGTGTAAAAATTTCAGGATTTTCTCATGCCCCAGTACAGAATAGAAATTCCAGCACTGGACGCAAAAGTTTCTGTTTTTGCACAGAATCAAATCAACAAGCATCCACACTATCCCAAAGGCTTTACTTGGCACATTATTGAAATAAAACATATAAAACATAATTAATACAGTAGCTTAATCATGTTTACACACAAAAACAGTAGGTACAAATATTGGGTTGTCTCCCAACAAGTGCTTTTCTTTAAAGCCTTTTAGCTAGGCATGATGATTTTAATGATGCTCACATAAAAGTAAAGAATTGAAACATAATGGGAGCATCATGAAACATATGACTAGCACATTTAAGTCTAACCCACTTCCTATGCATAGGGATTTTGTGAGCAAACAATTTTTGGGAACTAGAATCAACTAGCATAGGAAGGCAAAACAAGTATAACTTCAAAACTTTCAACATAAAGAGAGGAAACTTGATATTATTGCAATACCTACAAGCATATGTTCCTCTCTCATAATAATTTTCAGTAGCATCATGAATGAATTCAACAATATATCCATCACATAAAGCATTCTTTTCATGATCCACAAGCATAGAATTTTTATTACTCTCCACATAAGCAAATTTCTTCTCATTCATAATAGTGGGAGCAAACTCAACAAAATAACTATCACGTGATACTTGATTTACATAATCAATTTGAGCACTAAAATCATGATGAAAAATTTCATGGTTATTATTATTCTTAATAGCATACATGTCATCACAATAATCATCATAGATAGCAACTTTGTTCTCATAATCAATTGAAACCTCTTCCAAAATAGTGGAATCATCATTAAATAGAGTCATGACCTCTCCAAATCCACTTTCATAATTATTGCCATAAGATTCAACACCCTCCAAAATAGAGGGATCATTATTATCTAGATTTGACACTCTTCCAAACCCACTTTCATCAATATAATAATCATAAATAGGAGGCATGCTATCATCATAATAAATTTTCTCATCAAAACTTGGGGTGCTAAAAATATCATCTTCATCAAACATAGCATCCCCAAGCTTATGGCTTTGCATATCATTAGCATCATGGATATTCATAGAATTCAGACTAACAACATTGCACTCATGCTCATCATTCAAAGATTTTATGCCAAACATTTTATTGAATTCTTCTTCTATCAATTGAGCACAATTTTCCGCTCCATCATTTTCAAGAAAGACATTATAAAGATGAATAATATGAGGCAACCTCAATTCCATATTTTTTTAGTTTTCTTTTATAAACCAAACTAGTGATAAAACAAGAAACTAAAAGATTCAATTGCAAGATCTAAAGATATACCTTCAAGCACTCACCTCCCTGGCAACGGCGCCAGAAAAGAGCTTGATGTCTACTACGCAACTTTATTCTTGTAGACTCGTGTTGGGCCTCCAAGCGCAGAGTTTTGTAGGACAGTAGCAATTTTCCCTCAAGTGGATGACCTAAGGTTTATCAATCCGTGGGAGGCATAGGATGAAGATGGTCTCTCTCAAACAATCCTGCAACCAAATACAAGAAATCTCTTGTGTCCCCAACACACCCAATACAATGGCAAATTGTATAGGTGCACTAGTTCGGCGAAGAGATGGTGATCAAGTGTAGTGTGGATAGTAGATATAGGTTTTTGTAATCTGAAAATATAAAAACAGCAAGGTAGCAAGTGATAAAACGGAGCACAAATGGTATTGCAATGCTTGAAAACAAGGCCTAGGGTTCATACTTTCACTAGTGCAATCTCTCAACAATGCTAACATAATTGGATCATATAACAATCCATCAACGCGTGACAAAGAATCACTCCAAAGTTCCTATTAGCGGAGAACATAAGATAGAAATTGTTGTAGGGTACGAAACCACCTCAAAGTTATTCTTTCCGATCAATCTATTGAGCTATTCCTATAAGTGTCACAAACAGCCCTAGAGTTCATACTAAAATAACACCATATGATACGCATCAACCAACTCTAATGTCACCTAGATACTCCAATGTCACCACAAGTATCCGTGAGTTGATTATTCGATATGCATCAAACAACTTCAGATTCATAATATTCAATCCACACAAAGAACTTCAAAGAGTGCCCCAAGATTTCTACCGGAGAAAGTAGGACGAAAACATGCATCAACCCCTATGCATAGATTACCCCAATGTCACGATAATCCGCGAGTTGAGTGCCAAAACATACATCAAGTGAATCAATATAATACCCCATTGTCACAACGGGTATTCATATGCAAGACATACATCAAGTGTTCTCAAATCCATAAAAGTATTCAATCCGATAATAGTGAAACCTCAAAGGTAAAAACTCAATTCATCACAACAAGATAGAGAGGGAGAAACACCATATGATCCAACTATATTAACAAAGCTCGCGGTACATCAAGATCGTGCCAAATCAAGAACACGAGAGAGATAGATCAAACACATAGCTACTAGTACATACCCTCAGCCCCGAGGGTGAACTACTCCCTCCTCGTCATGGAGACCGCCGGAATGATGAAGATGGCCTCCGGTGATGATTCCCCCCCTCCGGCAGGGTGCCGGAAAAGGGCTCCAGATGGGATCTCTTGGGTACAGAGGCTTGCGGCGGCATAGTCTAAGTTCTAGGTTAACTTTCGGGGGTTTCTGAATATATATGAATTTTTGGCGTTGGAATCACGCAAAGAAGTGCCACAAGGGGCCTGGGGGGTGGCGCGCCCTGGTGGCTTGTGGGGCCCCTGTGGGTCTTCTGCTGCTCCCCCGAAGCTTCCTGGGTCTGTTTCCTTCCCCAAAAAATCGTCAAAAAGTTTCGCTGCATTTGGACTTCATTTGATATGGATTTTCTGGAAAACCAAAAACAAGCAGAAAACAGCAACTGACACTGGGCACTAGGTCAATATGTTAGTCCATAAAAATCATATAAAAGCCATATAAAAGTGCACCAAAATCATACAAAACTATAATAAACATGGCATGAAGACTTCATAAATTATAGATACGTTGGAGACGTATCAATTGACAACCCTCTTATTTGCGTTGGGTGCAAGTGTTTGCTTTTGTGTGTGCAGGTGCTGCTAATGGGATTTTGCGTGGTTCTCCTACTGGATTGATAACCTTGGTTCTTAACTGAGGGAATACTTATCTCTACTATACTGCATCATCCTCTCCTCTTCGGGGAAATACCAACGCAGTCTACAAGTAGCAAAGTACTGCTTGAGCTTCTGCAAATACTGTTACTGTCCTGGGTAAACGATAAAATAAAATATACTAATATAAAGAGGATTTAAAGGTGTCTACTAAATAACTTGCTGAAAGTAAGTAACAAGTACGAAAATGTAAATGGTGTTGCCTGCAATGAAGAGATTAGGTGCGGAGAGATTTCAGTTCATGGTAAGAATATATGAATTGTGCCAGTGCGACGGTAATACCGGTTACCTTTTATTGTACTCGTAGTATTTGATATAAATTTTCTGTAGGTGGTTCTCCCTGGGGTAATGAAACTCCTCCACTAGGGGTTACATTTCATTCTATGGTCCTGCTTCTCCATTGCCACAGAGTGGTCGTTTCCACAATTAAGGTCATAAGACCGGAACCAAGCATTAAGTTCATTGGATTACCGTTATCTCATATTGTCTTCGGTTCTCATAGATATCTCCACCTGTCACATCAGAGGTCACATAGTTCCTAAACAATACGTGTTACCTGTGTAGGTCTTGAGATCATGTTGCCTGGGCGGCTGGGCCCTTAAATTGGACAACACGCATAGAGTTCACCACAGTATAACAACATACTAAATAGATCATACTACTACGAATTCAAATGACGACATATAGGGTAGGCACATATCAATCTTACCACTTACCTACATCTCCCACACCTAGGGGAATTACTCACACATCATAAGAGGGAAATCAATCACATCGAAGAGAAAAAACCATGAAAACCATATCGATAATATTGGGGAGATCCACAATGAGATGAAATGGTGCCCAAATAGTCTTGATCTCAGATGAGATGGAGTTGAGATTACAAGTTTCAACCCCTCTTACAATAGTGAAAGAGATGGTGATGATGATGGAGATGAAAGGACCAAAAACTACGATGATTCTCTGGAGTTCTTCGGATCCTCTCTTCTCCTCTTCTGGATGGTGTGGCGGCAGCTAGGGTTCTCCTCTCTCATGGGTCCCTTCACGAAAGTTGCTTGTATAGACGAGGAGGGGCTGTAGGCACTCCAAACGACCGCTCAAACAAGCGCGTGCGGTCGTTTGGAACGTTATCTTTCACTCTGGCTCGCCTGTTGACAGTGCTCTCTTCAGGAAAGTTGCTCCAATTGGCTTGATTTGTAGTAATCTCCCTTGGTTTCCTTCCATATATGATATTTTCTGCCATCCAAAGGACAAAGTAGATTTCCCTCTCTTTTGTTGGATTAGCGTTAGAAATATCCGAAGAATAACAAAAATCCAATGAAACCAAATAGAAATCACTATGAAAAACATCGCAAATTCTCGAGCCATCAAGCGCCGTAGCCGCCAACCGTAGGCGTCACGTCGGAGCCCGAACTGGCCCGCCCTGACCCAGATCGGACCCAAAGGGCCCAGATCTGGGCATGTAGGGTGCCGCCGGCCAAGCCACGCACCAAGCCGCCATCGCCGCCAAACAGCTGCGTCGTCGCCCCGTCGCCACCCTGGCCTACGTCGGAGCGTCGTCGGCCTTGCTGCACCGCCGCCAGGAAGCTCTTCCAAGCCAAGCTCTTGCGTCGGGTAGAAGAAAGAGCCGACACCACAACGGCGCCGCGCGGGCAACGCCCGACGGCGGCGGCGAGAGGGGAGAGGGACGCTGCAGAGCTCTGGAGAGGCGGGGGGAAGGGTCGCCTCTCTCAGGGAGACGACACCGGGGGGCACGGGCTAAATATCGCCATGGAACCATTAGATTTATGTCTTGTTCTAATTTCCCCCTCGAAAGGAAGTGCTCCCTTCCCGCGTGCGTGTGGAATGAATGGAAACTTTTATTTATTTTTGATAAAGGGAATAAATTAACGTCGAGAGGATACCAATTACATCCAGCCTCTACAACAACGCAATATCAAGAGCTAGTCAAGACATCGGGAGAATGCACATATCAAAAAAAATGTAAAGGCAAACAGTTGCAGCAAACATCAACCATCAAATGATAGCAACCTTAGAGAAAACATGGGAGGTTCTCCAAAACAACGACACCTTCAAGAAGTACGAGTGTCACCACTGCCGGATCCTGCCACTCGTATTCGATCATGGATTTTCACCTAGAAGAGAAGTTTGAGCAATCATCAGGCAATATCTTCAACAAAGGAATGGTGTGTGAACGTTGTCATTCCTAGATTCAACTGATGAAGGTCGAACCTAGAGTTTCACCCGGTACTCAAAGAGCCCCACCTAACCGAAGTCGCCCTCTGTTTCTTATATCATAATATATTTCTTTGTCGGAGCAGGGGGCCTTCGATCCCGCCCAGCTACTGGGTATATAATCTCGGCCCACCCCTTACCTTGAAGCCTACAACTCAATTAGTTTTCCATGCTGCCACCACATGTCAATCCTCCATAGCACAATCGTAAACACACAAAGTTCTGTCGTGGACCTATCCACACACCTGGAATCATGTATGCACAACATGATACGTCTCCGTCGTATCTACTTTTTCAAACACTTTTGCTCTTGTTTTGGACTCTAATTTGCATGATTTGAATGAAACTAACCCGGACTGACGTTGTTTTCAGCAGAACTACCATGGTGTTGTTTTTGTGCAGAAATAAAAGTTCTTAGAATCGGACAAAATTTTGCGGAGAATTTTTATTGAATAAATAAAAAATACTGGAACGAAGATCCACCGGAGGAGGGGCACCTGTTGTCCACAAGACAACAGGGCGCGCCTACCCCCAGAGCACGCCCTGATGTCTTGTGGGGCCCACAGGAGGCCGTCTGACCTAATTCCAAGCCTATAAATTCCGTCTTCCCGAGAGAAAAAGAAGAAGAAGTTTCATTGCGTTTTACGATACGGAGCCGCCGCCACCTCCTGTTCTTCATCGGGAGGGCTGTTCTGAAGTCCGTTCGGGGCTTCGAAGAGGGGGATTCGTTGTCGTCGTCATCATCAACAATTCCATGATGCTCACCACCGGGAGTGAGTAATTCCTTCGTAGGCTTGTTGGGCGGTGATGGAGTTGGATGATATTTATCATGTAATCGAGTCAATTTGTTAGGGCTTGATCCCTAGTATCCATTATGTTCTGAGATTGATGTTGCTATGACTTTGCTATGCTTAATGCTTGTCACTAGGGCCCGAGTGCCATGATTTTAGATTTGAACCCTCTATGTTTTCATGAATATATTTGAGTTCTTGATCCTATCTGCTAGTTGTATGCACTTGTTATTGTTCTGATCCGTAGACCCCAAGGTGACAATAATTGGGATACTCTTCGGGGATGACTGTAATTTGAGGAGTTCATGTATTCACTATGTGTTAATGCTTTGTTCTGATTCTCTATTAAAAGGAGGCTTTAATATCTCTTAGATTTCCTTATGGATCCCGCTACCACGGGAGGGTAGGGCAAAAGATGGCATGCAAGTTCTTATTATAAGCATGTATGACTATATACGGAATACATGTCTACATTGAATTGATGAATTGGAGCTATTATGTATCGCTCTAGGTTGTGACTGTTACATGATAAATGTCATCCACACAAATATCCATCGATGATCCAATGACTACGCTTTGTTCATATTGATCTTTGCTAAGTTACTGTTGTTGCTGCTGCTGTTACAATCACTATAAAACTGCTACTGTTACATTCACCGTTACTATTGCTACTGTTACCGTTACTATCAAACTATCATACTACTGTGTTACTAAATACTTTGCTGTAGAAATATTATTTTTCAGGTGTTTTTTTTTTTTTGCGGGATATTTTTCAGGTGTGGTTGAATTGACAACTCAACTGCTAAGCCTCATAAATATTCTTTGGCTCTCCTTATGTCGAATCAATAAATTTGAGTGAAATACTATCCTTGAAGACTGTCGTGATCCCCTATACTTATGAATTATCACAACACCTGATGCTGAATAGTGCCTAGGGGCGCCATTTATCAAGGTCGATGGTTCCCAACATGACTGACATGGAGCACTGGTCCCATTACGCCAAGAATCATGCCCACCCACGTAGAGCTAATTTTAGGCAAGTCGCGTGGGGGCATTGCGGACACGGACCAAACCCGTGCATCGAGCGGACGTAGAGTCGTCAGATATTCCTTTGCAGAATCCTTCGAGGGCTATGTGAAACTCCACCCACTACACCGAGCAAGGGACGGCCAAATACAGGAGCGCGCACCGCCATGAACCTCCAATACGGAAGCAGAAACCCGCCAAGTGTTAGATTCGATTAGCAGGGTGTGGGGCCACGTCACTAGGAGCAATATAGTTGTTGCGAGCACGATCGGAGACGGCCGCATCTGAATGGATAAAGCAGTCATGCAAGGTCACAAATCCTCTCCGGTCAGAACCGATAAGAGGTGTCGCGGGCCAACCTTCTTAGCTACAGTATCTACGGTTGCTACAGTGACAAAATTACCTACGGTAAACAAAAGGTTCTGTAGCCACGCCCTAGGTCATGGCCCCTGTTGCCTGGCTACGCCCCTGAGCACATTCGTCTCATAATTGCATTCCATTTCAAAAATAGGTTCATATATGTTCAAATGTCTAGGGGTGCAACATATGCAATAAAGTGTCCAAAGCTACAATGTTTCTAGGAGTCTAGGGGCATGTATTCAACAAAGTGCTAAAAAATAGAAGACAAGTTCTTTTTTTTTTTTATCATTTAGAAGCCGTGCCAGATGAAAGTATCACATGAGTGGATATATATAGAAAAGGAATCCAAATCCGCCGAATCGCTCATGTTATGATCTTGAACATTCACAAAACACTTAAATTTGATTTTTGAAATATGGTATCTTCCCCTGAAGGGCTGAAGGCACCCGAGGGGCGCGCACAAACAGTCAACACCACCACGTACTGCATTCCGTTAAGCGTGCCATACATAGAGCGGCATGCTAATGTTAATGTTACCATGGTTTCATTTGACAGCATGCTAATTAAGCAGTGCTTGATTTTATTCGCAGTGGCATGATTGGGTATCATTCAGTCACGGCGGCGATGATCCCCCGGTACACGGCAGGCTCAACGACGGCGGCCGCCGGAGTAAGAGCTACGAGCACCTTGACCGCCGCCCTGGGCTGCCTGGCTCGCGCCGGACCCCGCTTTTTCAGCACTGCCGCCCGCGCCCGACTCTACTCCTTTGCCGGCTCCTTGGGCCGCCGACCCGAACTGGTCACCGACGCCGCTACCGCTAACGACCTCGCCTACGCCCTCGGCCGCCGACTTCACGGCGGCTCCCGCGCCCTGAGCAGCGGTGGCCACGCCCGTCCCGGCTCCTTCGACCGCTTTGCCGACCTCACCACCGACGCCCTGGCCGTCGGCAGTCATCACGACCACCATGCTGACCATCACCAGCAGCAGTGCCACCAGGACAAGCCCCTTCTTCCCCATGCTCCCTCTTTCTTACTCCAGCTAAAATGATCTATGTATCGACCGATCGATGAAGCATACATGATATCCAAGGGAGGCTATTTATACTTTATAGCAAGCCCGGCTACCTTGGTGCGGTCTCACTTTTCATTTCCAGGTAGCACATTGGCTACAACTACAATAATGGATATGGACCATCGTATCTTGATAGCATGACCCAAAAAGACCTAATTCCATCACTAATCTAGTGCTCCTTCCAACACAAACTTGTTCTCATCTATATCCCTCATGTATGTATAATGTCCATCACAAAGCTCAAATATGACGGTGTATAAGAACCATCTGCTGCTGCTACATGTGTATAAGAACCTTTCTTTTTCTTTTTTTAGATGCACTACTACGTTCTCAGTGTCCATCAAAGTTTTCTTGTGTCGGCACTCCGACACAAGATGCTCCGAAGGGAGGCTCACGCATGGACCATGATCAACAGTTTTGCTATTTCTTAGACAACCGAGAAATAACAGTTTCTATATTGACCACAAGAACCAACCGAACTGATTGATTGATATCCTAAAGGATAGAAAGAACTCTTCATCAAACCACTATGAATGTAACTACTCCCCCTGTAAAGAAATATAAGAACGTGCAGATCACTACTTTAGTGATCTATAAACGCTCTTATAATTCTTTACGGAGGGAGTATTTCTGAATTAACACTACTGAAATTGTCACTTCCTGTGCGCACGCACGCGCGCACACCAGTACCACAGCAATAATCAGGTGCACAAAGCATGCTAAGCAGATTGATTTTATTCATGGTGCAAAGCATCAGCAACAGAATGGTGGTAGAGCAACACCACCAGCCACCAGGTCTCCTTTTCTTGCCAGCCACATTCTTGCTTGCCCATGCTTACTACAGTAGCAGTCCCCTGCTACATGACTCGCTAGACTCGAACAAGATACTGTTTTCATCTGCATCTTGCAGATGCAGCTACATGTAATATCCAGTGATATCGAGATCAGAAACCTCGTATACATCATCCTTGCTTCGCCAAAATTAACCACGCGAGTAGATGACAGTGTACGTAACTCATCTCTTGCCATCATATCATTGCCCCTCGGCTCTCCACCATACATATTTTGCTTTCTACAAAAATTCGTCTGGCAAAGCAAATTTCCCCTTCCTTTGCCAACTGCCATGTTTTTCTACTACCTTACCTGCCCTGCATATCTAGCTAGATGGATAGATAGATAAATGTTATACAAGTAAAAAAGGTTACTGGGTGTCGTCTGTCTTTTGGCACAAACCACAGCAAAGGCAGTGCCATATGTAGTATATCATCACTGTTCGCCTGTCCCTCAACTGGCGAAACCCCGCAGGAAACCAAACCGGCTCGAACTTGATACAGGTCTCTTGAGGGTTGCTGCTGAGCTTGAAGTGTCCTTTGGCGCCTCTGGGGTCGGCACTCCTTCCTTCATCGAAGTTGCCCGGTTGATCACAGCCTAGAGATTAAACAGTAAGGAAGAGCTTCAGTTGCATTTGATTTGGATTTAACCAAGTTACTCTATATTGTAGTAATTACTAACAACAGCTGGTAGAATCGTACAACATATTATATCCACAAATAGATAGTCCAAGCTACCATGTCAAAAAGATGGCGGGGTCAAAGTTCCACAACATATAGTACATCCACAAAGTACATTTTCTTAAAGTTATTCCTTTCTACAGCCCATACAAGCTGTCACTCAAGGAGTGGCATATTTTTTCAAAATTCACCACATTCTGATTAACATGGAAGAGCAAACTAGAGTTAGCAGACCAAAATTAGGTTCAAAATGTAATGCTACAGATATCCAATATTCACGACTAGTACTTTCTGGCAGCATGTCAAATCACTGTGTACAACAATCATTGGGCAGATCGCACCATCTTCTTCAAGTGGAAGGTGTCAACAGACCATAAGAAGCCCTAACAAACAAAATGCAAAGAGATGCTCTTACCCTTTTAGGTATTGATGTAGTTCCAGCTAGCATACTCAGTCCTGATGCTGATATGGCTGTAGACGAACGCACAACCTATACAAAATTAAAATATTAGACGCAATAGACCAGACCAAATGTGTTGTAAAAAAATATTAAATTAAAACTGACCTTAGGTGGATCTGCTCTAGGTGATTGAGCTACAGGAGACGCAGGTTCCGAACCTGACGGCAAAGAAGCAGTCTGTAGTAAGAAAGAGAAAAAGGTCAGCCTGTGAAGATCAAAACAATATTGAAACTGGAAAAAGGGTGAATGAAGTTACCCTAGTAATTCCTTCTGAAGACTCGATAGCAGGGAGAGGAGTTGATGCTGTGACCTAAAAAATTATTTTGTTTACGAGATTAGGATTCACAGAGAACACGACATTCGAACCAACAGGCCTCATGCCATAGACGCGTCATGAAAATGGCCACAATAAAATAAGCACACTATAGGGAATAAGGTAGTATGAGATATATTCTTTGGACTTGCCTTAAGAGTATCGGCTTTCGGACTCCGATCCAATCTTTTAGTGAACTCACATAACTCATGTATTCCTCGTGTCGTGTGATCCTAAGATATTTCAGTCAAAAGGGTTAGCAACACATAATCTCTATAGAAAAACAAACTGTGGGCTAGGAATTTCTACTTACTTGAGTATATGCAAGGCGTCCAAGCTTTGTCTCCTGCAGAAGAGTAAGAGATTATTCGAACTGGTTGTATTGAACACAAAGATACAAGTATGTGCAGTGCAAGCCTGAAAGGTTACAGGTACTACTCCACTACTTACCAGAGTGCGGACAACATGGTGAACTGATTGTATTTCCTCCTGAAAGGCACTTAGATCTCCATGTATCACTGTAACCTGTGAAATATGTATTAATTTTGCATCAGTATCTTTTAAAATACACTAAAGCCTGGAAACAACAAATATGCAGGCAAGTTTCTCAAACCTCTTTCCCTGTGGCTTCAATAATTTCGTGGCATTCATCTAGACTACAATCGACTCGGTCGATCCTTCCAGCCAAATGCTTTTTTGAAGCCTGATATCAGCAGAATGAAAATAAATATAGTTTTTGTTAAAACAAATGAGAGTCGGCACAAATGAAGCTAACATATAACACAATGTTAGAAATATATGAGACCTATCGAAACATCATTTCTGTTTGTGCTTTTTCCTCTTCTGAATGCATACAAGCAGCAAGTAGAATTATACAAATTTTCTATGTGCAGACACATAAACCGAAAATGTACGGCTACATCAATGTAAGAATAATGTTTAGCCATTTAATAAAAATATTAAATGTACAAAATTGAATGTGTTTAGCTGTTTTAACTGAGCAACCTCTGACATGCTGTATTTCAAAGTTCAATGTACCAGCTCTAATAGAAATTGGCATAGTTTAAGTCCTAAGCTTCATCAATATGTCACCGACTGGGATGATTGATTACTTAGGTGAATCTTATAATGCAACTTTACTATAATACATTTTGTCGTGACAGCACTATGGCATCCTTGCACCTGTCATCTGGAAATGTCACAGTTTGATAACAATATTCCAGTGAATATAGGACGAAGAAACTTACATGAACACTTTCTGAAACCTGATCCAATTGTTTGCCAACTACGTTGCAGGCATCAGCCAAGCCACGCTTGGTGACAAACATCATATCAGAAATTTTCCATCCCTGTAAATTAGCGAGTTAGCTTCAAGAGAAGTGCCAATGGTGAACTTCAAACATCAGAGTAGGAACAGGATGAGCTCAGGTTGCAATCTCGGACCACTACACTAAGAATCTAAAATGACAAGAAAGAAAAGTAGCCACCCGTAGGACAGTGTAACATAGCTTGATTTTGTAATTTGTTAACATATATTTCTTGCACCAAGTTGACAGGGAGATAAATGTTTACCTTCCATCTTATGTATAAATAGCCAATGGCTCCAACAGCAATAGCAGTTAAACCGTAAGCACCAGCGCCTGCAAGAGAATGATTTTGCTTCAGCCGGTATAAAAAAAGCATATGATACCAATTCAATTCAGTTCCTAGCAAGTTAAATTAAAGTGAACAAACAGCACATAATGAGCATATTCTCTGATAGCTGGGTTCACATAGGTAGAGGCAACAGGTCACATCGCATATAAGGCGAAGAAGACATGGTTACTTGAGCTATGGACACACATGATTTGGGTACGAAAGAGAGAAAGCAGGCAGCAAACCTGGTCCACCATTGACGTTGATAATCTGCGGAACTTGAGCCTCACGGGTCAATGCTTGGAGCTGATCCCTGAGATAGTTGACCTGAAACGCGAGGTTGATCGACTGGTCGGGTTAGCGTGTGTGCTGCAGACAGCAGGCAAGCATATCAGCGATGAGACAAAGAGGCGGATGAAGAAGACCTGAGACAACAACAGGTCGTTCTGCGGTGAGGCGTTGGACGAGCCTTCCTTCTTGTCCTGCTTCATGAACTGGAAAGAACAAAGAGGGGAGGTGATGAGATTGTGAATATAACACAACAGAACAGAACAGGGGATCCTCCTCCAATCGACACAGGCAGCGGCCATGGACGGATGAATACGATTAGTGTTTGTTTACAGCACCTTGAAGGAGAAAGAAAGCACATCCCTGAGGTCCGGAAGCTTGCTGCCGTCGCCGCCGGTGACTATGGTTCCGATGATGCCTGCGAGCATACAAGCAGATACTACTCCGTTAGCTACCTACCTAGCTTAGCAACACGAGGAGCGAGCGAGCGCTCGCTCGCGGAATCAGCGCGGAGCAATCAGCTCGCGTGGCGTCACTGGGAGGGAGGGGCGGGGGCGGGGATTCGCGGGGAGCTAAATCGATGCGGCTCGGCAAGCGGGAGGGGTGAACAATCGATGGCGGGGAGGGTGGAGGAGAGGGGACGGGGGAAGGATGGTGGCGGGGTGACCTGAGCCGATGACGATGGCGATCTTGCCGAGCACCATGGCGGCGGGATCGAGGCGCCGGCCGGGTGGCTGGCGAGTAGGAGGGCCACGGCGACGACGAGGACCAAGAAGAAGCTAGGGTTATTCGGGGCGCTCCACTCCGCCTTCCGCCCTCCCTCTCTCTTGTTTTACTTTTATTTTTATTTTTATTTTGTCTTTCTTTCTTTCTTTCGCAAGGGGAGAAGAGGAGAGGAGATGCTGCGAGAGGAGATTCGAAGCCAGACGACGCGCTCGCGCAGGCCGGGGCCGGGCCTGGGGGAGAAAAGGATGGGCCACTACCGTGAGCATATTGGATCGAATGGACGGATGGGCCCAGATAAAATAAAATTCATGCCCTCAAAAAAAATTCATTACCCGATTATTACCCTTCTTTGCCAACATGGAGTTTGTGCTCTCCGGTGCATATGCACCGGGTGAACAGTAAAATCAGAAAAATTAGAAACTAAATTTAAAAAAATCTGAAATTTTTTTGCGATAAACGTTGATAAATTTTTACTAACATGTAAATTTTAGTGATGAAAAAATATCTGTCGAGGTCGGGGCAAAAAAAAATTCAAAAGGGCTGTTTTTTTCGGCTTTTGGGAAACATCAAAAAACAATTGACCACTCCATGAATGTTTTCACATCACTAATCTTTGCACGTGATAAAACATTCAACAATGTTCGTCACAAAAAAAAATAGTTTTCTATTAGGTTCCCTTTTTAAAAAAATTACTGTCCACACGGGTGCATATGCACCCGAAAGCAGAACATCACTTCCCCTTCTTTGCTTCTTTTTTTTATAAAAACAAACCTACACATATACAGTACTGCTACTCTGATCTGATTTATTCGCTTTTAATCCATAAAATAAAATCCTAGCAAGCGAAAGAAACTCCTACCAAGATTATATATGGATGTGCAGCAAGGTGTTGCCGCCCCGAGGCGGCGCTCCGACAACCCGCAACCTGGCTCGAATCTCATATGGCAATGCCCGGTTCCACCTAAAGTTCAAATTAAGTGAAAAGTTGCTTCAAGTGCCCCCGACACACAATAGAATTTGTGCATGTGCGGGATGGAAACTAATCTAACTCGCGTGATCTATGTGGTCTAGAGAGGAAGAACACCTTCTTTCATGCTTTCATTGTATGGCCTCATGCCCGGACACTTTGGCAGGCTATCTGAAGTTTGGGACCTCCCGAACACAGCTTTTTCATGCTAAATGTGTGGGAATGGATTTTCCGCGCCTAGCATGAATCGAATAGTGGTATGGCAGGTGTGCGTGTGTATAGTGGTATGGCAGGTGTGCATGTGTATAGTGAACTTACGCATGAATCGAATAATGTGATCAAGAAGATTCCTTGCGAGCTACTCCCTCCATTCCAAAATACAACTATTGCGAAGGGTAAGCATGTGGTCTCTTATTCGTAAGATACAGCTCCAGAACAGCACTGTATGGATGGGCGCCATAATGGTGTGACCAAAGTATGGCCTATTTATTTTCGGTAATGTTACCTAGCTGATGTTCGCTGGAAGGGGGTGGCAAGCGAATCCTCTTTGATGGCAGTTTTAATTCTGAGAAGAGATAAAACGATGACAATTTTTGAACGAAAACTGCCTTCTCTAGTAGAATTGTCATGTCTTCTGAAGAAAATGCCACCCATCACCAACAACAGGGGCCTTTATTTTTGTTAGTTTCTCAATTTGATAGAGGAAACATCATAAAGAGGTCAATACGACTAAAAAGTTGTGTTACTTATCCAATGATATGGAGCAAAAATTAGGACCGCTTATGTGATAAAGCCGACCCACTTAGGTATTAGGACCGCTTTGCCGGTTGATTCTAGAAACTAATTTGTATAGAGGCTCTTGTGCTCGTGGTGAGCGCTCAATCCCATTGAATATGATCCCCGAATTAATCATGGACAGGGATGTTACCGTCCTCAAGGAGCTTCCTGAACTAATCATGGAAAGAGATGTTGCCGTGATGGGAATATGGTGAGTAACGGTTTGCCACAGAGCATGCTAGAACCGATGTTTGGCTAAACATCTTAAGAGATTAATACACTATAATTTGAGTACACAAACCCGATTATACTCGAATTCTGTTATTTCCTTACTCCTTGTAGCCCACCATACAAATGGAACAGCTCAGTTTATTTTCTTCAAAACCGTTGGCGATTTGGTGCACACGGCTCAAAGAAGAATTTCCGCATTGCAAATGTATTCCTTCTTCAGATTGTTAGATGCTCCCTCCATTCCTAAATATAAGATGTATTATTTTTTCAAAAAGTCAAACTTCTCTAACTTTAACCAAGTTTATGGACAAAAATATCAATGCCTACAGTACGAAATCATTATCACTACATTCACCATGAAATATACTTCTATATTTTATAAGTTTAGTATTGTAAATGTTTATATATTTTGCTATAAAGTAGGTCAAACACTGACAACATTTGACTTTTTTTAAAAACTAATACACCTTGTATTTAGGAAGGAGCACATCCATTTCTGTTTGAGCGACAAATAATTCCAGGGAGTACCAAGCGTTTTTAGTTCCACCAAAGAAAACAAATATTGAACCTCCTCCTAATTTTGTGCAAGACGAAAGATATGTCTTCGACAAGTATAACAAACAGGCAACCGAAAGGAAAACACAATCACAAAAGGCGTGGGACTAATGGCATTGATTTGGTGGTGTATGTGTTACCTGATGAAACTTTAGGTTTGAAACAAAAGGCAACCAAAAGGAAAAACACAATCACAAAAGTTTGTGGTAATGACAAAGCTAATATGCGGTGTAAATTAAAACAGAGGGAGTATATCAGGTATAGGCAGTCGGCCAAAGCTGTGGTAATGAAAACTACGACAGAGCACAAGTATGCAATAGTAACATGCATTACACTATTGCAAAGTGAAATAAGCATTCACGGGAACTAGATCAAGACATATCATGACAGAACACAACCGACACATTCAACATCTCCAAATTTGTCTGAACAGGAATTGGTTTCATAAAGACAAGCATCAGGCAAGTCCTTGCCGCAACATCGAAATGTTCTTTCATCACAAACTTAAAGCATAGCTAAAACAGTTCTAGATATCATGTAAAACACATTCATTTCAAAATCTCCAGCCCAAAGCACAAGACCCTCAGATGCACATCCATCTTAACGGTTCGCCTTGGCAACACGCTCGATCTCGTCTTTCTTCTTGATGGCATAGCTGCAACCAGTTAATGCTTCCATGAGCACACTGATCTTCATTTCATCACGACAAACAAAACAAAGACATGCAGCTGAGTGAAAGGTATACCTGTTGGATGAGCCCTTGGCAGCATTGATCAGCTCATCAGCGAGGCACTCAGCAATGGTCTTGACGTTCCGGAAAGCGCTCTCCCTGGCGCCAGTGGTCAGAAGGTAGATGGCCTGGTTCACCCTCCTCAGGGGGGAGATATCCACAGCCTGTCTCCTCACAACACCAGCAGACCCAATACGGGTAGCATCCTCACGTGGCCCACTGCAACAAGATTAAACACATCATGCAAAGTTCATACAGAAATCAAGAGCCTAGATACAACACAAATTCACAATTACAGTTAAAGCACTCAGTCAGAAACTACAGTATCCAAAGTTTAACAAAATCAACACTACAGTATCCAAAGTTGAACAAAATCAACAGACATCACAGTTGAATAAGCATGTATCTAGGAAAACACTGGGAATGGACACTGTCACTCGCTAGAATTTCCTCGGCAGTGCTATCAGAATCGAGCATTTAGAGGCAGAAAATTTAGGTGCTGCTAGCAAACTAGCATTCAACATTTGTCAGATATACAAGTCTGCTAAACCTAATACGGATCAACCATTACCCAAACACCTAGAACAAAACAGTAAAACTGGTAGAGCCTCACATGAAGCGGGAATTTGCCAAAACCGTTTAGCAGATTACCACATGGCTATCATCCGAATCATAGTGCAAGATTTCAACTAGTTCACCAAAAGAGATGAACCTGTTAACATTCTACTACTACAAATATCATTAAACTGGATCATAGTAAAGATCATCATTCAAAGCCGTGTAGGAAAATATACGGCAATAGCTTCAGTTAAACAAATTAAACTGGCAATGATATTCGACTACCAACACCACTCACTCAACTGGATCTAATACTAGTCACTGCAGGCAAACTACCTTCACCTAGAGGTAAGACTGCATAGAAGAGAAACAGAGGGAGATAGGTACCTGTTGATGATGGCGTCGACGATGATCTGGATGGGGTTGGCGTCGGTGAGGAGGTGGATGATCTCCATGGTGTGCTTGATGATGCGGACGGCCATGATTTTCTTTCCGTTGTTGCGTCCGTGCATCATGAGGGAGTTGGTGAGGCGCTCGATGATGGGGCACTGCGCCTTGCGGAAGCGCTTCGCCGAGTAGCGGCCGGCGGAGTGCGGCAGGAAGGTGTAGTGCTTCGTCGACGTCACCGCGAGGTAGTCGTTCAGGGAGATGTCGGTCACCTGCGAAAACACGGCCGCCACGACGGGCCACGGTTAACCACCGTCAAGATCTGCCGCCGCCGCAGCGGCAGCCCGTGGAGGAGGGGGGAAAGGGAGGAGAGGTTGCAAGGGCATTCTCACCTGAACATCCTCGAAGGTCCAGCGGTTGAAGAGCTTCACGTCGCCCCCGGGCACCGGCTCCACGACCGCCATGGCTGAGGGGGTGGTGGGGAGAGGGGAGGTGGCGGCGGCGGGTGCAGGAGAGTTGGAAAACCTAGTGGAATCGGCGCGCGGGGCGGGGTTGAGTGCGAGGGCATCCTCTTTATACAGCTGGGGAGCTAGGGTTTCTGATCTGACGGTGGCGGGGCGCTCGCGCAACGGCCAGACGGACGGTGTAGATCCGATTCGCTGAGCCCACTCTTTTTCATGTTTTTCTTTTCGGCCCAAATAAGTATCCAAAAAACCATCATCCAGACCCAGCACCCTAATTTTGTGCATATGTTTTTCTTCTGGGCCCAAAAAAGTGTTAAAGACAAAAACACCATCCAAACCCAGCACCCTAATTTTCCACTAACAAAGGAAAAGAAATTCTCTAAAGAAATAAAGGAAAACAAAACCACCCTAATCTCACACTATATATGTACATGAGTAGTGAGAATGGCACCAAAATTGTTTCGAAAAAATGAATGACACCAAAATTCACATCAATTTTAGAAATAACTTTTTTGGACGGACATGTTAAACATATGTTAAGGGGTCATGATGCTATTTATTCATGTTTGCCTCTTGTTTTCACGGGAACTCGTGTAGCATCTACATAAACTTGTACATTTAAAAAAGTTTTACATTTGATGTTTTTTTAGGTGAACTAGGGATTTTATTCAACGTTCAACATAGAAGGAATACAAGTGATATCTGATAAAATCCCTAGCCACATGTGGCGACCTACACGAGAGTCGAAGATGCTTTTGCTATTGTGTGTGCAAAGTTGGCCTCCCAATTCTCAAAACAAAAACTAACATTTAGGACGTGGAGTTTCTACGCCCGGGCTCAAATGCTCCTGCTGTGAACAGTAAATAGAGAAAATAGAAAAAAGATTTAAAAAAAACTGAATTTTTTGTGGCATACTTTAAGAAATGTTTGTTGTGCATGCAAAATTTCATCACGAAATCACATTGGTGGAAGGCGTGGTAAAAAAACAAAATCGATACTCTGAAAATGTTACTTTCAAACGCATTTTAGAGCTCTGATTTTTTTCCACGACTTCCGCTAATGTGATTTCGTGATGAAATTTTGCATGCACAACAAAACATTTCTTAAAGTATGCCACAAGAAAATCAGAATATTTTGATTTTCTTTTACTGTTCACACCAGGAGCATTTGAGCTCAGGTGTAGAAATGTACTTTCGTAGCATTCACAAAATCCTTTCTCCTGTGATTGATATAGTTCAGAACCAAATCATAACAAGTCGCATTACCCCTGTTGATGTTTGAGATAACTTCCATGCAATCAGATGTGATCATATGTGTGAGATTGAAGTCTTGAGCTAGAACTAGGGCTTCATTGCATGCATGACCTTCCAAGTTTGGTGCGTCAACTAGGCCATCAAACACAAGAGTTGAGGCTCCTAGGTAGTGCAGGATCGAAGGTATGTCTAGAGGGGGTGATTAGACTACTTGCCAAATTAACAATGACTCTTTCCCAATTTTAGTTCTTGGCAGATTTTAGCAATTATAAGCAAGTCCAGTAACACCATACACATGCAAGTCTAATCATAGGCAGTGGAAAGTAAAAACATTGCAAGTCATACTAAGTAAAGGATGAGTTTGGAGATACGCAAATACTATGGTGACACCGAAGATTTTGACCCGTGGTTTCGATAAGTGGTGCTATCGTATGTCCACATTGATGGTTGTTTCAATCTCAAGGATAATTGTTGTGAGATTCCATTGAGAAATCAAGTCCACAGAGGGCTCCACCCACAAAGCGTCCACAAAAGGAGCAACCTTGCCTATCCCACCATGGCTTGCACCCCACGAAGGACTAGCCTCACACGGGGTAGATCTTCACGAGGTAGGCGATCTCCTTGCGCTCTCAAACTTCTTGGTTTCTCCACACGATCTGGAGACTCCCAAGCACACCTAGCCAAGCTAAGAGACACCACCCTCCAAAAGGTAATAGGTGGGGTTGTTGATGATGAACTCTTTGCTCTTGTACTTCAAGAGATAATCTCCTCGACACTCAAACACTCTCACATATTTTGGCTTCGGGGTAGGAGAGGGTTTGGGTGGAAAGTAGTGAGGTGACTAGAAACCAAAGGTTATATGGTTGGAGTGGAATCCCTTTGATCTCAACATAAGGATGGGGAGCTCTCTCTCGGAAATATGGGCATGAAATGTGTATGCTTCGCGTTGGTTGCTCTCTGAGAGTTTGGTGGAGTGGGTGGGGTATATATAGGCAGCACCAGAAATCCAACCGTCGCACACCTTTACGCACTGTTCGGTGAGACCGCTTACAAAAGGTTTGAACTTTAGGCTTTTTAGTGAGACTGTGTGAAAACGTTCGGTGGCTTCGAGTTGTGACCTAAGCACTTTACACACTTCGATGTCACCGACTGAAACCATTCGAAAATTTTGAATGAATTTCAGTTGGCAACAGAAGGTTCGCAAGTGCTCTTCGGTGAGACTGAAATGTCAACTCGGTGGAACCAAAGTTCTAGGGTTTAGGCAACGGCTAGCTCATGGATGGCTTGGTGACTCCGGGTGTGTCTGTTTCGTGAGTCCGGGTTTCACTTAGGATTTGTGACATAGTGGGATAAAAAAAGAAAACTATCTACAAGGTTAAAAAAATGTTTCGTATCATTAAAAAAGTGTATTTGAAAAATGTTTAACACGTATTTGAAATTTTTTTCCAAACATTTATTTGAAAAAAATGGTTAACGTGTATAAAAAAATGTTCCAGATGTATACGGAAAATTACAACATGTATTGAAAAAAGTTCCCACCTCCAAAGAAAAGATATTTAAAAAGCAGACATGTATTGGAAAAAAGAAAAAAAGAAACAAAAACGAAAAGGAAAAACAGAAAAAAAAATGTACAATGTAAAAAAATGTCCACGTAGTTAAAAGAAATGTTTTTGTATCATCTAAAAAAATGTTCAATGTGTATTTGAAGAATGTTTAACTTGTATTCGAAAACATATTCATCATATATTCGAAAAATGTTTGATGCGTATAAAAAATGTTTAATGTGTATAAAAAATGTTACAAGTGTATAAAAAAATGTATAACTTGTATTGGAAAATTGGACATGTATTTAGAAAAAGGAAAAAAAAGAAAAAAGGTAAAATAAAAAGGAAAAACCAAAGAAAACGAATAAGGAAACACATAAAAAACCAAAAAGAAAAACCGATAAACAACCTCAGAGAAAAAAAACCAGAAGAACAGGAAAAACTAAAAACCAAAAGAAGATAAACAGAAAGACCAAACAGAGAAAAGAAAACCGAAATGAAAATATGAATGTTCATTGGGTAATAAACTTGTCATAGGATATTTAAAAGATGTTCTCCGGGGTATTAAAATGTTCATTGTGTTTTTACAAAAATATTTCTCATGTATTATAAAAATTTCATTGCGTTTTAGAAAAGTTTGCTGTGTAATATAAAAATGTTCGCTGGATATTTGAAAAATGTTCACCATGTTCTTAAAAAAATGTTCATCACATATTAAATACATTTTCATTGTGTTTCTAGAAAAAGTTCACTGTTTAATAAAAGATTGTTCATCAGATATTACCCTTTAAAATAAATGTTCACACATTCTAAAATGTTCACGAAAATATGAAAAATAGTTCGTGCAATTTTTTATAATTTCTCATGACATATAAGAAATATTATACACTAAAAACTGTAATATTATAAAAATTCTTAAATTGGGAAAAATAAAAGTACAAAAATATAGAATAGAAAAAAATAAAAAATAGAAAAGAAAAGGGCAGTGCTACGCGTCCGTCGGATGATAAATTTATTAGTTCGGCCGCCTCGGCAACCGTTGGATGCCGCCTGAAATAGCCTTTCTATCTAGCTCCCGAGCCAGCGGAGGACCTTTGCTACAGCTACCTTGTTGCACTCAGGGCTTTGCAACAAGGACCTTGTTGCAAAGGTCTGCCGAGACAGCAGCTGGCCAAGACAGTCCACACCCTAGGCTGGAGCGTAGCTGCCACATTGCCGCCCCGCCCTGGCCCAAGCGCCTCGGCCATGGAGCGTCGCGCTTCCTGTGTCCCATCTACGTGAGCATCTGCTACCTCTACTCCAACACGACAGCGGCAAGCTCTCACGCTTGGCGCTCCTCCGACATTTTCTGCAACCAGGGCTATTTTTTAAAACATGTCTCGTGTTCTGACCTCTCATGCTCTAACGTCGGCCGCCCCTCCGTCGCTTCCTGCAACAGGGGCTATGTTTCTAAAACAAGATTCCTGTTGCAGAAAAAAACTTTCACCATCGAACTATTTTTTTTATTTGTAGAACAAGACCCGTGTTGTAGAATCCTTCTGAAATAATACATGTGTTGCAGAAAAAACACCTTCACCACTGAACCCTTTTTTCTTTGTGAAACAAAACCTCTGCTGCAAAAACCTTCTCAAACAAGACCCTTGTTGTAGACAAAAGAAAATCAGATGTGTGAGAATTATGGCCAGAGTGAGCGATCAATCAGGATTGATCCGACGGCTCCGCATGCGGCGGCGCTACGCGTGCATCAGCGAGCTGAAGGGTAGCGTTTTCTATGCACTCCTACTAGTGTTCCATGTACTTGTAGTTGCTAGTTGGTCACAGGCAGGCCATACCATGTTGGCTGATTTAAATGGGCTTAGTGAATATTGGAGCCATCGCCTTATTTAATTCTAGATAATGTCCTGCGCGTTGCTGCGGGAATCTTGCTAAAAAATGTATAAATGGTTGCTAAAAAACATCTAAAACTAATAAAAAGCAAATGTAAGCTTAAATCAATAAAAAACATGAAACATATAAAAAGGAAAAAATTACAATTAAAATGCCATTTCTAATAAAATATGAAGGATGAACTCTAATGCAAAAATTAATTTATGGCTAATATGCATGAATTGATGATGTGGCACCATTGCATGCGTAGAGTAATGCAAAAAATGTAATTTATGGCTTGCATGCATGTCTTACTTATGTGTCATGGTTGCATGGCTAGGAAAAATAGGTAGTGGGTTGTAGCTATTTAAAAATAGACCCCCGCAAAAAAAAGCTATTTAGAAATAGAAGATATCTGCTTGCTTCATTTGCTCTCAAAATAAATAAAAACTGCTTTTCTTTTTAAGGGATATAAAAAAAGTTTTTTTGGCTTGTTCTCGCAAGAAGAAAAACTGCCCTTTTGGCAGTCTATAGGAGGTACTCTCTCCTTCCCGTTATCTAAGGCGTATTAGCTTTCATAGAAAATCTCAATAATTAAGGCGTGTTAGCTCTCCCCACGCTATTTTCTCTCCCGTACGGTTAGCCCATGATTTTCTCTCATACGGTTAGCGTTGCAAACTAACCAGCTGCATGGTATTATTGAGTGACAAAAATAAAACTAAATCGCATCGATTGATCAGTGCCATGCCGCAGGCTAAAGATTGCTTCTTAAGTTCCTAGTACTGCATCCCTGGCTTAGAGCATCTACAGCCGGATGCCTCAAACCGCAGCGTCTATTTCTCGCATTAAGCGAGAGGAGAGTTCGCTCTCGCGTCGAGAGCTAGGGAAAATGGGGGATACTGGGATTCGATCCCACGTCTACAGCGTGATGCGCAGAGCTCCTAGCCACTAGGCTCACGCCGAGTTAGTGTTAAAGTATCTGGGCGCGCCCCACTTGAGGCATAAAGAGCCGGTTTTCATTGGTTATTCGGGTTTTTTCTATTTTTTATTTTCCCCTTTTTTTTTCTTTTTCTTTCTTCACATTCTTCTGTGTTATTCGGTTTTTCTTCCTTTTTTTTGCTTTTTTTGTTCTTTTTCTTTTTTTTTCTTCTCCCTTTTTTGTTTTTCTCATTCTTTTTTCGTTTGTTTCTTCGGTTTTCAATGCTTTTTTTCTTTTCTTTTCTTTTTTCGTACATGTCAAAAACTTTTTTTGTAACAAGTGATCAACACTTTTTGTATACACGTTCAACATTGTCCGAACGCTATTTCAACATTTTTTAAATGCTTGTTCAACATTTTAATAGTTATTCAATTTTTTTAAAATACTTGTTCAACATTTTTAATACTTATTCAACATTTTCAAATACTTGTTCAACATTTTTCATATACTCGTTCAACATTTTTTAATATCTATTCAACATTTTTCAAATACTTGTTCAACATTTTTAATACTTATTCAACATTTTCAAATACTTGTTCAACATTTTTCAAATTCTTGTTCAACATTTTTAAATACTTGTTCAACATTTTTCATATACTCGTTCAACATTTTTTAATACCTGTTCAACACTTGTTCAACATTTTTTAATACCTATTCAACATTTTTCAACTTTTTAATACTTATTCAACATTTTTTTCAAATGTGTTTTTGAAGAGCGTTTTTTGTAATATATACATATATATATATATGTAAAATATTTTAAAGTATAAAGAAAAGTACAAAAATAACAAAAAATGAGAACAGAAAAAAGAAAAAAAGAAAAGAAAAAAAACAGGCTGTGGCTCCCGCGCGGCTGGGCCGGCCCGTCTGGGGCTCACTCCGACACGAGCGCACCCCCCTGTCTCGCTTAAAGCGAGACATAGGGGCGCCCTACCCTATACGCCCGGTGGATGACCCGGGCTCGAAAAATCGCCTCAAACACCCGGCCTGACCGACACCCCTCATATCCAGCCCAAATATGGGGCGGATATGGGGCGCCCGGGCGCGTCTGCCACGTCGGACCCGGCCCACGATGGCCCACCCGACCCCACATATATTCCTCCCCATCCGCTCGTCGGACCAAACCCTAGCCACTTCACTTCACTCCCCTCCACTCCATCCGCCACCCAAGCTCACCTTCGGCGATCTCCGGCCCTCTCCGGCATGGCGGGCAGCGGATCTGACTCCGATCAGTCCGGATCCGTCAACTGGGGTGTCATCCCGTGCGGGTTGGAGGAGACAATGGCCATCCGCATTGCACTCCGCCGCTCCCGGGAGGACAACGCCCGACCGACGGCAGGATCTGTTCTGCGCGACTCCATAGCGTCGGCTCAACGGGCGTTCGGATCCTCTGGGGCTGGATCATCGCGGTCTCGGCAGCCGGAAAATCTTTCCTTCCCCATCACCGGTCGGGCGGACTATGAGTCCCACCAGGACCGGTGTGCCTGTCGTGGGAAGGAAAGGATAAGGGTCGCCGAGGCCCGTCTCGCTGCGGACATGGTGGCGGCAGAGGCGGCGGCGCGGGCGGCCGCAGAGGAGGAAGCCATCCGCGTCCGCATTGTGAAGAAGCGGCAGCAGAGGAACACGCGCGCCCTCGCCCGAGAGCAGAATCGGGCGGTCCGGGCCATGGCCGGACTGCCACCGAAGGAGGAGAAGGAGGACAGCGACGGTGAGGACAGCTCCGGCGACGAGCAGATCCGAGTCGATCCCTACTGCGTCTTCGACCGGTACTTCCGCGACAAGGACGACAAGGGCACCGGGAAGGGCAAGGGCAACCGTGGATGATCTCCACCATAGTCAAACATGCCAAATTTTGGTAGTCCGATGGCATGTTATTAGTGATGTAGTAGCCGGACGATGTGTGTAATGCATCGACGTAGTTGCATGAGTTTATATGGATTTAAGGTATGATAATTGAGGTGTCCGGTTGTGAGAAGACAAATTTGAGACTTGACCGGTCAGTGTCCGCGGGCGTTTGAGGGGTCGGATTTGCAAAGTCCGGCTGTAGATGTTCTTAGAGACGAGTTGATCCACGTAAGAACTCATTCTTACCCGAAAAAAAATAGATGCATGCACTGATTCAGTAGGGCCTAGTGCGTCTGAACAAACCAAATGGTAGCAGATTATCTCGAGTCATTTTTTCTTGGAACAAGCAACACAAACAAAAAATGGCTTCAAGATATTACATCGTATGATGCATGCTCTCTAACTTCTCCCAAAACGCAAAGAGAACGACGAATTGTATGCGTACGGCAGCTAGCATGTCGTGCATCAATGTCAAGGCGCGTCATAGGAACTTGACCTGTTCAAGAAAATTGTCCTTCAATATTTTTGTTTTCGAAATGGCAGCTTACTACTTTCATTAAGAAGAAAAGAGTTGCCCGGTTAATTAGGGAAAACCGGGCGAAAACCAGATACAAAGGGCTGAAAGCCCACACTCGCCGACGGCGTGCCGAACACCACAACAAACGGCAACCAAACAAACACACAACCACGGCAGGCCCCGCTCCGCCAAGCTAGCCAGCCTCCCACCACTGCCGGAAAGAAGAAGTCGAGACTGCTATGGGAGGAGCAGACCGGGACTCTCCCGCAGAGGTGAAGAGGCAAGCACCCACAATCAAAGCGCTGGTTATCGTAAACGACATGACGACGACCAACTTCGACGGCAACCTCGCCGCCCACACGACCCAAGGTCAGTGCACTCGAAGCTGTCAATCTCTCGGGGCCGCCGCCCCAACATCCACCGCTCCGTCGCGTCCAACGCACTCAACCGGCACCGCCTTCCGGGTCCGCCGCCCCGACATGCCACCGCTCGCCTCGAGCTGCAACGCCGCACAACCCAGCTACCCGCAGCCCACGCTGCCCAGGGCAACTGCTTGCAGACCACGGCCGTCGCACCACATCCGGAGCCGCTGCCCCGACATACCGTCCAACCGTCCCCGCTAGGACGCGTCGACCGAGCCGACAACCCTCTGCCCCTGCAGCCCAAGGTTGCCACCCCAGCCATGACAAGCTGCAACCCTGCCTCATGGAGCTGCCGCCGCACCGCTGCCCGAGACCGCCGTCTCGACGCACAAGAAGGATCCGGGGCCGCTGCCCCGGCATACACCGCACGTGACGACGGGAAAATACCACATGGCAGTCAAAGGCTAACCCTCCAAGGCGACGCCTCCAAGGAGGTCACGACGTAGATGCCGCCGCCGCCCACTCCGAAGAACCGGAGTTTGGGTTTTCACCCGGAGAGCCCAAGCACCACACGAGGGGAGAGGGGAAGGATCTCTGAGGCAACGCCCCCAAGGAGGTAACGGCGCCCGCAGAGGCCGCCGTCGCAAAAAGGCTTTCGCCTGAGACCCTCCTCTCCCGTCGATGGTCTTGCAGATCTGGAAACCCATGGATACCAAACCATTGGAGCCGAGACCGCCGTGCAGCACATCCGCCATCGCCATCGCCAGCCGCCAACACATCACCACGGACGGAGCCACCGCAGCACCACACTCCGCGATGGACGTCCCTGCGCAAGCCAGAAGCACTTCGCGCTCACCCACGCGACGCCGCCGCGCCGCCGTCCCTGATCCGCAACACACCGCCACCACCACGGATTCCACACCCCGCTGCAGCCACCGCCGGACCACCACCCGCAGCACACTGCAGCCACCGCCGCCCCCCCCTCCGACCCGCGCCAGGGACAGCCGCCGGCCGCCCCTCCGACCCGCCAGATGCAGATCTGAACGAGGGGAAGACTGGGCAAGGAACCGCCGCAGCACGCCCCCTCCGGCGACCTCCCGACGCCTGCCGAGCAAGGAGGGCTCTGCCGTCTCCCGAGGCCGCCGCCCCGGCTTCCGCGCGCCGACGAGATGGCCGGACGACGCCCTAGCCGCTCCGCCCCTCTCCCGACGCCTCCAGACGCACAACCGGAGCCCCCTGCCGCCTTAGGTAGCAGGGCCTGCCGCCACCGCGGCAACGGCCGGCGGCAGCGGCGGAGATGAATCCCGCTGCAGGGGGGGGGCGCTGGCGGCGGAGGAGTGTCGCCCCCGGTGCCGCCTGGGGTGCGACACGGGGGGAATTGAACGTACTATGAAGGTTTGTTGTACTTGTACCTACCAAACGTGCCTTCATTTTCTTTTATTTTCTTAAAAATTGGCCCTCTTTTCTTCAGCGTGATGTATGGCCCAGAAAATATAGGTTGGTTCTGCCTATCAAATGGGCATCCTTTTCCATTTTTAAATAAAACCTGCCTTTCTTTTCTTCAACATGGTGTGTGTGTGTGTGTGTGTGTGTGTGTGTGTGTGTGAGAGAGAGAGAGAGAGAGCCTTGGACTATATCTTTAGGAAAGCCTCTTTGATCTTTGGTACAACTTTGGTTCACCAAACATATCCCAGCCGGGAGAAAGGGGTTCGCTTCACTATGTCGCCCCACTTCCTCATGCTCTTTCTCCTCTTCATCATCCACACGTTAAAGCGCACCTACGCTTTTGGTGATTTTGGTGAGGATGGCTTTAGCTACGACGCCGGCATCCCTGTGGGCGTGTTCCAGCTTAATGGCGTGGCTTTTGTCACAAGCGGGGCACTTATGCTAACCAACAATGACCCACAGAAGAGCGGGCAAGCTTTCTCTAGGCGCCCATTTGGCTCTATTACCTCATTCTCAACAACCTTTGTGTTCCTCATCATGCCCCCGGACAACAACGATGGGGTGAGTGCGCATGGGCTTGCCTTTGCGCTTTCATCCACGATGGACTTTGTGTTCGATGCCCTCCCAGGTCCGTACTTGGGCCTGACCAACATGGAAAGCAACGGTAATGGCACAAACCAACTCTTTGCTGTTGAGCTTGATACAATTAAGAATCCCCAGTTTGCTGTTATTGATGACAACCACATTGGAATCGATGTGAATGACATGAAGTCCATCGATTCCCACACGGCTGGTTACTACACCTCAAATGGTACGTTCTCTCCATTGAAGCTTGCTAGTGGTAAACCGATGCAAGTGTGGGTGGACTATGATAGCATCTCACACAACATTAATGTCAGTTTGGCGCCTTATTTAGAGCTCAAGCCGTAACGTCCATTGTTGTCAAGCAGTGTTAATCTTACGTCTGTGTTGGCAAACAACTCATTTTATGCTGGGTTTTCATCTTCAACGGGCCTCCTTAAGTCAAGGCACTACATTATTGGATGGAGTTGCAACACAACTGGGAAGGCTCATCCACTTAACTACACATCCCTGTCTCAAATTATAGAAGAAGTTAGACAGAAAACACAAAATTGCTCACGTATTCCCCGAGCCATTCTTGTACCAGTTGTCACTCTATCAGTGATGACCGCACTTATTATTATTGCTGTCATTTATGTTCTTAGGAAGAAGGCAAGGAATAATACTGAGTGGGAAATCGAGGCCGGGCCACCATCTTTCACATATAAAGATCTAGCCACTGCAACGAGAGGTTTCAATAACATGATGCTACTAGGGGAAGGTGGATTTGGGAAGGTGTATAGAGGAGTGCTACCAACTTCAAAGAAAAATGTTGCAATCAAGCGGATTTCTCCAGAATCAAAGCAGGGGATGAAGGAGTTCATATCCGAGATTGTCACACTTGGTCATCTCCGACATCGCAACCTTGTCCAGTTGCTTGGCTATTCTCGTCACGGAAATGAGCTCCTTCTAGTTTATGATTACATGCCAAATGGTAGTCTTGATAGATTTTTGCATGGTCAAGATAGGCAAGCCTTGGACTGGGTTCATAGATTTAACATTATAAAAGGCATCGCATCTGGTCTCTTCTACCTCCACGAGGATTGGGAGAAAGTTGTCATCCATCGGGACATCAAGACAAGCAATGTGCTTATCGATAATGAAATGAACTCAAGACTTGGTGATTTTGGCCTTGCAAGATTGCACAACCATGGAAATGGAACTGGCGGCCACATCACAAATTTGGCCGGCACCATGGGGTACATTGCTCCCGAGTTAGCTACGCTTGGGAGGGTAACCAAGGCGACCGATGTATTTGCATTTGGTGTGTTCATGTTGGAGGTTGCTTGCGGGAGGCATCCGATAGGAGTGAATTATTCTGGTGAGCCGATGCTGCTAGTAGATTGTGTGCACTATGCATGGGAACACAATTCAATCCTTACAACAGTAGACCCAAGGCTGGAAGATTATATCATGGACGAGGTAGATTTAGTTCTAAAGCTTGGCCTGCTATGCTCACACCCAATGCCTACTTCTAGGCCATCCATGCGCCTAGTTATGCAATACCTTGGAGAGGGTGCACCACTTCCAGATTTGCCGCCAATTTTGAGCCTTACAAGAAGAGATCAAGGTTTCGATCAACACATCATGTTATCCAGCTCTCCGACAACGAGAATGACCGATCTTTCTAGTGGAAGATGATAAATATTATTTAGGCAAATCCATGTGAGTGACACGCTACAAAATCACATAGATATGTACATAGTATAAAAGTGTGTTTTAAACTGTTCTCGATAAGTACCATTTTATTAACTGTTATTATAGGTAAAGGTTTTGATTTTTTAGGTTATACACACCTCACATGTAATACGCATTGTCGATTACAACTATATATGTATGTTCCTCTCTTTGAAGTAGAATACACTTGTTGTGATTGCCCTAGTTTTACTCTGTATGATGTTCCTGGATTCTTATGTTCTTTGTAACAACGTGCTTACTCAATTTTTCATAGCCTTTATATAAGGAAAAATTCACAAAAAATGTTTTTCTGTCAAAGTATGATATAGGTATTGAATTTGGGTTTGGAGAGCTATATGTGAAAACCTAGCACCAACTTCAGTTCATATTGGCAATGATGGTGTCTCGGACATCATCTTTATTCTCCTTGGAGGCGTTGTTATGGAACCCCTTCACCCCCTTGTCATTTGGGTCTCGAACTCTCGAAGTGGAACCCAAGTTTCACATAGCTTGGGTGGAGTGAACTTCAACGACGAACTCATCGCCCACCTTAGGGGTATCACCTTGGCCCTTGGAGGTCACATCCCCTATTAGACGCTAGCGGCTTGAGTTGCCTTGCATTGTCGCCGTCGGGGGCCCGGGGCGAAACAAAGAATCGGGGCCCCTTATATAATACCTTAATTTTTTCTTCTTCTAACTTTCTAGATGCAAAGTCGCTGACAATGATATCAATATCGATCTTATTCAATAATTTCTTTCATTGCGTAAATTTGCCAAACCAAATCTGATTTGGGACATTTACGGACCTCACATAGTTTTGTCAATATATATTTATTTACAAGATGCACATGCTTCTTACATTAGGACAAAAACAATCACATAAGGAAGCATACCTCAGCCATTATCAACGCATCTGCTGCCTCCTTATACATGTTCTTTTTATAAGACTTTTTTGCTGTCCCATGAAGCAGTAGAACCATCTCCTAAGCCCTATAAATAACATTGATAATGGGTTAAATGTCATAAGCAATATGAGAAATGAACAGAAGATTCATTGTATTACTTGATAATTTGGTCCCTGCTCGCTCAGTCACTCCCTCTAGAAGTGCGCTCGCGTCGCCTCCAGGGGGCGGCTCAGGCGAACCCTAGCCGCCGCAGCCCCCGACCCTCCCTTCCTCCCTCCGTCCCCGCCACCGCCGGAGGAGGCCGGCGAGCGAAGCTCGCCCGTCGGACGGCGGACGGCGGGCTCTCCTCCTCTCTCTGCGAGGGGATCTCTGGCCGAGACGCAACGGCGACCCTGGGCGCCCAGTGTGGAGGCGGAGTTGGCACGATTGGGCGGCGACCCGATGGGATTCCGGCGGCGGCTGGGCCACCACGGCTGCGGGGGCAGCGGGGGGCCGGCCATGGTGGCTGGCGGCGGCGGATCTGGAGTTTCCCACCCCAGATCGGTGCTCCTCCGTCATCACGCGGACGCCTGGGGCGGCGACCATGGGCTTGGCGGAGGTGGTCATCTCTTTCGTCGGAGGTGGTCGACCTGAAGGCTGGGTGGTCGGATCTCGAGATCCGTCATCTAGTCCCAGCTGCGAGCCGGGGAGACATAGTTGCCGATGAAAACCGAGCTGACGGTGGGCGATGGCGGCGTTCTGCGCCGTTACCTTAATGAAGGCATCGTCGTGTAACTACTGTCAACCCACTCGTGCTGCTCCGGGGGAAACCCTAGGATCTGGTCTTCCAGATCGGACAATGGCGGCACTGCGGTGTCGTTTCTCTCTTGGGAGCATCGTTTGTGGAGTAGCGCTGGACGACAGAGGCAGGAGGTGGAGCGGCTTCGTCTTGCACGGAGCTTCGGTGGAGATGTCAAGTCATGCCTGGCCGACAGGTGCTACGCTGTGTCATGCCTGTTCGGCAGGTGCTACGCACGACAGATCTTCTAGAGACTTCAAGCTGCGTCGGCTGGTGGTACTTGGCGGCATGGTGTTGCGGTGTACCGGCGGCGACCGCGACGTGCTCAGCAGTTTGCGTGCAGGGAAGTGGTGCCATTGGGCGCCGTGGTGGCGTCAACAGATGGCCGGACTGGCAAGGATGATGCGGATCTCTTTCCTGAAGATGGGTCAGCGGTTCAATGAGGATGGCGGCTTCTAAAACGTGTGCATGTGGTGTACACTTTAGGTTTGTGAAAGCACATTTGCTCCCTTGGTGGTTTTGATAATTCATAACAACATATATCTCATTGAACTAATATCCATTCAAGATTAAGATTTTAGGATGTTCAATGATTGGCATGGCATGGACTAGAGATGTGGACCCCTCAAAATGCTAAGGACAAGAATTGGCAAGGATCAAGACTCTACATTTTTGGTTTAGTGATCCAAGATCACATTGAGTCCATAGGAAAGCCAATACTATTAAAAGGGGATGAGGTGTTGCTTAATGGTCCTTTTACTCAAGTGCTTAGTGACAGCATTCCTAAACCCTCAACCACTCTCTCTATCCCAAATATGTCCAAAACCCAAAGTCCAACTCGGCCCCACCGAAATTTCCAATCCGGCCCCACCGAGTTCATCCAAGACTTAGCCACTGCCAAACCCTAACAAATCGGATCCACCGAAATGGATCTCGGTCCCACCGAGATGGCCTTGCCAATCTCTGTAATCGTTTGCATTCACTTCGGTCTCACCGAGTTTGCAAATCGGTCTCACCGAGATGGCTTGCCAACTCTCTGTTGCCTTATTGCTTCACTTCGGTCCTACCGAGTTGATGCAATCGGTGCCACCGAGATGAGGATTGCCCTAAGCCATTGCACTTCGGTCCATCTGAGTTGTTCGTATCGGTCCCACCGAGATTCCTAAAGTTCATATCTTTTACACAGTTCGGTGCTACCGAGATTATCGTTTCGGTGCCACCGAGTTGGGTCAAAAGTGTGTAACGGTTGGATTTTGTGTGGAGGCTATATATACCCCTCCACCCCATCCTTCTTAGTAAGGAGAGCCATCAGAACGTGCCTACACTTCCACCATTCATTTTCTAAGAGAGAACCACCTACTCATGTGTTGAGATCAAGATATTCCATTCCTACCATTTGAACCTTGATCTCTAGCCTTTCCCAAGTTGCTTTCCACTCAAATCCTTCTTCCACCATAGCCAAATCTGTGAGGAGTGATTGAGTGCTGGGAAGACTATCATTTGAAGCACAAGAGCAAGGAGTTCATCAACAACACACCGTCTATTACCTTTTGGAGAGTGGTGTCTCCTAGATTGGTTATGTGTCACTTGGGAGCCTCCAACCAGATGTGGAGTTGAACCAAGAAGTTTGTAAGGGCAAGGAGATCGCCTACTTCGTGAAGATCTACCCCGAGTGAGGCTAGTCCTTCGTGGACGTAAGCCATGGTGGAATAGGCAAGGTTGCTTCTTCGTGGACCCTTCGTGAGTGGAGCCCTCCGTGGACTCGCGCAGCCGTTACCCTTCGTGGGTTGAAGCCTCCATCAACGTGGACGTACGATAGCACCACCTATCGGAACCATGCCAAAAACCGCCGTGTCTTCATTGCGTTTGAAATCTCCTACCCACTCTCTACATACATATGCAATTGCTTACATTCCGCTGCTATACTCTTAGAATTGCATGTGTAGGGTGATGCTTGACATGTACTATTGCTAAAATCTGCCCACAATTAAAATTGGGAAAATGTTAGGTTTTATTTGGTCAAGTAGTCTAATCACCCCCCTCTAGACATACTTTCGATCCTACAGTTTGCTGCACCGGCTGTAGGTTCCGATACGTTATATGGATGGATCGGCGACGACACCGGTTTTAGATATAGGGAGTGAGAGCACTCCACATTATCGAGATTGTAGGTATGAGTGGTCACTTCAGGTAGCTTGATGTATGTTCTTGACAGATCTTTGTTGAATAATTAATAAAGATGGCTGTATGCATCGATTGATGCAGAGGCCGGGGGTTTTAACCTCCTTTTCCAAAAAAAATGCAGATACAAAAACATCATTTTGTGTCCACTTTGATCCTGATCTAAATTGAAATCTTCTATAAGAGAGGGACCATCTGAATGCCTTGGATATACTCCTAATTTTTTAATCCAAGCAAAAATCCTGCTTATGGGACTACAAATTTTTCCCCGTGGAGCAAGAAAGGGCAGAAATCTCAAAATCCATACGAACTGACAGGATTCAGTCAAAAAAGAGCAAAGCGATGGCATCAGCAGAGATTTCTCCTCCACCGCCGCTGTCGCGGCGGCATCGGCGGCGATGGCGATTGCCTTCCCGCGATTGTGGGGTACAGGGTCTGACGTGACCGGTGGATTGGAAAAACGAGACGCCGTTTTGTGCGCTATTTGTGAATGGTCAGGCCATCGGCCATACACTGGGCCAGGCTCCACATCTCGTCGAGGCATAATTGTATACTAGTAGAATGCCCGTGCGTTGTCACGGGCTTTTGAAATATTTTGCTGTAATTATATAAACATAGTGCATGTTAAATTTCACATGTGGCAAAAAGATAGCATGGGCACAATCGGGTAATGATTAAAATTCACTTCACTTGCAATGTAAATTGATAACAAAAAGGCTATTTGATGATGTATACATATAGAGCGATTATCCAACTAAAAATATGTTACAAATTATGGTCTAGTTGATGCGCTTAAAAAATTCTCGCACAATATCAGGAATGTTGTTTTTAGCTACATTCGCACGATATTTGATCAAGTATAATAAAAACTTATTCCTCAACTCTTACTCATCCTGCACAAGCAATATATTTAATTAGCACGAATACTTCACGTTCAAGGTCTTAAAATGTGTAACACCATGCAAACTGGATGAACCAATTCTTTACCGTTCCACCAGAGCATAATATGAAAAACAAAATAGCTAGGCACATCCCTGCAATTTCCTAAATTAATATTATATTGAATATAGTGATAAAAAAATATTTGTATTGTGAAAATGTTATGATAATGAAAAATATAAATATACCCATCTATGCTCGTTGGAATAGCAGGCGGAAATAAACGTTGCCATCTAGATATATCGGAATTCCAACCGGTTTTCTTTATTTTGAGTGTGTCGTTGAATTCCCTCGCAAATCTTTGTAATTTAACTAAAACTCTGGCGTCGGTGATGTATGGATAGGGTCCAGATATATACACGACATGTATGTTTGTCGATGACGTACAAGATGTATCGGCCGATGAATGCATATGAAAGATAATTCTACAATTGCTAGCTATTAGAAACAATAAACCATGACAACAATGTACAAAAGACCTTACTTACCATGTTGCACGATGAGATGTAGTCGTCTACTACAGGCAGCTATCAAACGGTGTTGCCAACATGTGAATAGTTTCCTTCACGCAGAACTTTTGATCTCGTGTTAAATCTAACATCGTGGACTGGGTAAGAAAACTATTTAAAACATGTTGATAGTAATGATACTGAATGAAGAAATATGATTATGATAACTTACACAAAATTGTAGATCCATTAAGTGTAACATATATAATATATTTAAAACAAAAGTAAGACTAACACATCTGTTTTTATTTGCAAAGAAAACTGGATACCCCTAATTACATATGAATATATAAACATACATAAATGATATTTTATATTAATAAACATGAGGCAAACCAAATTATTTTTCTAGCTACCCAATATTTTTTAGCATACCTACCTAGCCTTATCCTGACCTCAGGCTCTCTCTCACTACACCCACCCATCTCACTCTCTCACCCCACGCACCCCTCACTCTCTCAACCTTGTCACTCATTCTCTCCGCCATGGCGCCGCCGATTTGGCCATCCCAGGCCGATTTCTGGTGTCAAGGGTGTCGCGTTCCCCCTCTAGGCTTCACGGCGACATGGCTCTTCTGCCGTCCACTGACTGCTCCGAGCAGTAGGTGTCGACACCGAAAGAGAGTCCGGCTAGCCTCCACTCCTGCATGCAGGTTCACACAAATATTTATCTTGCAATAGGTTAAACGTTTACATGTGTTTTTCAACCTACCGCAGTCTGTTAATTTTGTCCTTTATCAAAATTTCCTCACAAACAATTAATTTCTAAGAATAGGCCTTTGATTTCATCAGACAATGGGTGAGTTGAATAAACAAGCGAACCATCTACAAGCTCTGTCTTCCTCAAATAAAAAAATTGTACAGAATAACTGACATTTCAAGAACTGAATTTTGCCCAAGAACTGAATTCATGTCAAAGGAACCATCAGATAATCAAAGTGTACCTATAGGTTTTATACTAAAAAGTACAGTTTAACCCCCCCCCCCACACCACCACCAGCAGCAACAGCAGCAGCACAATTGATCCAACATTGCTAAATAATCTTCTCAAAAGATATGGATTTAAGTGGTACCTTAGAACTACATGAAAAGAAACATTAACTCTGATGAATATAGAAAGAGAGAATAGTGCAGTCTTATTTGTATAGAACAACATACAATGCTTCCACATAAAAAAAGATTGATAGAAGAGGTATATTGATTACAAACCGAAATGAAAAATGTTTCTGCCCTTCACCCATGCTTCAGGGAAAGTATGTAGTTTCTTGACATACCAACTTGTGCTTTGCTGGTTTGGGAAGTATCTGCACTCACATACTTGATTTCCCAGCAGACAGCACATGTAAAACTTAGCTGAAATGAAAAGAAACAAGGCGAGGAAAAGACAACAATTGGTTGTGCAAAGTTACGTAGAGAGGAATGTAGCATGAAGCGAAACCAAATTTTGTATCGAACACCACCAAGTCAGCACGCTAGATGGGCCCCTTGTCGATCCCTCCATAATAATATTATGCCAATGTGCACAGACCATTTTTTGTCTTTATCGTCATTTGCAGTCACAAAATGATCAAAACCAAAAAAGGATAACAAAACCATATAACGCCAAAGGACAATGTATCCAATAAAGAAACACCAACGATGCAAGAAAGGGAATACAATACAGACAGAGAACAATGTTATTGCACCCTCAACGGATAGAGTGATGACCATGTCCGGTACACACAAAGTCCGAACTAATTAAGAAGAAAATGATGAGAATATTGAGTGATAAGAAAATGATTAGTCCAAACTCCAAGTAATCTGCTAGTGTGGAGGCGGAAAGAAATCTGACAAAACATCATAAAAAGAGACACACCTGTCCAAGAGGCAACTCAACAAGAACAGCTAAACATATCTAGTTGACGGTGTCCACTCTGGTCCCCGAAATATCAGCTCTGAAGCAGGGCAATGTCCTGACTACATGAGAAAAACTGAATTTTGAGAATGAACGTATTAGCACTGAACTTATTCTGCTACTCTAAAAGCTATGACATCTAAAGATAAATGATAAAATTCTAAAAATCTACATAACAGAAAGCTGATGACGTGCATAAAATAGATCATATTTTTCTTCTGAATAGCTACAATTTGCTAACAGGACGCTATGCCGACGTGTGTGAACAACAGAGAGCTAACAAAATCAACGCTCAGTCGAACAAAAAAAATTAGAACGTCACTTTTGGGCACGATTTATAGATTACGACAAGACGCAAAGGTCAGGCCTGCGAGGCAAGTAAACAATCAACTTACACAACTGTCAGATAATCCAACTTTAGAAGAACAAAATCAAAGAGTCATGTACGTACATGGGAGTTGGGTGATGTAGAGATGCAGTTTATGCCCGCCCTTCAACCTCCATCAGCGTCCGAGTCAACACAACCAGATGAGGCTGCGGCCATGCCGCCGTGGATGCTCCACCTCAGACTCAACTGTGCCATCGCCATGACGGCTGTACGCCGAGCACCCGAGCACATCGTGACACTGGCGCCCACCTGATGGCAACGCCATGTAGCGCTCGCCGGCGTTCGTGGAAGCGTTGGCGTGGTGCTTGCGCATGACGTGGCCTGGCAGGGCGTTGCTTTTTCCTCGCGTGACACCCATCCCGACCAAGTTCCCCGTTGCGCTGGCAATTCTTTGGCCTCTATATGTTCCTTTGCATCATCGGCGGCGCCGCCGGAGAAACCCTAGCGGGTCGAGAGAGGGAGAGCACGAGGGGTCTGCAGAGGGGGAGGTAAATCGGGAAAGACAAGACGGAAGGCGCTGGTTTTTTCCTTACTTTGACGGTGGCTCGAGGGGATCGTGCGAGGGGGATGAAACAACGTACGTTTGGTGGGAGGGGGCATCGATGGGGTACCAACGACGTACATAGGAAAGGTAAGAATCGATGCGTTAGGAAAGTTAGAATTTTGAATTGATTTCCATGAAAATGGGGTTTTATGGTTTGTAATGTGATATCAGTACCTGCCCGTTTGTGACGTGCCTGGTTAGGAAAATTTGCAAATGTTAAGAAAGTTTTTATTGGGAGGGTGAAAAAATCAACGTGAGGATATGATGATGGAAGGTGAGACGAAACTAAACCAGACGAAAATAAACCAGACGAAAATAAATCAGACGAAAGAAAACCGTGAAGGCTATCCTACGAAGTGAGACATTAAGAGTAGAGATACGCACCTAAAGGGCCCTTCTTGGATCGCAAAGAAAACATGAGGACCCTTTTTTTGAGAAACACAGGAGGACCTACTTTGTCGTGGGATTTACATACGTACATGGCTACATGCATACCCGGGAGGGGGCCCTTGGACTTCGGGAGCCCGGGGCAGCCGGCCTTGTCGGCTTGGCAGGTACACAGGCTCGGGCCGAAACCTCTGCTATGAAAATGGGTTTGGTTGCTTGGGTGGAAAAGCGGTCAGCTCAAAGGTGTCCAACATCATGGTAGGTGTGCAAGTCGAGCGACGACTTCACAAATCATCTTTGCGTGTAGAATGCCAGCTCTAGTCGCTTAGATGGTAGAGCTCTCGTCTCACTTAGTGTATAGCCTCGGAACCGTATGTATGTCACAAATGAGTTGGTTTTTTTTGTTGTACATGTCACTTGAAAATTTTGTCCGCATCACTCAAAAAATCATTGCCTGGTCAAGTTTCTCCCCTGTTATAGCGTGTGTTGTGAATATACAAAACTAAGCTTCAATATCCAACACTAAGAGGATCTCCAATAGAAGATGTAAATTTGGAGATGTAAAATTTACATCTCTAAAAAGTGCTTTTTACATCTTTACAAAAGAGCCAACTCCAACAAATGATGCAAAATGGAGATGTAAAAGTGCAACTCCAACAAATGATGCAAATTGGAGATGTAAAAATTAGAAACTTCAAATACTACTTCATTTCAAACATAGCAAGTTCAACTACTACTTCATTTGAAACATAACTAAACATAGTTCTAAGTAAAACATAATTAAACATAATTCTAATTTTAACGACTACTACTAGTTCAAACAACTACTTAAACAACATCGAAGATGAAACTACTCCTCATCGGAGCTCTTGAACTGCTCCCAGAACTCATCCTTGCTGGGGTCGTCGCACCCCTCGTCCTCCTCCTCCGAGTCACCCCAGTCCGACGAGTCAGACTCGACGGGGATCATCGTCGACGGGCCGGCCTGGTCCTCCTTCTCCTTCTTCTGCTCGACGTCGCGCTTCCAGAAGTACTCCTGCTTGGCCTGAACATACTCCGGATGCTCCCACGCGAACCTTGCCATCGCCGCCTCATCGCTATCGCCGGGAGCAACGACAATGGTCGGCTTCTTCTTCGTCATCTCCTCCATGTGAATGCCCTCCGGCACAAGGAACTCCGCATCCGCCCGGGTCTCAATCTCCGGGAAATTGAGGTCCGACCTCGGCCTCCCGGCACGCCACACTGCCACGTCGTAGGCACGCGCGGCCTTGTCGACGGTGGAGTACGTGCCGAGCCAAAAGCGGCGGCCGGCGTCGGTGAACTCCACCCCGAAGTTGCCGGACGGCTTCGCCCGCACGCCGAAGAACCCCGTCTTGCTCTTCGGTGCATGGCGGCGGCGGCGCGATGGTGGCTTGGCGACGGTGGGGCGGCGGCGCGGTGGTGTTGGCGACGGCGGTGGCAGCCGATTCGCGGGGCTGCGGGAGGTCGACGATGCAATGGTGGCCGCGGTGATGGCGTAGATGGCGGCGGAGACGAATCGAGCGGCGGGCGGCGGTCGAATCGCGGGGCGGCGGAAAATCGGCCGATTCGCAGCATCCGGTGGCGGGCGGCGGTCGAAACACGGCTGAATTGGCGGCGGCGATGGAGGAGAGGGCAGATCTGGCGCGGGGCGGCGGCCGCGTGGTGAGGTGGGCGGGCGGGTGGCCGCGGTAGTGCGGCGAGGCGGCGGGAGGAAGAAGATGGGGTGGGGGGAAAAGAATTGAACGACGGTTGGCGCGCAGCAGGCCATTTTACATCTCCTGCACCCCAAGATGTATATTTGCATGTCGAAGTGTTGTATTTTACACTCCAAAAGGCGGAGATGTTTTTTTTTTTTTTTGCATCTACATCATCTATTGGAGGTGAGTTTTTGAGCCTCAGAGATGTTTTTGCATCTACATCTTCTGTTGGAGATGCTCTAATTAGTCGTCAACTCACCTAACGATGCCTCACTTGTATTATTTTACATCGAGTGGTTAGTTAGCATGTCCAGGAAGCAATTGTGTGTGACTCGGTGTGAGCAAATTAAAAACAACATATATTGATACGTATTTCCGACCTTTGTCTCTGGACTCCATCTTTGGTACGTATGTGCTTGGCCGGAAATAACCAAGCAATTGCCTGCCGATATGCAGTCAAGCGTTGGAGATGGGGCTCGTTAAACGTGTGGGCATCTGTTTGGAACGATCATTGGATACCCACTACTTCAACACTCAAGCCAATGGGACGGCAGGGCAATGACCCTATTAACCTGGTCTCTGACCTTATTGACATTCATACAGGGACATGGGATGTTGAACTTGTAAGAAGAATTTTTCTAGCACCGAGACGCCGAGGCCATTTTGAATATTCCTATCCGGGCTGGAGGTGGAGAGGATTTCTTGGCTTGGGCTCTAGAGAGATCTGGCGAATACCTGTGGAATCGGCTTATCGCGCTCTTGTGACTCGGAACGAGCAACGTGCTCTAGAGGAAGGGACGATAGCGGACACTTGATCAACACAAAAACAGGTATGGACAGCTCTCTGGAAGCTCAAATTTATCCCGAAAGTTCGGGTTTTCTGGTGGCGGGCACTACGGGGAATTCTCCCTGACTACGCCAACATGCGATATCGACGAACATCTTCTCTTTGTGACCTTTGCAGAGCCACGGAGGAGGATTTGATGCATGCTCTTGTTCATTGTTCCCATGCAAAAAGTTTCTGGAAAGCAGCAAAGGAAATCTTAAGTTTGAAACTACCCCGTTTGCATCCGGAGACTTGGACACAGATCTTGTTGTTGATAGTATGTTCAACGAATCAGACAGATGCAAGATAATAACTAGTATGCACGCAATCTGGAGTTCACTAAACCGATGGACCCATGATGAGGAAGGGTACACGCCTGCACATGCAATTAAGCAAGCAAGAGATGATCTGACTTTGCTAGAACTACCAAAAACTCATCATGTTGGCCGAGATATTTAGTGTTGGCGCCCACCTGATCCTGGCTGGGTGAAAATCAACACCGATGGAGCTATTGACACACAGGCGCAAGTGGGAGGAGCGGGAGGTATGGCTCGCTCCCATCTCTCTTTCATGGGTGCATGGAGCAAACCCTTGCCTCGTGTGACGGATCCTTTTATCGCTGAAGTGCAAGCATTGCGGGAGGGTGTAATTTTTGCCCAACTCAGAGGGTACTCGCATGTTGTCATGGAGGTTGATTGTGTAGAGGTTGTTAACCTCTGGCTCTCACGTCACAACACTAGATCGTTGTTGGCGCCTATCTTTGATAAGATTAGGGACAGAGCTTTAAGTTTTGCTTCTTTTACGGTTCAGCATAGCTCCAGGGATGCTAATGGCCCTGCAGATCTTTGTGCTAAACGAGCTACTTCTTTAGTAGTGTCACAATGCTGGTTGGACAGTTGTCCTTCCTTACTTGTAAGCAGTCTCTTGACTGATTGTAATCGTACTTCTCTGATGCAATAAAGATCCTAAGTTTCGCGTCAAAAAAAAAGATATACATTCGACGTCAGATTTTTAGAGTTAAAAATCTGACGCCCACATTTGAAAAAAAAACTGACGCCCTAAGGTACATCGGATCTCGATCGAACGCATGACAATCACTCATTGCAAAATGGCAACTCTTTGATAATTTTTTGCACTACATGACAATTTTCACTTTAGAACATGGCAAATCCTTATACACGAGGATGGCAATTTTATATATTTTCGCATGGTAAATCTGATTGTCTGTTGGAAACTTTAAAAACCTGACATCAGATTTTTAACATTTACCTGGAGCAAATGGGGTACTTTCTCCGTTAGGTTTATTAGTCACCCTCATGTTTTGGGTTAGATTTTATATAAATTATATACCACAAAAATAGTATCATTAAAAACTTCTTTTTCAAATATGAACCGAACAACTTATATTCTGCTTTGACATAAAATACAAAGAGACCAATAAATCTAGATGAAGAAAGTAATTAAGGACAATGAAATGACATGTACATGGATGTTTGGACGCCACATAGGTAGTGGACAAGCGGGGCGAGAAGAAGAGGGACCGGATGAGAAAATGGAAAATAAAGAGAAAGGGATGAAGAAAGATGAACGAGGAGAGAGCCCTGCGGGAGGGTGACTTCCTTTTTCTCGGTTCACTCTACTCCTTTGTGCTATAAAAGCATTTACAACCACACGCACCAAAATCGGCCTTTCAAACGTACACGGACACGTTCGGGTGCGTCCGCGGGCAATGACCGGGCAGCGCGAAAAAAAACATCCGCTGCATCTATGAACATCAAACTTCATATCTTAAATCCATACTAGTCATGCAAACTAAAAAATCTACGTACTACGTATCTATACTACTCATCGTCGAATATGTCGACGATCTCCGCGCCTGATACGGGTAGATGGGCAATTGCGGCAGTTCCGCCGCATGCGAAGGCTCCGCCTCGCCGTTGTCTAAACCAGAGGCGAAGAGCTCGTTGATCTCCGGCCTCTGCTGCCAGATGAAGCGCCGGTTGGCCTCCACATATGTCTCGTCCTGGATGGACTCGAGGATGACGGACTGCTCCGCCTGCGCGACCTCGTACTCCACCTGCGCGTCCTCCATGGCGAAGCCCGCAGCCGGCTCCGCTGCCTGCTCCTACATGGGCTCCGGCTCCTCCTCCTCCTCTCCGGCGAATCCGGAGGAAGACCGTCAGTGAAACTAGCGGCACACCTCACCTGGATCTCCTCCACCAGCTGCAACCTCCCCTCCTGAGTGAGCATGGCGTAGGTGGTGATCCGGCGCCTAGCATGGCAAACGGCGGATGGAAGTGGAAGTGCCGGCGGCGGAGAGGAGAAAGAGGAAGAAAAAGGGCGAGCTAGGATTGGGCTGCCGCCATCCGGCTTAAATAGTTGGCTTCCTCCCTCGAGCGGAATGCTAGAGCGGCGCCACGCGGCGAGGAGCGGAGGAGGCGCCAGTCGGACCGGCGGTGTCTCTGTGTCCCCGCGTGGGCTCTAACCGTCAGTCCGACGTGACGGGCATGTCCGAGCGCGTCCTACCAAGTTGCAGCGAAGTTTAGCCATGATGCATGCACACAACACAGCTGAACTAACACAACCACATCAGTGACAGTCTTCAAAAGTAGTCATCAACTTGAGAAGAGCAAAGGAGATACCGTAGAATACAAGTTTAGTTGTAGAATTTGCATTGTTGGAAAACTGAATCTGGACTCAGTTTGGAACAACATTAAAAGGTTTTTAACTTTTATTTCTTTGGCCTCTTAATTAGCCAAGAATATAGTTTCTGAAAGAGTGGATTTACATTTAGTGCCATCATGACGTTCATTGAACTGAATACTGTGCAAACTGTCAGTTCAACTTGTTCATTAAGAATTTTTTGAATAAAACTGAGAAGCAACATACGAGTATGATTGAAAAATTCATTTTTACATGATTACTAGCTACATTTATTGAGTTCATGAATGTGCTTAGGGTGTAGAGTCGTAGAGAATGTAAATAAGGCTAAATTTCAGTTCTTGCTTCTTGAACTGCATCACTTTTCATATGGTACTAACTTGGCACTCATCTACTTTTTTCAGGCCACGCCATCACAGCCATCAAGACAGCGGCGCATGTCGTGGCTGCACTGAATCTCCTTATTACCACAGTCACAGTCACAGTTACTAGGCTTACCGCTATGACGGTGGAAACTACACTGCGCCCAGCAAGTACCAGCAGAACCTCGAAGAGCTGTCCGCCACGCTGCCTGAGGCAGCCGCCTCCTCCCCCTGTTTGTTCTACAGGCAGATAGTTGGTTCCAGCCAGGACATAACATATGTTCTGGCAAGATGTCATGGTGACACAGAGGCCTATGACTGCAAGAGATGTCTCACTCAGGCCTTCCAGGATGCCCGGGTTGTGTGCACATTTGGGAAGAGTGTTTCTGGTGCAAGTGGCGGAGCTTGACCGCGATGTCAGGGGGGCAAAAAGCAAAGTATACATGTTTGGTGGGGTTAATGAGAATACTTTGTTCTAATTCCGTCCCTCTAAAAACATTTCCTTCAGGAATTTGTGTTGGGCTGGGGGGGGGGGGGCAACAGCCCCCTTAGCTATACACATAGCTCTGCCATTGTCTGGTGCGGTTATCGGTTGGAACAATATCGATTCTTCAAGGCTTCGATCGGTGAGTTAAGCATGAGACGCGGAATTGATTAGTTTTTTTACATCATATTTTTCCTCGGGTTACATGTCAACTACATGCAGGAGGACAGAAGACTCTTTGGATTGTGCTGGCCGTAGTGGGAGGTGTAGTGATACTGAAAATCATCTTATTGCTACTTTGGTGGTGGTTTCCGGTACAGTTTTCTTCCCGATTCTTAATAATCCAACAAATGATGTGTTGTGTCTCACCCTGGACACCCTGTGCCATTTATTCCCCTTGCTCAATTTAGTACATGTACAATATTAATATCACACACTCCCCCTCAAGATATAATCATACCCATCTTGCTACAAATTGCCATACCATCACTAGGTTTCTAGCCCCTTAATGAGACAGTCTGCTAATTGCTCGTCGAATTTTACATAAGCAATTTTAGCATTCCATCATCCATTTTCTCCTTAATGAAGAAGCTATCAATCTCATGGTGATTCAATCATACTGAACCTTTTTTTTGGCAATGTTTATCGCCGACTTGCCATCACAATGCAACACCATTGTTAGAACATGTGCTGCCCCCATGTTTGGTTTTGGTAATTGATGACAATCACTATGGACTAATGGTTGCCTTGAGTTATATTTGAAGGGTTTGTCCATAGGCTTGACTTGTAGACCATTTGTTGGTCTCAAGGTGATTTGAAGAAGAATATGTGATGACCAAGGTGCTATTCAAGGATTTATCCAAAGATTGGTCAGGTTGATCAAGACTAAATATGAAGAGTGATTCAAGTTGATCAACACACAAAGCGTAGAAGATGTACCGAGTGGGATCAAGTGATCTCACGGTATGGTAAGCATTGTCCATTACGCTTTGTGTACTAACCCATGTTCTATGCAAGAGTTCTTTGTGGGGTTAGGTTTGTTTCCATGGGCGTGCATCAAAAGGAAGATATCACACAACCCATGGAGGATGACATCAAGTGGTGATCGTCATCAAGATTGCGGTGTGCAAGTTCAAGTGGAGCATCACGAAGAGATCACATGCTTGAAGCTTGCTGTCCATTGTGGTGACAATGGACTTGTGAAGATGTGCCGAAGAGTGGCTCACCCATAGTGGAGTATGGGGGAGCAATCAACTAGTCTTCATCAAGCCGGCGCAATCAAGAAAGGTGGTCCAACTTGAGGAGGTCAAGATCGTCATCATCCAGCTCAAGTGGACTATGCGCAAGGCAAAGGTTTGCCCTTGATAGGTTTTCTATTTTACCGGTCTCATGGTAGTAGTTGGGAGACCGGGTTATAGGATCGATAGCCGTACTATCAAGGGGGGCTCTCAAGTGAGTAGCTTTATCATATCTTCGTAGAGAGCTCAAACCATTGCATCCTTGCATCATATTTCTTGGTTTGTGTTTGGTGTTTCTCTTTGTGAGTCTTTGAGCTTTTGGTCATCTTCATGACAAGCTCGAGGTCATCGAAAACGGAGTTCATATATGCATCTTCTATGATGTTTTCGATGTTGGAGTTTATGCCGGTTCTTCATTCATAGAGGTTTCTCATCTCTATATCTTATTGCAATGCTTCATCTTTGGACTTCAACACTTCAAGCACTCTAAATGTTTCACATGCTTGTGTTGATAGCCCTTGCATATCATGTAGAAATTGCTTGTCTAAATCTCATGATGATATGCTTGCTATGTCTTGTTGCCATGATAAAAATGCATGTATTTCCTCTAGTTGTTGTGCTAACAATGTAGAGGAAACCCAACACTCCATGGAACAAGATGTGGTCTTGAATGGTGCCTCAAGGGATCCTACATCATCATCTATTGCTTTTTGCCTTATGGCTAAGGCTTCAAAGGTATCTCCTCCTTTGAACCCCAATATATCTCTTGATGATGATGTTGATGCTAGTGATGATGAGGATAATGATGAAGAGAATGATAATGTTGCTTCCTTAAAAATTAAGGGAGAAATGATTTTTAAAGCTCTTCATAAGAATAAAATTGCTCGTTCCAACTTCATGGAAATTATGACTATTGCCATTGAGGGCAAGAAATATATGGAGGAGTTGGAATCTCATCTCGAGGAGCATGAGGCCACCATTGAGAAAATGGAAGGTCATGAGCGTGATTACGCTAATGAGATTGCGGAGCTATCTCAAGCTCTTGAACTTGAACAAACCACCAAGGAATCTCTTGAGGAGACCTTTGCTCTAGAATTATCTAGATTAAAGGAATCCCATGATAGAGCTCTCGAGGTGGCAAATGATTTTAGAACTAAAAATGATAAGCTTGAATTTGCTCATGCTAAACTCCTTGAGGACTTTGAGCACCTCGAAAATGGCTCAAGGGTCGTTAAGAGTTCGCTCATTGAACTCACCGAGTCTCATGCTCAACTTCAAGCTTCATATGCTAAAGAGCTTGCCAAGTTGCCTTCTCCTCTTGTTGTTAGTGATGATGCTTGTGCTACTAACTCTATTTCTTGTGAAGCATCCATATTGAAGGAGAATGTTGAGCTAAGGGCTCAACTTGAGTTGCTATCTAGCAATTATGGGAAATTGGAAGAAAGTCATGAAAAGCTCTCGAGCTCTCATGGTGATCTTCTAGTATCCCATGATGTGCTAAAGATAGTTCATGAGGCTTGTACTACTAAGGTAACATCTAGTGAGCCTCATGTGGACCTTAGCACTATATCTAGTAAAAATGCTTTGTTAACATGTGCTAGTCCTCGTAATTCTTCTATGCATAACATTGGTACATCTTGTGATGAATTACTTTCCTTGCCTTGTTGCTCTAACAATGATGCTTATACTTCCTCTAGTACTTGTGTTGATACTAACCATGTAGAGGAAATCAAAGAGCTCAAGGCCCAAGTCACTTCTTTGAAGAAAGACTTGGAAAAGAGTCATGAAGGGAAGTCCACACTCAAGAATATTTTGAGTGTACAAAAATCCCCCAATGACAAAGGTGGACTTGGATTCAACTCCAATAAGAAGAAGAAGTCCAAGAGCAACAATAAGAAGGGCCAAGAACAAGTCAAGAATTCGGCCAAGATTGTTTGCTTCAAGTGCAAGATAGAAGGGCACCATGTTAGATCTTGCCCATTGAAGAAGAAGCCCCATAGTGACAAGCAACAAGGGAAGCGGCCACAAGTTCAATCTCATGCTCAACCTCAAGTTGAAGAAAGGCCTCTTCCCAAGAAGATCCAAGTCAACGCTCCTCAAGTTGAGAAATCAATTGAGAAGAAAGTAAAGGGTAAATGTTGCTACTTATGTCGGAAGAAGGGTCACTTTGCTTCTTCATGCACGAATGGTACCTTATCCAACCCTATTTTAATTGATGATGTTTATTCTCTTCGGAAGGATAAGGTTGGCAATGTGTTTGCCAAATTTATTGGTACTCAATGTGGTGTCATGAAAAGAACCATTTGGGTTGCCAAGCCTATTGTGACTAACCTCTTAGGACCCAACTTGGTTGGGGACCAACAAGCTCAAACTTGATCAATAGGTGGTGTTGGAGGGCATTGGAGACTTGGCTATATTATGAAGAATTAAGGGGACTTCATCATTCGTATTGTCAAAAGCCAAGTCATTGGATTATCAAGTTTCTATCTTATATCCAATGTGCCTCCTTGCGGTAACTTGTACTTAAATTGTTTACATTGAAAGTTACTTGCCCCTTTGCATGTTTGGTTGTGTACCTTGCATGTGTTTGTATATGTTGTGCTTCCAATTTTCTTGCCTTGAGTAATCAAGTATGTGTATGTTGGTTTGCACATCATGTATGCGTGAGTGTTGTGTTGAGCCTTTTTGCATCTTGTTTGTATCTTAGTTGGCTCTTGTGAGATATTAATGGATCATCCCATTTTGGGGGATTGATGTGCTTTGTGCACCTCCCGATCCCACAAATGTGTGTACATGAGGAATACCACTTAGTATTGATATTGCAAGATTATCTAGTCTCTATGTGGTATGTCTTATTCATGAGAAATTCAAATTCTAAAGTGTCCATTAATCATCTCTAGTTGGTTTTTGTTTGCCACTTGTTAAATATGGATTATCACATTATGGGGGAGTAATATGCTTTGTGTATATTACAAGCCTAGAAAATGTGTACAATTGAGGTTGTGCCACTTAGAGTTGATATTATAGATTATCTTGTTCCTATGTGGCATGGTTGCTCAAACAAGTTCCAATTTGCTTAAATGCTGTTATTGCTCATCTTTTGGATCTTGTTTGTGTGAGTTTTTTCTTGGTACGGCTTTCCTCCAATATGTACTTTTATTTCCTATTTGGGAACCGTTTGCTTTAAGTTATTCTAATCATTGCTTGCATGATTGTTTGCCTACTTGAAGCTATCAAGAATCTCTATCTAAGCATTGTGCTTAATTCTTATCTTTTGTCATATGCTTGTGTTGTTTGTTGTGAAGATGATCTTGGATACCTGTGCAATCTACCTCCGGGAATTAATTCCAAATACTTCTTGTCTCTTGACAATTGGTATTCTTGTATGTGGTAGAAATTGTTGATCATCTTTACATTGGCTTTTGTTTTTAGTTGTCTTATTGCTTGCCAAGGAATGTGTCAACTCCCATTGTCTTCCATACCACTTGTGGATCTTGTTCTTTTCTTGATCTTGTCTAGTGTTTTTCTAGATTTAGTGAAAGTGGTGATCCCATCTTGTGCATTTTGTATTCAAATGCAAATTCTCTATAATGCACAACGCTTGGGGGAGCTATCCTATTTTCTTTAGAACACTCATCTTGTGATCCTTATCAAGTGTGTGTTGGTGGAAGGCATACCGTTTCTTTTTGGTACTTTGTGCCATCATGAAACTTTGTAGAGGGATTGGTTTGTTTGGAACCATCCTCTCTCTTGGGAGTTCGATATCTTTTTATTGTTGTGTTTTTTTTTGGTATCTCATTCCTTGATGTATCTTTTATTTGGTATCCTTCAAGTGATTATTTCTTCATTTGGTATCTTATTTTCACTTGGTATATTTTCCAATTGGTATCTTATCAATCATGTGTTGTTTTGGTTTGGTTTCAATTGGCATCTCTTCTCATGTGTTGTTGAGTGTTGAAATCAACCATGTGTTGATTTCAATTTGTCTTGAATCATGTGTTGATTTGGTTCTTTGATATAATTTGGACAACCTTATGTTGCGTCACTCTTTCGTGTGCCTTCTTGGTTTACTTGGTGTTTTGTCCAAATTGTATCTCCCTTTGGTTCTTGGAAGTCTTAAGCATGCATATTTACTTTATGTATTTCCTTTGGCATGCTTTCTTTCTTTGACCCAATATATGGGGGAAACTCCACCAAGTCTCAAGTTGGATGAGATGTGCATGAAATTCAATTTCATTTCTATATGCACATATTTATGTGGAGTTTGTCCTATGTATTGTGGGTTCTCTAACTCTTTGGTCCCAATGAGTTTGGGTACCATTTTGTTTGTGATGTTGTTCTAGGAACAAGTGGAGATGCATTGGATGCTCGGCTCACTCACAAGGAAGGTGTTGTCACCATGTGCTTATTGGAGTCAAGCTAGGATGATCAACGAACTACTTTCTACTACCTTCAATTGGTACCTACTACATCCGTCCAAAGCTGTCCCGGTAACAAGTATCAACTTCATGCATACTTTTCTTGCATTCAACCTTGTGTAGGTTGCATCATGGCATGATGTTCTTGATTCGTTCTCGTGATACTTGCTTCGTTTCTCACAATTGGTATCAGATACTTGTTTCCTTTCTCAAAGCATCCCAACAATGAACTCTTGTTGTGAGTTGTGATGTCTTTGATGTTCGTGTAGTTGGAGTTCATTGATATACAATAAGACAATATTAAGCCATGTGCTATGCCTTCAAGCAAAGATCTTATTGGTATATTTATGACTTCCTTTTGGATATCTTGTTCCTTCGTGTTGTAACTATTTCGTGTGTATATCCTTCTTTGTGGATTGATATCATCATGATTTTCATCTACCTAGAACTTTATACACTTGAGAGAAATTACATCTCTAGATGATATCCTTTCTTTCACGACCACCTTGTCTTTCTCGTTTTATTTCTTTGGTGGCTCCGTGAAATCGTTTTTCTTGAGTACGGATCTTATATCATTGCATTTTGTTGCACTCTTGTGTGGTGAAGATTGTTTTCCTCTTGCTTGTCTTGATGAGGCTTTCACCATGTCTTTTGGTATCAACAATTGGTATCCCTCCTCTTGATGAAACTATCATTCCCTATCTTCACCATGGGTTGACACAAGCTTTGTAGTTAATTTGCTTTTTTTTTGAGCTTGTGAACCCATTTGCTTGTTGTGTGTGGGAAGGATGTGTCTTGCACCTTGTATCTCATTTATTCAAGACTATGTTGATGCTTAATGCTCATTCTTATATTAGTCTTCTCAAGTGCTTTGCCATGACTCACACACATCGTTTTGGTTGAGCCTATTCCTAAGTTGCCTCTCTTTCATGTTGCTCAACCATGTGTTAGTTGCAAGTGCTAGGCTTAGTTTCCTATATGCACACTTGCACTTGTTGTGAGTTTCTATTGATTTTGGGGGAGTGATGATTCCATGTTTGTGCACTTTGTATTTTAATGCAAAAATTCTAATTTGTGCATGAACCTTGGGGAGCTCCCCTATGTCTTTAGAACACTCCTTTGCTCTTATCATAATATATGTTGTTCGTGTGGCTCGTCGGATCATTTGATTGATTGGTCCAATTGGTATCTTTCAATTGGTTTCTATCAATTGGTATCGGATTATTTGATTGATTGGTCCTTTTGGTATCATTAGATTGCTTGCTTCTCTCTTGGTATGTCTTTGTGCCATATCTTTCTTTTTGCAATCTTTGGACCCTCAATATAGTTTGTCTTCCTCCAACTACTCATCATTGGATATGTGTATTGTATTTCACTCATATTTTGAGAAATACACACTTTATGGAGGAACACACATTATGTTGGCCTTCTAAGTTTTTCGCCCATTTGCAAATGGGGGAGAAGTTTAGAGGATTTTGGTCTTATGCTTTGGTCCTTCGGATCTTTTGATTGCTTGCTTCTCTCTTGATATGTCTTTGTGTCATGTCTTTCCTTTTGCAATCTTTGGATCCTCAATATAGTTTGTTTTCCTCCAGCTACTCATCATTGGATATGTGTATTGTATTTCACTCATATTTTGAGAAATACACACCTTATGGAGGAACGCATATTATATTGGCTTTCTAAGCTTTTCGCCCATTTTGGCAATCGATGCCAATGGGGGAGAAGTTCAAGAGAGTTCTGTGGAGAAATTAAGAGAGCTATTTCTTCATGCTTGCTTTGGTTTTGTTCCCAAGCATTTGCATCACATGCTCTTGCATTATTAGTTGTTGCTTTTCATGGTGATGCTTAATTCCTTATATAAACTCTCTTGAAAGTGATTGTCATCAATTACCAAAATGGGGGAGATTGTTAGAACATGTGCTGCCCCCATGTTTGGTTTTGGTAATTGATGACAATCACTATGGACTAATGGTTGCCTTGAGTTATATTTGAAGGGTTTGTCCATAGGCTTGACTTGTAGACCATTTGTTGGTCTCAAGGTGATTTGAAGAAGAATATGTGATGACCAAGGTGCTATTCAAGGATTTATCCAAAGATTGGTCAGGTTGATCAAGACTAAATATGAAGAGTGATTCAAGTTGATCAACACACAAAGCGTAGAAGATGTACCGAGTGGGATCAAGTGATCTCACGGTATGGTAAGCATTGTCCATTACGCTTTGTGTACTAACCCATGTTCTATGCAAGAGTTCTTTGTGGGGTTAGGTTTGTTTCCATGGGCGTGCATCAAAAGGAAGATATCACACAACCCATGGAGGATGACATCAAGTGGTGATCGTCATCAAGATTGCGGTGTGCAAGTTCAAGTGGAGCATCACGAAGAGATCACATGCTTGAAGCTTGCTGTCCATTGTGGTGACAATGGACTTGTGAAGATGTGCCGAAGAGTGGCTCACCCATAGTGGAGTATGGGGGAGCAATCAACTAGTCTTCATCAAGCCGGCGCAATCAAGAAAGGTGGTCCAACTTGAGGAGGTCAAGATCGTCATCATCCAGCTCAAGTGGACTATGCGCAAGGCAAAGGTTTGCCCTTGATAGGTTTTCTATTTTACCGGTCTCATGGTAGTAGTTGGGAGACCGGGTTATAGGATCGATAGCCGTACTATCAAGGGGGGCTCTCAAGTGAGTAGCTTTATCATATCTTCGTAGAGAGCTCAAACCATTGCATCCTTGCATCATATTTCTTGGTTTGTGTTTGGTGTTTCTCTTTGTGAGTCTTTGAGCTTTTGGTCATCTTCATGACAAGCTCGAGGTCATCGAAAACGGAGTTCATATATGCATCTTCTATGATGTTTTCGATGTTGGAGTTTATGCCGGTTCTTCATTCATAGAGGTTTCTCATCTCTATATCATTGGTATTTTCTCTACTGCCACTTCTTAATATAACCAGTCGCTGTTGGATAGTATTTGTCGTCCTCTATCCAACAAGCTTGAGTTTGCTCAATTCGGAGCTCATTTGCAGAAGTTATGGCAGTTCAGGGTTTATTGTTTGTCTGGGCAGTTTACCTGTCACCAAAGCGGTAGTACCGCTCGGGACCACGGTAGTACCGCTTGACACGGTACTACCGCCCCTACTACCGTTGCACTACCGTGATTTCTACTGGCATTCTTTTTCGTTTAGCGGTAGTAAAGCGGTAGTGGAGCGGTAGTACCGCTTGACACGGTACTACCGCCCCTACTACCGCTGCACTACCGTGTTTTCTTCTGGTGTTATTTTTCCCTAAGCGGTAGTGGGGCGGTAGTGGAGCGGTAGTACCGCTTGTTGCGGTACTGCCGTTCCAGTGCTACCCCACTTCCTCTGTTTCCTCTGTCCTGCGAAAGCTTAAGCGGTAGTACCGCTTAAGTTGAGCGGTAGTACCGCTTGGTGCGGCACTACCGCTCCAGTTTCTTGTTGTTGCCTGCTGCTTTTTGAATTACTACCGCCCGAGCGGTAGTACCGCTCTGTGGAGCGGTAGTACCGCTCTGTGCGGGCTGAGACAGGTAACGGTTGGATTTGGGGTGGCCCTATAAAAGGGGTCTTCTTCCCCAACGGTTTTCTTATCCATTGCAGCTCTCTCTCCTCCCATTGTTGACCTTCTAGAGCTTTGCTAACTCTCAATCCCTCCATGGTTTCTTGCTAGTTTTTGGGGGAAAAGAGAGAGGAGATCTAGATCCACATTTCCACCAATCACTTTCTCCTCTAAGTGAGGGGAACCCCTTGGATCTAGTTCTTGGAGTTCTTCGTGTTCTTCTTCGTTCTTCCTCTCATTTTCCTCCATAGCTTTTGTTGCTTTGGTGGGATTTGAGAGAGGAGGACTTGGGCACTCCGTGTGCCCTTGCCATTGCATTAGTTGCATCGGTTTGAGTTCTCCACGGTGATACGTGGAAGTTAGTAGTTGAGAAGCTTATTACTCTTGGGTGTTTGAGCACCCTAGAGCTTGTTCCTCTTGGGTGCCTTGGCGCCCTAGACGGCTTGGTGGTGCCTCGGAGCTCAATCATTGTGGTGTAAAGCTCCGGGCAAGCGTCGGGGTCTCTAATTAGGTTGTGGAGATCGCCCCGAGCAATTTGACGGGTACCGGTGACCGCCCCCAAGGGTTGCCAAAGTGTACGGGTTCGGTGACCGCCCTCAAGGGTTGCCATTTGTACGGGTTCGGTGACCGCCCTCAAGGGTCCCTTAGTGGAATCACGGCACCTTGCATTGTGCGAGGGCGTGAGGAGAATACGGTGGCCCTAGTGGCATTGTTGGGGAGCATTGTGCCTCCACACCGCTCCAAACGGAGATTAGCATCCGCAAGGGTGTGAACTTCGGGATACATCGTCGTCTCCGCGTGCCTCGGTTATCTCTTACCCGAGCCCTTTACTTATGCACTTTACTTTGTGATAGCCATATTGTTTCTAGTTATATATCTTGCTATCACTTAGTTGTTTATCTTGCTTAGCATAAGTTGTTGGTGCACATAGGTGAGCCTAGTCGTTTTAGGTTTTGTGCTTGACAAATTAACCGCTAGGTTTATTCCGCATTTGTTCAAGCCTAAACCGTAATTATTTTAAAGCGCCTATTCACCCCCCCCCCTCTAGGCGACATCCACGATCTTTCAACCATTGTGTTGTTTCCCAACACTTAGTTCCGACGTCAGACTCCTCATTCAAAAAAACTCAAGAGCAAGTATAGGCTCACGAGCCGCCGCCTCCTGCTCCTCCTCCAAAAAAAAGCTAGGGTTCCTGCCTCTCGCCGGCGCCGCCGCAGGTCCGCCTCGTCTCCGGTGGCCCTAGGGCCATGGGGGCGTGGTGGATCCTGGCAAGGGCCGGCGGGAGGGCTCCGATTTTAGTCGTTCCTTTCCGTTTTGTTAGGGTTTGTGTCCTGCTTAGGAAGACGAGACGGCGGCGGCTCCCTGAAGATGGAATAAAGGTCTCCCCGCCTAGCCCCCGTTCCGGCGGTGCGTCTAGCATCGTTGGTGGGCGTGTGGAGGTGTGTCTCCGGCGGATCTATCTTTGGTGGATTTGCTCGGATCTCGTCGTTGTTCTTCTACGTTCGTGTGTCTTTGGGTTGGATCCTTTCGATCTACGTTATTCTTCATCGGCGGCGGTTGCTGTTCTGGTGCGCTGGTCCTATGGGGCCTTAGCACGACGACTTCCCGACTGTCTACTACAACAAGTTGTGCCCGACTCCCGCGATGGAGGGGCGATGACGGCGGCGCGCCTTCGGCTCGCTTCAGTACTTGTAGTCGTCGCTAGGTGGTCTACGAATCTGGATGTAATTTTTATTATTTCTGGTGTTCGTTGTACTGCCATGATTGAAGATGAATAGATCGGAAGTTTTCTCGCAAAAAAAAATCACCCCACTCAAACTTAGAGCCCTCTATATCCAGCTTCTGCAGTAGATAGTGCCATATTATCGAGTGCGGGCTTTTGGAGGCCGAGCATCAGGCAAGCCAGAATCTGGGCCGTTGAAATGTGCTTTGGGATCCGAAATCCTTCAGGCTGCTGGCAGGTTGCTGTCAGGCTACTCATGCATATACGGTCCGGGATACAGCATAGGAGTACATGTTTGGCCCATCCTCGTTCGAATCAGCACACGAAAGGGAATCTCGTCCGCCCACCCATACCTCCCCCGTATTCCTCTGCTCAGCCTCGGCCCTTTCTCTTTCCCCTCCTCCCAAACTCGGCAGCGGCACATCTCCTCTCCGACGCCATGTCTGCCGGTGGCATCGAGCGCTACGGGTAGGTTCCTTGTGCGGGCATGTGTAGATCCGCAGCTAGTTTGTCTAGTTCCATTCCCTTTTTCTCACCAATCCTCTTCTCCAGGCGGCGGGTTGATTCGACGCAGCCCATGGCTATGGTGCCTCCTGTGGAGTCGCAGGCTTCGATGAGCCACGCGGATGGACAAATTTGTCGCGCTGCCGATCCAGCAGTGTCCAATTCCGGTGATTTCTAGTTGGACGGAAACGGGGGATTTGAGGTGTGCTCTGAATCTAGAGCGGATGGACGAGAAGGTATCTAGTTCTAAAACTGAATTTGATTTGTTCTACTCCCTCCATTCCCTTATACAAGGCCACTATGAAAGATACATTTTACATCTATACAAGGCCACCAACACTAATCGAGGCAAAAATTAATGATGTTTCCTCGTACAATCGACTAATTCCTTCCCATTCCTTCCTTGCATGCATGCAGCGTATTAAATGATCCCGGTTAACAAAAAGAAAAGTTGGCTTGCAAACCAGGCATTAAATTTTACCTTGGTACCTGTAATCTGAGTTTGTGGCCTTGTATAAGGGAATGGAGGGAGTATGGGCTTAGAAAAATCGTGTGTAGTTTTTGCCTGCAAGTAGTGATTCTCATGTCAGTTATGTGAATGCATGTTGGACTGTTTAGATTCATGTATGTGCTGCCATGACTGAATGCATATGTTTTTTTTCCGTTTCTGTTTGTTTCCAGCTGTTAATGGGCTTGACTGCATGGATTTGCAATTTTCGTTTGTTTTGATCAGTAGTGCGTCATTGTTTGTCCCTAGTTTCGGGAGTTCTGCTTCATAAGTAACTCTGCTGACATTTTCTTAAGAAAACCGCATGAAGTGTGTTCATGCCTTTTTGTGCAATTAAACGATAAGCAAAGTTTGGCCAGTTTTCTCGTGATTAATATGTTCATTTTGGTAGATAACTAAGCTGGCTGGAGAAATAAATATTCCCCTTTGCCAAGTTCTTGTAAATTAAATTAGCCGTAATTAGTAGCAGCAAGTATGTCTGCATTGGTCTGGTTTAGCAGAACATCACAGTAGTAGCAGCTTTCTTTCTATTTGTGCTTTACTACTACATGATATATGCTAAATTTGTAGTGACACGTCGATTCTGTGCCGGGGAGGTGCGGAGCGAGGGAGAAAGTGTTGGATTCCATCCCCGCACGCGTCATGTTCCAAGTCTGCTCTGAAGCTACCAGCGGCTGGACTAGGAGGTATTGTTGGCAGATCATCTCCTGTTCCAATGGCATGTTTTTTTGTTTGGCTTTGTTTCTTAAATACGGAGCCTGTTGTTCGCTGGTTGATGTTCCAAAATTCATGTATCTGCAATTTTAGTAGCTAGTCGAACAACACTGCATATTCGTCGCCCCAAATGTTGTAGTACCAATTAGAAAAAGTTGTCTTTTGGATCGCTGGTTGCTTAGCTCACATTGCCTGCAATTTCAGTACCTAACTGAACAAACACTACATAAATTGGCACCCACAAGCTGCAGTCCAAAATTGAAAGAAGATGTCTTTTGGATAGTTGGTTTCTGAACTTATTGGTCAACCAAAATGCTGCAGTCTGTACATTTTGGATAATATAAATTTGGTTGAATTGTTTTTCTTTCAGCAGCCATGCGTGCTAGCTTGTTGTTTGATTAGCCACTTAGTAGAGGTCAACTGGGCTATAGAATTCTACACTCCGTAGTAGGATAGTTGTCATGGATGGATCCATTCTGAAGTTAGTGATGAGTAATTAAGATAGCATCTCCATATTTTGCTGGCTCGGTTTTGTTGCTTTATTTCGAATTAGTTCACTAGGACAACCATGCGTTTGACAAAGATACTAAAAAGTAACCTCTCCATATTTTCTTTGACATGTAGAGAGAAAATGCATGGAAGTCTCATAGGCACATAGATCAAGGAACCAACAGGAAGAAATTCAGACAGTTGGTGGATCAAGGGCTGTTGGAGATGGTGATTCCAGCTGCTCCGGGAATGCATGGTATCCATAACAGGAAAAGGCCACCTGGGACACCTGGGAGACCTACAACCAGCCGGGAGAAGCCATCGTACGAACAGCATTTGAAGCGGTCACGCTTTTGCACAATTTGCAGAGTGCAGGGGCACAAGAGCACCACTTGTCCTGACCGGGGGGATTTGTTGAAGGCCCCAAGGAAACTGCCGAAGTGTTCGAAGTGTGGTGTTGTGAGGCACCGCCGCAATGCTTGTGGTAATAAGAACACTGGACCATTTGGGCCTAATTTTCTCTAGACTGTTTCCGTTGTTTGGTTGATGGGTTTAAAAACCTTGCTTAGAAACTGATTTTTTTTGCATCATTTTATTGGACCCGCTAAACTGTGTGCATGGCCCTTGATCTGGCTGGACAATTATCATTTGTTGGGGAATCTGTGTCAGCTGGCATTATAATTTGCAATCAAAGATGTATCGTTATGTTTTTTTTGAGCAATATGATGTATCGTCATGTTGGTCGGTCTTGGATTATGTTGTTGTTGTTGTTGTTGCTGCTGCTGCTGCTGTTGTTGTCTAGTGGTGCTTGTTTTGGAAAATATGATTATGTTCCTGCTTGGCTGAGTTGGTTGAGCCTGCTGGGCCTCTAATTACTATCTTTCGTGTGCTTTGCTGAGATGGTATGCAGGCATGAGTGCTACACTGACGAGATATTCTTTTTTTTTGCGCTTTGTGGTTTTTTTCGGGGAAGTTAAAACCCACGGATTTGGGTTCGTCGTGTGAACTACAATATGGTCACCTTCGGGACGGCTTAATCTGATCATCTCCTTCTACACGAGTTGACGCTGTTGTGGAGTTAATGCAATGCACCGACGCGGGATGAGTGCAATTGACATGACCACACAAGTAGTACAGGCATTCTGTGCGTGCAGCAGGGTGTGGCATGGGTTGCGAACTGGCATGCGCGCTGGTCATCGTGCGGGGAGCCTCTGGTCTGAAAAGCTAGCAGGGCAACCTCGCCTACGCATGCTTCTAATAACCGAAAAAATGAGTTTTTTCGGGTGTGCATGAAGTGTCGAAAATGAGAAGAGATGGGATTTTTTGGTTAAGGAATCACGCAACAAGTTCAATCTATATGGTCAAAATGGCATGCATGGTGTTCATCTCCGGCGCGGACCACACCGGGCGCTTGACTGCAGAGCACGGCTGCTCACTGTGCATGCACGCCACGCACTTGGGCTAGCTGTAGGACAAGACAACTGATGGAAGGACAAAAGCTGTTCAAACTTCACGGTGGTGCTGTGACCGCGTGTAAAAAAAAGAGAGGAGACATTGCCCGCTGTGCAATAAGCATGCACCTCGCCCGGGCATGTGTTGTAAAACGTTCTTTGCTCTTAATCCATGGTAGTTAAGTCCATATGTGCGTCACAATCAAAATGTAAAACAGGTTACCACAAAAAAAATATGTAAAACAGGTTCATTGACGTAAAATAGATTTCACTACCATGCTTTGACCGGGACCGTCGTCTTGCTTTGCACCCCATTAAAAAGGCCTGATCATTTGGTTCAGTCGGAGAGATCGAATTAACATGAGTGCGCTTAATGAAGGATCGCTAATGGTGAACAAACTTACCTGCCCATCGGCCAGCAATGCTCCACGTCGCGCTTGAAAGAACTTGTGGTCAGCCATGCAATCACCGCGATGTACGGGGCTGCGCAGACTGTGCATGGACATGCACCAGGGTCGCCATAGTGTGAATACATGTCAGTGCCATGTTCGAAGCCTAGATTCTTTTGCATGTGAGTGGGACCTCCCTGCCTCCATACGACCCAAAAATAAATCGAATACAGGGCAAATACTCTGGCAGCACGGATCCCTGTGGTGGTGCGACGGCCGAGATTCCGGCCTGCCGCGAACCAACCTGTGGTTGGATGGTTAGAGGGAGTGTGGTATCCCCAGCCCACCAGGGTTCAAATCCTCGTGCTCGCATTTATTCCTGAATTTATTTCAGGATTTCCGGCGATGTGCATTCAGTGGGAGGAGACGTTCCCGTCGACGACGAGGCGCCTATGGTGACTTCGTAAATTTCAAGATGATATGTCGGCTCAGTCATTCGGAGGTGCTCATAGGGGTAGGGTGTGCGTGTGTGCGTTCATAGGGGTGAGTGTATGCGCGTGTATATGAGCGCTTGCGTCTGTACTGTGTTCAAAAAAAAAAAGATTCCGGCCTGCTTGCAGCGCGGCCACCATTGGCATTTTCCGCATATTATCTTGCTTCTTGCTCCTCATGATAGTGGCTCTTCTATCACTCATGTTGCTTCAGTACTGCAGGAAGGTCCTAAGACGACATATGTATCAGAGACCCTTCGACCAAACTGTGTTCGATGCGTGAATCGCAAACGGTATAGTTAAAGAACCGTCACGAATAAAGCAAACTGTGTGCGATCACGGGTCCATCAAATACGATTCAGAAAAGAGTTGCGTGTGCGATATGTGGCATACAGTTGATCCTCATGAACTGTTTGCGATTAGCAAAAATAGCAGAAACGGCTATACAGATCCAAATGTGTGCGATAGACGGCATACAGTTCACTCGGATAAACTGTTTACGCTGATTCAGCAGAACACGAACGATTTAGCGTAACAAGATGTGTGTGATACCCGGCAAACATGTCAGTAATCAGAATCATGTGGGAAGACCGATAATAACACAGACGATTCCTTCTAACAAGCTGTGTGTGTTGTTGGCAAACGGTTGCTGGTAAACAATTGTCAGCGATTGATGAAATCATCACCGACGTGTTCCTTAGTTTAATCGTATGAGATGTGATTTGCTCTGTCTGCATAACATCTACACTCTGTCTACAGAACAACAACATAGTTGCATAACCAAATTAAACATCCAATTACATAAGTCACTACACATAACATTTGCACACCTTAATAAAAAATTACAAGAAGTAGACGATCATCAAATCATCTACTTCTTGTGACGACGGTTGCCGCCACTGCTCTGCTTGTGGCTATCCCTCGCTGTCTGCAGGAAGGAGGCACTTCCTCATGTCAACGATCCTCATGTACATCTCGTAGCTTGTGTACGCGTCCTTGACCGCGTACTTGACGTGTTCTTCATCCAGTTCGTTCACCCAGGCCTTGTACCAGGTAGACTTGTCCTTGTCGCACTCAGCCTTCATGTCTCTGTAGTAGGGGTCGATGATGGCCGCGACGAGGTCAACCAGGGAGTCCTTCTCCTTCTTGCTGCCCCAGACCCTGTACTGCACTTGGATGTCGACAAGCTTCTGGCAGGCCAAGCCAGAAGTCTTGAACACCTTTAGATCGTTGGTGGTGTCCACCGTTGCGAACCTGTATTCGGGGTTGTTGACAAACCTGGCGAAATGCTTGCAAGGCCTTGTGGACAGGCAGTAGTGGTAGACAAGGACGTGATGGCGCACGCACAACTGGGCGACGTCAACCTTCTGATCATACCCGGCACGACCGTCGGTGTACTCGAGGTCGAAGCCGACCACTTTGTACTTGTCATCCTCAGCAAGCAGCTGCTCAATAGTGTTGATGGAGTTCTCCACCACGACCCGGTCGTTGGTGTACACCACCGAGAGGTCCGTCTTCTTGATGTGGGTGTCTACTTTGGCAAGAATGGTGAACTGCCGCTCGGCGCCGGCAGCCACTGGGATCGCAGCCATTGGATCCGCGCAGGATATCCTCTCAGAATTTGTCGTTGTGGGTGTGCTTCTTGTGTTGTGTGGCGCGATCGGAAGGTTGAAGAGATGAAGGTAAATGGCCGCAGGAATAAATGGGTGGGCGTCGGACGGCCTGGATTTTTGGCACGACCGCATGTAGAGCTTAACTGCATCGTGGCGCACATAACTGCATGGTGGCTCCGCACGCGGCGCAACCGCATGCATATGGCGCCCCAAACGTACGTGATCGTGCGCGCGTGGAGCGACACTGACAGAGCGCGCGTGCAGGGGACGCGAGCAGAGCACACCGCGGCTGCCTCAACCGCGAGCAACCTCATGCATAGAGCAGTTCGCGACGGTGCATAGAGAATGGCCGTTTGCTATCTAATAAAATGCAAAAGTTTTTTTTATTAATCGTTTGTGTACTTATCATTTCCTCCTCCTCTCTCCGGTCTTGTCACCGCGTTGCTGTCAGAGGATTCCAGTGCACGCTTCGGCACCGAACAGACGTTTTGTTTGGCCACGCGTCGGCTTGAAGATGCGTTGGTGAGTCTGTTCCCGCGCAACCGCGCAGGTTCCCGGGCGCAACCGCGCAAGCTTCCCGCCCAGCTCGGCGAAATCCCCCAAACCCCCAATGCTTGCCGGCCTGCTTTATAAACCCTCACGCCCGGTGAATCCACATCGCATTCATCCCCTCCCTCCCCGTAGCTTCTCTAGTTTGCTTCTCCCCCATTCGCCAACGGCACCGGTCCGTCGACGTCGCTCAGCACTCCACCAGAGGACAACTCCAGTTGGGAGGCTGCACCACGTCGGCGGCGCAGTCCCCGAAAGCGTGTAGTGCATGTGGTGTCCCTGTTGGGTGTGCGCACGCCACCCACCGCTGCTCGAAGGCAGCTGCTGCCGGCAACCGCCTTGGTCGCCACCACACCGTCGTCCGCCTTGGCCGCCACCCCATCGTCAGCCGCCGGGGCCATCACCCGCTCCGCCACCGCGGCCTGAAGGCGGGAGGAGGAGGCCGCCAAAGGCCAGCCACTCGGCTTTTGCGTCAGCGACCTTGCGCGCTACATCAACTTCCTAGAGGAGGAGGTGCACCAGGTCGCGCACGCAAAAAAGCTCACTGCCGCCGTGGCCGCAGCAGAAGCCACAAAAGTGGCGCGGAATGCGGAGACCAACACCGAGTCCCGCCGCTTCGAGGAGGCGCGTCAGGAGCGGCGGAGGGCAACAGCGGCAGGCGACAGATTCGACTCCTCCAGCTCGTCGGTAGGTTCCTCCTCCTCTGCCTCTTACTGAGCACGCTTGGCAGAGGAGAGGCTGCTGGAAGTAGTACAAAGCCCCTCTGTAGTAGTATTTAGGGGTTATTTTGTTCAGTTCATCTAACTATAGATATGGGTGAACTGTATGATACATCCATTTTACATCATGTTTTCCTCCTGTTATTTATTATGTTTTGGGTCATTATTTCACTTTATAATACAATTCTTATGCCTTTTCTCTCTCATTTTGCAAGTTTCACATGAAGAGGGAGATTGCCGGCAGCTGGAATTCTGGACCGAAAAGGGCTACAACAGAGATAGCTATTCTGCACAACTCCAAATGACCTAAAAATTTATGGAGAATTGTTTTGGAATATATAAAAAATACCAGCAAAAGATATATCAGAAGGGGGCCCACCAGGAAGCCACAAGCCTGGGGGCGCGCCCTACCCCCTTGGGCGCCCCCCGAGCTTGTGGCGCCCCTGGCAGGACTCTGGGCCCATCTTCTCCTATATGATGCCATTTGCCCTAGAAAAAATCAGAAGGAGGCTTTCGGGACGAAGCGCCACCGTCTCGAGGCGGAACCTGGGCAGGAGCACTTTTGCTCTCCGGCGGAGCGATTCCGCCGGGGATACTTCCCTCCGGGAGGGGGAAATCAATGCCATAGACATCACCAACGATCCTCTCATCATGGGAGGACCAATCTTCATCAACATCTTCACCAGCACCATCTCATCTCAAACCTAGTCATCTCTTGTATTCAATCTTTGTCTCAAAACCTCAGATTGGTACCTGTGGGTTGCTAGTAGTGTTGATTACTCCTTGTAGTTGATGCTAGTTGGTTTATTTGGTGGAAGATTATATATTCAGATCCTTAATGATATTCAATACCCCTTTGATCTTGAACATGAATATGATTTGTGAGTAGTTACTTTTTTTCTTGAGGACATGGGATAAGTCTTGTTATAAGTAATCATGTGACGTTGGTATTCGTTCGATATTTTGATGATGTGTATGTTGTATCTCTTCTAGTGGTGTCATGTGAACGTCGACTACATGACACTTCACCATAATTGGGCCTAGGAGAATGCATTGGGGAATAATAAGTAGATGATGGGTTGCTAGAGTGTGACGCCCCCGACCCGACCGTGCACTAATCATACACGCAAATGTGCACGATCAATCCCAGGGACTCACGGGAAGATATCACAACACAACTCTAGACACAAAAATAAAATAATACAAGCTTTATATTACAAGCTAGGGGCCTCGAGGGCTCGAATACATAAGCTCGAATCACACAAGAGTCAGCGGAAGCATCAGTATGTGAGTACAGACATAATTAGACAAGTTTGCCTTAAGAAGGCTGAGCTAAACAACGACATCTAGATCGAAAAGGCGCAGGCCTCCTGCCTGGGAGCCTCCTAAACTACTCCTGGTCATCAGTCTCCATGTAGTAGTAGGCTCCGTCGGGGTAGTAGTAGTTGTCGACGGGATTAGCTGTCTCCGGAGCTCCGTCATCTGAACGCAGCAATCGGGTAGGGGGAAAAAGAGGTAGCAAAGCAACCGTGAGTACTCATCCAAAGTACTCGCAAGACTTACATCAGATCTATTCTATTTATACATCGGTATCAAATGAAGGGGCTGTAACTGTGGACTAGACTGCAGAAATGCCAGAATAGAGGGGAAGGCCTAGCCTATCGAAGACTAGCATCTTCTAGCGTCTTGCAGCAATAGAAGAGAGTAGAGTAACATATAATATAGTAACAAGTATATATTAGTAACGCCCAGAAATCCTTCCTCGACTACCCCGCGAGGAAGAGATCCCGGAGCCATCATATCAGTTTAGTATCACAAGTATCCAGTTCAAATTGTAGTAGATCGGGATACAACACTGAGCGTCCTGTTACCGTGGACACGGCTATTCGAATAGACAACTTCCCTGCAGGGGTGCACTACTGTTACCCAACACGCTCGATTAACTCTGGCCGGACACACTTTTCTTGGTCATGCCCGGCCTCGGCTGATCGACACGACGTAGTCCTACCTAGGCTCCGCAGAGAGGTCCCCGCCAGTCTACATCCTAAGTGCTCAGGGGTCTTGGGCCCATCGCCCTTTGCACTCTGGGTCGTTGTGTGCAGGGTGGATACCAGCGCCACCTCTGCCTAGATGGCGCGATCCGGCTCGGCCACAATGCTGAACTAGACGTCTGACAGAGCTTTCGGCTGATACATACGGTGCCGAGGGCCCCATTAAACCATTATCCCACGTGGTGGTAGTGTGTATAGGCCAGTGGCCAACTCAGATCAAATACCCAAATCCGTTAGTGAATTATTAGGAGCTCGCGGAGACGACCAGTGCTTTGGCCGTTCCGACTAGGTATCTCGTGGACCACGACCAGGGACTAGGCCCACCTCTCTCCTAGGTAGTCTCCGCCTGCCCTGTCGCTCCGACTACAGTGTAAGTTCCGTGTCGGCTGTCGGGACAAGTCCCGAGCTACCACCACATCCTGGGTGGTACCGCTAACAGCCAGCTGCCACAGGACTCTCTCGCGGGTACCCTTGGGGTTGCCCTGACTTCAACATTATCTCGCGGGTGCTCTTGGAGTCGACCCGTCTTTAACAACGGTCTGAGATGAAGGTCAAAGTACCCGTGTGTCTATAACATCGTGGGGAATCCGAGGAATCACCCTCGATGGATTCCCACTCGATGTAACCATCAAGGTGAACTTGGAGGAATCACCCTCGATGGGTTCACACTTGAGGGGCTGCACGACAGAGGCATCATTGGAGGTGGTGAAAAAGGAATCACCCTCGGTAACCCACAATCGACTAGCTACGCTACAGAGATATCATCAGGAGTGAGGTAGGAGGTATCACCCTCGGCACTCGATAGTAGCCCTGCAGAGTCGTACAACTAAGGGGGTGTGCGGTGCTGTGTTCGGTCTCTGTACATTGATCACACTGATCGAGTCACCGGTGGTAAAGCATGGCAACAAGTACAAGGGTGTGGGGCCATTGATGGATCACTAACCAGCCTATACTAAGCATTTAGGTCAACAGGTAAGGTATCAACAACAGGTTACAAAATCAGGCTATGCATCAGAATAGGAGCAATCAATTATAGTAGAAAAATCTAATGCAAGCATGGGAGAGAAAGAATGGGTGATATAGGAATGATTAAGGGGGTTTTGCTTGCCTGGAAGCTCTGCTGAAAAGGAAGAAGGGTCGTCGGTGACGTAGTCGATCACAGCTGCGTCGGCGGCAGTCTCGGGGTCTACCGGAGAAGAAGAGGGGGAAGAAACAATAAATACAAGGCAAACAAATGCAGCACAATGTATGACATGGCAGGATGCTATGCTAGGGGCGTTCTAATGCAGTACTAAGTATTTTACTCGGAGCGGGAAAATATCCGGGAATATTTTCCCAGCTCCGAACACTATTCATTTAGCGGTTCCGGTTGCAAATGTTCAACGTTCGATATGTTAGAGGCATGTGACAGGTATGTGGAGGGCATATTCGGATTCGTCATATTTTTCTGAACGTTTTTCATATATAAATTATTTTCATCTGACTTACGGTTTATTTTATATTATTTATCGAAGTTTTATCCTTTTTTTTGAATTTTTTTTGGAATTGTTTTAATCCGAGTTGACCAAGCCAATTTGAGTGGTCAAAAGTTGACTAGGGGTCCACCTGTCATCGTCTTAGATAATCTTAATTTGATTACTTTTTAATCTAACAAGATGGGACCCACATGCCATTGTTTTAATAGACTAAATAAACTTCTAATCTAATCCTAAAACTAATCCTAACCACTAACAGGGCCGGCCCCATACACACACATACGCACACAACACACACACACACATCACGACACACACACACGCTGCACATGGCCATGGCCAGCAGCAGCAGCAGTAGGCGAGCAGCAGTGGCAAGCAAGGCAGTAGCAGTAAGTAGCAGCGGCACGGGCAACAGCAGCAAGGGCAGCTAGCAGCGGCGCCAGCAGAAAGGAGCAGCAAGAGCAGCACGAGCAGCAGAGTAGCAAACGCGCGCAGAGCAGTAGCCACACGTACGCGTACGCGGGGTTCGGGCACGACGGTGACGGCGGCCTACGGTTCCCAAATCGAAGGGGAAGAAAGGGGATCCGAGGGAGGAGCTCACCCTGGTTCTCGTGGACAAGGTTAGGAGGTCGGGGGCGGCCGGGATGCGACGGACTCGGCAACGAGAAGCGGCGGTCGTGGGCGAAGAGGACGGCGATGGCGAGCGTACGGGGCCTCCTAGCTTGAGCCCTTGGGTGAGGGCGAAGGAGACGGCAACGAGGGAGCTTCTGGACATCTTCTCAGGGAGCGGGGACGCCGGTGGCCGCGGCGACGATGATGGCCATGGCGGTGCGAGCTCGGGCTCGAACTAAAAAGAGAAGAAGGGGGCGAGCGAGGGGGTTATGGCGTGCTAGGGTTTGCCCTGGATGTTGCGGGTGTACATATATGTCTCAGGGTGCCGATAGATGAGCGACACGGCGACATCGGCGACTTGGACGGCCAGCGCGCACTGCCAGCACCATGGCCTCCTGCCTCTGTCCAGAGGAAAGGGAAAGGCCGTGGTGGGTTGGGCTTCGGTGCACTGTGGCACTTAGGCCCAGTGGCACCGTAGACGTTCTTCGTTTTTCTTTTTCCTTTACTGCATTATTTTCCAGCTCCCGTTTTGCATTTACTTTTGTGGTCAAATTAGTTTTGTAAAATGTGGAACTTGCCACATAAATACTGTGCAATATTCTGCACCAACGTAAAAAGGTTTGGTATTATTTGGATTTCATTTAAATTGGGTTTGTATTTTAAATGGGAGAAGTAGGCGTTGTTGGCACTGTTTTATTTAGGCTAAGGGCATTCAAATATTTCAAAAGATGTTGGTTCCTTCATGACAATTACTTAGTGATTATTTGCAAAATCATGAACAATTTAGTTTTGCAGTTTGAAGAATTAATAATTTGACTTACATTTACATTTGAATTTAAAATTTGAAGTTGGACTATTTCCTAAATGCAATTTAATTAGGATGATCACGATGACATGGAAATTAATTAGCTTAATGACAGGGTTAAGATTTGGGGGATGTTACATAGAGTGACAGAAGTTAAACCCTAGTTTATGCGTTATTCCGTAAGGGGCTGATTTGGATCCATATGTTTCATGCTATGGTTAGATTTATCTTAATTCTTCTTTTCGTAGTTGTGGATGCTTGCGAGAGGGGGTAATCATAAGTGGGAGGCTTGTTCAAGTAAGAACAGCACCCAAGCACCAGTCCACCCACATATCAAATTATCAAAGTAGTGAACGCGAATCAACTAAATTAACATGATGAACGTGACTAGATGAAATTCCCATGTGTCCTCGAGAACGCTTTGCTTACTATAAGAAACCGTTCCGGCTTGTCCTTTGCTATAAAAAGGATTGGGCCCCCTTGCTGCACTTTTGTTACACTTGTTACTTGTGATGAATTATCTTGCTATCAAACTACTTGTTACCGCTACTTTCAGTGCTTGCAGAAAATACCTTGCTGAAAACCGCTTATCATTTCCTTCTGCTCCTCGTTGGGTTCGACACTCTTACTTATCGAAAGGACTATGATTGATCCCCTATACTTGTGGGTCATCAAGAATTTTTTCTGGCGCCGTTGCCGGGGAGTGAAGCGCCTTTGGTAGGTGGAATTTGGTAAGGAAACATTTTTATTATGTGCTGAAATTTATTGTCACTTGTCACTATGGAAAGTAATCCTTTGAGGGGCTTGTTCGGGGTATCTTCACCTCGATTGGAAGCAATAAGAGTTGCTCCTCAACCTACTGAACCTACTAAAAATATTTATTATGAAATTCCTTCGGGTATTATAGAGAAACTGCTAGCTAAGGATGGCAATTTTACCCATGGACATGGATACCCATGGATATCTGACCCGCATGGATAGGGTTTGGATATGTTTTTGTGCCCATGGGCGGCGGCCAAACCCGACCCGATTGCTCATGGGTAGGGCATGGATATAATCTTGTACCCGTGGGTATACCCAAACCCGACCCGATAGTATGACTTAATGGGCAAAAATGTGCTATCCCTACCCCCACAGTCACATGTCCCACTGCAATTTTACACTTTGTTATCTAAAACATGCAAAAAAATGCACAATCCCCGCCGTAACTTTTATTAGTTGACAACTTGACATTCAATCCCCACCATAACATACTCCAGCGCCCCTTCCCTTATTTTTATCTCCTCGTTAAATGACTCGTCATTCTCATCTTTTAGAAAAATACTAAATGATATTAGGCTGTTAGTGGACGTTGATTTACCATAAGTTGATATTTACCGTAAGTGAAGCCTTGTCTGCCACGAGGTGAAGAATGGAAGAGCTTATGTTAACATTGTGTTATGTCTTATTTATATGTCTTCAGAGGACCCAATGGATATCCATCGGGTTTGGACATGGACACAATTTTTCACCCATGGATTTTTTCATGGGCGGGTAAAGACTGTCTTCATGGATATGAATTTGATATTGTTCAACCCGATCCAAACCTGACGCATTGCCATCCTTACTGCTAGCTAATCCTTATGCAGGAGATGGAACGGTACATCCTGATATGCACTTGATATATATAGATGAAATTTGTGGATTGTTTAAGCTTGCAGGTTTATCCGGAGATGGAGTTAAGAAGAAGGTGTTCCCTTTATCTTTGGAGGGAAGGCATTGACATGGTATAGGCTATTGGATGATACTGGAACATGGGATTGGAATCGGTTGAAGCTGGAATTTCACCAGAAATTTTATCCTATGCATTTGGTTCATCGTTATCGGAATTATATATATAATTTTTAGCCTCGTGAAGGAGAAAGTATCGCTCAAGCTTGGGGGAGGCTTAAGTATATGTTGCACACATGCCCCAATCATGAGCTCTCAAGAGAAATAATTATTCAAACTTTTATGCTCGGCTTTCTCATAATGTTCAATCCATGCTCGATACTTCTTCTACTGGTTCCTTTATGAAGAGAACTATTGAATTCAAATGGGATCTTCTGGAAAGAATTAAACGCAACTCTGAAGATTGAGAAATCGACAAAGGTAAAGAGTCAGGTATAAATCTTGAGTTTGATTGTGTTAAATCTTTTATGGAAACGGATGCTTTTCATAAGTTTAGTACTAAATATGGACTTGACTCTGAGATAGTAGCTACCTTTTGTGAATCCTTTGCTGCTCATGTTGATCTCCCTAAGGAGAAATGGTTTAAATATCATCCACCTATTGAAGTAAAAGAACCCATAATAGTTAAAGATGGGATAATGGTTTACAATGTTGATCCAGTTGTGCCTACTGCTTATATTGAGAAACCTCCTTTCCCTGTTAGGATTAAGGAACATGCTAAAGCTACAACTGTGGTTAATAAAAGTAATATAAGAACACCTAGACCTTCTGAACAAATTAGAGTTGAACCTAATATTTCAATGGTTAAAGATCTTTTGGTTGATAATATTGATGGGCATGTTATATATCTATGTGAAGAAGCAACTAGGATTGCTTCGCGAGATCCTAAAGATAAAAATAAACCCGTAGTTGGCATGCATGTTGTTTCTGTTAAAATTGGAGATCATTGCTATCATGGTTTATGTGATATTGGTGCTAGCGTGAGTGCTATTCCATTTTCTCTTTATCAAGAAGCCATGAATGATATTGCACCTGTTGAGATTGAAGATATTGATGTTACTGTTAAGCTTGCAAACAAAGATACCATTGAACCACTTGGGATTGTTAGAGATGTTGAAGTCTTGTGTGGTAAGATCAAATACCCTACTGATTTTCTTGTTCTTGGCTCACCACAAGATAATTTTTGTCCCATTATATTTGGTAGACCTTTCTTGAATACAGTTAATGCTAAGATTTATTGCAATAAAGAATCAGTCAGTGTTAATTTTGGTGATGTGTCTCATGAGTTTAATTTCTCCAAATTTAGTAGACAACCACATGATAAAGAATTACCTAATAAAGATGAAATTATTGGTCTTGCTTCTATTGTTGTTCCTCCTACTGATCCTTTAGAACAATATTTGCTAGATCATGAAAATGATATGCATATGAATGAAAGAAATGAGCTAGATGAAATATTCTTTAGGCAATCACCTATTCTTAAACATAATTTGCCTGTTTACACTTTGGGAGATCCTCTCCCGCCTAAGAGTGATCCCGTGTTTGAATTGAAGAAACTACCTGATACCCTTAAATATGCTTATCTTGATGAAAAGAAGATATATCCTGTTATTATTAGTGCTAACCTTTCAGAGCATGAAGAAAATATATTGCTTAAAACTCTGAGGAAGCACCATGCTACTATTGGATATACTCTTGATGATCTTAAGGGCATTAGTCCCACTCTATGTTAGCACAAGATTAATATGGAGCCAGACGCTAAACCTGTCATTGATCATCAACGTCGCTTGAATCCTAAAATGAAGGATGTGGTAAGGACTGAAATATTAAAGCTTCTGGAAACAGGTATAATTTATCCCATAGCTGATAGTAGATGGGTAAGTCCTGTTCATTGTGTTCCTAAGAAAGGAGGTATCACCGTTGTTCCTAATGATAAAAATGAACTCATTCCACAAAGAATTGTAACTCGTTATAGGATGGTAATTGATTTCAGGAAATTGAATAAAGCAACTAGGAAAGATCATTACCCCTTGCCTTTTATTGATCAAATGTTAGAAAGGTTATCTAAACATACACACTTTTGCTTCCTAGATGGATATTCTAGTTTCTCTCAAATACCTATATCAAAAGAAGATCAAGAGAAAACCACTTTTACTTGTCCTTTTGGAACTTATGCTTATCATCGTATGCCTTTTGGTTTATGTAATGCACCTGCTACCTTTCAAAGATGTATGACTGCTATATTCTCTGACTTTTGTGAAAAGATTGTTGAGGTTTTCATGGATGATTTCTCCATTTATGGAACTTCTTTTGATGATTGCTTAAGCAACCTCGATTGAGTTTTGCAGAGATGTGAAGAAACTAATCTTGTCTTGAATTGGGAGAAGTGCCACTTTATGGTGAATGAAGGTATAGTCCTTGGGCATAAAATTTCTGAAAGAGGTATTGAAGTTGATAAAGCTAAAGTTGATGCAATTGAGAAAATGCCATGTCCTAGAGATATCAAAGGTATAAGAAGTTTCCTAAGTCATGCTGGTTTCTATAGAAGGTTTATAAATGGAAATTCACTTTGGCTCATAGGTGTATATGCACCCATTGTCTAAATACACATTTTAAAAAGTTAAAAAATTTCGAGAAAAAATCCCGCATGTAAATCCGGACATTATATGTGCGTGCACAAAGTTTTGGTGAAAAAGGACATTTTTTGTGGCTTGTGTAAAAAAGACAATTTTTGATGCTTGATTACAGCTATTCACGAGGCATTTTTTTAAATATTTTTTATACATGCCACAAAAAATGTCCCTTTTCACCAAAATTTTGTGTGCGAACATAGGATGTCCGGATGTACACGCGGGATTTTTTCTCAAATTTTTTTAACATTTTAAAATGTGTTTTTATACATATTTCATAATAGGTGTATATACACCTAGGAGCCAAAACGCCACTCTCGTTTATAAAAGACTTGTCTAAAATTTCTAGGCCTCTTACTAATCTCTTGCAAAAAGATGTTCCATTCGTTTTTGATGATGATTGCGTAGAAGCCTTTGAAATACTTAAGAAAGCCTTAATTTCTGCACCTATTGTTCAACCACCTGATTGGAACCTACCCTTTGAAATTATGTGTGATGCTAGTGATTATGCTGTGGGTGTTGTTCCAGGTCAAAGAGTTGATAAGAAATTGAATGTTATTCATTATGCTAGTAAGACTTTAGGCAGTGCTCAAAGAAATTATGCTAATACTGAGAATGAATTTTTAGCAGTTGTGTTTGCATGTGATAAATTCAGATCTTATATTGTTGATTCCAAAGTTACTATTCACACTGATCATGCTGCTATTAAATATCTTATGGAAAAGAAATATGCTAAACCTAGACTCATTAGGTGGGTTCTTTTGCTACAAGAATTTGACTTGCATATTGTTGATAGAAAGGGAGCTGAGAATCCCGTAACAGATAATTTGTCTAGAATGGAAAATGTTTTTGATGACCCACTTCCTATTAATGATGATTTCCCTAATGAACAATTAGCTGTCATAAATGCTTCTCGTAATACTCCTTGGTATGCAGACTATGCTAATTACATTGTTGCTAAATACATACCACCTAGTTTCACATACCAACAAAAGAAAAAGTTCTTCTTTGATTTAAGACATTACTTTTGGGATGACCCACATTTATATAAAGGAGTAGATGGTAGTATTAGACGTTGTGTACTTGAGCATGAACATGAACAAATCTTACGGAAGTGTCATTCCGAGGAATACGGAGGACACCACGCGGGAGACAGAATTGCACATAAGGTACTACAGTCTGGTTTTTATTGGCCTACTCTCTTCAAGGATGCACGTAAGTTTGTCCTTTCATGTGATGAATGTCAAAGAATTGGTAATATTGGTAGATGACAGGAAATGCCTATGAATTATTCACTTGTTATTGAACCATTTGATGTTTGGGGCTTTGATTATATGGGACCTTTTCCTAAATCTAATGGATATACACATATTTTAGTTGTTGTTGATTACATTACTAAGTGGGTAGAAGCTATTCCAACTAGTAGTGCTGATCATAACACTTCTATTAAAAATGCTTAAAGAAGTTATATTTCTGAGGTTTGGAGTCCCTAGATATTTGATGACTGATGGTGGTTCACATTTTATTCATGGTGCTTTCCGTAAACTTCTTGCTAAATATGATGTTAACCATAGAATTGCATCACCTTATTATCCTCAATCTAGTTGTCAGGTTGAACTAAGCAATAGAGAAATAAAGTTAATCTTGCCAAAGACCATTAATAGATCCAGAAAGAATTGGTCTAAGAAACTTGATGATGCATTATGGGCTTACAGAACTGCTTATAAAAATCCTATGGGTATGTCTCCATATAAAATGGTCTATGGAAAAGCATGTCATTTACCCCTTGAGTTAGAACATAAAGCTTATTGGGCAATTAAAGAACTTAATTATGATTTTAAACTTGCCGATGAAAAGAGGTTATTAGATATTAGCTCTCTAGATGAATGGAGGACACAAGCCTATGAAAATGCCAAGTTGTTTAAAGAAAAAGTTAAGAGATGGCATGATAAGTGAATTAAAAAATGGGAATTCAATGTGGGTGATCACGTTCTATTATACAGTTCTCGTTTAAGATTCTTTGCAGGAAAACTTCTCTCTAAATGGGAAGGACCATACATCGTCGAAGAAGTTTATCGCTCCGGAGCTATCAAGATAAATAACTTCGAAGGCACTAATCCGAGAGTGGTTAATGGGCAAAGAATTAAACATTATATCTCAGGTACGCCCATTAATGTTGAAACTAATATTATTCAAACAATGACACCGGAGGAGCACATAAAAGAGTCCTTTCGGAACGTTCCAGAACCCTGAAAAGGAGTAGGTACGTGGTACGGTGATACGTTCATTTTGCATCATGTTTTGCTACTGTTATTTATAGTGTTTTTGATCAATATAACACTTTGTGGAGCAATTCTAATGCCTTTTCTCTCTTAATATGCAAGATTTACACAAGGAGGGAGAATGCCGGCAGCTGGAATTCTGGACCTGAAAAAGCTAAGTTAGAGATACCTATTCTGCACATCTCCAAATGAGCTGAAATTTCTCGGAGAATTATTTTGGAATAAATAAAAAAATACTGGAATCAAGAAGTACCAGAGGGGGCCACCCAGGTGCCCATGAGGCACCAGGGCGCGCCACCCCCAGGCGCGCCCTTGTACCTCGTGGGGCCCCTAGCCAGCCTCTAGCCCCCATTTTCGGGTATATAAGTCATTTTGCCCTAGAAAAAACATAGAGAAGACTTTCGGGATGGTGCGCCGCCGTCTCGAGGCAGAACTTGGGCAGGAGCACTTTTGCTCCTGCCGGGGATACTTCTCTCCGGGAGGGGGAAATCGTCGCCATCGACATCACCATCGATCCTCTCATCGTGAGAGGACTAATCTTCACCAACATCTTCACCAGCACCATCTCATCTCAAACCCTAGTTCATCTCTTGTATTCAATCTTTGTCTCAAAACCTCAGATTGGTACCTGTGGGTTGCTAGTAGTGTTGATTACATCTTGTAGTTGATGCTAGTTGGTTTATTTGGTGGAAGATTATATGTTCAGATCTATTATGCTATTCAATCCCTCTCTGATCTTGGATATGAACATGATTTGTGAGTAGTTACTTTTGTTCTTGAGGACATGGGAGAAGTCTTGTCATAAGTAATCATGTGAATTTGGTATTCGTTCGATATTTTGATGATATGTATGTTGTTGATTCTCTTAGTGGTGTCATGTGAACGTCGACTACATGACACTTCACCATCTTTGGGCCTAAGGGAATGCATTGTGGAGTAGTAATTAGATGATGGGTTGCTAGAGTGACAGAAGCTTAAACCCTAGTTTATGCGCTATTCCGTAAGGGGCTGATTTGGATCCATATGTTTAATGCTATGGTTAGAGTTATCTTAATTCTTCTTTCGTAGTTGCGAATGCTTGCGAGAGGGGGTAATCATAAGTGGGAGGCTTGTTCAAGTAAGAACAGCACCCAAGCACCGGTCCACCCACATATCAAATTATCAAAGTAGCGAACGTGAATCAAACAAACATGATGAAAGTGACTTGATGAAATTCCCATGTGTCCTCGAGAACACTTTACTTACTATAAGAGATCGTTCCGGCTTGTCCTTTGCTACAAAAAGGATTGGGCCAACTTGCTGCACTCTTTGTTACTATTGTTACTTGTCACTTGTTACAAATTATCTTGCTATCAAACTACTCGTTACCGATAATTTCAGTGCTTGCAGAAAATACCTTGCTGAAAACCGCTTGTCATTTCCTTCTGCTCCTCGTTGGGTTCGACACTCTTACTTATTGAAAGGACTATTATTGATCCCCTATACTTGTGGGTCATCAAGACTCTTTTCTGGCGCTGTTGCCGGGGAGTGAAGCGCCTTTGGTGAGTGGAATTTGGTAAGGAAACATTTATATTACGTGCTGAAATTTACTGTCACTTGTCACTATGGAAAGTAATCCTTTGAGGGGTTTGTTCGGGGTATCTTCACCTCGACCGGAGATACAAATAGTTGCTCCTCAACCTACTGCACCTACTGAAAATATTTATTATGAGATTCGTCCGGGTATGATAGAGAAACTGCTAGCTAATCCTTATGCAGGAGATGGAACGGTACACCCTGATATGCACTTAATCTATGTGGATGAAAGTTGTGGATTGTTTAAGCTTGCAGGTATATCCGGAGATGGAGTTAAGAAGAAAGTATTCCCTTTATCTTTGGAGGGAAAGGCATTAATGTGGTATAGGCTATGTGATGATACTGATACATGGGACTGGAACCGATTGAAACTAGAATTCCATCAGAAATTTTATCCTATGCATTTGGTTCATCGTGATCGGAATTATATATATAATTTTTGGCCTCGTGAAGGAGAAAACATCGCTCAAGCTTGGGGGAGGCTTAAGTACATGATGTACACATGCCCCAATCATGAGCTCTCAAAAGAAATTATCTTACAAGATTTTTATGCTCGGCTTTCTCATGATAATCGAACTACGCTCGATTCTTCTTTGTCTGGCTCCTTTATGAAGAAAACTATTGAATTCAGATGGGATCTTCTGGAAAGAATTAAACGCAACTCTGAAGATTGGGAACTCTACAAAGGTAATGAGTCCGGTATAATACTTGAGTTCGATTGTGTTAAATCTTTTATGGCCACCGATGCTTTTCATAAGTTTAGCACTAAATATGGACTTGACTCTGAGATAGTAGCTTCCTTTTGTGAATCATTTGCTACTCATGTTGATCTCCCTAAGGAGAAGTAGTTTAAATATCATCCCCCTGTTAAAGAAAAGATTGAGGAACCCGCTAGTATTAAAGAAGAAACAATTGTTTACCATGTTGATCCACTTGTGCCTTCTGCTTATATTGAGAACCCACCTTTTCCTGTTAGGATTAAGGAACATGCTAAAGCTTCAACTGTGGTTAGCAAAAGTAATATTAGAGCACCTAGACCCTCTGAACAAATTAAAGTTGAACCTGATGTTGCTATGGTTAAAGATCTCTTAGTCGATAATATAGATGGGCATGTTATTTACTTTTGTGAGGAGGCTGCTAGAATTGCTAAACCTGTTAGAAATGAACGAGATAAGTTAGGCAAGAACAAGCCCGTAGTTGGTATGCCTGTTGTTTCTGTTAAGATTGGAGATCATTGCTATCATGGTTTGTGTGATATGGGTGCTAGTGTGAGTGCTATTCCATTTTCTCTATATCAAGAAGTAATGCATGAAATTGCACCTGTTGAGATTGAAGATATTGATGTTACTATTAAGCTTGCTAATAGAGATACTATTGCACCACTTGGGATTGTTAGAGATGTCAAAGTCTTGTGTGGCGAAATCAAATACACTACTGATTTCTTAGTACTTGGTTCACAACAAGATAATTTTTGTCCCATTATATTTGGTAGACCTTTCTTGAATACCGTTAATGCTGAAATTGATTGTGTTAAAGAAAAGGTTCGAGTTAAGTTTGGTGATATATCTCATGAATTTAATTTCTCCAAGTTTCGTAGACAACCTCATGATAAAGAATTGCCTAGTAAAGATGAAATTATTGGTCTTGCTCCTATTGCCGTACCTCCTACCGATCCGTTAGAACAATATTTGCTAGACCATGAAAACGATATGCATATGAATGAAAGAAACGAAGTAGATAGGATGTTCTTTGATCAACCACCTATCCTTAAACATAATTTGCCTGTTGAAACTCTTGGAGGCCCTCCTCCGCCTAAAGGTGACCCTGTGTTTGAATTGAAGCAATTGCCTGATACATTGAAATATGCTTATCTTGATGAAAAGAAGATATATCCTGTTATTATTAGTGCTAACCTTTCAGCGCATGAAGAAAAGAGATTACTAAAAACTCTAAGGAAGAACCGAGCTGCTATTGGATATACTATTGATGATCTTAAGGGCATTAGTCCCACTCTATGTCAGCACTAAATCAATATGGAGCCGGATGCTAAACCAGTTGTCGACCACCAACGATGATTAAATCCTAAGATGAAAGAGGTGGTAAGAACTGAAATATTAAAGCTTCTGGAAGCAGGTATAATCTATCCCATAGCTGATAGTAGATGGGTAAGTCCCGTTCATTGTGTCCCTAAGAAAGGAGGTATTACCGTTGTTCCTAATGATAAAAATGAACTCATTCCACAAAGAATTGTAACTGGTTATAGGATGGTAATTGATTTTAGAAAATTAAACAAAGCTAATAGAAAAGATCATTACCCCTTACCTTTTATTGATCAAATGTTAGAAAGACTGTCTAAGCATACACACTTTTGCTTTCTAGATGGTTATTCTGGTTTTTCTCAAATACCCGTATCACAACCCGATCAAGAGAAAACCACCTTCACTTGTCCTTTTGGAACCTATGCTTATAGATGTATGCCTTTTGGTTTATGCAATGCACCTGCTACCTTTCAAAGATGTATGACTGCTATATTCTCTGACTTTTGTGAAGAGATTGTTGAGGTGTTCATGGATGATTTTTCCGTTTACGGAACTTCTTTTGATGATTGCTTAAGCAACCTTGATCGAGTTTTGCAGAGATGTGAAGAAACTAATCTTGTCTTGAATTGGGAGAAGTGCCACTTTATGGTGAATGAATGCATTGTCTTGGGGCACAAAATTTCTGAAAGAGGTATTGAAGTTGATAAGGCTAAGGTTGATGCTATTGAGAAAATGCCGTGTCCTAAAGATATTAAAGGTATAAGAAGTTTCCTTGGTCATGCTGGTTTCTATAGGAGATTTATTAAAGACTTCTCTAAAATTTCTAGGCCTCTTACGAATCTTTTGCAAAAAGATGTTCCATTTGTTTTTGATGATGATTGTCTAGAAGCCTTTGAAACACTTAAGAAAGCCTTAACCACTGCACCTATTGTTCAACCACCTGATTGGAACTTGCCTTTTGAAATTATGTGTGATGCTAGTGATTATGCTGTTGGTGCTGTTCTAGGACAGAGAGTTGATAAGAAATTAAATGTTATCCATTATGCTAGTAAAACTCTAGACAGTGCCCAAAGAAATTATGCTACTGCTGAAAAGGAATTTCTAGCAGTTGTGTTTGCATGTGATAAATTCAGATCTTACATAGTTGATTCTAAAGTACCTGTTCACACCGATCATGCTGCTATTAAATATCTTATGGAAAAGAAAGATGCTAAATCTAGACTCATTAGGTGGGTTTTATTGCTACAAGAATTTGACTTGCATATTACTGAAGGAAGAGAGCTGAGAATCCCGTAGCAGATAATTTGTCTAGAATGGAAAATGTTCTTGATGACCCACTACCTATTAATGATGATTTTCCTGATGAACAATTAGCTGTCATAAATGCTTCTCGTAATACTCCTTGGTACGCGGATTATGCTAATTACATTGTTGCTAAATACATACCACCTAGTTTCACATACCAACAAAAGAAAAAGTTCTTCTTTGATTTAAGACATTACTTCTAGGATGACCCACATCTTTATAAAGAATGAGTAGATGATATTATTAGACGTTGTATACCTGAGCATGAACAGGAACAAATCCTACGGAAGTGTCATTCCGAAGCTTACGGTGGACACCATGCGGGAGATAGAACTGCGCACAAGGTATTGCAATCTGGTTTTTATTGGCCTACTCTTTTCAAGGATGCTCGTAAGTTTGTCTTATCTTGTGATGAGTGTCAAAGAATTGGTAATGTTGGTAGACGTCAGGAAATGCCTATGAATTATTCACTTGCTGTTGAACCATTTGATGTTTGGGGATTTGATTATATGGGACCTTTTCCTAAATCCAATGGGTATACTCATATTTTAGTTGCTGTTGATTACATTACTAAGTGGGTAGAAGCTATTCCAGCTAGTAGTGCTGATCATAACACTTCTATTAAAATGCTTAAAGAAGTTATTTTCCCAAGGTTCGGAGTCCCTAGATATTTGATGACTGATGGTGGTTCACATTTTATTCATGGTGCATTCCGTAAATTGCTTGCTAAATATGATGTCAACCATAGAATTGCATCTCCCTATCACCCTCAAACTAGTGGTCAAGTAGAATTGAGTAATAGAGAAATAAAATTAATTTTGCAAAAAACCGTCAATAGATCTAGAAAGAATTGGGCTAAGAAACTTGACGATGCATTATGGGCTTATATAACTGCTTATAAAATCCTATGGGTATGTCTCCTTATAAAATGGTTTATGGAAAAGCATGTCATTTACCTCTTGAGTTAGAACATAAAGCATATTAGGCAATTAAGGAACTAAATTATGATTTTAAACTTGCCGGTGAAAAGAGGTTATTTGATATTAGCTCATTAGATGAATGGAGAACCCAAGCTTATGAAAATGCCAAATTATTTAAAGAAAAAGTTAAAAGATGGCATGATAGAAGAATTCAAAAACGGGAATTTAAAGTAGGTGAGCAAGTTCTATTGTACAATTCTCGTTTGAGATTCTTTGCAGGAAAACTTCTCTCTAAATGGGAAGGACCGTATATCATCGAAGAAGTTTATCGCTCCGGAGCAATCAAAATAAATAACTCCGAAGGCACTAATCTGAGAGTGGTGAATGGGCACAGAATTAAGCATTATATTTCAGGTACTCCCATCAATGTTGAAACTAATATTATTGAAACAATTACACCGGAGGAATACATAAGAGAGACTTCCCGGAACACTCCAGAACCCTGAAAAGGAATAGGTATGTGATACGGTAAGTAAACCGACTCCAAAAATTCCATAAAAATATTTTCTGTCAGTTTTGGAATATTTAGAATAATACAAAAATAAGAAACAGCCGGGGGGACCCACCTGATGCCCATGAGGCACCAGGGCGTGCCACCCCCCAGGTGCGCCCTGGTACCTCGTGGGCCCCACGTGAGCCTTCCCGACTCCGTTTTTCTTCTGGATTACTTGTTTTGCAAGATAAAAAATCTATATATATACTTCCAGACGTTTTGACCACCGCATCACAGAAATATCTTCTGTTCTTGTTTCGTGCTATTTTTCTGACAGATCTAGATCGCTATGGCTCCACCAAGCTCTTCCAAGGACAAGTTCTACAAGAAGGTCATCAACCCCTACTTACTGGAGGTGATGAAACACCCTCAAGCCATTGAGATGCGTGAGGGGGTGCTTCACATCCGGGACGTGCAAGGACCTAAGAAGACCGGGAGCGTGGAGTCCAGGCTCGAAGCGGTGGAGCAGGAGATCTTCAAGTGCCAAGGGATGGTGGAACGTGGACTCAGCGCCAACCACTCCATGATCATGGAGTTCACCCGTGATCGCAAGGTGGATGACCGATCAATGGGGGACATCATCTTCAAGCTCAATGAACGAATCGACTATCTCCAAGGCCAAATCTATGATCTTCAAAACCAAAATTATGAGTATGAGGCAAGATTCAAAGGTATGAGTTTAGCTGCAAGTTTCAGGACTCCAGAGACTCGTTCATCTTTTTATGATGGGGAACCTATGCCATGGAAGCCGGAGGACAAGCCCACCACTTCATCACCACCACCATCACCGAAGAAGGAAACTTGAGCACATGGGTATGGGCACTCCCCTTGGCTTGTGCCAAGCTTGGGGGAGGAGCCCCGGTATCGTATCACCATCACTTTTATTATCTTTACCTATTTTTAGTTTGATCCTTAGTTATTTCGTGATCTAGTTGAATAAAAGTTTAGTATGATCTATTTTCGAGTGTTAGCTTCGTGATCTATCTATCTATGTAATCGAGTTGAGAGTTATATAATAAAGAGTAGTTTTAGTTTTTGCTTCTTTACTTTCATGTTCCAATTCTAGCAATGAAAATAATGAAAAAGATCATATGCTAATCCTATGGAAAGTAATGAAATTACATAAAGAAAAGTATAAGTGGTAAAATTTATTGGAAGTTAACAAACATAGCATTAGTCAATGATGCAATTCATGAAAGAATTAATAAGGGAAGAGAAGATTCACATGCAAATATACTATCTTGGACATCTTTTATGATTGTGAGCCCCCATTAAGTATTTTATGCCAAATTGTTAACGTTGGACAAGGAAGACAACGTAATGAATTATGTTTGTTCATATTCACATAGAAGTTATATTGTTATAGATCCTCCAACATGTGGTGCTTGTCAAATATCTTTGCTAGCCAAAAATTCGCACCAAGTAGAGATACTACTTGTGCATCCAAAACCTTTAAACCCAGTTTCATGCCATGAGAGTCCACTATATCTACCTATGGATTGAATAAGATCCTTTAAGTAAGTTGTCATCGGTGCAAAAAGCAATAAAAATTGCCTCTAAATATGTCTAAACTTTTATTGTAAGGGAAATAAGCTTTGTACGAACTTGTGATGGTAAAGAAATAAAAGCGACAGACTGCATAATAAAGGTTGCTATCACAAGGGGCAATATAAAGTGATGTTCCTTTGCATTAAGAGTCCTTGCATCCAACAACAAAAAGCGCATGACAACCTCTGCTTCCCTCTGCGAAGGGCCTATCCTTTACTTTCATGTATTTACTTTTTATGCAAGAGTCAATAGTGTTCTCCTCTATTTCCTTTTTATTTTTCTCTTCTGTAAGCATCATGTGGTGGGGAAAGATCTAAGCATATATATCTAGTTGGATATGAGTGATCTTGAGTTATTATTGTTGACATCACCCTTGAGGTGAATAAGTTGGGAGGCGAAATCACAAGCCCCTATCTTTCTATGTGTCTGGCTGAAACTTTTTGCTCCATATATATGTCGTGAGTGTTAGCAATCATAGAAGACTAAATGATGGTTGAGTATGTGGACTTGCTAAATAGCTCCTACATGAGACCCTTCCTGAAAATATGATTAATTGCAATTGCATTGTTGACTGAGAATATAGTTGTTAGTTTTCAAGAAAGTTTATGCCTTATACTCCATTGTTGTGATGAATTGTTACTTACTCATGAGAAGTTTATGATAATAAATATTGCTGTTATAATAATGATCATGATGCTACTATGTCCGTATTTTGTTTTTATCGACACCTCTCTCTCTCTAAACATGTGGACATGATTATCGATATCGGCTTTCACTTGAGGACAAGCGAGGTCTAAGCTTGGGGGAGTTGATACGTCCATTTTGCATCATGTTTTGCTACTGTTATTTATAGTGTTTTTGATCAATATAACACTTTGTGGAGCAATTCTAATGCCTTTTCTCTCTTAATATGCAAGATTTACACCAGGAGGGAGAATGCCGACAACTGGAATTCTGGACCTGAAAAAGCTATGTCAGAGATACCTATTCTGCACATCTCCAAATGAGCTGAAATTTCACGGAGAATTATTTTGGAATAAATAAAAAATACTGGAATCAAGAAGTACCAGAGGGGGCCACCCAGGTGCCCACGAGGCACCAGGGCGTGCCACCCCCCAGGGGCGCCCTGGTACCTCGCGGGGCCCCTGGCCAGCCTCTGGCCCCCATTTTCTGGTATATAAGTCATTTTGCCCTATAAAAAATATAGAGAAGACTTTCGGGATGGTGCGCCACCGTCTCGAGGCAGAACTTGGGCAGGAGTACTTTTGCTCTCTGGTGGAGAGATTCTGCCGGGGATACTTCCCTCCGGGAGGGGGAAATCATCGCCATCGACATCACCAACGATCCTCTCATCATGGGAGGACTAATCTTCATCAACACCTTCACCAGCACCATCTCATCTCAAACCCTAGTTCATCCCTTGTATTCAATCTTTGTCTCAAAACCTCATATTGGTACCTGTGGGTTGCTAGTAGTGTTGATTACATCTTGTAGTTGATGCTAGTTGGTTTATTTGGTGGAAGATTATATGTTCAGATCTATTATGCTATTCAATCCCTCTCTGATCTTGGATATGAACATGATTTGTGAGTAGTTACTTTTGTTCTTGAGGACATGGGAGAAGTCTTGTCATAAGTAATCATGTGAATTTGGTATTCGTTCGATATTTTGATGATATGTATGTTGTTGATTCTCTTAGTGGTGTCATGTGAACGTCGACTACATGACACTTCACCATCTTTGGGCCTAAGGGAATGCATCGTTAAGTAGTAATTAGATGATGGGTTGCTAGAGTGACAGAAGCTTAAACCCTAGTTTATGCGCTATTCCGTAAGGGGCTGATTTGGATCCATATGTTTAATGCTATGGTTAGAGTTATCTTAATTCTTCTTTCGTAGTTGCGGATGCTTGCGAGAGGGGGTAATCCTAAGTGGGAGGCTTGTTCAAGTAAGAACAGCACCCAAGCACCGGTCCACCCACATATCAAATTATCAAAGTAGCGAACGCGAATCAAACAAACACGATGAAAGTGACTAGATGAAATTCCCATGTGTCCTCGAGAACGCTTTACTTACTATAAGATATCATTCTGGCTTGTCCTTTGCTACAAAAAGAATTGGGCCAACTTGCTGCACTCTTTGTTACTATTGTTACTTGTCACTTGTTACAAATTATCTTGCAATCAAACTACTCGTTACCGATGATTTCAGTGCTTGCAGAAAATACCTTGCTAAAAACCGCTTGTCATTTCCTTCTGCTCCTTGTTGGGTTCAACACTCTTACCTATCGAAAGGACTACGATTGATCCCCTATACTTGTGGGTCATCATACGGTAAGTTAACCGACTCCAAAAATTCCATAAAAGTACTTTTTGTTTATTTCAGAATATATAAAAAAAGGAAAATAATAAACAGTCCGAAAAGTGCACGAGGGAGCGACAAGCCTGGGGGGCACGCCCTACCCCCCAGGGCGCGCCTACCGAGCTTGTGGCTCCCCCGTGGACTTTCTTGACTCCGTTTTTCTTCCATATTACTTGTCCTGCACTGGAAACATTCATTATATATACTCTCGGATGTTTTGACCACCGCATCGCAAGTTTTTCCTCTGTTCTTGTTTCGGGCTGTTTTCTGACAGATCTAGACACATTATGTCGTCCCAAGATTCGGATGGGGAGAGCTACGTTTCACACCTTATTGCAAACCCTAGAGTCTATGGGGATATTGATCCCTATGGATGAACAACTGATGAAGAAGAGGATGCTGACTTGAGAAGGAAGCAAGATTATTCCAGCAAGGAGCAAGAGGATCTCCCTCTACCCCAACCAGGAGATATGCATGTTGAACTCAAGAGGTCCAACCTGGCAAACACGGTGAAAGTTCCTAAAGTTCAATTCACTCCTTTTCACCATGTGCAGGAATATTCAGATAAACCGCGTCACAAAATTTGGGATCTCGAAAGAGAGATTGAAAAACTAAAAGAAGAAATTCGTATCCTCAAGTGGAAGGACGAGACATCATCACCACCACCACCACCACCGAAGGAGACTTGAGTACACGAGTATGGGCACCACCCTTGGCTTGGGCCAAGCTTGGGGGAGGTGCCCTGGTATCGTATCACCATCACTCTTTTATCATCATTATCTATCTTAGTTCGACCCTTAGTTATTTCGTGATTTAGAAGAATAAAAAGTTTTAGTATGATCTAGTTTCGAGTGCTTGTTTCGTGATCTATCTATCTATGTAATCGTGTGTGAGAGTTATATAATAAAGAGTAGTTTGCTTTTTTGCTTGTTTACTTTTATGTTTCAATCTAAGCACTAAAAGAATGAAAAGGATCATATGCTAATCCCTTGGGGAGTAATGACTTTACATAATGAAAAGTATAGTTGATAAAATTTATTGGGAATTAACAAACAAAGCATTGGTAATTGATGCAATTCATAAAAAAAATTAATAAAGGAAGAGAGGATTCACATATAAATATACTATCTTGGACATCTTTTATGATTGTGAGCCCCCATTAAATATTGCATGTCAAATAGTTGATGTTGGACAAGGAAGACAACGTAATGATTTATGTTTGATTATATTCACATAGAAGGTATATTGTCATAGATCCTCTAACATGTGGTGCTTGCTCACTATCTTTTGCTAGCCAAAAATCCGCACTAAGTAGAGATACTACTTGTGCATCCAAAACCCTTACCCAGTTTCATGCCATGAGAGTCCACTATATACTACTTGTGCCGTCCATTTTACATCATGTTTTCCTGCTGTTATTTATTATGTTTTGGGTCATTATTTCACTTTATAATACAATTCTTATGCCTTTTCTCTCCTATTTTTCAAGTTTCACATGAAGAGGGAGATTGCCGGCAGCTGGAATTTTGGACCGAAAAGGGCTACAACAGAGATAGCTATTCTGCACAACTCCAAATGACCTGAAAATTTATGGACAATTGTTTTGGAATATATAAAAAAATACTGGCGAAAGAAATATCAGAAGGGGGCCCACCAGGAAGCCACAAGCTTGGGGGCGCGCCCTACCCCCCTGGGCGCGCCCCCCGAGCTTGTGGCGCCCCTGGCAGGCCTCTGGGCCCATCTTCTCCTATATGATGCCATTTGCCCTAGAAAAAATTAGAATGAGGCTTTCGGGACGAAGCGCCGCCGTCTCGAGGCGGAACCTGGGCAGGAGCACTTTTGCTCTCCGACGGAGCGATTCCACCAGGGATACTTCCCTCCGGGAGGAGAAATCGAAGCCATCGACATCACCAACGATCCTCTCATCGTGGGAGGACCAATCTTCATCAACATCACCAGCACCATCTCATCTTAAACCCTAGTTCATCTCTTGTATTCAATCTTTGTCTCAAAACCTCAGATTGGTACCTGTGGGTTGCTACTTGTGATCTGCGTTGGTTTTTCCCTGAAGAGGAAGGGATGATGTAGTACAGTAGAGATAAGTATTTATCTCAGTTATAAAACCATGGTTATCAATCCAGTAGGAGAATCATGCAACACCTCGTTAACAGCACCTGCACACAAACAACAAATCCTTGCACCCAACGCTTACAAGGGGTTGTCAATCCCTTGGCGGTTAATTGCAAGATTAAATTGTATGGTGATAGATAAATAGATTGAACAAAAATAAAAAATAAATAAAATAAAGAAAAAGCGCAGAAGGTATTTTTAAGATTTTTAATATATGATAGAAGTAGACCCGGGGGCCATAGTTTTCACTAGAGGCTTCTCTCATGAAAATAGCATACGGTGGGTGAACAAATTACTGTTGGGCAATTGATAGAAAAGCAAATAATCATGACGATATCCAAGGCAATGATCATATATATAGGCATCACGTCCGAGACAAGTAGACCGACTCCTGCCTGCATCTACTACTATTACTCCACACATCGACTGCTATCCAGCATGCATCTAGTGTATTAAGTCCATAAAGAACGGAGTAACGCCTTAAGCAAGATGACATGATGTATACAAAGTAAACTCACGCATGAATAAACCCCATCTTTTTACCCTTAATAGCAACGATACATACGTGTCATGTCCCTTTCTGTCACTGGGATTGAGCACCGCAAGATCGAACCCATGACAAAGCACCTCTCCCATTGCAAGATAAATCAATCTAGTTGGCCAAACCAAATCAATAGATCGGAGAGAAATACGAAGCTATAATAATCATGCCTAAAAGAGTTTAGAGAAAACTCAAATAATATTCATGGATAATCTGATCATAAACTCACAATTCATCAGATCCCAACAAACACACCGCAAAAAGTGATTACATCGGATAGAACTCCAAGAACATCGAGGAGAACATCGTACTGAAGATCAAAAAGAGAGAAGAAGAAATCTAGCTACTAACTATGGACCCAAAGGTCTATGGTAAACTACTCACGCATCATCGGAAGGGCAGCAAGGTTGATGGAGAGCCCCTCCGTGATCGATTCCCCTTCCGACAGAGTGCCGGAAAAGGCCTCCAGATGGGATCTCTCGAGAACAGAAACTTGCGGCGGCGGAAAAAGTATTTTGTGGACTCCTCTGTTGGTTTCCCGATTTTAGAGAATTTATAGTGGAGGAATTAGGTCAAACGGAGCTGTGTGGGCCCCACAAGCCACCAGGGCGCCCCCCTGGGGCGCGCCGTGGTGCCTAGTGGGCCACTGCTTCATCTTCTGGCCGTCTCTCGAAGCTTCCAGTACTTGTTATGTGCAGAAAAAAATCTCCAAAAAGTTTCATGGCATTTGGACTTCGTTTGGTACTGATATTCTGGAAAACCAAAAATAGGCAAAAAACAGCAACTGGCACTGGCACTAAGTTAATAGGTTAGTCCCCAAAAAATGATATATAATTGCTGTAAATGTATATAAAAACATCCAAGATTGATAATATAATAGCTTGGAACAATAAAAAATTATAGATACGTTGGAGACGTATCAGCATCCCCAAGCTTAATTCCTGCTCGTCCTCGAGTAGGTAAATGATAAAAACATAATTTTTGATGTGGAATGCTACCTATCATATTCATCATATATTCTTTTCTTTTATAGCATGGACATTTGGACTTGAATGATTCAAAGCAATAGTCTATAGTTTGACATGAAGATATAAATACTCAAGCATACTAACAAGCAATCATGTCTTTCAAAATATCAACGCTAAAGAAAGTTATCCCTAGCCCATTATGCTCAATCATTGATCCATTCATGAAACACACTCAATATTAGCTACACACAATGCACAAGTATGACAATAGTGCTCTCTAGTTGGTGCTTTGTAAGAGAAGATGGAGACTCAAATAAAAATAAAAATTGCATAAAAGTAAATAGATAGGCCCTTCGCAGAGGGAAGAAGAGATTTACTAATGTGCCAGAGCTCAAAGCTTAAATTAGAGAGATAAAACTATTTTGAGAGGCATGCTTTTCCTGTCAACGAAAACGACCGAGAATTCCCAATATTTTCCATGCTAGACACATCGTAGGCGGTTCCCAAACAGAAAGTAAAGTTTATTTCCTTTCCACCATTCTTTCACAATCCATGGCTAGCCGTATCCATGGGTGCCCTCCATACCAACACTTTCCAAGGAATTTTGTTGTTATTAATTTTTGATTCATTGTGGGACTGGGCATCCCTATTACTAGCCACTCTCTCGTGCAATGACAAGTGAATAAACACTCATCGTGAGAATAACCCACCTAGCATGGAAAATAATGGCCACCCCCTGCCGCTTCATGAGCGGTACGGGCACACAAAACGGAAAATTATTTTGAAAATTTTAGAGTTGGCACATGCAGATTTACTTGGAACGGCATTGAAATACCGCATATAGGTAGATATGGTGGACTCATTTGGCACAACTTGGGTTTAAGGATTTTGGATGCACAAGCAGTATTCCCGTTTAGTACAAATGAAGGCTAGCAAATAGATTGAGAAGCAACCAACCAAAAAGCGAAAACGGTCATAAACATGCATTGAACATAACTAACACCGAATAATGCACCATAAGTAGGATATAATTTCTATGCATAACTATTGACTTAATGTGCATGCATAGGGAATCACAAACCTTAACACTAATATTCTTACTAAATCACAATTACTCACTAACATGACTCACATATCATCATCTCCATATCGCAAAACTATTGCAAGGAATCACACTTATCATATCCAATGATCTATATTAAAGTTTTTATTATATCCCTCTTGAATATTCACCACTTTGGGACCAAATTCATATCTTGTGCAAATTACCATTACTATTATCAACTCTCAAAAAGATATAAGTGAAGCATGAGAGTTTAAATATTTCTTCAAAATTTAGCCACCGCCGTGCTCAAAAAGATTTAAGTGAAGCACTAGAGCAACTGCCTAGCTCAAAAAATTTAAGTGAAGCACATAGAGTATTCTAGCAAATCATGATGATCGTGTGTCTCTCTCAAATAGGTGTGTCCAGCAAAGATGACTGTGACAAACTAAAAAGCAAACAAAGAAAAGACTCATATAATACACGACACTCCAAGCAAAACACATATCATGTGATGAATAAAAATATAGCTCCAAGTAAAATTACCGATGGTTGGTAGGAGAAAGAGGGGATGCCTTCCGGGGCATCCCCAGGCTTAGACGCTTGAGTCTTCCTTTAATATTACCTTGGAGTGCCTTGGGCATCCCCAAGCTTAGGCTCTTGCCACTCCTTATTCCTTCATCCATCATGATCTCACCCAAAACTTGAAAACTTCAATCACACAAAACTCAACAAAACCTTCGTGAGATCCGTTGGTATAACAAAATACATCACTACTTTAAGTACTGTTGCAAACCCATTCATATTTTATTTTTGAATTATAACTTCTGTATTCTAACTTCTCCATGGCTTATACCCCCAGATACAATCCATAGTTTCATCAAAACAAGCAAGTAGTGCATCAAAAACAGAATCTGTCAAAAATAGAACAGTCTGTAGAGATCTATTTAAAATCCATACTTTTTTAACTCCAAAAATTCTTAAAAATTAGGAAAACTTGGGAAATTCATATACCAATACTGTGTAAAAATTTCAGATTTTTCTGACGCTCCAGTACTGAACCAAAATTCCAGCACTGGACGCAAAACTTTCTGTTTTCCAAACAGCATCAATTATACTATCTTCCAAATCATCCTAAAGGCTTTACTTGGCACAAACACTAATTAAAACATAAAAACTCAATCATAACAGTAGCATAAATGTGAAAACACACAAGAACAGAATAAAAATTTATTGGGTTGTCTCCCAACAAGCTCTTTCTTTATAGCCATTAAGATAGGCTTGAGATTTCAATGATGCTCACATGAAAGATAATAATTGAAACACGAAGAGAGCATCATGAAACATGTGAAAAACACATTTAAGTCTAACATACTTCCTATGCATAGGAATTTTATAAGCAAACAAATTATCAAGACAAGCAATATCTAGCATATGCCAATAGGAAGAATGGAGCATTAATAATTTCAACATAACGAGAGGCAATTTAGTAACATGAAGATTTCTACAACCATATTTTCCTCTCTCATAATAATTACATGTAGGATCATAATCAAACTCAACAATATAGCTATCATAAACAATAATCTCTACATGATCCACATCCATAAAAGTTTTATAATCTTCCAAAATAGTGGAATTGACATCAACTAAAGTCATGGCCTCTCCAAACCCACTTTCATCAAAAATTTCATAAGATTGAACACTCTCCGAATATGTGGGATTCTTTTTTACTTAAAGTTGATACTCTTCCAAACCCACTTTCAATATTATTGCAAACATTATTATCAATATCATATTCATCATGAGGCTTAAATAAATTTTCAAAATCATAAGAAGCATTACCACCCCAATCATGATCATTGCAATAAGTAGTGGACATAACGAAATCATCATCCCCAAGCTTGTAGCTTTGCATATTATTAGCACAATTGGCATTCATAGAATTTATAATAACATCATTGCAATCATGCTTTTCATTCAAGGAACTATCAAGTATGGGTGCTATAGCAATAATTTCATTTTTAACATAAGGAACTATAGCAAATTCATCTCTATAAGCATCATTAATATTGGCATCATGGCCATAAGAATAGCAAGCATCACATTCATCAACAGGGGATATTTTAATCGAATCAATGGAATCATAATTATCTATGGATTCATGCATATCATTTTCTTCCAAAGTAGCAGACATTCTCTCAATAAATTCATTAACATAGGCATTAGGAGCATAGTTTTCATAGCAATATTTTAGTATGTCAAAATTTTCAGATTTGTAGAGAGTAATATCATACTTTTCAATCAAAGAAGCAACTTCATAAGCACCCTTAAAAGCAACAAATTCTTCAATTTGTTCGATATCATAGTAACTATAAACACCCTTGGCATAAGAAGATAAGATTTCATTATCATTAAACTCACATAGGTATGGAAGGTGTTTTTTAGGGTTCTTAGCGCAACAAGTAAAATCATAAATTTCACATACATTCCAAGCATAGCATAGCAAACAATTTATTTGACGCCATAAGAGTCTCCCTTTTTCAGACAAACGGTGACGCACAAAATGAGCATGCTCCTCTAAAGATTTTCCCTCAACTAAACTAGTTGGGGTTTCAGCACGAGCACAAATGGATCAAATATGATCCAAGTAGAAAACTTTAAGTGGATCCATAGTATCTTATATTTTTGCTTTTAGTTTCTGTTCTTGTGTGTTTGACATGAAGGCAATAAAAGCAAGCAAGCAAGTAAAAATATTTTTGTGTTTTTGCGATAAATTTTTTTAGAAGTGGGGGAGATGAAAATGAGAAGCAAAGGCAAATAAAATAAATGCAAGGAGTTGAAAGTTTATGCGTAGGTACTTGATAGATGTTGATGATGTCTCCCCGGCAACGGCGCCAGGAATTCTTCCTGCTACTTGTGATCTGCGTTGGTTTTTCCCTGAAGAGGAAGGGATGATGCAGTACAGTAGAGATAAGTATTTCCCTCATTTATGAAACCAAGGTTATCAATCCAGTAGGAGAATCACGCAACACCTCGTTAACAGCACCTGCACACAAACAACAAATCCTTGCACCCAATGCTTACAAGTGGTTGTCAATCCCTTGGCGGTTAATTGCAAGATTAAATTGTATGGTGATAGATAAATAGATTGAACAAAAATACAAAATAAATAAAATAAATAAAAAGTGCAGCAAGGTATTTTTAAGATTTTTAATATATGATAGAAGTAGACCCGGGGGCCATAGTTTTCACTAGAGGCTTCTCTCATGAAAATAGCATACGGTGGGTGAACAAATTACTGTTGGGCAATCTATTATATATAAAAAGTATTTGACGGGTTAACTAGAAAAAGAGAAATATTCTAGAAAATCTCACAAAAATTAGAAATATCTAACCATTGGTTTCTATTGATAAGTTTTCATTAACAGATCTCAACCGACCAATTTCATTCATCCCTAAACCTTACGTATACATCTCTTCCACCTAAACATCACGTCCCCATCTCTTCCACGCTCCCAACTGAATAGGTATTCTATCTAAAAAAAAACGGAATAGGTATTCATTGTTTCCCTAAAAAACAAATCTATCAATCGTCTCCAACCTCTCACGGAAGCCAGGTCGGGCCTTGAGGTAATCGCCAAGATCAATCGAGCCTCTCCTTGGGGTGACGATGTGTCAGAAATCGTTCCCCTCCCCGTGGCCTACTCCCTCTGCCATCCTGTATGCATACGAGAGTCCATCCATGGTGACAATCTCACAATACTGGAGCACCTTCACGGAATAAATCTAGGTATGATTGTTCTTCCCTGTCCTGTTACATCTATTTTAAACCTGAAAAGGAACGGCCACTAAGCAGCAGAGGTTGGAAGCCGTGACGCTCAGCAAAAAATGATGAATGAATACGCAAAAGATTGTCGTGGATGGCCGCCGGAGCAAAGGAGATCAGCCACGAGCTACAGAAAGAAAAGGGCCAAAGAAAAGCCATGAGATTGTGAAGGTTTAAACAGTTCTGATCTGTTACTGCCATGTGTAAACAGAGTTGCACCAGAAAATTTTCAATCTGCTGTGTGTACCCCACCAGCTAGAAGGCATTTTCCTTGTGTATGACGTGCAAGCTGCTGATCTTCAGCAGCCTAAAAACTACAATGCTAACACAAGCTAGACAAATATTCTTTTATATGCCCATTGAAAATTAGAACGCCACTCGACCTCTTTCGTCTTCAAAAAGATGAGTAGAATAATGTAAACCATTTATGTTGGCCAAAAGTCTCTAAAGTACAACCAAAACTATGTCTTGAAGGTAAAAAGAATTTGTAGACACAAGGGTGTACGTCGGTCGGCTAAGGTTAGCTGATTAGACTGCCTAACAATATGTTACTACAAATAGAGTAAGCTTTTTTCCTTCCATATAAATAGTAGGTATTTCTTCAGGCATGTACATCGGTGATTATTTCATAAAATTATCAGATTTGTTTGGCGATGAATAAAATTATCAGATTTGTACGTATGTGTTTTCCTATTAATTCTATGAAATTTATAAGTTTGTGTTTCCAGATTTTATTTATCATCCGAACTTACATGCAGGCTGAAATCCGAAGGTGCACTCCTGAATTGTAAAAATTCGATTCTTCAGAATACTGTTCATCCCACAGTATGTGCATGCGGACGGAAGTTCTAAGGTGCACCCGTGAGTTGTAAGTATATATTTTATTAGATTTTACTGCTCATCCAGATGTATCTGCATGTGGACGGAAATTTGAAGTTGTATCCATGCGCACACTCCCAGGTGAAAAAGAACTGAATATTTTTCGTCCAGGTCACAAAAATTGCTTCTTTCTTTTGGACTAGCTGCATGTGTTATAGGCATGTTAAAACTCAGAAGACGTACGTTGTAAGTATTTCTTTTCTTCAAAATATAATATTCCCTCCAGGACAAGGTGCACCTAGGAGTCAAAACACATTTCTCATATTTATAAGCAAACTGTATTTTACTCTTTATACAAGAGTGAATACATGTTTTCTAAGTTTAAATATAGGCCGTATACTTTGGATTTCTAATTTTAGGTTTTATTGTGGTTATAATTATAAAGCATCCGAGATATTATTAAATTGTATATTTTCTAACCAGTTGCAGCTTGCACGGTCTTATGTAGTAGGATTCTGAAGGAGGAGCAAATTTTCCCGGGGCCGAATTGAGTATCCCCTTTTTTGCCTTCATTAATACTCATTTTTAGTATAAGTTTGAAAGTTGGCATTTTGGTCCCAGTAGATGATTGTTAATGTTCTTCGTTAGATGTTTTAGCCGCGTACAAGCTTTTCCCTTGGCCATTTACTTCCCAGTATACGTACAAGCTTTTCCCTTGGTAGCTATTTATCAAGTTCTTAGCCGCGTAGATGTTTTAGTCAATGTTCACCAGCCAAATTGTTCCAATTTCATTTGTATCTGTTTGGTATAATTCGTAAATATATTTCTGCAAAATCAAGTAATATTTTCATACTATATGAATGCTTCTATTAAGTTCATATCGTAACAGTGTGCTAAATGCAAGATGATACAATAGCTAGGAAAAACTGAAGTCATATGTGTTTATGGTCCTCTAACATTGATTTTAGTTTTTTTTCTATTTCGTTATCACAAGGACATATACGCATCAAATTTCCTTTGCTATTTTACTATTGCCATAAACACATGTCCTCAACTAATAAAGAGCACCTTCTTGAAATCATATGTTCTCATGCATTTGCAGAAGGAAACAATGAAAATTTGATTCAATCATGTTCAATTCTACTTTATGCCCATATTCATTCCAACTACTTGGTGTTCAATCTTTTTCCTGATTTGACTTTAGTGGATTTATATTTAATCCTAGTATTTTAGTATCCATCAAATATAAAAAAATTATTCACTGTAAATTTCCAGTTATACTAAGGATAGGATTTTACTTTGCATATCTTCAATTGTGCAACTTCTACAATTTACCTCCATATGAATATATGACCAAAAATATATCGTTGTCAAAAACTTTTCATGGTAAAAATAATTATTAAATTTCTATATGAGTAATCTAAACAATTTTTTTGATTTGTAGTCAATGATAAAATTATTTCACTCCATGTTTTCTAGGAAGTCATCTATTTAGAATAAAGGTCCCTACTTACATATATTCGGCTAATAGTAAAAAATTCTTTTATGTATTATGTTTCAGGTTACAATCAAATATGCACAAGTATCCTTATGGTTTTATGTGCCATTAAGAGTCACCTAGGAATCAAAGATAATTTTGACTCCATGTAGAATAATTTTGAATATTTACAGGAGGACATAATATCGTTTCCAAAAATATACAGTGATATTGCCCACACATAGCGCACAACTACTACTCATGCGTTGACACCCCTCAGCATCGTTGACTTGCCAAGGAGAACGACTAGGCGCGGGAGCAGCCAACATATCGCCATAGAAGGCCAACACATGGTCGTTTGCCCATACACCCAACCCGAACCATGGAGTGTGTGCAACTGCTTCGTTGTGATCTTATCACACTACAGATCTAAGCTGGAATGGGTACTTCCATCGGTGGGATCTACTGAGAAGACGAGAAAGACTACAAAAGGGGGAAAGTGAAAGATCAGCCTGGTGGGACCCATGAAACTATTTCCATTATGTAGATAGTAGTGTGGACAATGTTTTGTTTTTAGGAAAGTAGTATGAATCATGTATCTTTCTAGAAAGTGTGGACAATGTGAGATCAAACTTTGCTTATGTGAAAATATGAGAAACATTAGTCATACTTAGTGCACGTGTTTTAACTTAATTAAATCAACTGACCATGGAAACAAATTCCTTCCACGATAGTTCTGGCGATTATATGTATAGTATATAAATACACTTACACTAAATATCACTAAAAAGAATTAAGATGACAATCTTGCATAGGGTTAGCAAATTTACCTATGCCTACACGAAAACAATGAGGACTGTTAAAATTGTATTTGAAGAAAAATTATAATAGAGCAACATGATAAAAATGCCAAAAAATGAAGCAAATATAATTTGCATGACGCGACCGACCAATTTTTTTTAATACATCATGCATAATTCGCGGGTAAATGATAAATGGACAACCCATATATTTCTATATCAATAAACAAACAAACATACCTAAGATAAAATCATTATATTTGGTTCCATTTTTCTATAGACAAATCAAATAATATGCTCCCGTCATTGAAGTTTATAAAATTCTAGCCCGCGCATCGAGCGGGCCACTTTGCTAGTTGATAGAAAAGCAAATAATCATGACGATATCCAAGGCAATGATCATATATATAGGCATCACGTCCGAGACAAGTAGTCCGACTCCTGCCTGCATCTACTACTATTACTCCACACATCGACCGCTATCCAGCATGCATCTAGTGTATTAAGTCCATAAAGAATGGAGTAACGCCTTAAGCAAGATGACATGATGTAGACAAAGTAAGCTCGCGCATGAATAAACCCCATCTTTTTACCCTTAATAGCAACGATACATACGTGTCATGTCCCTTTCTGTCACTGGGATTGAGCACCACAAGATCGAACCCATTACAAATCACCTCTCCCATTGCAAGATAAATCAATCTAGTTGGCCAAACCAAATCAATATATCGGAGAAGAAATACGAAGCTATAATAATCATGCATAAAAGAGTTCAGAGAAAACTCAAAGAATATTCATGGATAATCTGATCATAAACTCACAATTCATCGGATCCCAACAAACACACCGCAAAAAGTGATTACATCGGATAGAACTCCAAGAACATCGAGGAGAACATTGTATTGAAGATCAAAAAGAGAGAAGAAGCCATCTAGCTACTAACTATGGACCCGAAGGTCTGTGGTAAACTACTCACGCATCATCGGAAGGGCAGCAAGGTTGATGGAGAGCCCCTCCGTGATCGATTCCCCCTCCGGCAGAGTGCTGGAAAAGGCCTCCACATGGGAGCTCTTGAGAACAGAAACTTGCGGTGGCGGAAAAAGTATTTCGTGGACTCCTCTATTGGTTTTCCGATTTTAGAGAATTTATAGTGGAGGAATTAGGTCAAACGGAGCTGTGTGGGCCCCACAAGCCACCAGGGCGCCCCCCCGGGGCGCGCCGTGGTGCCTCGTGGGCCACTGCTTCATCTTCTGTCCCTCTCCCGAAGCTTCCAGTACTTGTTATGTCCAGAAAAAAATCTTCAAAAAGTTTCATGGCATTTGGACTTCGTTTGGTACTGATATTCTGGAAAACCAAAAACAGGCAAAAAATAGCAACTGGCACTGGGCACTAAGTTAATAGGTTAGTCCCAAAAAATGATATATAATTGCTGTAAATGTATATAAAAACATCCAAGATTGATAATATAATAGCATGGAACAATCAAAAATTATAGATACGTTGGAGACGTATCATGTGTTGCTTGTAGTGTTGATTATTCCTTGTAGTTGATGCTAGTTGGTTTATTTGGTGAAAGATTATATGTTCAAATGCTTAATGATATTCAATACCCCTCTGATCTTGAACATGAATATGATTTGTGAGTATTTACTTTTGTTCTTGAGGACATGGGATAAGTCTTGTTATAAGTAATCATGTGACGTTGGTATTCGTTCGATATTTTGATGATGTGTATGTTGTATCTCTTCTAGTGGTGTCATGTGAACGTCGACTACATGACACTTCACCATAATTGGGCCTAGGAGAATTCATTGGGGAGTAATAAGTAGATGATGGGTTGCTAGAGTGACAGAAGCTTAAACCCTAGTTTATGCGTTATTCCGTAAGGGGCTGATTTGGATCCATATGTTTCATGCTATGGTTAGATTTATCTTAATTCTTCTTTTCATAGTTGTGGATGCTTGCGAGAGGGGGTAATCATAAGTTGGAGGCTTGTTCAAGTAAGAACAGCACCCAAGCACCGGTCCACCCACATATCAAATTATCAAAGTAGCGAACGCGAATCAACTAAACATGATGAACGTGACTAGATGAAATCCCCATGTGTCCTCGAGAACGCTTTGCTTACTATAAGAAACCGTTCCGGCTTGTCCTTTGCTATAAAAAGGATTGGGCCCCCCTTGATGCACTTTTGTTACACTTGTTACTTGTTACTTGTTATGAATTATCTTGCTATCAAACTACTTGTTACCGCTACTTTCAGTGCTTGCAGAAAATACCTTGCTGAAAACCACTTATCATTTCCTTCTGCTCCTTGTTGGGTTCGACACTCTTACTTATCGAAAGGACTACGATTGATCCCCTATACTTGTGGGTCATCACTGTACCGCATACTTTAAATTAGCTAGTATATATAGTTAAACTAGCTATTTCAGTACGTGGTTGGCGACAATTGGGGAAAAGTTTGTTCGGGTCAGCTGTCGAGTTGAACTGTTTTGTATAAAGAACGACTACTTAATCTACGAATGAAATCTATGTTTAGTGAATTTCAGTTGCAAAATTACACTGTACTAGTGATTTTTAGCTCCAAAATTTGACAAATGTCAGTGTTACAATGTTGACAAACGCTAGTGTTACTAGATTGACAAATGCCAATGTTTCCAATTTGACAAATGACAATATACCCAATATGACAGATGCAAATCTTACCGAATTGTTTGTAGTAAGCACACGGGTCATCATACAAAATCGTTTGTGATGATGCGATGCACCAATCCTTCGCGCCAAATTTTCACTCAGCTTAGTGGCGAAGGAACCATAGCTCTCGATCTGCATATGGGTATTCAATCTGAAACATTTGTGATGAGTGTTTTATTTAGAGAAAAAACATTGATGTTTTTTTATTTACTTTGATTATTATGTGCATTCAGAGAAAAATACTAAGTTGATCAAACCATAGATTTCATTCAGTCAAACTGTGACTTTACATTCATAAGATCGAGATACAATATAAATAAAACTAATTGCGGCGGCGGCGGCGCCAGCGTTGTCGTCCTCCGGGACGCCGTTGTTCAAGTCCTTCGGGCGCCATTAATTGACAGGTTGGAAGCGAGGCGGGCGGCGATGGAGGTCAAAATGAGCCTGCCCAGCGTACTGCTCAGATGCCTCCCGGTGAGCCTGCGCAGCGAAGGACTGCTCGCACACCTCCCGGTGAGCCTGCGCAACGGAGGACTGCTTGCACGCCTCCCGTCTACTCAAACAGCTATCTGCACGGCATCTCCTAGCCAATAAAGAGTGTGACGCATGGCAGTACGTAAATGGTTAGTTGAATGCCCATGATTTATAAATAATACGACCGTTTGCGATGGTAACGTGACAGCTTTTTGTTCCAAAATGCCTTTGTTGGCTGTTAATGTGTGCGCCTTCTCTCAAAATGGACACGAAAAATACCACAACATATTTGTGCTATATCATGACGCCCTGCTCAATTTCATGAATTTTGCGTGAGTTTTGGATTTACTATAATTTAAACCAATATTCTCAATGTTGGCTCTAGGAGAAAAAAAAGCAGAAACATATCTCAAATTGGAAAACAAAATCCTACAATGCCTTTATGTGCTATGTCATGACACCATGCCAAGTTTCATGAATTTCTGATGAGTTTTGGATTTACAGGAATTTAAAAACCAATTTTCTCAATGTTTGCGGCCGAGCCAAGACGCTGAGATGTTTGAAATTCATTTCGTTTCTTGCATGGGACCTAAACATGCACCCAAGGACACGTATATGATTTTTCAACCCATTTTGGTGCACTAGAGCATGTGCATGTAGTTCAAATTTGAATTATGCACATTAAATGCCTATAAAACTCAATTAATGTATAAAAAGGCCAAATGAACCCCGAATAATTCCATATTTTAGCACGACACTCCTATTGGTCTATGTTGCCTCTAAAAAAAATTCAAGGCGAGAAGAGGCAGTGAATGTCGTTTCACCCACAGAGGTGACATGTTCCCTATCGGAACCATGAAGC